>JASDDO010000029.1:354223205-355423205 GCA_030015575.1 Agapanthus africanus | reverse complement strand
GATCGATCGGATATTTTAAACACATTATTTCACAGTATTTACATTATATCTGCGACCGTGAATGTCACTCGATCGGTAAATCCAGTCTAACTGCTATAGCCCGGTTAGACGGATTTGCGAACGTGACTTTCACGTTGATGTTATGTGTTTTGCTGTGATGTTGCGGATCGGTCGTGGGGGATAGCCTGGATGCAATGCTAGTACTGTTTCTGTTGTATTATGTACATTTGATATTGCGGGACGAGCGTCCGACATGTGGACTGCCGTCACTGCCTGATTGTATTATTCTTTTGGGGCACGACCTGGTTGCGGTCGATGTACCCGGTGTATGTATATTTTACTTTCTGTACTAGGGTTACCCCGCGGAGGGGTGCACGGATAGCCGGGTTCTAGAGGGCAACGGGCCCGCATCTCAGGGCATTGAGACGGAAGGGGCTTCAGTTTGGAATTGGCGGGCTATTCGCCGCACTCGTAGGGGGTACAGGTTGACCCAGGAGGGGTGCCCAAGTTACCGGATTCCGTGAAGTGCTGGGTGGTCCATTCATGGTGCTGAAGGGGGCTGCCTCGCTTCAGGTTTTGGCGGGTGACTTGCTGCGCCCGTAGGGGTCTAGGATTTCATTGCACAAGCTATCCACACGACCAGGGGAGCGTCGGGTTTCAGTAGTGGCTCTGTGAAACCCGGGGATCCCAGATATCTGTATTGTTCTGTGATGCTGTACATTTCTGTGATGTTGCATTTTATTCACGCCTTGAGCGAAATATAATATATTGGTATATATATTAGTAGATGTTGTATATGTTTTTCATCCGCGCTATTCCAGTCCCCGCTCTGCCGTTAGTTAGCTAACCTAACGGGTGATGACGGGACCCAGTGGCCAATGCGGATGGCATATACGTACGTCAGTACATTTTCGTTCTTTGTGGTGTGATCAATTGATGGGACTGCATTGATTCAGATCAATGCAAGATAAACAAACCTAATCTGATGTTGTTGGAACACTTTTCAAAAAGCTGTTATTGCAAGGACGTTCACTTTTGTTTTGCATCGTGGTATTCATTTGGAATATCCTGCTCCTCAGTCGACGAGGCAAGGGCCGAGATCCCCTCACCGGGAGTGACCCCTTGGACAGAAGTTTGCGTCAGGGCATTAACTTCACTATAGCCGATTACTTTTGCTTTGCATCGTGGTATTCATTTGGAATATCCTGCACCCCATTCTACGGGGAAAGAGCCGAGATCCCTTCACCGGGAGTGACCTCTTTAGTAAAGGTTTTCGTCACTATATTTTCTAAAAAGCTATCAGTTCCTTCAACGATATCAAGTTCATTACGTTAAAGGTTTTCGCCAGAAACCATTCGTAGCCCTCCGTCGTTTCATATGGGTAGTCAATAGTATTCAAGCTGTGTATGTTGGCCAAAGTCAAGGCACAGTGATTGGTAGCTATTGGGGTATTCATATGCAGCATAGATAGATGCGTTGGTTTGGGACAGTCGTACTGCCATTTTGGCCAAAGTCAAGGGTATGTACGGGTGGGTTCAAATTAACCTGGAGAATGATGGGTAAAACTTGACATGTGACTTATGATATGTTGGCCAAAGTCAAGGTCATAAGAGCATGGGGTAAAAATCACATCGGGAGTTTCAAAAGAACTGAAACTTGCCAGATATGCGCATACCTTCTGGAGTGTTATACCGTGAGCGGATTCCGTCACGTTATCATGCGATGATAGTTGGATCCCGATTCCCACCGATGAGTTGGTTTACTCCTCGGGTGTCCCCGATTAATTCTTCTTTAAGGTTTGGAGGAGAATTTGAGGTACAGTGGGAGGTTTCCAGATTAGATAAATTGGTAACCATTCTGATCTAGGTTAGAGTGCACGCTGAGTGTTTCTTTTCTCTCTCTCTCTGGCAGCGACCATTGACCCGACCCTAAGACTATGACTCAGTGACCAAGTTGACCGAACCTTCTTAACACTGGCTTTTGGATTGTCAGAGTTGCAGACCTCATTGCCACTCCTACTTTTACCCTTTTCTCCAGGACACCCCGTATTACTACGAACGTCCACTTCCATTGGACAAAACCATCGTATGGTTAGATACGAACTCGAAGGAATTCGAGGATGGTTTCCGGTTCTGGAGAAAACGGATAGGATTATTCAGTTGTCTTTTCCCTTTTGCCTTCTCTCAAGTTACGAGTACTCCTTAGCTTAGGAGATAGTACACCTATTACGCAAATTGGATAGTCTTCTTCCAAACCTTAGGCTGGTGCCGAACAGTGGGGAATGAAGAAAACCAATTAGTATAACGATGGTGTGCAGAAGGTATTAAGATTAAGACAAAGCAAGGGATTAGTAAGAGGGCAAAGTAAATTGCGACTGATATTCACGACCAAACCAAGTATTTCTTCGCCAATCCTAAATCACCTTTGTATTTCTCCAGGACACTCCATATCACTACGAAGATCCACAGTTTATTGGATACTCCATCGTATGGTTATATACGAACTCGAAAAGAACTTGTTCCAGTTCGGGGATGGATTCTGGTCCAGGAGAAATAGGAATAAGGTTTATTCGGTTGTCTTTTATCTTCACCTTCTCTCGCATTGCGAGTGCTCCTAGGATTAGGACAGTACACCCATTATGCTTATTGGATAGTCTTCTTCCAAACCATAGGCTGGTGCCGAACGGTAGGGAAGGAAGAAAACCATTTGGCCTAAGGGGTGTGCAGAAGGTAACGACTAAAGACATATAAAGGGATTTGGAGAGGTGGCAAAGAATTATACGGTTATAGTTGTGAATCTGGATAATGGTAGAGGCATTACTAGGAATACCAGGATACCCTGTCGAAACATTTCAATGTTTCAGTTCAACTGTGTACTGTTAAAAGAAAACTGATTTCCTGATTAGACACTTGCTCCAGGGTATGTATTTACCAGGTTTGATTCTCACATCTGTATGGTTTTACAGATGATGAGTGGGAGTAAGTTGTTGGGAATAGGGTGATCATCCTCATTATATCGGGATTCGTTGTAATCGGTGATATTTGAGGAAATCACCTGGGCTGTTTGCCGGTCGGCAAATATTTGGTTTTGAATATCCACTGTTGTGCACCAATTTCAAATTGATATATCTGTACGTCTATTTTCATAGAGTGAGATATATCTTTTGATATTATGTCGATGACATTTACCTATATCAGTGGATGGTTAGGTAAGGAGCATTAAACAACGGTGTAATTCTTCTTAACCATAAGTACAGTTTTCAACCTACGACACACAGTGAAAGAGTTGTCAGACTCAGCGGACTTATACAGAGTATTGTATGTTGTCCAGTGTCCATTAGGACAGAGGGGTTGGTCCTCATACTATATTCTGTTTACTTTTAACTTCTCTAGTTCTTAGACATGTGTTTCGTAGAAACACAGGGTTTAAGTTTTGAGGAGTTATAGGTATTTGAATAGAGTAGAGAACCAGGTGTAGCAAGTATCAGGATTCTTCAAAGTGATCGAAGATGTAGATACTTGTGTATGGTATTCAGTTGATAGTAATGATAAAGAGAAATTGCTTCTCTTTCAGGTTACTCATAATTGGAAGCATTCCTAAGTTGAGTAACGCTGATCGGCCTCCTTCCATTTAGTTGACATGCACTGGAGACAGCTGCATGATTTGAATCTGGTTCAATTAAATCAGTGCCTCTGGTTCTATATTGGATATAGTACAGTTCATATCTTAACATTGTTAAGGTACGGGGAGTTGTCCGGCTTATGATTAAAACCAGACTCTGGATAACTCAAGGCACGTTTCTGTAATGGCTGTTTGTGGGTTAACCCAGGCTATGACGAGGGTTGACTTTCTACCATAAGAAAGATCAATAGTGATAATTGTTCTTGACTCGCCACAGTTTTAATAAAAATGGATTTTTTTTCAAAAACAGTAGTGGGAGTATGGTAGAACTGGAAGTGATTCCAGAACCGCAAACGATTACTGAAGATTTGATAAGGAACCTAAACATTCAATCTGATTTGACATTCCATTGGCCACTCCGCAGATAAGGTGGGTAACTTCAGGCACCCGAGAGGTACTCCGGTAGCCTCAAGGAAGGTGACAGGGAAGTTCTTGTTTACCCACACTTGCCATTGTTGTTGATCCCAGGCTGCGAGACCCGGCAGGAGGATGAGTATAGCGTCGTTCTAAACTAGCTTTAGAAGTGCACGTCTATATGACTCTGCCAGAGGGTTGTCGTAGTCAGTGGGAGCAGCGGAAGCATTGGTGGACATCAGGCTTATGTCTATTTATAGACTAAAGCAGATGTAGCGGAGATAGATCATCTATTTCTGATGTGACAGTCATAGGTTTGACTTCATCAGAATAGGGGATGGATCTGTTGAGAAGGTAGTAGGAAGTGATATTCATGTACTACGATCGGTTATACTTTGGTCGTTACACAGTGGTTTCTCCACATGAGACTTGGACATTATATCAGACATACTGGTTACTAGATCTATGTTTTTAGATCTAGATTTGGGTGGTTTCCCAATCAGGGTACTTTGACAGCATTCTAAGAGTATTTAGAATGGTCGACTCCTGGCATGGTAGTGTACCTGCAGATAATGGAGTCACCCTCTCTAAAGGTGTCTTATAGACTAAAGTAGAGAGGGATGCGCATGATTGGCAGATCACTTGCTTAGGCAATTGAGTCAATCATGAGATGTCAAGTACCGCACCAGATGTTGTTCTTGCAGTAGGTGCAATAAGTTGATATTGATCCAATCCTGGAGAAACAGTCGGAAGCAGTTTTAGAACGTAAGTGGATGTTCTAGGAATATGATAACGACAGCCTCATTTAGGAGACAGTTATAATTCCAGGCTTCCAAGGTGACATGGACGACAAGGAGGTTGTCAGAGTTATAGTTTTCCCTCTGACGAGGGACAGTATTTTGGACAGGTGATCCAGGCAGATACTGAGAGAGGCTTGGCGCAGGATACTAATTAAGTTCAGTTGACGATACAGTCTAAGAAGTTTGGATTTGGAGTTCATTTATGAGCTCGGTCCCATCAGACATCCAGACACTCTAAGACAGGTATTGCTCATTTCGGGAGATGGCATTCTCCGCGAACTTGAGATTTAGAGAGACATAGAAAGAAACATCAAAGCGGATCCACTCGCTGAGGCTATTCCTTGAACGCAATAGTTTCACAAACAAGCTTTGTGAGACTGACCAGTAGAGGAGTTGGGTGTTCGGTATCACACGGGCTATGAGTATGCGACATCGCAATAATTAGCCTTGAGTGCAAGTGGGAGATTGTTGGAGGTAGTGCCCTCAGAGTCAATTATTGGATCACAGGCACGTGATTGCAATGATTGAGGGAGGACCTATCCCGGTACAACAGTCTTACTCGAGATGATAGTATGCTATCTGGTTTATCTTTATCATCGTGTACTGCTTTAGGTGACCTGACAGGTCGCTATTGCGCGATGATAGAGCCCCTAGGATTCTTGCTTGACTGCCGGCAGTATGAGGGCGATCATATAAGTGAGAGCTGGAGTCTATTAGCACATCCTTAAAAGGTCCCTAGTCGTGGGAGTTTCGAGACAGGGCATCGATTCTCCAGAGTAGACTAGTGTATACAGTCGAGACCCCGACGAGGGGCGGTGGCCGGTCTCACTAGCCACTGGTGTCAGTTGGTTCACCTAAGATGTATACAGGTGCTCATTGGGTTATGAGTACACCGGACAGGACTCGCTGGGAACCTGCTAGTTGGGATTATACTTGACGTCAGATAGCAGTTCCCTGGTGACATGTGTACAGGTTAGTTCATCGACCTGAGGATCGTCATTTGTCTCGTGTGAGTTCCCACTGTACTTTGATTGCTACCCTACTACGGCTCAAAGGAGTCGTGCAAACAGGTTTTAGTTGGGTACAGTCCCGAGCCACATGGAGGCAGTGAGCGAATCTTCGGGGGTTCGTCTCTCCCGGTATTGGGGGTGAGGTCGCGCTGTGTCTAGGAGAGCTATTACAAAAAGTCCTTGGCCAAGGCAGGAGATTTACTGGTAGGTATTCCAGTAGTATCTCAGGGTGTTCTGGGCTACACTCTGACACGACTTGTACCGCTTTTGGGGGTCTGACTTTTACCAACCCCCTAGGCCCGACATGCGATGCTCATAGACGAACGGACCGGACTGTACGGATATTGTCACTGACAGGCTCAGTAGGGTGTCAGGATGAGTTCGCTCATCGACGTCCCTTTTAGTCAATAGCTGGTGGCCCGTCACGTATTGGCTTATACCTCTGACGTGCTAGTGGTTAAATCCACAGCCATAGTATTGACGAGTCTTTAGAGTCCACCACACTTTCAGTTACTCAAGCTTTCGGGCGAAACGCTGTAGAGGCCGTATGGAGATATGGCAGGGCCCGATCAGATACGTGCGGTATTGCACGAATCAGGATCGGACGGTTTGTATTTGAGGCCGTATAGATATATGGCAGGGTTCGATCAGATACGTGCGGTATTGCACGGATCAGGATCGAACGGATATTACTAGCCGGCTTTGGTTTAAGCCGGGTCCTAATTTAGTACAGTGTAGATTTTGTCTCTTTGCATTTGTATCCGGACGGAATACAGATGCGGGTGTGTATGCACAGTATCGGGGTTTTCCTGTAATTTATTACGGGACCAGTTTTCTGGAGTTGCCAGTTTGCATTCCGTTCCGGCCGGTTTTCGTTTGTTCTTTCCCGGCCGGACTTTTCCGATGGAGGGGGTTATTTGCAATTGTGCAAATAACATTTGTGGAGGGGGTTTCTTGCAATTGTATTGATTATGATATCTTTCTTCCATCACTTGCATTAAATGAGATTTGAAAGGATTTGATTTGGATATGGGTTTTGTTATCATGATGTTTGTTTGTGGTCACCCTTGCTTTCTACTACACTCACCTCCCTCTTTGATAAAGTTTGATTCCTCCACCATTCCAAAAGAGAGAGGGCCGGCCACATTTTTGAGAGGGGGGAGAAAATGAGAGAGTTTCATTTGTGAGCTTGTGGCATATTTCCTTCATCTCATTCTCATGTAATGAAAAATGAAAGCACCATTTTTCATACCTTCATTCCTCCACATCCATGGCAGCCAATACCCCAAAGTGAGACATGCACTCTACACTATATTCTACTGCACATCTTGGGCACGTCGACTTGCCAGCTTCATGCCCGAGTTGCCTCGGTATTGAGGTGGGAGCCCGTAAAAGTTGCAGGCGATGTGGTGCCCTACCGGCAAGGAGGCGACGACCGGAGTTTCCGCGGGAGATCGGGACGATGACGAGAAGACCGGAGGACTCGGATCACTCGGTATATCTCTTCCCTATCTTGTTAGTTAGCTAGGACAAGTTTAATGGCCCGATCCGGGGTTTAGTGCGCGGTGGTGCCGGTTTGCAAAGTTCGCAAAATTAAAGTTTATCACCGTTTCCATATTTGGCCGTCGGATTGACGGCCGGGGCGCCGCCGTGCACTTACATGAGCAACCTAGTGAGCTTATCATATCCCCTACTTCATCATCCCACACCAAACTAGCAATTTAGTGTGGTGTGTTTCATACACTAAAGAAGTTTAGTGTAGAGTTAGCTTGATCTAGAGGAACTTCGGGTAGATCGACTTTGGCGCAAAGATCACGAAGGAGGGTCGTTCTACTCAAAGAGGAGCCTTGTAGAGTCGCGTGAACTTCAACCCGGAGTTTTAGAAGAGAAGGACTCGAACTACAAAGCTTGTATGCTTCTTTCCTTCTTGTTGTTAACCCTAATATTCTAATTACGATCTTGTTAGTCTAACTTAGCACATAATAAAATTGAAATCTGGCATGCTTGATGCCTCTTAAACCTCATGGTGGTGCTAAGGTAGACTTTCATGGTATCAGAGCCAAGCTTGAGTATTAGGCGATATTTGTAGAATTACGAAACCGAAACTACTCCGAAACTTGAAACACTAAAACCCAGTTTCTGTCAAATTTTAAAGTCGTCGAAAATTTTTTTAAACAACTGCAGAATGTTATATGAGATGTAACATGAACACGGAGAAAAAACGAACCCAATCCACCGATTTTGACCCGATGAGAACCCCCCAAAACTGAGCAGGCCGGCCGTACTGTGCATTCTAGGCTTCGTATTTTTTCAGTGTTCTGGTCTCTGGGTTTTGGTGTTTCAGGTGTTGTTTGTTTTTCCTAAATTTGCTTGTGATGTTATCTTTTTGCAAAAACAATTCGGAGTGTTTCGTAGTCGTAATTCTAACTATATTTCGGGTTATTTAGACGGTGTTAAAAAGTTCGAACGGATTTCAAATACCCAAATTTTACCCTCGTCGGAAAATTTTCCAAGAGTTGGATTTTTTTCATGGTTAAAGAACACTCAAATATCATGCAAGTGATTCGATGGACTCTCTAGAAGAACGAACCCTAACTCGATTCTATGACCGTAAGAACCACGGCCAAACCCTCGGGTTTGCGGTAGTTCCACGGTGCCATAGGTGAGGCAAGGGTTGGCCCTTCTACTATTGGTCTATAGGTACTGCGGCATGTTCTGAGTATTTTTAAACTGCGCTCAAGTGTTGAGCTTTTTGGAAAATTTTGGGTGTTTGTTGATTCGATCGGAATGTTTAACATTGTCTAGCTATTTGATGACATGTGATGTTATGTGTTGCTTGGATATGTTATATTGGATCATCGTGTTTTGAATAGCCAGGGGTTTTATATGAGATGAGAGTTTTTATTTTCGTTCATGTAAAATTCATTATATGTAATATTATTTTATTGAGGCACTTCCGGGTTGAGGATGATGTCACCATTGTTGTATATTATTTACTTTTCTGCATTAGGATAGACCCAAGGCGGGGAGCACAAGTAACCGGATTCTAGAGTCCGGTGGGAGACCATCTCGAGGAGTCGAGTCCGGGTCTCCTAACTCTTGAATTGGTAGGGTTGCTTGCCACTGTCGTAGGGGTCTAGGGTTATGGATTTGGATATTCATCGCGACCGTGGAATCCGTGTTTTATACTGGCTTAATTTAAAACACGAAATTTCTAGTATATCCAATATTTCATATGTTATCTTATGCTGCTGATATTCTATGATGTGATCACTTTACATGCGTGAGACGAATGCTTTATTATTGTATATATCATATATAATAAACGTTGCTTATGTTTTACACCCACGCTAGTCCCGCCCCGCTATGCCGTTAGTCAAGTAACCTAACGGTGCATAACTGGACACTGTGGCGAATGCAGATGGCATAAGCGTACATTGTATTTTCGTTTCTTCTGTGATGCTTAAGAAGCATAATTGATGGGACTTCATTAATGAAATTAATGAAAGAAAAGAAACCTAAAAGTTGTTGTAGAATCAAATTTTCAAAAAGGGTAGCTCTAGTTTTTTCTTTGCATAGAAGTATTCCTTATAGAATATCCAGCATCTTATTCGATAAGGAAAGAGCCGAGATCCCGTCACCGGGAGTGACCTCTTTAGTGAAACCAGCAGATGCTACAACCCACTTGGTTCTATTTTTGATTGCCTTTTTTAGTTCTTGCTTTGCATAGCGGTATTCCTTTTAGAATATCCAGCACCTCATTCGATGAGAAAAGAGCCGAGATTCCTTCACCGAGAGTGACCTCTTTAGCGGAACTAGTAAAAGTCTCAAAAACACTCCTTTTCAAAATCACTCGATTCTGCAGCGATATCAAGTTCATTACGCAAAAGATTTTCTCAAAAACCTGACGTAGCCCTCCGTCATTTCAGATAAGTATTGTTTAGTATTCGTGCTACGTTTGTTGGCATGCGTCAAGGCGTAGTGTGAGGTAGCTATTTAGTGCTTATCTGCTGCATATGATGCGATTGGATTAGGGTATTCGTGCAACTTTGTTGGCCTGCATCAAAGGTCGTGCGAATGGGTTTAATTCAATCAAGAAATGTACGGGTTGAACTTGACTAGCGGACTATGGTTTGTTGGCCTGCGTCAAGGTCATAGGACGCTTGGGGCAAAATATTATATCGGGAATTTCAAGTGTTGAAATTTGCAATGAGATTGCATACCTTCTATGAGATAGTTGGATCCCGATACCCACTGCAAATAAGAGTTACTCCTGGGAGAATTTTACACATCATAATTAGTCGATCAAGTATGTGTCTAGAAAGGTGTTAACGGGGTTACGCCCCTGGGAAAACGACGTTTATTTTAATTAGCTCCGTGCAAAAGCATGGAGAACCTCCCTCAAAGTACCAACACTGGCCTGGCAGAAAGATTGGCGAATTTGTAAGGTGTAATTAATCCCGGCTAGTCTTGCCTTTTCAGGTTTGAAGGAAGATTTGATAAAAACAGTGGGAGCCGTCCTGATTAGATAAGATAATAACCAATCTAATCTTACAAAGAGAGCACGCTAACGCATTTCCTTCTCTCTCTCTCCAGGCAGCAACCAATGTCATGTCTTAATCAAGATAATAATATGGAAGTATTGACCGAACCCGCTTGTTATACTGGGCAGGGGAACGTTGGTTCCACTCCAACTTATAAGTGTTATAAGTCTGAGCAGGAAATAGGGGAATATCCGGATTACCACGCCACCCATATGAAAAATAAGCATGTTTATGTATCTTCTTCGGGTGTGTTAGTTACCAAGAACTGTTTCTCAGTACACTCTACGTCCTGGGTATTAGATACCGGATCGGGATCCCACATATGCAATTTTTTGCATGGGCTAAGGAAAGGTAGAGAACTGGAAAAAGGTGATCATTCTCTAAAAGTAAGGAATAGTGCAAGTGTTGCAGCCAAAGCAGTTGGTGAATATCACTTTGTATTGCCAACAGAGAATACATTGATCCTGAACGACTGTTATTACGTACCCTCTATGATATGCAATTTAATATCAATTTCTTTATTAGATAAAGAAGGATATAACTTTGTAGTAGAGAATAATGTTATGAACATTTACCTAAATCAAGTATTGATAGGGTTTGGTGCGTTATGTAACGGATTATGCGTTCTGAATCAAAACACGGTTTTTAACGTACAGAACACACACAAGAGAAAAAGTTCAGAAATAAACGAATCCTTCTTATGGCATTGTAGACTAGGTCATATCAATGTGACACGACTAGCTAAGTTATATAAAAATGGATATTTGAATCCGTTCGAACTTTCATCTTATGAAACTTGCCAGTCATGTCTCAAAGGCAAGATGACCAAAACTCCGTTTACAGGACACGGAGAAAGAGTTACGGAACTCTTGGGACAGATACATAGTGATGTATGCGGACACATGTCTATACATGCCAGGAATGGTTCCTCGTACTTCATTATATTCACTGACGATCATTCAAGATTCGGTCATGTGTTCCTATTGAAACACAAGTATGAAGCTTTTGAGAAATTCAAAGAATATAAGTATGAAGTTGAGAACCAGATGGGTAAAAGTATTATAATCCTTCGATCTGATCGGGGAGGAGAATACTTGAGCACGGAATTCCGTGACTATCTAAAAGAGAATGGAATTCTCTCTCAGCTTACTCCTCCGTATACACCACAGTACAACAGTGTATCGGAGCGGAGGAATCGTACCCTATTGGATATGGTGCGCTCTATGATGAGTACTGCTAAGTTTCCTATTTCCTTTTAAGGATATGCACTGGAGACAGCTGCAGACCTATTGAATATGGTTCCCACTAAATCTGTGTCAACCACTCCGTATGAGATATGGAAAGGAAAGAGACCATGTCTTAATTATTGTAAGATATGGGGTTGTCCGGTATATATGAAAACACAAAATCCGGACAAGCTCGAGGCAAGGTCTTTTCTGTGTAAGTTTATTGGATATCCTACACATTCGCGAGGGTAAATCTTCTACCACACCGAGGAACAAGAAGTGTTTGTTTCTCGACATGCCACCTTTTTAGAAAAGGAATTTCTTGAAAAAAGAAATTAGTGGCAAGGAGGTAGAACTGGAAGAAGTTCCAGCTACACAAACTACAACAAAAGATTTGGTAGAACCAGAGGATTCGATAGTTCCCAACGAACCTCAGCCTCTCCGCCGATCTAGTAGGGTTCCTTATCCACCTGAGAGATACTACGGTTTTCTCATTGATGGTGGGAGCGAGGATTGCATCATGGAAGATGATGACCCAACTAGCTTCGAGCAGGCCATTACGAGTGGGGACTCTGTGAAATGACTGGATGCAATGCGATCTGAGATGGAATCCATGTACACCAACAAAGTATGGACTTTAGAAGTTGCTCCCGGAGGGGTAAAACCCATTGGGAGCAAATGGGTCTTTAAGAAGAAACTTGGTGTAGATGGAAAAGTTGAGACTTTCAAAGCTACACTTGTTACAAAAGGTTTTCATCAACGACCAGGTGTGGATTATGATGAAACCTTTTTCTCCAGTGGCTATGCTTAAGTCCATCCGGATCCTACTTGCCATCGCTGCATACCATGACTACGAAATCTGGAAAATGGATGTTAAGACCGCCTTTCTAAATGGTGATTTAGAAGAGAGCATGTATATGACTCAGCCAGAGGGTTTCATAGATAGTGTGAGCAGCGGAAAGGTGTGCAAGCTGCTTAAATCAATCTACGGGTTGAAGCAGGCATCGCGGAGTTGGAACATCTGTTTTGATGAGGTAGTCAAAGAGTTTGACTTCATCAAAAATGTAGATGAACCTTGTATATACAAGAAGGTCACAAAGAGTAAGGTCGTCTTCCTCGTATTGTATGTGGATGACATACTCTTGATAGGAAATGATGTTCCTATGCTGCACTCGGTCAGGCTCTTCTTATCACAAAGATTCTCAATGAAAGATCTAGGTGATGCCTCCTACATCTTGGGGATTAAGATCTATAGAGATAGATCTAAAAGGATACTGGGATTGTCCCAATCCAGGTACATTGACACCGTACTAAAGAAGTTTAGTATGGAAGATTCCAAGCGTGGGAATATACCCACGATCTTAGGACTCACTCTCTCCAAAGAGATGTCTCCCAAGATTGATTTGGAGAGAGCTCGCATGCAAGGGATACCCTATGATTCGGCAGTAGGCTCTATCATGTACGTGATATTATGTACCAGACCCGATGTAGCGTACTCACTAAGTGTAGTGAGTGGGTATCAAGCAGATCCATGAGAGAATCACTGGACAGCTGTGAAGAACATTCTCAAGTACTTAACAAGGACTAAAGAGATGTTCTTGGTGTATGGTAACGGTGAACTCCAAGTGGAGTCCTTTATCGACTCGAGCTTCTAGAGTGATAAGGACGACAGTAAGTCGGTCTCGGGTTTTGTATTTACCCTCAACGGAGGGGCGGTGTGTTGGAAGAGTTCCAAGCAAGACACCGTTGCAGACTCGACGATGGAGGCTGAATACATCGCTGCCAACGATGCTGCCAAAGAAGCTGTCTGGATGAAGAAGTTCATTGCTGAGCTTGGTGTGGTTCCATCCATTGAGCATCCAATACCTGTGTATTGTGATAACAATGGAGCAGTGGCTTTGGCCAAGGAACCCAGGTCCCATTAGAGATCCAGACATATTCTGAGGCGGTATCACCTGATCCGGGAGATAGTTGATCACCGAGAGATCGAGGTCAGGAGAGATGACATGAAGGACAACGTAGCGGATCCACTCACAAAGTCCCTCCCCCAGACACAATTTGAAAGACTTTTTGGGATGTTGGGTATGAGATTGTAGGGTTCCTAGGCACTCCCAAGAGGTCTCACAAGGCATCGAACATGCCAAATTAAAATTTTACGGTGCCTACAAACCCTAAACTACGGATCGATAACTAGATGTCTAGGCGAACAATGAACTAGTTAACACTTAACTAATGAGAAAACGGAAATACAACCTTTGTAGATCCGGTGCTCCACCTCCATAGCTCCGCAACGAGGTCCTCTCCGCTGTCCAAGTCAAATCCGGGCTCTAGGATCGGCTTCGTCGGAGAATGGGCAAGCTAGGTCGTCGATGTCCATGCCGAAGATGATCTACGTCGAGGAATCGCTAAATCAAGCTCCGACTTCACCAAGTCTCGAAACTTGTGAAGTAAACACTCTCTACTACTTGGCAAGAGGTAGAGGATGAAGAAATAGGAAGTGGGTTGACTTTAGAATTGGATTTCTCACTCATATGCATCAATCACCATTGATGGAGGTGAAGCTTTTCTTCTTGAAGTCAAGGAAGAAGAAGAAGAAGCTTATGATAAGATAATTGTAAAAAGAAAAGAATAATACATTCTTATCATCTTAGAACCATGGTTTAGTGTAGAGAATTAATCATGGTTGAGTGGTATGGTTAGGGTTAAGGATGAGATAAGAATAGTGGACTAAGTCAAAGCTTCATGAAGCTTTAACAAAACAACAAAAGAAGCCACCATCCTTTTCTCTTTCTTTTATTCATTTATCAAAAAATAAATGGATAACTAAATAAGATAAATGAATAACTAAATTATAAACCCTAACCATTTCATTAACCAAGGTTTAATACTTTACACTTAACCAAAAAGCATGCATCATCAAACATGATACAAGCAAGTGCACAAAATCATATCGCATATGTAATGCGCACATCCGAGCGAGAAAATCCATTTAAAGTGAACCAATACTAGTTAATGTAAAGTAATATATCAAATATATAATTATACATTAAATCATTAAATCAACACTTGATTCAATGATCCGGTCATGTCGCACACAACCGACTAGTATAGAATGTATCGGCTTATCGAATCAATCCTTGATTCGATAACTAGGTTATATCGCATACAACCATTCGACACATTCATCGCGAGAATGGAATACGGTATCACATACACGCATTATTCTCGGTCCCGCACATATCTCATATGCGCTCCTATTTCGTTTCGCTTGAGCCAGGAAACCTCTGTGTAGGACTCTAAAGACTCGTCAATACGCCGGCAGCAGATGATGATCATATCAAACACCCACAAGCCGCAAGCGGTCTGCTAAACGTAACGGCTACCCGGGTATTGAGCGATCTGAAGATCGACGAGCAAGCCCGCTCACACTCCAGTGAATCCGACCAGTAACACTACCGTACAGTCCGGTCTGGTCGTCCGATATGTCGCATATCCCGCCTAGGGGTGGTAAATGTCAGACCCCAATAGCTCGATAAGTCGTGTCGATATGAGGTCTATAACACTTCGAGAAACTACTGGTAACACTTACCAGTAAATCTCAGCAACCCTGGCCAGGGATTTCCTGTTATAGCCAATCGAACACAGCGCAACATCAACCCCCTATACCGGGAGAGACGAATCCCCTCCTATCGCTCATTGCCTCCATATGACTCGGGAATGTACCCAAAAACCACCGTTTTGCACGCCCTCTTGGACGTGGTAAGATGGAAATCAAAGCACAGTGGGAACCACACAAGACTCTATGACGATCTCGGGTCAACAGACTACTCTGTACCAGTGTCACCAGAGAACTGCCATCTGACGTGAGGTATAATACCATCTGGGAGTTCTCGGCGAGTCCGTCCAGTGTACCCAGTCTGTACTGAGCACCCGTATATCATCTCTGATGTCAAACACCAATGGATATGGGATCATCCATCGCCCATCTGTATGGGTCAAGAAGGTATACGCTAGTCTACTCTGGTATATCGATGCCCCGTCTCGATATACCCACGACTAGGGACTTTGAAGGATGTACTTATAGACTACCATGTCCCCACTAGTATGATCCGCATCATAGTCTAGGTAGTCAAGCACATATCCTAAGGGCTTTACCAACATGTAACAGAGAGACAATCAGCATACACGTTAAGGTAAAGGGTAACCAGATAGCATACTATCATGTCGAGCAAGAAAGTCCTCCCTATATATGTCCCAGCATCCACTACAATATACATCCTATGTACAGTAATGACCTCTAGGGCATACATATAACTAACAATCTCCCACTTGCACTAGGGCCATCTGTAGCAGTGGTTGTAGTATCTCATACTCAACCATCCCATGAAAGTCTCTCTCTGGGAACAGGCCTTTGTGAGTGGATCCGCTGTGTTGTCCTCTGAATCTACTCTCCTAACCTCGATCACCCTGGAGATCAACTATCTCCATGATCAGGCGATGCTGCCTTAGAATATGTCTGGATCACTGATGGGACCGGCGTTCCTTGGCATAAGCCACAACTCCATTGTCTCACAATGGTAGGAACATAGTTCATCTCATGAACCAATATACACCCAAACAGCCTCTTTGGTAGCATCTTAAGTAGCAATGTATCCTGCCTTTATCGTCTAGTATGTCACGGTATCTAGCTTGGAACTCTTCCAACATACCGTCCCTTTACTGAGGGTAAAGACAATGCCTGCGACTGACATTCAGTCGTCTTTATCACCCTGGAACCCTTCCAGTGATTCTCCCCAGGATCTATTGATACCATCTCACTACAACTAGTGAGAATCCTAACATCCAATTAGATCTATCTCATAGATCCAAACCCAGGATTTAGGAGGTATCACTTTGATCCTTTATGGAGAATCATTGTGATAAGCGGAGATTGATCGAGCGTAGTATAGGAAACTCCTTCCTTATCAAGAGTATGTCATCCACGTACTCTACGAGGATCGTCACCATACTCCCTACTACCTTTTTGTTCATACAAGGTTCATCTACCATTTTGATGATGTCAAACTCTTTGACTTATCCATCAAAACAGATGTTCCAACTCCGCGATGCCTACTTTATCCTATAAAGCATCTTGCACACGTTTCCGCTGCTCCCACTGTCTACGAGGCCCTCTGGCTGTGTACTTATAGACGTACTCTTCTAAATCATCATTTAGAAAAGCAGTCATGGCACCCAACCGCCAGATATCGTAGTCATGGTATGTAGCCGTGGCAAGTAGGATCTGGATGGACTTAAGCATAGGCACTGGAAAAGGTTTCATCATTATCCATGCCTAGTCGATGACGAAAACCCTTAACAAGTCTAGCTTTGAAAGTCTCAACTTTTCCATGTACACCAAGTAATCTTCTCAAGATATACTTGCTCCTGATGGGGATTTAACCCTTCAGATATAGCAACTAAAGTCCATACTTTGTTGGTGTATAAGGATTCCATCTCAGATCGCTAAACATCCAGCCATTCTTACAGAGTCTTACTCTCGATGGCCAGCTCGAAGCTAGTTGGGTCATCATCTCATGATGCAATCCTCGCTCCCACTGTCATAGAGAAACCAATGTATCTCTCAGGTGGGTGAGAAAACCCTACTAGATCGGCGGAGGGGCTGAGGTTCGTTGGTCTCTACTGAATCCTTTGGTTTTATCAAATCATCTGCTGTAGTTCGTATAGCTGGAACCTTTCCAGTTCTACATTACAGACCTTGTCTCGAGCTTGTCCGGATTTTGCTTTCAGACATAGGCCGGACAACCCCAAATCTTAACCAACTTAAGATATGGGCTCTTCCCTTTCCATATCACATATGAAGCGGTAGGCAACTGATTTGATTGGAACCCTATTCAATAGGTATGCAGCTTCATAAGTGCATAACTCCCTAAGAGGAAATAGGTAACTCAGTAGTACTCATCATAGAGCACACCTTATCACATAGGGTGTGATTGCTCCGCCCCGATATACCATCGTGCTATGGTGTATACGGAGGAGTAATGCCAAGAGAGAATCTCATTCTGCTTTAGAATAATCTAGGATTTTCGTGCTTAAGTATTCTCCTCCTTGATCTCATCATAGGACATAATACTTATACCTTTATATCTGGTTCTCTACTTCTCGCTTATATTCTGTGAATATCTCAAAAGGTTCGGACTTGTGTTTCAACAGGAACATAGATCTGAATCTCGAGAGATTATCAGAGAATGTAATGAAGTACAAAGAACCGTTCTTGGCATGTGTAGACTGGGGACCTACATACATCAACATGTATCATCCCAAGAGTTTACTAACTCTTTCTCTGTTTCCAATAAACAGGGCTATGGTCATCTTATCTCTGTGACATGACTTGCGAGTTTCACAAGATGTAAATTCAAACTGATTTAAATATGCATCTATATGTAACTCTAGCTGGTCGGGTCACATTGATCTGACCTAGTCTACAATGCCTCAAGAAGAATTCGTTCATTTCTGAACTCTTCCTCTTGTGTGTGTTCCGTATACTAAGAACTGTAGTTTGATTTAGAACATCAATGCTTTTAGATAACGTGCCTGAACCGATCAACTTTTGATATAGGAAATGTTCAAAACATTATCAAACAATACAAAATTATATCCTTTCTTTACTAATAAAGAGACTGATATGATTTTGTATATCAGGTTCGGTATCTAACAACATTCGTTCAGAATCAATGTATCGGTAATACAGGGTGACAGTGACCAACAGACTTGGCTGCAACATTTGCCCCGTATTCTGCCTCATGAAACTTATCACCCGTTCTCAGTTCTCTACCTATCTGTAGCCCTATGTAACAGATTACATATCTGGGATCCTGATCCGGTATTATATACCCAGGACGTAAAGGATACTGAGAAACAGTTCTGTATAATGAACACACCCGAAGATGATGCATCATCATGCACTCTCCTCGTTTGGGCGGCACGGGAAATCTGGTATTCCCCAATTTCCTGCTCTGTCTTATAACAATTATAAGTTGGAGCGGGACCAACGTTCCCCAGCTCAGTATAACAAGCGGGTTCGGTCAATAATCCGTATTATTATCTTGATTAAGGCGTGATATGGTCGCTACCTGGAGAGAGAGAGAAGAAAACACTCAGCGTGCGCTCTTATAAGAATAGATTGGTTATTATTTTATCTAATCAGGATGGCTCCCACTGCTTTTTATCAAATCTTCCTTCAAACCCTAAAAGGAAAGACTAGCCGGGATTAATTACACACTACAAGTTCGCCAATCTTTCAGCCAGGCCAGTGTCGGTACTTTGAGGGAGGTCCCCCGTGCTTTCGCACGAACCTAATTAATGTAAACCTCGTTTTCCCAGAGGCGTAACCCCGTTGACACCTTTCTAGACACCTACTTGATCGGCTAATTGTAATGTATAAAACTCTCCCAGGAGTAACTCTTACTCGCAGCGGGTATCGGGATCCAACTATCTCATAGAAGGTATGCAATCTCATTGCAAATTTCAACACTTGAAATTCCCGATAATGTTTTGCCCCTAGCACCTATGACCTTGGCTAAGGTCAACAAATCATAAGCATTAGTCAAGTTCTACCCGTCATTTCGTGATTAATTAGACCCACCCACATGACCCTTGGCTAAGGTCAACAAAGCCACATGACTGTCCTAACTAATCGCATCATATGCGGTGTAGGAAGACATCACTTAGCTACCGTACACTACGCCTCGGCTAAGGTCGACAAACGTAGCACGAATACTAAGTACTCTACTTCCTAAAATGACGGAGGGCTACGACAGGTTTTTCTGAAAACCTATTGCGTAATGAACTTGATATCGTTGTAGAATCAAATGATTTTAAAATGGAGTGTTTTTTAGGCTTTTCTAGTTTTGCTAAAGGAGTCATTCCCGGTGAAGGGATCGTCGGTCCTTTCCTCGTCGAATGAGGTGCGGGATATATCATATATATCACTGTGCAAAGCAAAAACACTTAAAAGCAATCAAAATACAAACCGAGTGTGTAGCATATGCCAGTTATTGCTAAAGGAGTCACTCCCGGTGAAGGGATCTCGGTCCTTTCCTCATCGAATAAGGTGCAGGATATATCACATATACCGCTGTGCAAAGCAAGAACCGTAGCTACCTGTTTTATTTTGAAATTCGATTCTACAACATCTTAGGTTTATTTTATTTTCATTAATCACATTAATGAAGTCCCATCATTTAAATACCTAAACATCACAGATAAATACGACGTACACTTATGCCATCCGCATTCGCCTCGATGTCCCTTCGTGCACCGTTAGGTTAGGTAACTAACGACAGAGCGGGGCAGGGCTAGCGCGGGTGTAAAACATAAGTAACGTCTATATAATATATCATATATACTATATACTGTATCTATCACAGAACATCACATGATCACATCACAGATATCGCAGCAGAAGAAACATATGAAATATTGGATATACTAGGACGTCCGTGTTTTCAATACGAGCCAGTATAAAACACGGATTCCACTGTCGTGATGAATAGCCAAACCCACACCCCTAGACCCCTACGAGAGCGGCAAGCAACCCTACCAATTCTAGGGTTAGGAGACCCGGACTCGACTCCTCGAGTTGGTCTCCCACTGGACCCCAGAACCCGGTTACTTGTGCCCTCCTCCTTGGGTCTATCCTAGTGCGGAAAAGTAAATAATATACAAACGGTGACTACTTCCGCAACCTGGAAGCGCCCCAAAAAAAGAATATTACATACAAGTTTTTAAATGAATGAAAATGAAAAACACTCATACACATAAAAAACCCCGGCTATCCAAACACGACGATCCAATATAACATATCCAGCAACACATAACATCACATGTCATCAACGTAAGTAAATATGCGCATCCCAATTGTCGTTGACATATAGCAACGAAACCGGCGATATCACATATTACACTTACGGTCACAGAAAAGAAAGTGTAAAACTACAACAGTTGGAATCCGCAATCTGCATAGACATCGCATGCCTAATCAAATGAATACCTTAGACATCACATGCCTAACAATTATAAACCCCGCATTTTAGTCTCAAAATCGAAAACACTTTTCAATATCGAGTCGGGCAGTTCAACAAGATTCCCGACATCCTGATCGAATGCTCGTCGCAAACTTCAGTAGACGGCTGCACCCCCGATACCGTCGACGAAGTGCACCAAGGCGGAACACCGCTACCGCGAGCACCCGAACGGATGCTTTCGGTGACGGGGTTCTCCTACAGTCACTTGGTCGGGGCTATGGAGTGAGGCTGTCTATTAAGTTTACCCGGCGAGTATCCGCGTACGCTACGTGATTGCGACGGACTTTTGATCACATCAAAATTCCGTGGCAACCGATCAAGTGAGACTAAACTGCTACGTTTATAATATTCATTCAGTTATCACATAACTATTGTGAATTCCAATCATTGTATCCCATTCCGGATAAATAGAAAATATTAAACTTTCCGATCGAACAATCGAACACCCAAGGTTTCCCGATACAGATCAACACATGAAATAAGTCTAACAACATTCAGTTCGTGCCTCAGTACCGACGGTCCAGCCGTAGAAGGGTCAAGCCAACGCCTCACATGTAGCACGCCGTACTGCCCCAAACCCGAAGGTTCAAAGGGCAGTTCAAGACGGTCACATAATCGAGTTAAGGTTTGTGTCTTCTAGAGGGACCATCGCGTTACTTGCACTACTTAGAACGTCGTTAAACTTCGGAAAAATCCAACACTTGGAAATTTACCGACAGGGGAAAAATTGGGTATTTATATCCGGTCGAACTTTTTAACATATTCTAAAATTTATCCGGAAAGCCACAAAAGACGAAATTTGATAATCCGATCGAAATACCGAATCCCCAAAACAACTGCAGAAAATTCAACTCTTTAAACAGTATTAAAAATTCCCAGAAAATCCATAATAAAATAATAAGAGTTACTGTGCAGATCTTGGAGGATGACGTCATCATTGTGCCGCTAATCCGCCGCCTAATGAAGGAATATGCCGTGGATCCGCGCTACAGTGAACTGTTCATGGCCCCAATTTTGCGCCGTAATTCTTATATTTTCCTGCTTATTTCTCTGGATATTTTTAATCATGAAAAATCACTGTTTTTAGAAAAAGGACAGAGAGCATTTTGGGTTTGGGTTTTCGGGTTCGTTCGGGTTTCAAATCACGTCTAGACTTCGCCTAAGGCTCTAGCTAGGCTCTGATACCACTGTAGGATTCCTAGGCACGCTAGTGAGGTCTCACAAGGCATCAACCATGCCAATTTCAAAAAATCTAGGTGCCGAGAAACCCGACTACGGACCGTTGGCTAGAAATCTAGGCGAAAAACAATCTAGTTAACACTTAACTAATGAGAAAACGGAAATACAACCTTTGTAGATCCGGTGCTCCACCTCCATAGCTCCGCAACGAGGTCCTCTCCGCTGTCCAAGTCAAATCCGGGCTCTAGGATCGGCTTCGTCGGAGAATGGGCAAGCTAGGTCGTCGATGTCCATGCCGAAGATGATCTACGTCGAGGAATCGCTAAATCAAGCTCCGACTTCACCAAGTCTCGAAACTTGTGAAGTAAACACTCTCTACTACTTGGCAAGAGGTAGAGGATGAAGAAATAGGAAGTGGGTTGACTTTAGAATTGAATTTCTCACTCATATGCATCAATCACCATTGATGGAGGTGAAGCTTTTCTTCTTGAAGTCAAGGAAGAAGAAGAAGAAGCTTATGATAAGATAATTGTAAAAAGAAAAGAATAATACATTCTTATCATCTTAGAACCATGGTTTAGTGTAGAGAATTAATCATGGTTGAGTGGTATGGTTAGGGTTAAGGATGAGATAAGAATAGTGGACTAAGTCAAAGCTTCATGAAGCTTTAACAAAACAACAAAAGAAGCCACCATCCTTTTCTCTTTCTTTTATTCATTTATCAAAAAATAAACGGATAACTAAATAAGATAAATGAATAACTAAATTATAAACCCTAACCATTTCATTAACCAAGGTTTAATACTTTACACTTAACCAAAAAGCATGCATCATCAAACATGATACAAGCAAGTGCACAAAATCATATCGCATATGTAATGCGCACATCCGAGCGAGAAAATCCATTTAAAGTGAACCAATACTAGTTAATGTAAAGTAATATATCAAATATATAATTATACATTAAATCATTATATCAACACTTGATTCAATGATCCGGTCATGTCGCACACAACCGACTAGTATAGAATGTATCGGCTTATCGAATCAATCCTTGATTCGATAACTAGGTTATATCGCATACAACCATTCGACACATTCATCGCGAGAATGGAATACGGTATCACATACACGCATTATTCTCGGTCCCGCACATATCTCATATGCGCTCCTATTTCGTTTCGCTTGAGCCAGGAAACCTCTGTGTAGGACTCTAAAGACTCGTCAATACGCCGGCAGCAGATGATGATCATATCAAACACCCACAAGCCGCAAGCGGTCTGCTAAACGTAACGGCCACCCGGGTATTGAGCGATCTGAAGATCGACGAGCAAGCCCGCTCACACTCCAGTGAATCCGACCAGTAACACTACCGTACAGTCCGGTCTGATCGTCTGATATGTCGCATATCCCGCCTATGGGTGGTAAACGTCAGACCCCAATAGCTCGATAAGTCGTGTCGATATGAGGTCTATAACACTTCGAGAAACTACTGGTAACACTTACCCGTAAATCTCAGCAACCCTGGCCAGGGATTTCCTGTTATAGCCAATCGAACACAGCGCAACATCAACCCCCTATACCGGGAGAGACGAATCCCCTCCTATCGCTCATTGCCTCCATATGACTCGGGACTGTACCCAAAAACCACCGTTTTGCACGCCCTCTTGGACGTGGTAAGATGGAAATCAAAGCACAGTGGGAACCACACAAGACTCTATGACGATCTCGGGTCAACAGACTACTCTGTACCAGTGTCACCAGAGAACTGCCATCTGACGTAAGGTATAATACCATCTGGGAGTTCTCGGCGAGTCCGTCCAGTGTACCCAGTCTGTACTGAGCACCCGTATATCATCTCTGATGTCAAACACCAATGGATATGGGATCATCCATCGCCCATCTGTATGGGTCGAGAAGGTATACGCTAGTCTACTCTGGTATATCGATGCCCCGTCTCGATATACCCACGACTAGGGACTTTGAAGGATGTACTTATAGACTACCATGTCCCCACTAGTATGATCCGCATCATAGTCTAGGTAGTCAAGCACACATCCTAAGGGCTTTACCAACATGTAACAGAGAGACAATCAGCATACACGTTAAGGTAAAGGGTAACCAGATAGCATACTATCATGTCGAGCAAGAAAGTCCTCCCTATATATGTCCCAGCATCCACTACAATATACATCCTATGTACAGTAATGGCCTCTAGGGCATACATATAACTAACAGAGATACTACAACACATGGCCTTAGTACAAGTGGGAGATTGTTAGTTATATGTATGCCCTAGAGGCCATTACTGTACATATGATGTATATTATAGTGGATGCTTGGATATATATAGGGAAGACTTTCTTGCTCGACATAATAGTATGCTATCTGGTTGTTCTTTATCTTAACATGTAGACTTGTATTGTAATACTTTCTTGCTCTCACGTGTTGATAAAGCCCTTAGGATGTGTATTTAATTACCAGGACTATGATGGAGATCATACTAGTGGGGCCATAGTAGTCTACAAGTACATCCTTTAATTGTTCCTAGTCGAGGGTGTATCGAGACAGGGTATCGATATTCCAGAGTAGACTAGCGTATACGCTTCTTGAACCATATGATGGGCGATGGATGATCCTACATCCATTGGTGTTTGACATCAAAGATGGTATACGGGTGCTCAGTGGAGACTGGGTACCCTGAACAGGACTCGCCGAAGACTCCTATGTGGTAGTATACCTATCGTCAGATAGCAGTCCTCTGGTGACACTGGTACAGGTTAGTCTGTAGACCCAAGATCGTCATAGAGTCTTGTGTGATTCCCACTGTGCTTTGATTTCCTCCCTACACGGCTCAAAGGAGTCGTGCAAATAGGTGGATTTTTGGTACAGTCCTAAGTCACATGGAGGCAGTGAGCGATAGGAGGTGTTTCGTCTCTCCTGGTATAGGGGGTTGATGTCGCGCTATGCTTGATTGGCCATAACAGCAAATCCCTGGCCAGGGTTGTCGAGATTTAGTGATAAGAGTTATCGGTAGTTTCTCGAACCGTTATGAGCCATACATCAGCATGACTTATAAAGTTACTGGGGTCTGACGTTTACCACCCCTAGACTTCATATGCGACATATCAGACGAAGAGACCAGATTGTACGGTAGTGTTACTGATAGGCTTCATGGAGAGTATGGACGAGCTTACTTGTTGATCTTCATATCGCTCAATACCTGGGTAGCCGTTACGTCCAGCTAGTACCGCTGACGGCTTGTATGTGATTGATGTGATCATCACCTACTGCCGGCGTATTGACGAGTCTTTAGAGTCCCACACAAAAGTTTCCTAGTTCGAGCGAAATAAAGTAGGGCACATATGTGATATGTGCGTGAGCCTGATTAACTACATGTATGTGATACCGTATTGTAATCTGGCAGTTATCTGGTATCGGTTAGGTTATATGTGATATGACCAGATTATCGAATCAAGTGTTGATTTGATAATGTGATACTCAGATTAATGATATTAGTCGGTTATATGTGATATAACCGGATTATTAGATCAAGTGTTGATTTAATAATGTGATATATATTATATGTGATATAATTATATCTTAACTAATATCATTAGCTCACTAATTGCTTTATATATATATATTAATGTATTAATGTATATTTGATATATATAAATATATATATATATATATATATATATATTATATGAAGCATGGCATATTTTTCTATTTTTAGAAAATAGAAAAATGAGCTGTAAATTATGGAGATATTTTGGGTATGGATGAGGCATGGGCTTATATGGTTTTTTATTAGTCTTGACTCGCTATTCAAGCATGGTTGTAATTTAGAATTGCAATTTATTCCATGCTTGAATGAGTGAGGAGAGAGATGATTCATATTATTGTTACTACACTTGCTTTATGCTTAATGCCTTAGCCATTTCTTTAAGCTTCTTTTTCCTCTTGATCTCTACAATTTCTTCATCTCACCTCCAAACTCAAACCCTCACATGAGATGTGAATCATTGAGCTTGTGAGCAACCTAGTGAGCATATCATATCCCCTACTTCATTATCCCATACCAAACTAGCAATTTAGTGTGGTGTGTTTCATACACTAAAAAAGTTTAGTGTAGAGTTAGCTTGATCTAGAGAAACTTCGGGTGGATCGTCTTTGACGCGAAAATCATGAAGGAGGGTCGTTCAACTCGAAGAGGAGCCTTGTAGAGTCGCGTGGACTTCAACCCGGAGCTTTAGAAGAGAAGGACTCGAACTACAAAGGTTGTATGCTTCTTTCCTTCTTATTGTTAACCTTAATATTCTAATTACGATCTTGTTAGACTAACTTAGCACCTAACAAAATTAAAATTTGGCATGCTTGATGCCTCTTAAACCTCATGGTGGTGATAAGGTAGACTTTCAGCCAGTACACGTATATGATCGGAACCCTGCCGTAAAACCATACGGCCTCTACATCATTTCGTCTGAACCAGGGAAACCCTCTGTGTGGGACTCTAAATACTCGACAATATGCTAGCAGTGGGTTTAACCACAAGTTCGTCAGCGGCACTATCTGTACGTAACGGTTACCCAGGTATCTGTCGGAAAAAGAAGGCCGACGAGCGAACACTTCCGAACCCCTACTGAGTCTGTCCATGACAATCTCCGTGCAGTCCGGTCTGTTCGTCTGAGAGTATCGCATGCCAGGTCTAGGGGGTGGAAAACGTCAGACCCCTAATAACCAAATAAGTCATGTCGGTATGGCTCAAGACCATCCGAGAATCTATTGGTCCAACTACCAGTAATTCTCAATCCGCCCTGTCATGCCCCGCTTCCCAGTATACGGGCAGAGGACGCGACGAGACTGCTACGTATTTACTCAAGTAAATACGCTAAGCGTAACTAAGCAATATAAAAGAAGTATACACAAGAGACAAATGTAATGAACAGCAACTTTATTTATTAACATTCTTTTGTACAATGCATCTGAAAAGTAATTACATGGAATGGAAAACAATGCCTAAACAGTGGCATAACAGAAATGAAAAATACAGAATGTAAATGTGTACAAGAATCTAAAAACTCTGGGTCATAAGCTAGCTGGTCTAAATCCTCGCTGGTGGACTCGATCTCCGGAAGGTCCGAATCACCTGACAACATTCCAAAGAAGAAAGAGAAGGAATGTCGTCAGAGAAGAAATGCTCGGTAAGTCCCAAAGATGAGGGAGAAATAGAATAGACAGAGAGAGTGTAACTTTTAAAGTTGTATTATATTGTTATAATATTGTATTTAGCGTTAACGCTGTTGTTTGTAGCTTGGTACAGAAGAGGACAGTGTATACGAGAGGAGTCTCAGTAGATCAGAGACTAAGGTGGACGGAAAGTACAAGGAACCGTTCAGCCACGGTATAACGGCAATGGAATACAGGTTAGGTGTCTTAATGGTTGCAGTCTCGTGCCACTTCTAACACCTTCCGTACCAATCTACCCCTTATAAACCCCGCGATGTCTTAATTGTATTGTTTGTATTGTATTGTCTTGTAATTGAATTGTATAGATGGATGACTTGCCGAAACCATGATATCAGTAAATATATGTAACTGGAGAATCATGTAGATGGATGTATATCCATGGTTCGATTCGGTCAATACAGATTGAATATATTGAACATATTGATTATATGGATTCATGGATTCATATTGAATTGTTATATATATACTTGAATCCCATTCAAGTCAGATTGATTATATTGAGACTCGGTCTGAGTCAAACAATTAGAAAATAAATTGAATCCTAAATTAGGTTTTGGTATTATCGGTAACCGCTTCACATGGACGACAGGATTTGTGTCTTTTTCAAAGACGATTACCATATTGATAACACCGTTTGTTAGCTTGTCTACCTTAAATAGGCAAGCACCCATATCTCCGGCTCCCTGAGGCTCAAGAGACGGGTCCCACTTAAACCTATATTTACTAGGGTCCTTATTGTAATTTATAAAACTTGAGGGGGTTTTATGTAAAAATAATTTTGTATAATTTTCAAAATACACCTCAAGTATGTTATTATCGTCTTTAAAGTTTTCATTGATATATATTTTATCATTGTGATATTTCTAGTGAATAAAACCTATTTTTCATAATATATGGTATTTATTTGTAATATTTGAATTTGTATGGTATTTTCTTGTAAATGAGATGTTTTTCTTGAATTTTGGAAATGTAGAATATTATAAATATTAAAAATAGATATTCTGATATTAATTACATATATATTTATTTATTAAAATTTTAATTTTTATTTATACTAGAAATCACATTTTTCTAAAGAAAATTATATTTTAAATCTTTCGAGACCGAATGCTCCTTGCGGAGGTCTGCATCTCGCACTACTAAACCCGAGGATGTGCGATAATCCGCACCATCCCGAACGGGTTCCTCAAAATGGGTTGTAGCGGCACATTGCAAAGATTTGTTAAAAATACATATCTTGTAGAAAAATGTTTTTATATAAGTCGGAGGTAGTTTTATGTAAACCGTATTTTCTCAAATCTATGTTTTCCAATATCATCATGCTATATTACATATGAGTGTTGTGAAGAGGTAGGTTATTACCTCATGAACTTTCTGAAGGTATAGCAAGGAATTATAACGATTTATGTCAAAACTAAACTATATGGTATTTTTCTGAAAAAGTGCGATAAAAATTATAATATGAATTATTTTGCTATGAAACTTGTTCAATATGTTTTGTTAATGTTTAATAGTCATGATGTGAGAGTTTGGTATTGTTGTGTTTAATAAAAATTGAACTTTTTAAAGAAAACTGAATCGGAAGTCGGATTAACTCCGCTTCCGTCGGGTTTTAGAAATACTAGTTTTTAGAATAGCAAAGTGAAGAGGGAGGAGGGACTTACTAGAATTTAGATTAAAGAAGAGGAAGAAGGAGTGGTAGGAGGTGCCGGTGCGTCGTTTCGTCGCCGGGAGCTCCTAGGGTCATCGTTGGAAATTCGTCGGAGTTTCGCCCTTCGCTAACTCCACTTGTACACTATTAAACTTAGAATTTTCTTGAGATTTTTTTTTAGAATTCAGAGTGACGAGGTGGAAAAGAGTGTGGGTATTTATAGGAGAATTTTAGGGTTAGGGTTTGATAAAAAATTGCATTAAAATGGAGATTAAAGGGATTTTATAGTCTCTGTAATTGTGCAGGATTTTTAAACCATACAGAGGTTATAAGGAGATCAAGAGGCACAGAATTCAAGAAGACAAAAATCTGATTCGGGCGAGTTCGGCCGGCGGCGGCGACCGAGTCGGGCCAAGTTTTTCCGCCACGTGTCCCTTACCTCTTAGTCTACCTCCTGGACTCGTTTGTTTTTAGTGCGACCTTTGGCTTTACAGGTTATGCACGTATAGACTCTTGGGTTTCTAAAAAGATTAAAAGAAATCAATATAAAAAATAATGTAGCTGATGGGATTTGAACTCTGGTGCTTTGGTTCAGCAGTGCAAGGTCTTACCAATGAGCTACAAGTGTTTTCTTGCTATTAAAAAGCAAATCAAATACTTATAGTACTCACAAGAAATGCAAATACCCTAAGTATACATTAACTTTTAAAGAAATTTTTGTACACTAAAATTTGAAGTTGTTACACGCCCTGGCCAGGGACTTATGGTGTTGACCAACCGATCACAGCGCGATAATGACTCCCTATACCGGGAGAGACAAATCCCCAACAGTCGCTCACTGCCTCCATGTGGCTCAGGACTGTACCCAACTAAAACCTGTTTGCACGACTCGGTAGAGCCGTGGTAGGGTACTTATCAAAGCACAGTGGGAACTCACACGAGACAAATGACGACCTCAGGTCGACAAACTATCTGCACTCATGTCACCAGAGAACTTCTATCTGACGCTAGGTATAATACCATCTAGCCAGTCTCGGCGAGTCATGTCCGGTGTACTCACACCTAGTGAGCACATGTATACAATCTTTGGTGCACCTAACCAATGTCTACAGGACCAATCCATCGCCCCTCGTCAGGGTCTAGATATGTATACACTAGTCTACTCTAGAGTATCGAGGCCCGGTCTCGATACTCCTACAGCTAGAGACACTTTAAGGATATGCCTATCGACTACCCAACTCCCACAAGTATGATTGTCATCACAACGCTGGTATTCAGGAAAAGATCCTACGGGCTTTATCAACATGTATACAAGATATGAAATACAAAGTAAAACACATCACATGTTAGGATAAAGACAAGCCAAATAGCGTACTATCATATCGAGCAAGATTGTCATGTACATACATATCCCTAGTATCCTATACAATGAAGGCTTCTAAGGCATACATATCCAACAATCTCCTACTTGCACTAAGGCTTGTAATTGGCACAATAAATATCCACTGTCTGCACTAGAGCCAGCTGCTGGCGTACCGCATGCCCAACATCTCGAACAGTTTCTCGAACTGGACTTGAAGGATGGCCTTGGTGAATAGATCTACCGTGTTTTCTTTTGTATCTACTCGTCGCACCTCGATCTCTTGGCGATCCACGATCTCCCTGATCAGGTGATACCGCCTCAAGATATATCTGGATTTCTGATGGGACTGTGGTTCCTTTTCAAAAGCCATGGCTCCATTGTTATCGCAATACAAACGTATTGAATTAGCAATGGATGGAACCACCTGAAGTTCAGAAACGAACTTTCTCATCCAGACTGCCTCTTTTGCGACATCACTAGCAGCGATATACTCGACCTCCATCGTCGAGTCTACTATGGTATCCTATTTAGAACTCCTACAACAGACCGTCCTTTCGTTGAGGGTAAACACATAATCTGAGACAGATTTAGAGTCATCCTTGTCACTTTGGAAGCCAGAGTCGGTCAAAGTCTCGATCTGGAGGTCCCCATTACCGTACACCAGGAACATCTCCTTAGTCCTTCTCAGGTACTTAAGAATGTTATTTACTGCTATCCAATACTTCTCACCTAGGTTAGACTGATACCTGCTTACCACGCTAAGTGCGTAAGCTGCATCTAATCTGGTACATAATATCGCATACATTATCGACCCTACCATCGAAACGTAGGGTACTATGCTTATACGAGCCCAATCCTCATCAGTCTTGGGAGACATCTCTTTGGAGAGGGTGATTCCGTGACAAGCGGGTAAATTACCGCGCTTAGAATATTCCATACTAAACCTATTTAGTACGGTGTCAATGTAACTCGACTGTGAAAGTCCCAATATTCTTTTAGATCTGTCACAATAGATCTTAATCCCCAGAATGTACGAGGCATCACCCAGGTCTTTCATAGAGAACTTCTGTGACAAGAACAACTTGGCCGATTGTTGCATAGGAATATCATTTCCTATCAGGAGAATGTCATCAACGTATAAAATGAGGAATACCACAGTTCTCCCTATAATCTTCTTATAAATAAAAGGTTCATCTACATTTTTGATAAAGTCAAATTCCCTGACCGTCTCATCAAAGCAGATGTTCCAACTCCGCGATACCTGCCATAATCCATAAATGGATTTAAGCAACTTGCACGCCTTTCCGCTGCTCCCACTATCTACGAAACCCTCTGGTTGATCCATGAAAACACACTATGCTAAACTTCCATTTAGAAAAGAAGTTTTAACATCCATCTGCCAGATATCATAGTCATGGAAGGCAGCAATGGAAAGTAGGATCCGAATGGATTTAAGCATAGCCACTGGTGAAAAAGTTTCGTCATAGTCCAATCCTGGTCTTTGATGAAAACCTTTAGCAACAAGTCTAGCTTTGTAGGTTTCTACCTGACCATCTACACCAATCTTTTTTTTGAAGATCCATTTGCATCCTGCGGGTTTTACCCCAGTAGGATCAAAATCCAAAGTCCAAACTTGGTTCGTGTACATGGATTCCATATCGGATCACATAGCATCCAGCCACTTCACCGAGTCTTTACTCGTGATGGCTTGCTAAAAATTAGTCGGCTCATCATCGTCGATGATGCAATCCTCTCAATCCCCGTCTACGAGAAAACCGTAGTATCTCTCGGATGGATGAGACTCCCTACTAGATCTGTGGAGTGGCATGGGTACGTCTTGTTCTATTGAAATCTCAGGTTCTACTAAGTTTTCAGTAATAGTTTGTGGTTCTGGAATTTCTTCCAGATCTATTGCGCTCCCACTTATCTCTTTTTTGAGAAATTGAGTTTCCATGAAGCGGGCATGATGAGAAACAAAGACCTTTTGTTCCTCGGCGTGATAGAAATAATACCCCTTAGAATTCCTGGGGTATCCCATAAACTTACACAATACTGAACGTGTCTCGAGTTTGTCCGGGTGAACATTTCTGACAAAGGCAGGACAACCCCATATCTTTAGATACTTAAGACAGGGTTTCTTCCCACTCCACATTTCATATGGGGTGGTAGGCACAGACTTAGTTAGAACCTTGTTCAATAGGTATGCAGCAGATTCTATTGCATAACCCCTGAAGGAGGGCGGCAACTCAGCATTACTCATCAAGGAATGCACCATATCAAGTAAGATGCGATTCCGTTTTTCTGATACACCGTTGTGTTGTAGTGTATATGGAGGAGTAAGCTAAGAGAGAATTCCATTCTCTTTTAAATATTTCAGGAACTCGGCACTTAAGTATTCACCGCCCCTATCGGATCGGAGCATCTTGATACTTTTGCCGGTTTGCTTTTCCGCTTCATTCTTATACTCTTTGAATTTCTCAAAGACCTTGGATTTATGTTCCATTAAGAATTCATGTCCATACCTTGAGAAATCATCTGTGAAAGTAATGAAGTAGGAATAGCCAGTTCTTGCATGTATAGACATTGGCCCACACACGTCGCTGTGTATGAGTCCCAGGAGCTCAGTAGCTCTTTCTCCGTATCCAGTGAACGGAGTTTTTGTCATCCTTCTTCTGATACATGATTGACAAGTTGCATATGATTGATACTCAAACGGATCTAATAACAGTCTTACTCGAAATGTTAGTATGCTACCTGGTTTGTTTCTACCTCAATATGTGCATGTGTTTTCTTAGCATATCGCTTATACATATTGGTAGAGCCCTTAGGATCTTTGCTTGATTATCGGCGTTATGATGGCAGTCATACTAGTATGGGCTGGGTAATCTATAAGCACATCCTATACAGTTCCCTAGTCGTAGGATTATCGAGATGGGGCATCCATACTCCAGAATAGACTAGTGTATATGCTTCTCATCCCAGCAGGGGAGATGGTCTGTCCCACAGCCATCAGTACGCCGTACTGAAGATAGTATGCAGGTGCTCATTAGGTTATGAGTACACTGGATAGGACTCGTCAGGAACTGTCGGTGGGTATTATACCTATCGTCGGGTAGCAGTTCCCAGGTGACATGAGTACAGCTTAGTCCGTCGACTTGACACTGCTACTTCACCTCGAGTGTGTTCCCACTGTACTTTGATTAATACCCTACCACGGCTCAAAGGAGTCATGCAAACAGGTAGTGGTTGGGTGCAGTCCCGAAGCACTTGGAGACAGTGGCGGTTAGATAGGATTCGTCTCTCCCGGTATTGGGGGTTGATATCGCGCTGTGTTCGGAAGGCCATTACACAAAGTCCTTGGCCAAGGTAAGCGAGATTTACTGATAGGTATTCCAGTAGTTTCTCAGGGTGTTTTGGGCTATACTCCAACACGGCTTATTGCGCTATTAGGGGTCTGACGATTACCGCCCTTTAGGCCCGATATGCGATACTCTTAGACGAACAAACCGGACTGTATGGAGATTGTCACATACAGGCTCAATAGGAGTTCAGATGAGTTAGCTTATCGGCCTTCTTATTTACACATACCTGGGTAGCCGTTACGTGCAGCTGGTACCGCTTGCGGCTTATGGTTAAACCTACTGCCAGCGTAGTGTCGAGTGTTTAGAGTCCCACACAGAGGGTTTCCCTGCATCGGGCGAAAGATGTAGAGGCCGTATGGTTTTACGGCAGGGCTTCGATCACGTACGTGCACTTGTGCGCGATGATGTTCGGGCGGATAATACTAGTGGGCTTTAGTTTAAGTCGGATCCTAGTCTTATATTGATGGATCAGTTTCGTCTCATTGTATTTGTGTTTCTCGAAACACGGATACGAGTATGTATTTACGGATGAGAGGGGCATTCTTGTAATTACTCAAGATTTTTTTTAGAAGGAGACATCTCATTGGGGTTTTGACCGTTGACTTGATTAAAATAATTATGAGGTGGGGGAAATTATTTGTTATTTTTTATAAATGATAATTGTGCCATGGTTACTTGGTTTGACTATTTGATTTAGATATTTTGTGAGATATTTTGTGGCACTAGATATTTTGGGTGAAATATTTTTCTTGCCATCCTTATAGTCATATCATGGTTCCATCTCAATTATCATTATCAAAAACATTATCTCTTTCCTCAAGCCATCTCCTTCTTCTTCCTCTCAACCCTTAAGTCTCATGAGTTGAGAAACCTAGGGTTCCAAGAGACAAACCACTCCATCTTCTTTCTCTACATCACCTAGGCCATCTAATTTAGTAAGCTAGTTGCCCTAGTTACCTCGGATTTGAGGTTGGAGCTCGGACTATAGACTCTCGGGTGGATCGTCTTTGACTCGAGGAAGCCGACGAGGAAGCATCGATCTTTTTCGATCTTTGGAGCCTACGATGATGAGGAGGACAGCGAGAAGACACGAAGGACATGAAACTACGAGGTATAGCATTCATCCGAGTAGTTAAACCTTAAGTAGTTTGCTAGCTAGGGTTTATGATCGATCCTTAGTTCTAGTCGGTGTTGTGAAGCCCGTAAAAATCATTTTTTGCTATTTCTGCCTCCCCGCGAATACGTGGGGTGCGCGACATTGACTTACAGTGGTATCATAGTCTCTCATAAACCTTAAATAGCTTGTAGCGACGTTAGAAATCCACCGTTTTTGTAGCGCAAAACTGCCGATAAAAACAGTTTTCAAAAATGATGTTTTGAGTTGTTTGCACACCCCGTGGGCTTACGGTTTGAACCGAGAAGCCGTAGGATGAAGCATGCACACCTCGGGGACACCTCGGGGGGACCTAAGGCCGGGCCCACCCCCCAAGGCCACCACAAGGTGGCCTTGGGGGCTGGTGACCCGAGAGCACCACAGATTGGTGCTCTCGGGTCTGCCTCCCCTTGGGGGCCACTTCATGGTGGCCCCCGGGGGTGGATACCCCCGTAAATCCCCCCGTTCGATAGTTAATTTTGGTATCTTCGCCTCCACGAAGATTCGGGCGGGTTTCGAATTCGTTTCAACTCCCGGATTGGCTTAAAACGATCGTTTTTGGAACTTTAGCTCACTGGATTTTCAAGTTTTGGAAAATTAGTTAAGTTTGCTAATTGCGTGCGGAATTTAATGTCGCGGTTACTTTACAAGATTTGTGATGTGTATATGTGTTTGGAAACATCGACTAATTACTATACGTTTATTAGTCGGGGTTGAACATATCTGTGATGTTGTTATGTTGGTTTGTGTATATGAACTATATTGGATCGTCGTGGATGAATAGCCGGGGATGTGAGATGACGGTTTTCATTCTTTCATTCGATGTAAATTTATAAAGTTATGTAATATTAATTTTGCGGGGCATATCCGGGTTGAGCTTGTAGCCATCGTTGTATTATTTCATTTACTGTTTTTGCTCCTAGGATAGACCCAAGGTGGGGTGCACAAACTACCGGGTACTTTGAAATGACGAGTGGCCTACTCACTTTGTTGAGAGAGATTGCTTCACTTAGGGTATTTGGCGGGTAGTTTTCCGCACCCGTAAGGGTCCAGGGTGAGATTTAGCTATTCATCACGACCGTGGAATCTGTCTTTCGTTACAGGCTCAAACGAAACGCGGAAATCCTAATATATCCAATATGTTCATCTATGATCTGGAATGCCTATTAGTACGTGAAACGAATGTATATATCTATATATGATATCTAGTAGGCATTGCTTATGTTTTGTATCCGCGCTAGTCCCGCCCCCGCTCTGCCGTTGGTTAAGTAACCTAACGGGTGATGACGGGGCCCAGTGGCGAATGCGGATGGCATAAGTGGACGTGGTATTTTCGTCTTTTTCTATGATGATAGGTGTAAATGATGGGACTGAATTACATTAATGCAAAGTAAACAAACCAAACCTGAATCGTTGGAACAAATTTTAAACCCACTCGGTTATTTTAAAACAGGAGACTTTTAAATGTGGAGCTTAAACCACTCCTTTTAAAAGCTATCAGGTTCCTTCGATTATATCAAGTTCACTATGTTCACGATTTCGCCAAAACCATTCGTAGCCCTCCGTCATTTCAGTTGAATATTCAGAAGTATTCAAGCTATGTATTTTGACCATCGCCAAGGCATAGTATTTGGTATCTGTTGGATATTCATCTGTAGCATAGATAGATGCGTTGGCTTGAAACAGTCGTACTACTATTTTGGCCTTCATCAAGGGTATGTATAGGTGGGTTCAAATTAACCTGGACAAGACGGGTAGAACTTGACATGTGACTTATAATATGTTGGCCTTCGTCAATTGTTGGATATGTATGCCCTAGAGGCCATTATTGTATAGTACTAGTTTATATAATACATTTTGGAGGCTTGGGATATATATACGGGTTTACGACAGTCTTGCTCGATATAGTAGTATGCTACTTGATTTGTTTTTATCTTAATATGTGTATATGTTTCTTTTAACATATCGCTAATACATATTGATGGAGCCCTTAGGATCTTTGCTTGACTACCGGCATTGTGATGGCGATCATACTAGTAGGGGCTGGGTAGTCTATAAGCACATCCTTATTTTGGTCCCTAGTCATAGGATTATCGAGACAGGGCATCGATACTTCAGAATAGACTGGTGCATACGCTTCTCGTCCCAGCATGGGAGATGGTCTGTCCCACAGCCATCAGTACGTCGTACTGGAGATAGTATGCAGGTGCTCGTTAGATTACGAGTACACTGGACAGGACTCGTCGGGAACTGTTGGTTAGTATTATACCTATCATCAGTTAACACTTCCCAGGTGACATGAGTATAGCTTAGTCCGTTGACTTGACACTGTCACTTCGCCTCAAGTGTGTTCCCACTGTTCTTAGATTACTACCCTACCACGGCTCTATTGAGTCATACAAACAGGTAGTAGTTGGGTGCAGTCCCGAAGCACTTGGAGGCAGTGACGGTTAGACAGGATTCGTCTCTCCCGGTATTGAGAGTTGATATCGCGCTGTGTCTAGGAGAGCCATTACACATAGTCGTCCCTGACCAGGGCAAGCGAGAATTACTGGTAGTGTTTCCAGTAGTTTCTCAGGGTGTTCTGGGCTACACTCCGACACGACTTGTACCGCTATTAGGGGACTGACGTTTACCGCCCCCCTAGGCCTGCCATGCGATACTCTCAGACGATCAGACCGGACTGTATGGAGATTTTCACATTCAGGATCAGTAGGAGTTCGGATGGGTTCACATCATCGGTCTTCTTATCGGCATCTACCTGGAGACCGTTACGTACAGCTAGTACCGCTTGCGGCCTGTGCTTAAACCCACTGCCAGCGTAGTGTCGAGCCTTTAGAGTCCCACACAGAGGGTTATTCGCCTTTGGGAAAAACAGAGTAGAGGTCGCATGGTTTTGCGATGGGGTTCGTTCACATCCGCGCACTTATGCACGTTTGGTGTCCGGGCAGTTATTACTAGCGGGCTTTGGTTTAAGCCAGATCCTAGTATTTGTTTTGGGATTGGTTTTGTCTCATTGTATTCGTGTTCCTTGGAACACGGATGCGGGTGTGTATGCACAGTTGACAGAGGCAGAGGATTCTCATTAGGGTTATTGACCGTTGACTTTTTCGAAATCCTAATGAGAATGAGAGATATGATTAATGATATTAATTAAGGATAATTGTGCCATGGTTAGGTTGACCATTTGACTTTTGTTGACCTTTTGACTTTGGTTGACCGGTTGACTATTGTTGACATTTTGACCATCATTTCACATGAAAGATGCTTCTTGATTCTTGCACATTTCATTTAATGTGAAATGATAATGGTCATTTCAAAACTAACCATCACATTTTCACTTAATTATTATTATTATTATTATTATTATTATTATTTCTCTCATATGAGCATGGTTGTAGATTTCTACTCCCATTCTCTCTTGCTCTTTCTCTCTCATGTTCTTGAGCTCTCCCTCTTCCTCTCAAAGGTTTAATCTTTCATGTGTTGAAAATCAAAAGCTCTTGAGAAAAAGCCACTAAAACTTCTCTTTACTCTTTCTAGGGTTCTTTGTCTAGCAAACCAAGCACTCTAGTTACCTCTTGGATGAGGTAGGAGCTCAAGGTAGAGGCCCTCGGGTGGATCTATCTTCGGCAAAGGGAAGACGACGAGGAGGAGCCATCTACGCCACTACAAGGAGCAAGCAAGAAGGAGAACCACAACAAGAAGGGAAGGTGTTCAAGATCTAGGTATAACCATTCTACATAGTAGCTAGAACTTGTAGTTAGTGTGTTAGTTTTTGTTTAGCAAAGATCCTTCATGGATGATCCATGTCATCTTGAGAGAAAATTTTAATTTTTACCTATTCCGCCTACCCGAAAGAACCGGGGTGGGTAACGTGGACCTAACATCAAGGTCATAAGAGCATGGGGCAAAAATCCATATCAGGAGTTTCTAAGGAAACTGAAACTTGCTAGTGCTGCATACCATTTGGAGTGTGATAATATTGGTAGGATTCCTTCAGGATTAACACACAATGATATTTGGATCACGATCCTACTGTAAGTATTCGCTACTCCTCGGGAGATTCTTCACTTAACGATCAATGCTATAAACCAAGTAGGTGTCTAGAACAGTGTTAGCGGGGCTACGCCTCTAGGGAAAAAAGGTTTTTTAATTAAGGAACTTCGCGAAAGCGTCGTAAAACCTCCCTCGAAGTATCGACACTAGCCTGGTCGAACGGTTAATCAAGTATTGTACGTTAAGATTAATCCTGACTAATTCTTCTTTTATGGTTTGAGGAAGGATTCATGAGACAGTGGGAGCCATCCTGTTTAGATAAATTAAAAATCAATCTAAACATGTAAGAGTATCATGCTGAGTGTTTTCTTCTCTCTCTCCTAATTGCAGCGACCAGGTGACCAGATTAGGTTACAGATAGATAATAAAATAACTAAGTTATACTATATTGACTGGCAAAGGTTTGTCCAGATGTCTATTACCTATGATAAGCTGGACCACCTCATTACTACTCAAAGCCCCCGCCGTCCCAGGTCCGGTTTCCACCGTCGCGGATGTTTATATCCATAAGACAAGGGAAAAAGACTGTGTGAATGCCAAGTGCCTCATGTTGGCCTCAGTATATGGTGAATACCAGAGGCAGCACGAGAAGATGGACTTAGTTTCCATCTTCCTCCATAACAAAGATTTATATGGAGAGCAATTTCGTATCGCAAGATATGAGATCTCGAAAGAATTGCTTCAAGCGAGGTTGGCTGTCGGGTCATCTGTAGGGGACCACATCCCTATAATGATCAGCTGTATTAGACAGCTCACGGAACTGGAAACCACGTTGGAGAACGAGTCATGTACTGACTTGTTTCTACAATCCCTATCTCTTACTTACGCCCAGAGGAAGAAAGTTATACTTCCAATTGAGGGCACCCTGAAGGAAATCAGGGAGACACCCGCTCTGCTTATTGGGGAATCTTCCTCTTCTGGTTCCAAGGCGAAAGCCAAGGGTGAGAAGAAGAAGACCTCCACAAAGCCGATAGGCGGTGCCGGTAAGGTAAAAGAAAAGGGAAGGGCAAAAGTTTCAAGGTTAACAGTAGGGAAGGAGGGATGTTCCTATTATTACGGGAAAGGGCATTGGCAGAAGGGATGCAGGGCTTGGAAAGCTAGAATCCAGGATCTGAAGCACGTTGTGGTTTCGACTTTGGGTGTGTTTGTGATTGAAAACAGTCTGTCAATTAACTCTACTTCCTGGATACAAGACACCGGATCAGGATCATATATCTGTAATTCTTTACAGGCTTTGAGAAACAGTAGAGTTATCAGGGCAGGTGATATGACTCTCAGGTTTGCTAACAGAATGAGCGTGGACACTGTATCCATAAGGTATATCACCTAGAATTGACAAGTGGGCAGATATTGATTCTACATAACTGTTTGTCTGTACCTAGTCTAGTTTGTAAGCGATGTGGTCCACATCCACCTAAATTAAAGTTTGATTGGGTCAGGTACACTAGAGGACGGTATATACGTGTTAAATCAAGCTCGGGTTTTCAACGTCCAGAACACACTTAAAAGAAAGTCTCCAGAATTAAATAAAACTTTTTTATGGCATTGTCGACAGGATCGCATCAATGAAACACGGTTGTCAAGGTTACATAGAGAGAGATATTTGGATCTGTTCGAATATCAGTCTTATGCAACTTGTTAATCTTGTCTCATAGGAAAGATGACAAAGACCCCGTTCACTGGACACGGAGTAAAAGCGAGCGAGCTTTTGGGACTCATACACAGCGACGTGTGTAGTCCAATATCTACATATGCACGAAGTGGTTATTCCTATTTCATTACTTTTACGGATGAATCTCTAGGTAAGGACATGTCTTCTTGATGAAGCATAAATCTAAGGCCTTTTGAGGTATTCCGGAAATATAAGAATGAAGTGGAAAAACAAACAGGCGAAAGTATCAAGACACTGAGATCTGATCGACATGGTGAATACTTAAATTGCCGAGTTCCTAGATTACTTAAAAGAGAATGAAATTCTCTCTCAGCTTACTTCTCCATACATACCACAACACAACGGTATATAGGAAAGGAGGAACAGAACCCTATTGGATATAATTCGTTCCATAATGAGTAATGCTGAGTTACCGCGATCCTTCTAAAGTTATGCACTAGAATCAGCTGCATATCTTTTGAATAAGGTTCCTACCAAGACTGTGCCTACCACACTATATCAGATGTGGAGTGGGAAGAAACCCTATCTTCAGTGTCTAAAGATATAGGGATGTCCAGCTTTTGTCAAAAAACGGTATGTAGACAAGCTCGAGGCACGCTCAGTACTGTATAGGTTTGTGGGATACCTAAAGAACTCCAAGGGTATCTTTCCTATTACGCAGAGGAACAAACTCGTTATACCCACTTTTTAGAAAATCAATTTTTTGTAAAAGGAAATAGTGGGAGCGCAATAGAACTGAAAGAAATTCCAGAACCACAAACTATGACTGAAAGTATAGTAAAACCAGAGGTTTCAAAAGAACCGGGCATTCCTACGCTAATCTGCAGGACTAGTAGGCAGTCTCATCCGCCCGAGAGATACTACAGTTTTCTCATAGACGGGGATCGAGAGGATTGTATCATTGACAATGATGAGCCAACTAGCTTCCAGTAAGCCATTCAGAGCGGCGACTCGGTAAAATGGCTAGATGCAATACGGACCGAAATGGAGTCCATATACACCAACAAAGTATGCACTTTGAACATTGCTCCAGAAGGGGTAAAACCCATAGGCTGCAAATGGATTTTCAGAAAGAAGATTGGTGTATATGGATAGGTTGAAACCAATAAGGCTAGACTTGTTGCAAAAGGTTTTCGTCAAATACCTGGTTTGGACCATGATGAAACCTTTTCTCCAGTGTCTATGCTCAAATTCATTCGGATCCTTCTTGCCATTACTGCCTTCTAAGATTTTGAGATCCGGCAGATAGACGTAGAGACAGCTTTTCTAAATGGTTATTTGGAAGAATGCATCTATATGGATCAGCCAGAGGGTTTCAATCAGAGTGGGAGCAGCAGGAAAGTGTGCAAGTTGCTTAAGTTCATTTATGGACTAAAGAAGGTATCGCGGAGTTGGAACATCTGTTTTGATGAGACGTTCAAAGAATTCTACTTTATCAAAAATCCAGATGAACCATGCATTTATAGTAAGATTGTAGGGAGAACTGTGGAATTCCATGTCTAGTACGTGCAAGACATTCTCTTAATGGGAAATTACATTCCTATACTACAATCAGTCAAAAGATCTTGTCACAGAGGTTCTCCATGAAAGACCTGGATGATACCAACTACATTCTGGGGATCCAGATCTATCGTGATAGATCAAAGAGGATGGTGGGACTTTCACAGTCAAGGTACAACAACACCATACTGAAAATATTTAGTATGGATGATTCTAAGCACGATAGTCTACCGGCTTATCACGGAATCACCCTCTCCAAAGAGATGTCTCCAAAGACTGATTTGGAAAGGGCTCGCATCACATCTATACCCTACGCTTCTGCGGTAGGCTCTATAATGTATGCGATGTTGTGTACCAGACCAGATGTTGCTTACGCACTTAGCTTGGTAAGCCGGTATCAGTCAAACCCAGGGGAGAAGCACTGGATAGCAGTAAAGAAAATTATCAAGTACCTGATAAGAACTAAGGAGATGTTCTTGGTGTATGGTGGAAAATACCTCCAGATCGAGACCCTTGCTGACTCCAGCTTTCAGAGTGATAAGAATGACTCTAAGTCCATGTCGGGTTATGTCTTAACCCTCAGTGGAGGGGCGATCTATTGGAAGAGTTCTAAGCAGGATACCGTTGCAGACTCGACGATGGAAAAGAGACAGTCTGGATATGGAAGTTCTTAACTGAACTTCAGGTGGTTCTTTCCATTGTTGGTAAAATACTTTAGTATTGTGACAACAACAGTGCTATAGCTTTAGAGAAGGAACCCAGGTCCCATCAGAGATCCAGACATATCTTGAGGCGGTACCACCTGATCAGGAAGATCGTTGATCCCCAGGAGATTGAGGTGAGGAGAGTAGATACGAAGAACAATATTGTAGATCCACTCACAAAGGACATTCCTCAGACAGTGTTCGAGAGGCTATTCGAGATCTTCAGTTTGCGATATGCCAGTATATGGCCTTAGTGCAAGTGGAAGATTGTTAGTGATATATGCTCTAGAGGCCATTATTGTATCATACTGGATTGTATATTACTTAATGGGAGATTGGGATATACACGGATATAGTAACAGTCTTGCTCGAAATGGTAGTATGCTACATGGTTTGTTTCTATCTCAATATGTGCATGTGTTTTCTTAGCATATCGCTTATACATATTAGTAGAGCCCTCAGGATGTTTGCTTGATTACTAGCGTTGTGATAGCGGTCACACTAGTAAGGGCAGGGTAATCTATAAGCGCATCCTATACAGGTCCCTAGTCGTAGGATCATCGAGATGGGGCATCGATACTCCAGAGTAGACTAGTGTATACGTTTCTCATCCCAGCAGGGGAGATGGTCTATCCCAGAGCCATCAGTACGTCGTACTGAACATAATATCCAGGTGCTTATTAGGTTATGAGTACACTGGACAGGACTCGTCGGGAACTGTTAATGGGTATTATACCTATCGTCGGGTAGCAATTCCCAGGTGACATGAGTACAGCTTAGTCCGTCGACTTGACACTGCTGCTTCGCCTCGAGTGTGTTCCCACTGTACTTTAATTACTACCCTACCATGGCTCAAAGGAGTCGTGCAAATAGGTAGTAGTTGGGTGCAGTTCCGAAGCACTTGGAGGCAGTGGCGGTTAGATAGGATTCGTCTCTCCCGGTATTGGGAATTGATATCGCACTGTGTTCGAAAGACCATTACACAAAGTCATTGGCCAAGGCAAGCGAGATTTACTGGTAGGTACTCCAGTAGTTTCTCAGGGTGCTTTAGGCTACTCTCCGACACAACTTATTGCGCTATTAGGGGTCTGACGATTACCGCCCCCTAAGCCCGATATGTGATACTCTTAGACGAACAGACCGGACTGTATAAAGATTGTCACCTACAGGCTCAATAGGAGTTTGGATGAGTTAACTCATCGGCCTTCTTATCGACGCATACCTGGGTAGCCGTTACGTGCAGCTAGTACTGCTTGTGGCTTGTGGTTAAACCCACTGCCAGCGTAGTGTCGAGACTTTAGAGTCCTACACAGAGAGTTTCCCTGCATCGGGTGAAAGATGTAGAGGCCGTATGGTTTTACGGTAGGGCTTCGATCATGTACGTGTACTTGTGCGCGTATGATGTTCGGGCAGATAATACTAGTGGGCTTTGGTTTAAGCCGGATCCTAGTATTATATTGATAGATCAGTTTCGTCTCATTGTATTCATGTTTCTCAAAACACGGATACAGGTATGTATATACGGATGAAAAAAGCATTCTTGTAATTACTCAAGATTGTTTTTAGAAGGAGACACCTCATTAGAGTTTTGACCGTTGACTTGATTAAAACAATTATGAGGTGGAGGAAATTATTTGTTATTTTTTATAAATGATAATTGTGTCATGACTACTTGGTTTGACTATTTGACTTAGATATTTTGTGAGATATTTTGTGGCACTAGATATTTTGGGTGAGATATTTTTTTGCCATGCTTGTAGTCATATCATGGTAGCCATCTCAATTATCATTATCAAAAACATTATCTCTTTCCTCAAGACATCTCCTTCTTCTTCCTCTCAACCCTTAAGTCTCATGAGTTGAGAAACCAAGGGTTCCAAAAGACAAACCACTCCATCTTCTTTCTATACATCACCTAGGCCATTTAGTTTAGCAAGCTAGTTGCCCTAGTTACCTCGGATTTGAGGTTGGAGCTCGGAATATAGACTCTCGCGTGGATCGTCTTTGACTCGAGGAAGCCGACGAGGAAGCATCGATCCGTTTTGATTCTCGGAGCCTACGATGACGAGGAGGACAGCGAGAAGACCCGAAGGACATGATACTACGAGGTATAACATTCATCCGAGTAGTTAAACCTCAAGTAGTTTGCTAGCTAGGGTTTATGATCGATCCTTGGTTCTAGTCGGTATTGCGAAGCCCATAAAAATCATTTTTTGCTATTTCCACCTCCCCGCGAACACGTGGGGTGCACGACATCGACTTACAACACCTACTAGCTACCAAACACTAGCCTTGGCAAAGGTCAAAACACATAGCATGAATACTAGTAAATACCTATCTAAAATGATGGAGGGCTACGGCTGATTTTGGCGAAAACCGATAACGTAATGAACTGGATATAGTCGAAGGAACCGAATAGCTTTTGAAAAGGAGTGGTTTAAGCTCCGCTATTAAAAGTTGCTTTTTGAAGAAAACAGAGTGGTTTTGTAATTGTTCCAACGACATCAGATTTTAGGTTTATTCCTTTGCATTAATCAATATTAATGTGGTCCCATCAATTAACCTTATCATTGCAGAAAAGAAACGAAAATAGATAGTATGCTTATGCTATCCGCATTTGCCATGGGGCCTCTGTTTACCCCAATCAGAGCAAAGCTCTGTTGAAATTCAAAATTCAAAATTTTGAAGTAACGCTTCAAATCTCGGGCGCAACGCGCCACATGTCAGGCACTGATACGTCAGCACAGCGCCCAAGAAGGCGCGCCCAATCAGAACAAAGCCCTATTTAAACTAAAATTAAAGGAAGCAACGCTTCAGTTGCACAAGCACTGCGCTGCGCGACACGTGTCAGCGCAGATGCGCTAGCGCAGTTGCGCTGCGCGACACGTGTCAGTGCAGATGCGCTAGCGCAGTTGCGCTACTCTGTACGCTGCATGACACGTGTCACGCTCTGGAGCATTGCACCAAACAGAATTAAAATTCTAAAGAAATCTTTTATGTTCTTATTAAAACAAGAAGATTTTCTTCTGTAAAACAGAGGCCTTTGGATCAAAGATCCAACGGTGGGGAAAATTCCCCAAATCACTCGGAGAAAAGATCTCTTTAACAAATTTAACTAATTTATGGGCACTATAAAAAGGACCCTAGACCTCAATTCAAAGGGATGAACATTTCTTTAAAAAAAAAGAGCTTCAATCAGAGAGAACTCTGAGAAGAATTCCAAGAAAAAAAAAAGGTAAAAACCTTCACAAGGGAGAAGAAATTTCTTTTAATAGATCATTGATCTAAAAAAAACCAGATCAATGATCTTCATATAAAAACAGTGCTTTGAACTACTCATGAACCACTGGTTCTTTAAAACAAGAAGAAACAAAAATAAAAAAAATATAGTGTTTTGCACTTTTATGAACCTTTGGTTCTTGAATCTAAAAGATTCTCAAATTTAGAGTGCTTTGCACTTGCAAACTGCGCTGTTACGCTCTTGGGAGAGCGCCACGTGTCAGCGTCTGAACCATTCGCGCTATGCGCTTTTGAAATAGAGCTTTGCTCTATAAAATTGGCGCAACTCACCAGAGCACGCCACGTGTCAGCAGCTCAAGCGTAGCGCACTAGCGCAGCGCACTACGCTTGCATAACACGTGTCGTCACCACAAGCGCTTGCGCTCTTTGATTGGCGCAAAGCACCTGAAATGCAATGCATTATTTAAAAAATGGGCCAAGCCCAAGTCAAAAAGACCAAGCAGGCCTAATTAAGCTGATGCTCTGCATCATTTATAAATGTACAGAGCCCAAACAAAATAATAAAAATGCTATGCATTTTAAAAGGGGCAGAGCCCAAACAAAATAGATGCTTTGCATCATTTATAAATGGGCAAAGCTCAAAACAAATTGATGCTCTGCATCCTTTCTGGGCAGAGCCCAAATAAAATAAAAAAAAGAAAAGCAAGCCCAAATGCAAACAAAATGTGGACATTTTTAATTGGACTTAGCCCAATTTTGGCCGTAAGTCCTTAAATTAAATTGACTGAGCACGGCTGCTCCCTAAATCAATTTACGACCGGTTCGAGGGTACATCTCCGAGCTCCTCTGACACCCATCGTTGTAATCCTTCAGCGACGTCAGAGAGGTAACGGGTCCCGACGACCACACGCCAATACGGACTGCGGGGTCCTTAAACTCGTGGACCGAAACGTCCTTAAACTAATGTTGGACCGAAACATCCTTAAACTAATGTCGGACCACCACGTCTTTAAGCTAGAACATGGACCCCCATGTCCCTAAACTGGAACATGGACCACCATGTCCCTAAACTGGAACAATAGAGCCCAATTGCTCTCTTACCGGATCTAAACGGTCCCGTTTAAGTTGATCTTAGCCCCAATCACGGCTAACGTATCCTTAAATATTCAAATGGACTATAAAACTCCAAATCAACTGTGGTTCAAGGGTACATCTCTGAACTCCTCTGACACCTATCGTTGTAATTCTTCAACGACGTCAGAGAGGTGACGAGTCCTGACGGCCATATAATAAAGGGATCACCACGTTAAGTTGATCTTAGTCTCAAACAGGACTAACGTATCCTTAACGAACGTTTAAGTTGATCTTAGCCGCAATACGGCTAACATATCCTTAAACTAAAAACACCAAACCCAAATCTAAATAAATACGGATTTGGACTAATCCACGTCCTACGGGCGACGGCATTACTCAGTCTCCGTATACAATCCACGGGCAACCACAGACAAAACAAACACACACGACACGAAGTGAAATTCTGGAGAAGGAGAAAGTTTTTACCGTGATGCGGTAGCGTAATTAACTGCAGGGGCTTGCGCCTGCAGGGAAGAGCGTCCCCACAATCAAAATCCCCTCAAGCGAGGGGGAATCTGACGAAGTCTGCTACATCGGCCGCATCCGTCTAAATCTCCGATACACGGTGCCATAAATCAACTCGGCATCTTCGGAGAGGTAGACGGATAAAACCATATAGCATGTGCCCCGAATCTCAGGCAAGACGTCCTCATGTCTCGGCCGCCGTTCGGAGAGGAACAGATTCTGGCATGCCCGGTAGGACCTTTTCCTCTTTCCACTCCACACTTCGTGTGTCGTCTTCGCGAACCAATCGCGGTTTGTTAACGGTTGCCTTTGGATTTCAAGTTTACTAAGATTTGGTCTCTTGCTTGGCGCAGAAAAGGAATCAAGCATCGATGGCCTCTACCTGTTCGAAGTGCTCTAACTGCAGCTGCAGTTCGCGTCTGGCCACAACTGGGGGCATAACCTATGGGCCCCAAGCGGCCTCTCTGTTCACTATGCCCGTGGAGCAGATTACTCAAGCCACTACGGGGTTGTTTTTCGGAACCATGCTTTCGCCAACAAGCTTTAGCACCCCTGTGCCCATACAAGAAGCTCCTAAGAAGTCGGTCTTCGATCGACTTTCAGTTACTGCGGCCCCTCTCAACGGGTCGCCCAACACCAGTGCCTCGGTCTTCTCCAGATTGGGCCAAAACTCCTGCGGGCTCACAATGAAGCTTGCAGTCCCAGAAAAGATTATTCCAAAAAGAATAGCCAATCCTGCTCCTGAAGTCGTCAAGGCGGCTTCTCCTGCTAAGAAATTGGTCTTTACAAGATTGACCGTCCCAACTCCCACTCCTGCTCCTGCTGATCAAAAGACATCATTCTTCAATAGGCTGACGCCGGCAACAGCCCCATACCTGAACAGGGGGCAAGAAGAGGCTGTTTCTGTCTCTGAACCAATACCGACGACTCGTCGTGCCCGACGACGCCACTGGCGCCGAATAAGGAAGACTGGGGGCAACTCCCCTTCCAGGATAACTCCACCAGCACCAACGGTGGAAGTTAATGCTGCTGTTCCAACTGGGAATAGCTTTGAGCTACTGAATAGGGTACGCAGGAACTCGCCAACTGCAGTGCTCAAGAGATCTCCTCCACCGGTAGAGACTGCCGTGGAAACAGAAAAGCCGGAGCAGCCTCCTCAATCGCTGTCCTCCAGGATCTACAAGACATGGCAACGAGTCCGAGAATCTGTCATTGATCCTAACTTCTCTCGCCAGCACAAGAAGTCGAAAGGTCGGCAGGAAGAACATCCCCTGGTCAAGCAACGAAAAGCGACGACCGCTTGGGTGCCCAAAGCAACGGCCCCCTCAACTTCTACGGCCCATAAAAGAAGAAGGCCGGAGAAAGTGCCAACGCCGACGACGAATATCAAGGGTGGTGAACCCAAACGCCCTAAGTCAGGGGGCATTGTAGTTCATACTGTCTATGTGGTGTCTGGTAAAGAGGACAGTCGCATATCTACGGGTCATCGACCGCTTATGCGATCAGTGACCAAAGCGCAGGAGCAGCAGCAGAAGCTCCAAGAGATGATGAACGCTATGGCCGCACTTACAGGGCCAAAAGAAAACCCTGAAACATCCTCGGATGAACGCCAGGAGGAAGAAACCGACGCCGAATTCCTTCGTCGAATACTAGAGAAGAAGGACAAAGATGCTGCTGAACAAGCAACCAACATACAGCGTATGGGCCTCCTCTTCCAAGACATGATAGGGATGATGATACAACAAGATCCTCCGGCTGAAGAGCCTCCAATCGTTCTTGGAGACGATAGGGGAGAGACATCAAATCCTCCGCCAGCTCTGTCAACGGCTAAAGAGAATACAATCTCTAAAGCTGATTTGGACGAGTACATAGCCCAACAAATACGGGTTCATCATGCGACCGAAGCAGCCGGCCAGGTCGTAAAAACAGGGCGGCCATATCCAAGTTGGTACGACCAAATCAAGTACCCGCCAGGTTACAAAATTCCCAAGTTCCATGTCTACAAGGGGATGGGCAATCCTCACCAGCATGTCGCCCAGTTCAGGGCACTCTGCGGCAACACCGGCGGTGACGACAAGCTATTGCTTCACCAGTTTGTTGGAAGTTTATCAGATACGGCGTTCGAGTAGTACTCTGAGCTCCTGAACGACTCTATTAAGACCTTCGCGAAGATGGAGCTGTTGTTTACTTAGCATTTTGCAAGCGCCAGTGAACGCACCCCAATGACGGCACTGATTAACGCCAGGGTAAAACCAGGCGAGACGTGGGTTCAATATGCTATACGGTGGAGGAACTTATGGTCGAAGTGCGAGCAGTGCATTGAAGAAGCTCCCGCGGTGGGTATGTTTGTGGGAACCCTTGATCCGCAGGCAACCATCTCGCAATTTATGATGTTTTTCAAGCCGACTACCTTCCAGGCCTTGATTGACAAGCTAGCGCAAATGGATCAGATGGGCCATAAACCCCCTCTTCCAAAGCCGGACTCCCGAAATGACAAAGGGAAGGGAAAAGCGATCATTGTCGCTAATGCTCAACAACAACAGAGCGACTCGAAACCGGTTGTTCGTCAAAATAATACGCGTCCATACGTGGCCCTTGAGGAGAGGCTAGGACGCTCTTACTCCTTTCCTCGAGATAAGACGAGAAGGTTATTCGAGCTGGTATTGCGCAACCGACTCATAAATCTGCCGGATCCAAAACGTCCGTTGCAACCAAGTGATGTCAGCGAGCCCAACTACTGTCCTTATCATCGAGTACTAGGCCATCCGATCGAGGATTGTTACGTTTTCAAAAATTGGCTTGAAAACCAGTACCGACAGGGTAAATTCGCGTTATCTGACAAATGGAAGGTGAATCCCCCGCAGCCCCACACCTCTAAGGGGACAAATACGCCGGGGGCAACATGCTCTGTCGTTGAAGAAGCTCCCTGGGAGGTTGTATTATCAGCCAAGACAAAGAGGATGCTAAACGATCTTCAGACATGTCCAGCGATTAGGTGGAAGAACCCGTTGGAACCACAGGTCATTGAAGGGATGTTGAAGCCACGTCTAACTCCAAAGACCGATGGTGGTAGCTCAAGCACTCGCAACCAGCCGTCAAAATTTTCGAAGAAGAAGAAAAAGAAATTAAAGAAGCCCGCGAAGCCTGGCGACAAGCGCACGGACTTGCAAAAACAAATTGACGCGCTGGAGAAATACAACCAGAAGGCACGGACTCCCATTACATTCCAAGAGTTCCTCGATCATGCCTTTCAAAAGGAAGATGAGGGAGAAAGTTCATCTGATGAATCTGAAGAATACGTGGCGAGTTGTCATGTGATTTCTCATTTGCTCATGAACGATGAAGAGACTTCTTGTACTGAAACGCTGGGGGCAGATACCGAATCAAAATTTCTGGGACCATCGGATGAAGTAATTGACGCATTCCTCAACGAAGCTCGATTGAAAAGTAAAGCTGATCAAGAACGCGAGACGGCTATATTTGAAAGGGCCAAGCGCCAGCGACTTAATGAAAGAGCTGAGACGATCCCGCTGGAGCAAAAAACCTCCACTACCGACAAAAACCAATTCAAGATGAGGAAAAGGTTTGCTAAGACCATATCAATGGGCATGAAGCTACCATCCTCCGAAGGAAACATCACCGGTGAAGTGGAAATGCACCCCTCCTATTGCTTGTATCACCAGAAGATTTCGCACCCCACTGAAGAGTGCAAGACCTTCAATAGATGGTGGCAAGGATATGTTACTCATCGACAACGCTTTAAGCGGGAAAAGCGCAAGACTCGCCAAGAACGGAACGATACGACCGAAGGGCTTAACAGAACCACCAGCAATTGTCGCATGGTCAACACCGGGAGATCACAAGTGCTCACGTTCGGGAGCGATTCTGATGAGAAGCTGGAGCTTGGACCCCTCTTTAAAGAATCCGCTTCGGGAAAAAAGAGCCGAAGGTCTGCGAAAATATCTGGCTACGTAACCGCACGCTGCCCGAAAAGAATCTCGGACCCTCAAATAAAAAAGATAAGGGAAAAGAGAAGGTCCCTGAAGATATCGTCTTAGATGACCAAGTGGTGAAAGAGCTAAGCGCCAAGGACCCGCCGAAGAAGAATAAGGTGGATTACAACGTCTTAGCGCATCTGAGGAAGCTACCCTCACAGCTCAGCATTCTTAACGCTCTTTTGCTATCAAAGGAGGCGAGAGATTCGTTAATTAAGGCACTCCAAGATCCAGAACAATTCCAAGCATGCCTGGCCGAGGAAAAGATGAAGGATGAATTGGAGGAAGTGCACACGGCCGATGTCACTTTCGGCGACGAGGACCTTCCCCTTGGGACGTGCGAGCACAATCGCCCCCTCTATGTCTCAGGATACTGTCACGATATAAAGATAGGCAAAATCCTGATCGACAATGGATCCTCCGTTAATCTCCTCAATATACGGGTCTTAAAAGAAATCTGCATGAGCGTCCAGCACCTTGCTCGTGACAAGATCACCATCTCCGGGTTCGACTCCCAGTCATCAAGAACTCTTGGGTCTGTGATACTGACGCTACGCTTCGGGCTACTCGTCAAGGACATTAAGTTCCACGTCATAGATGCCAAGACATGCTACAACGCTTTGCTCGGCCGACCATGGTTACACGAGTACAACATCATCCCTTCTACACAACATCAGTATATGAAGTATTTTAAGGATGGTTTCGAGTATACCGTGACGGGAGAACTGAACCCGTTCTCTGTGAACGAGGTCCGCAAATACGAAGATGCCAAATACTTCTTACCGGATTTCGAAGATACGGAGAAGTGTCACAAGCCGGAGAATAAAGCTAATGCCACCATCCCTGTCTTCGGCAGTGATACCGAGGAGGAAGAGGAGATAGTGTATTCGGGTCCGCCCCAACACAACAAGCCAGGACCGTCCGCTCCTACGTTAATCTTTGGTAGCAACTCGGAAGATGAGATCCATGCTGTATTCTCTGCTCGACCTTCAATACGAAAGTTCGCTGACGAAGAACAAAGTCTACAAGTCGCCATGGTGCCGCTTAAACACCATAAAGAACTGGATGCGCTTAATATTTACAATGTAGAAGAGCTGCAAACGTTCTATATCCCTCCCAGACGAGAAAGCGAGAAAGCAATTCTGTTCTACCGCTCCGAAGAAACCAAGGTGGAAAAAGAAATCTGGCATGGCGCGGATCCTACGCTCGACAGGCTTCAGCCTATCCGTCTTCCCAGATATTATACAGAGGGTTTGAAGAAACTGCTGAAACGCCAGGGGATATCCTTTAAACAGACCGTTCGAAAAGCCAAGTTCTATGACAAAGTCTGGAACGTCCCCGGGACTCAACGCAAACTGCCTAATAGGAGAATGGAGACAAAAGGACTTGGATACATCCTGTCAAAGAAACGAGAGCTACTAAACAGCTGCTATGTCATGTATGACTTCGATGAAGAAGCGGATGCTCAATGGGAGGACGTTAATCCTGAGACAGTGAAAGTTCCAAATGCAAAAGAGCCCAGTCCGTCGTTCGAAGAACAAATGGACAAGCTCAAAAGGGAAGCAGGTCAAAAAGTCTAGGACGACCATAACCGCGAAATGGCCATCTACAAGAAAGCCAGAACGCAACGCCTCCTTCAACAGGCCGTGAAAGATGAAAATGCCGCTCCTTGTCAACCTGTTATAAAGAAGGCTCGACGCAAAAGCAGAAATAAGTCGAAAGGCCAAAAAAGCGCTCAACAGCAACAAAGCAGGGCTAAGAAGCCACGCAAACGGGAGTCGAGCGTTATTGATCTATCACTCATGAAGAAGATGGGTCGAGCGTATTCGTTTCCTCGGGACAAGACGAAGAAAATACTTGACCTCGCTTTAAAACATCGGATGCTTGCACTACCGGAGTCTAAACACCCTGAACAAGCAGGCGAAGTCTCTCACCCGGACTATTGCTTTTATCACCGAGTGATAGGGCACCCTCTCGAGGATTGCTTTACCTTCAAGAATTGGGTCGAAGATCAGTATCAGCTTGGCAAGTTCGCTCTGTCTGACAACTGGAGGGTAGCGCCGCCACAGAAGCATGAACCCAAAGCCACAAGAACAGAACCAACTCCACATTGGGATTGGAAGCGAATTCGCACCTGTCACATGATTACAATATTAAAAGAAGAGCCCCAGGACATAGATGAGTTCCCTTGGTGCTTCGAAAACAATGAAAATGAGGTAATCTCAGAATTTCCACCGGCTCCGAAAGAACTGGAAGATGGCATACATACTATTGCAGATAACCTCAAGAAGATTGAGTTGGGATCGGCAGACGATCCGCGACCGACATTCATCAGCGAGCTGCTATCTGAAGAAAGGGTGGCTGCATTAAAGGACGTGCTTCTACAGCATAGAGATTGCTTCGCGTGGAACTATTCCAAAATGCCGGGACTAGATCCAGAAATTGCCGTGCACAAATTGGCGATATCCCAGGACATCAAGCAAGTCAAACAGGCGCCGAGGAGAATGCGGCTCGAGCTTGAGATGAGCATCAATGCCGAGGTTAAGAAGATGATCGACTCTGGCTTCATCCAGGAAGTTCAATACCCCGAATGGATCGCCAACATCATCCCAATGATGAAGAAAAATGGGACAGTGCGCATATGCGTGGACTTCCGGGATCTCAATAAAGCCTGCCCGAAAGACGATTTCCCAGTGCCACTCACCGAACTGATGATAGACAATACATCTACTCACGAGGTTTTCTCCTTCATGGATGGTTCATCAGGGTATAATCAGATAAAGATGCATCCTGAAGACCAGAAGCACACCGCCTTCCGGACTCCTTTGGGTATATTCTGCTACAAGGTGATGCCCTTCGGTCTAAAGAACGCCGGTGCCACCTATCAGAGGGCCATGACAAAGATCTTCGATGACCTCATACATGAAATCGTCGAATGCTACATCGACGATCTCGTAGTTAAAATCAAATCATACGAGGAACATCTCGAGCACCTAAAAACTGTATTTCAACGCCTTCGGCAATACAACTTGAAGATGAACCCTCTCAAATGTGCATTCAGAGTTTCCTCGGGCAAATTCCTGGGATTCATCGTCCGACACCGGGGTATCGAAATAGACCCGTCCAAGATCAAGGCGATCATGGAAATGCCTCTGCCAAGGACTCTCAAACAGCTGCGGTCTCTCCAAGGGAAGCTCGCATATATACAGCGATTTATAGCCAACCATTCAGGAAAGTGCCGTCCTTACAGCCACTTGATGAAGAAGGGAACCCCGTTCGTCTGGGACCAAAAATTCCAAAGTGCACTAAACGAGATCAAGCAATACCTGCAGAACCCTCCGGTGTTGGCTGCTCCGGTCAAAGGAAAACCCCTCATTCTTTATACAACCGCCCTCGAAGGTTCCTTAGGCGCATTATGGGCACAAGAGAACGATCAAGGGAAAGAAAGAGCACTCTACTACTTAAGTCGAGTTCTGCTGGGGACAGAAAGCAACTACTCTCCCATTGAAAAACACTGTCTGACGTTGATCTTTGCAATAACAAAGCTCAGGCACTATGCGTTAGCGCACGAGATCCATCTCATTTCAAAGGTGGACCCCCTTAAATACTTGATGTCGAAGGCCATGTTGACAGGACGACTCGCTAAATGGGCCCTGCTCTTGATGGAGTTCTCGATAACATATCAACCTCTCAAGGCAGTGAAAGGCCAGGCCATCGTCGACTTCCTCGCTGAGCACCCGTTATCTGCCGATTCTCCTCTGAATTGCGATTTTCCAGACGAACATACGTTTGACGCGATCGACGGTGGTGATACCCGATGGGAGCTCTATTTCGATGGAGCATCTTCCATGAAAAAGCGCAAACAAAGTACCCCTATAATCAAATCGGGAGTAGGCCTCATCTTCGTAACTCCACAAGGAGGGATTATGCGCTTTGCCTTCTTTTTAACAGAGCCGAGGACGAATAACGAAGCCGAATATGAAGCCTTGATAGCAGGCCTCGAGATCGCCATCGACATGGGAATTGAAAACCTCCTCATATATGGAGATTCCCAGCTAGTCGTTAGTCAAGTAAACGGCGACTACCAAACGTGCAAACCGGAGTTGGTGAAGTACGGTGAAAAGGTGCAACAACTATTGACCCAAATTCCCTCCTATACTTTGGAAAGCATACCGCGTGCGGAAAACAGCAAAGCGGATGCATTGGCCAAACTTGCTAAAGAAATGGCTGACGAGAACCTCGATGACGTTCAAATCATGGTACAAAGCCGTCGGGTGCTTGCCCCAGCAGAAATATCTCCGGAATCGTCCGAAGAGAACAGAGTGACTGAACAGACGACCTTGCAAATAGAAGACCGGGAAAAGGCTTAGGATTGGAGGGAAGTCTTCATAGACTACTTTAAGTCCCACCGATTGCCTGAAGAAGCGTCCACAAGACATCAGCTTATGAAACGAGCTCTGTCTTTCGCCTTCGTCAATGATACTCTGTACAAGAGGTCGTTTGATTCTCTGTGGCTGAGATGCTTAGGACCTGACGAAGCGAAAAGAGTCGTCCAGGAAGCTCACGACGGACTCTGAGGTTCTCACCAAGCGGGCCCAAAGATGAAGTTGAAGATCAAACGGATGGGCTACTATTGGCCCACGATGATCCAGGACTGCCTTGAATATGCGAAGCAATGTCACTCATGCCAAATTCATGGGGACTTCATCCATCAGCATCCAAATCCTCTACATCCAACAGTGGCTAGCTGGCCATTCGAAATATGGGGGACTGATATAGTCGGCCCTATCGAACCAGCATCGTTTAGAGGACATCGTTTTATCCTAGCGACGACTGATTACTTCTCTAAGTGGGCGGAAGCAGTACCACTGAGGGAAGTAAAGACGGAGAATATCCTCCATTTCTTCAAGACGCATGTCATATATCGGTTTGGAACGCCAAGACGAATCGTCTCCGATAACGGGCCAGCCTACAGAAGCCACAAAATCAGTCGCTTCGCGCAACAGCATAATATAGACTGGAGATATTCCTCAGTTTGTAATCCGCGAGCTAACGGTCTAGCTGAGGCCTTCAACAAGACCTTGACGAAGATCATAAAGAAGACGGTGTCACGAAATAAGAAAGACTGGCACGAAAGACTGCAAGAAGCTCTCTGGGCGTATCGAACTACGTTTAAAACGGCCACGAACGTAACGCCATATGCGTTGGTATTCAGTACAGAAGCAGTACTCCCTCTCGAGATAGAATTACCCTCTCTACGAGTGGCAGTCCACTACGAGCTAACGGACGAAGAAAATGCTCACCTTCGGCTTGAGGAGCTTGACGCCCTCGATGAAACCCGGCTCATAGCGCAACAAAATCTGGAAGCTTATAAAGCAAAGATGACGCGCTCATATGAAAAATTAACCCGACCAAGGACGTTCCACCAAGGCAAACTCATGCTAATGGTCAAAAGGCCTATGATTCCCAATCGCGCCAAGCGAGGAAAATTCGAGCCAAACTATGAAGGCCCATACATCATAGATAAGGTCTACCGGGGTGGGGCCTATCTACTCATGGACATGCACGGTGAAAGGCCTTTCAGGCCAATAAACGGTCGCTTCCTAAAAAAGTACTATGCTTAATGAGCCACAGGCTAGGTCAATGGTAGATGACAACGACTATGTCCGCTCGCTATCTTCCTAAGCTCAAACTCTATCAGCAGTAGCCAGCCTTCTCAAAGTCGGACCGAAATGTCCTTAAACTAATAGCAGACCGAAACGTCTTTAAACTACTACCGCAGCATCTTTTAGGCTGATGAGATATAAAAAAAACATATAAAAATAAAATAAAATAAAAAACGGTATGTCCATAAGTAAAAAGGGCACGGATGAAAACCCGAGAGGGCTCCGTGAGTAAAAATAGCAGGGCTACCGGCGAGTGTTCGTGAAAACCCGAAAGGGCGCGACCTCATAGAAAAACATATAAAAATAAAATAAAATAAAAAAATGGTATGTCCATAAGCAAAAAGGGCACGGATGAAAACCCGAGAGGGCTCCGTGAGTAAAAACAGCAGGGCTACCGGCGAGTGTTCGTGAAAACCCGAAAGGGCGCGACCTCGTAAAAAATATATAAAAATAAAACGAATAAAAAAAGCGGTATGTCCATAAGCAAATGGGCACGGATGAAAACCCGAAAGGGCTCCGTAAGTAAAAACAGCAGGACTACCGGCGAGTGTTTGTGAAAACCCGAAAGGGCGCAACCTCGTTAAAAGACACTTATAGGGTCCTTTCGACCTTGTAAGGAGAAACCACCCGCGTGAGATCCTTACGACTCACAAGGGAGCAACACACTTAGGGATCCCCACGATTCCTAAGGAGAAAATACACTTGTGGGATCCTCACGACTCGCAAGAAGAACTCTCTTATGGGACCCTCACGGCTCATAAGATTTGAAAGTCTTAAGTTGCAGAGACCTAAACCTGTGCTTAAGCAATCCCCACAACTTTCGATGTTTCCCTACAAGTGGCTCAATACTGACCCTTGTATACAATCCACGGGCGCGAATAAACATTTCCCTAACCAAGTATCATCCGTGACTGGGAATATGTTCGCATGGTAAACGGCCCTTGTAAATCCTCTCGATTTTCAAGGAGAAAACCCTCTTATAGGATCCTTACGACTTACAGAGGAATAAACACTTAGGAATCCTCACGATTCCTAAGAAGAAAATACACCTACAAGATCCTCACGACTTGTAGGGAGAAATACCTTTGTGAGACCCCTACGGCTCATGAAGTCAAAAGCCTTAGTCGACAGGACCCTAACCCTGGTCGCTAAGCCACCTTTGTTCGACATCGACAGAGGCAGATGATGATTCGCTCCTGGTAATATCCCAGTTGTAGCGGTGCTGATGTCGAAATCGGTTTACAACGAAAAGCCAATAGGCCGCACATGCATACGAAATAGCCGAAATGATAGGGTAACTTGCGATAAAAGCAGCAAGTAAAAATGTATGCATGCAAAATAGCCGAAATGATTGGGCAGTTCGCAATAAAAAGCAGCGAGTAAAAATAAAATAAATAGCCGAAATGATTGGGCACCGCGAAAAATAGCCGAAATGATTGGGCAATCGCGACCTTCGCGATATAAAAGCTGAAATGATAGAGCATCGCGGGGATAAAACAAAAAAAATGATGATAAAACTTTGGCCCTACAGTTAAGATCACATCGATCCCTGTATACAATCCAAGGGCGTAAACAAAGAGGGAACCATATTTTCCCAACAGGCTCCGCCAGAAGATGAAGCCAAATCTCGACGGTTCAGTCCAACTCCGAAAAAACCAGTGTCTTCAGCAAATTCCTCAACTCACGGATACAAACACTCCTTGACGAGAGCCTCCTGATTCGCGTCGACTCGCAGAGCAACCAGTGCCTCCGTGGGAAATTCTCGACTCGTTTCAAACCCGAAGGAAACAAATAATCCTTGGCGCTAGGGAAACCAATAATCCTTAGCAAATTCCTCGACTCATGGATACAAACACTCCTTGACGAGAGCCTCTTGATCCGCGTCGACTCGCAGAGCAACCAGTGCCTCCGTGGGAAATTCTCGACTCGTTTCAACCCCAAGGAAACAAATAATCCTTGGCGCTAGGGAAACAAATAATCCTTAGCAAATTCCTCGACTCACGGATACAAACACTCCTTGACGAGAGCCTCCTGATCCGCGTCGACTCGCAGAGCAACCAGTGCCTCCGTGGGAAATTCTCGACTCGTTTCAAACCCCAAGGAAACAAATAATCCTTGGCGCTAGGGAAACAAATAATCCTTAGCAAATTCCTCGACTCACGGATACAAACACTCCTTGACGAGAGCCTCCTGATCCGCGTCGACTCGCAGAGCAACCAGTGCCTCCGTGGGAAATTCTCGACTCGTTTCAAACCCCAAGGAAACAAATAATCCTTGGCGCTAGGGAAACAAATAATCTCTAGCAAACACCTCAACTCACGGATACAAACACTCCTGGACGAGAGCCTCCTGATCCGCGTCGACTCGTAGAGCAACCAGTGCCTCCGTGGGAAATTCTCGACTCGTTTCAAACCCCAAGGAAACAAATAATCCTTGGCGCTAGGGAAACAAATAATCCCTAGCAAATTCCTCGACTCACGGATACAAACACTCCTTGACGAGAGCCTCCTGATTCGCGTCGGCTCACAGAGAAACCAGTGTCTCCGCGGGAAAATTCCCGATTCGTCTCAACTTGCAAGATGAAGCCTCAGGCAACAAGGACTAAAAAACTTGCTTCCTGAACAATGGGACCCTGCAAGTCGATCCAAAAAGATCTCTTGCATACTATTCACGGGTCTCACTCTCCAAAGTCAAATCTCGACAAGGAGGGAAACAACCGCTTACGGGCCCTCTCGACTCGTAAGAGGAAAAAATTCTCTTATAGGATCCTTACGACTTATAAGAGAAAACCACACTTAGGAATCCTCACGATTCCTAAGGAGAAAAACACACCTACGAGATCCTCTCGATCCGTAGGGAGAAAAATCTCTACGAGACCCTCATGGCTTATGGAGTTGAAAAGTCTTAGGCAGCAGATCTGAACCTACGGCCTAAGCCATCGCTGTTTCTTGAGAGGGTCGGGATACTCGCTCTAATCATCCGTCAACCATGGTTATTAAGACAGCCTGCTAACAATAAAAAAAATGACATAAAGAACATCCGATTTACATTTGACCAAGCGTTCGAGACGCACTCATTTATACATGGGCAGAAGACTCAGGACGAGAAATAAGACAAGCTGAAATAAATAAAAGGGTTTCCATTAATATTGCTAAAATTCTTACAATCATAAAAGCAATGAATAAGAAACATTATTCAAATTATTACAACGGTATAACCTCAGATCCGGGGTACGGATTGAGGAATTCAAAAGTAAGGCCATCCAGAGTTCTTCTGGCCTTTCTAATTATTCTTATGCGCAGCCTCTCGCGCTCCTGTGTGTCAAGATCCTCGGCAAGCCCTCCCGGCCTTCGATAAGCAGCAACAATCGTTGTTTGCTGGAAGATTTGATGTAGGATATCAATGAGGCTGTCCCGCCGTTTCTTCGAGATCAGCCCCGTCAGGTACACTGAATGCACCTTGTCTTCAGTATCATCCAGCGCATTGAGCAGTAGGGCCTCGTGAAGACCCGGAAGTGCTCTCCATATTGCTCCCAGCACGACTTTCAAGAGAGCCGAACGACGAGGAAGCGGCCAACCACCGCTTGCGTTCAGACGACCCATGACCTCTGCACATTGAGCGTTTGTAAACTCCTGGTTTTGTTGACGACCCTGTGCACGGATATCATCATAGGTGATGAACTCGTGCAAACTGTATAGACGCATCGCCATTATGCCTGGAGGGAATACCACAGGAAGATTAGCGATAGAAAAAAAAATAATATACACAGAGGGCCAAATTCCTCGAGAGCAAAGCTCTGTTCAGGGATTAGAACCCATGAACAAAAGCTCTGCAGATCTATAAGTTTTTTGAGAGTGAAGCTCTGTTTATGAAACCCCAATGGAGATCTCTTTAGATCAAAAGATCTGTGAGAGCAAAGCTCTTTGGTTGAGATTAATTTAAATTAATTCGATTTACATTAATTTTACCTAAAGTTTCTAACTTTGAAAATGAGCAAAGCTCTGCTGGTGAAGCCCCGAAGGGATTTTCTTTAGATCAGAAGATCTATAAGAGCAAAGCTCTGTTGGTTAAGATTAATTAAAATTAATTTAATCTAAGAATCAATTTTACCTAAAGTTTTTCTAAAAAACTTTGGAAAGGAGAGCAAGGCTCTGGAGTTCTTGAAGGCAAGAGTAAAGCTCTGAAGTTTTTTGAAAATGAAAATCTGAAAGATGATAAGCATCTGTGGGGGACCAAAGGTCCTATTTATAGGCATCAAGTGCCTCTTCAAATTCCAAAAGTTGCCACGGTGGTTGGAATTCCGCCACCGTTACGCTCACGTTTGGGGCCACGTAAGCGCAACGGTGGGGGAGCATTTGTTTACCCCAATCAGAGCAAAGCTCTGTTGAAATTCAAAATTCAAAATTTTGAAGCAACGCTTCAAATCTCGGGCGCAACGCGCCACATGTCAGGCACTGATACGTCAGCACAGCGCCCAAGAAGGCGCGCCCAATCAGAGCAAAGCTCTATTTAAACTAAAATTAAAGGAAGTAATGCTTCAGTTGCGCAAGCACTGCGCTGCGCGACACGTGTCAGCGCAGATGCGCTAGCGCAGTTGCGCTGCGATGTGCGCTGCGCGACACGTGTCAGCGCAGATGCGTCAGCACAGTTGCGCTGCGCTTTGCGCTGCGCGACACGTGTCAGCGCAGTTGCGCTGCGCGACACGTGCTACTCTGTGCGCTGCATGACACGTGTCACGCTCTGGAGCATTTGCGCCAAACAGAATTAAAATTCTAAAGAAATCTTTTATGTTCTTGTTAAAACAAGAAGATTTTCTTCTGTAAAACAAAGGCCTTTCGATCAAAGATCCAACGGTGGGGAAAATTCCCCAAATCACTCAGAGAAAAGATCTCTTTAACAAATTTAACTAATTTATGGACACTATAAAAAGGACCCTAGACCTCAATTCAAAGGGATAAACATTTCTTAAAAAAAAAGAGCTTCAATCAGAGAGAACTCTGAGAAGAATTCCAAGAAAAAAAAGGTAAAAACCTTCACAAGAGAGAAGAAATTTCTTCTAATAGATCATTGATCTAAAAAAAAAACCAGATCAATGATCTTCATATAAAAACAGTGCTTTGCACTACTCATGAACCACTGGTTCTTTAAAACAAGAAGAAACAAAAATAAAAAATATAGTGCTTTGCACTTTTATGAACCTTTGGTTCTTGAATCTAAAAGATTCTCAAATTTAGAGTGCTTTGCACTTGCAAACTGCGCTGTTGCGCTCTAGGGAGAGCGCCACATGTCAGCGTCTGAATCATTCGCGCTATGCGCTTTTGAAATAGAGCTTTGCTCTATGAAATTGGCGCAACTCACCAGAGCATGCCACGTGTCAGCAGCGCAAGCGCAGCGCACTAGCGCAGCGCACTGCGCTTGCATGACACGTGTCGTCACCACAAGCGCTTGCGCTCTTTGATTGGCGCAAAGCGCCTGAAATGCAATGCATTATTTAAAAAATGGGCCAAGCCCAAGTCAAAAAGACCAAGCAGGCCTAATTAAGCTGATGCTCTGCATCATTTATAAATAGGCAGAGCCCAAACAAAATAATAAAAATGCTATGCATTTTAAAAGGGGCAGAGCCCAAACAAAATAGATACTTTGCATCATTTATAAATGGGCAGAGCTCAAAACAAATTGATGCTCTGCATCCTTTCTGGGCAGAGCCTAAATAAAATAAAATAAAATAAATGTAAGCCCAAATGCAAACAAAATGTGGACATTTTTAATTGGACTTAGCCCAATTTTGGCCGTAAGTCCTTAAATTAAATTGACTGAGCACGGCTGCTCCCTAAATCAATTTACGACCGGTTCGAGGGTACATCTCCGAGCTCCTCTGACACCCATCGTTGTAATCCTTCAGCGACGTCAGAGAGGTGACGGGTCCCGATGACCACACGCGAATACGGACTGCGGGGTCCTTAAACTCGTGGACCGAAACGTCCTTAAACTAATGACGGACCGAAACGTCCTTAAACTAATGACGGACCGAAACGTCCTTAAACTAATGTCGGACCACCATGTCTTTAAACTGGAACATGGACCCCCATGTCCCTAAACTGGAACATGGACCACCACGTCCCTAAACTGGAATAATAGAGCCCAATTACTCTCTTGCCGGATCTAAACGGTCCCGTTTAAGTTGATCTTAGCCCCAAACACGGCTAACGTATCCTTAAACATTCAAATGGACTATAAAACTCCAAATCAACTTTGGTACAAGGGTACATCTCTGAACTCCTCTGACACCTATCATTTAATTCTTCAACGACGTCAGAGAGGTGACGGGTCCTGACGGCCATATAATAAAGGGATCTGTCACGGCCCGAAAGTACGGAACGTGACCGGCACTTAGATTACGAAGCGTCTAGAGGCGCCACGTAACCTAAGTAAGCCGAAGCCCAGAAATCTAAATCATAAAAAAAAAAAAGTAAAAGAAAACATGAAGAAAAACAAGTTTAAAAGCATCAGCAAATTTTCCCCAAAAATTTCGGCAGAGTCTCCTCTGTAAAAACTGGCCCCAAACAGGAACAACAAGTATAATATACATAAACAATAAAAAGCATCCCCAAACGGGAGCTAGCTCAACGCTAACATGCGGAAACAACCACAACAAGCACAATAATATACAACGCCAAAAGGGCGAGGCGCAAAACTCAAAAGAAAACAAAACCACCAGATCAGAATAATACATGCGCGACTCTAAGGTCGAAATAAAAGACTGGTCCAATAAACTTATCAAGTAATACAAGTATGGTTGATGGATATTTCTAGATACAAATGAAATAATACAAATACAATGGCGGTTCAGATACAAGTGAACCAACCTACCGTGCAAATCACCCTGAAAGAAAAGATGTACCAGCAAGCTGCCAGGGAAACCTGTACATCGAACCTGTAATAAAATTTGGCACAACGGGGGTGAGTTGCCAACTCGTGAGTAGAAGACATCTACGAAAAGAATCGAATGCACGACGCTATCCTAGGTCATAAAATAATACACTACTATATCCCAATCACCTAGTAATAGCAGGGTAATACTACGTGTAAATGCAGATACTCCGTGCTCGTGTCAGTGCCTCATATAGTACTATGTCATATGAATGGATATACATGCACCATGAATGTAAAATAATCAATACTGAAATCCAGATATATCTGTATAAGAAATCTTTAGCTGTTATCATAGCAAAATGTGTATAGAAATCTGAAATATCAACAATGAAATCCATGAAATCCGTGTCAAGCATCGACACAAAACATGTAAATCTCAAGTCTCAATACCTCATAATCTCAATGTATCATAGTCTCAATATCACGGGCTCCGTCAGTCCGGATCGACCCATATCATCAAATCTCACGACAACGGTCGGTATCCTCCGGATATCCGCCGCGCCAGACATCACCGGTAGGTAGCTTTCCCCTGCCAGGCTCATCATCTACAACTCGATCTTCTTGCCCCGGGGTACCATACCGGGCCTACCATGTACCCGAGACGGTTCATCCACTCCTTGAATCGGGTCTCGAAATCTATCAGAAAACATGAAATCTCATGGTGGACGACACATACATCATGAGAAAACCGTATCTTATATTTTAAAAAGAGAGGAGGAGAGAGAGAGAAGTTCTCATATATTCTTGCGGTTTTCCCCAAAAATCCAGAAATCTCATAGAAATTCAAATCTCAAAATCATGAGTAAGTATATAATAAGTGTCGGCATATGCCCCATAATACTGCATGATAACATGAAAATATGAATGCATGAATGTCTAAGTAATAATTGCCATGTCTAGACTAACATCTGAGAGTAATCACAATATTATATATCGATCTAGTTGCTAGCTGATTCTATCAATAAAAGATAATATGATCTAAAGTGTACGTGGCATAGCAATTACTGATGATGATGTGTGTGAGCCGGCGAATAAGTGTGCGTGGAATATACGCATCATCGGTAATGGTACTGGTATCCTAACAGGTAAGGTTTATACTGATTATAGCAACATATGTATGAACATGCAACATTATGATTACAATGTGAAAGTAAAGACGGATGTGTGTTATCCACTCATTTGATATACAAATACAACTACCACTATAAGACTTGAACCTAAACTGGTGTCCATCTAACCCCCTAAGGAAAACTAAACCTAAGAACCAGTCGATAAGAAGTAGGAGTACACCTAAAGTCTGAGTCCATATCTCTAATAGTCGGCGATCCAGCCTCAATAGCGTCACGTACATAGTACGACTTCCTCAAATCAAGAGTGCGGATCAATCATCACATCTATGTCTCGTACGGTAAAATCCATCGTACGGCATCCCAATATCGGGGTACGGGTCAAATATCACCTACGTGTCTCATTATTCGTATAATATCATCATCAACACATGTCATGATCGAGGTGCTATGCTGTAATCGCATACACCAATTATATAACATTGCCATCATAAATATACCTCATTAATTTATCCTCAGAAATAGCATGTCATATGTATCATGTTGTGATTGAGTCATACTGATATCATATCGTCATCAAGTCACAGCTATATGATATCGACATCAGGTCACACCTATATAATGTCGTAATCAAGTCATACATATATCATATCGTGATCAGTCACAAGTTACAGTTCGGGTTCTATTTTAAAGTTCCATGTACCTCAATATCATCACTACCCATTATAATTTATGTATACCTGTTCATTATCTCATTCTCTAATGATCCGCTAACACTTTAATACGACTGTATAGTCAAGAATCACGGCATCAAGCCCGGTTATCCTGTTTCATTCCCGTGTATCATATCACATCAATGTATCCCACATACGTGTTGTATATATATATACATATACCTAGTCCTACATATATATACACATATCCGTATACACCATGTCGAGTTTCAGTGTGTGCGTGTATGTGTTTCTACCTGAAACCTATGAACCTCTTCCAAGGTATTCATCCTCTGGTATGGTCTTCCTAAATCAGTCTAGTCCAGCCTAGGGTCATTACTAGGGTCCTACTCATTAAGAATCTAGGGTCACATCTGGTTTCCTAATGTCAATAAGTACTATTCCTATGCTACGTTGCGGGGGTGCTAAACGCCATCCACCTGACTTCCCCCCGTAGATATGCATCTACTCACCTGGTCCATGTCTGCCGAAGACGGTGTCGACATCCTCCTCTTCATTGCCCGCAGACCACGTGAAGGGTACCTAAACGCAAACATATAAATAGCATAGTAAACTGAATCACATACAAAAGTCAAAACGACGCAAGGAACAAGCATAGGTTAAAACCTATGTCCCGTCCACGCAAAAAAACCAAATATCGCTCGATATCGGCGTACAAACTCCGATGGATCGAGATAACATGAACAAATAACTCATAGTTTTAAAACTCATTACTTATATTATAAAACATGATTTAATTCATCGAAACACTGAAATCCATCAAATCGCCCGATTTCGTAAAACCCGAAAATGCCAATTTACCGTTTTTCTTCAAAACTTGACATTTAAATGAAACCAATGGTCATAAAACTCATTAAATAGCATAACTAGACTATACAACCCCTTACTATATTTTTATTACACAAATTTGCATTAATTTGAAATTTCTAGTTTGCAACCATTAGCAATTTTCAACATCTTTCAAGAAAAATTCACAATTCCACAACAAAACATGATTTTTCATTAATTAATGTATTAAACTACAATTCATGATGATAATGATATGATGAAACCATAATTATATTTTTAATCTCATTTATTTAGAGATTTCCAAAATCTAGTTTACAAAAATAGCATTTTATTAGTATTTTCCAATTATCAAAAGAAACTAGTGATCAAACTAAGTTTTTCTTTCCATTAGCATGCTAATATTCTCACTAAAACTACAATCTAATGTTATAAACATTAATTGGAATTTTATTCCACCTATATATACCATAAATAGAAATCTAGTTTATTAAAAATGGTTTAATTTAAGAAATTTGGATCACAATTTGCAATATATCAACTATGCATGATTTTCCATTTGTAAAAGTGTTAAACTAGTTATTATAACCCTAATGAATTAATAAAACCACAACTTAATTTTACAAACCCTAACTTGAATTTTTAAAAGTAGTAAATAGAATTAATATATTAAATCTAATTAAGCTTAAATGAAACATCTAATAGAAATAAAACAAAAGAAGGAAATTTATACCTCCAAAATATGAAATCCAAACATGAAAATGAGCCTCTAAAATTCATGCTATCCATCTCCAAAATCCATGTAAAGAAGAGCAAAGAATAAAGGGTAGGAAATAAATAGGATTTTGTGCAATTTTTGTTGAATTTTTGATGTAATTTGATGGATTTTTGTACAAAAATGAAGTAGGAAGTGGGGGGGGCTGACATGAGGGTGTGGCCGGCCATTTTTGGAAGAGAGAAGAGAAAATGAATGAAGGAGGAATTGTGGAGAAGTTTCATGAAAAGAAACATCACTTAAAGTCTTTTCATGCTTTATTTAACCTTCTTTACTAAAAACAACCAAGAAAACTCTAGAAAATTGGAAAAATTTGCAAATAAATTTTGCATGATACACACTAAATTCTAATATGTCATGGTTCATTTTTACAAATTAAAACCATTCAAATTTGTAATTTACACTAATTTAGTGTAAAAATAAAGCTTATGTTAATATTTAAAATAATTAATTTAGGAAAAATATTTAATTAAACTAAAATTTTATAAGTGGCTAAATAAACACCATTTAATAGTAATTACATAATTTAAATAGGTATTTTTAAATTTATAGTGAAAAATAATTATGGTTTTGTTTTACGAAAAATACATTTTACTTTACCGAAAATCACAAAATTCACTTAAACAATTTTATTTATTTAATTATTTATTTAATTATTTTTAAAATGTTACAGGATCACCACGTTAAGTTGATCTTAGTCTCAAACAGGACTAACGTATCCTTAACGAACGTTTAAGTTGATCTTAGCCGCAATACGGCTAACATATCCTTAAACTAAAAATACCAAATCCAAATCTAAGTAAATACGGATTTGGACTAATCCACGTCCTACGGGCGACGGCATTACTCAGTCTCCGTATACAATCCACGGGCAACCACAGACAAAACAAACACACACGACACGAAGTGAAATTCTGGAGAAGGAGAAAGTTGTTACCGCGATGCGGTAGCGTAATTAACTGCAGAGACTTGCGCCTGCAGGGAAGAGCGTCCCCACAATCAAAAACCCTCAAGCGAGGGGGAATCTGACGAAGTCTGCTACATCGGCCGCATCCGTCTAAACCTCCGATACACGGTGCCATAAATCAACTCGGCATCTTCGGAGAGGTAGACGGATAAAACCATATAGCATCTGCCCCGAATCTCAGGCAAGACGTCCTCATATCTCGGCCGCCGTTCGGAGGGGAACAGCCCCGTCATACACATTTAGGTTACTTAACTAACGGCAGAGCGGGGGCTGGACTAGCGCGAGTGCAAAACATAAGCAATGTTTATTATATATAACATATATATGTATAATCATTCGTCTCAGACAATAATAAGCATTCCAGTTCACAGAATCACAGATGAATATATTGGATATACTAGGATTTCCATGTTTTGTTTTAGCCTATAACGAAACATGGATTCCATGATCATGATGAATAGCCAAACCCCATCCTAGACCCCTATGGGTGCGGCAAACTACCCGCCAAATTCCTGAAGTGAAGCAACTTCACTAAATAAAATGAGTAGGCCACTCGGCACTTCAAGAACCCGGTAGTTTGTGCACCCCACCTTTGGTCTATCCTAGGTTCAAGAAAAAGTAAATAAAATAATACAACGGTGGCTACAAGCTCAACCCGGATGTGCCCCGTAAAAATAATATTACATTAATTTACAAATTTACATGAATGAAAAAAAAGAAAACACTCTTCTCACATCCCCCAGCTATTCATTCACGACAATTTAATACTCCATATACACAAACCATCACCAAATCACAGATATGTGCAACCCCCACTAATCGACGTATAGCAATTATCAAACGTTTAGCAACATATATACGAACACAGAAAACCCGGATTAGCCAAGTAACTTAGAATTTCGATCGAAAATATTTTCCGTGTCTACCCCATATACGAACCAGTACACAAAAAATACTGGGTAAAAACCAAATATGCAAGAAATCATATTTCTAATATTAAGACCCACAGGAAAAAATCGAAGCAAATCGGCCTTGCTCGGCCGCGGTTCCGCGGCTAAACAGTGAGTTTGGCTGCGGTTCCGCGGTGGTCTTAGGCGATTACAAGCTCAAATTTTTTTTTATGTTCTTACAAAAGCCTGCATGTATTTTTAAGCCCACTGAAATAACTTTTTGAGCAGTTTTGAAAATCAACAGCAAGCATGACTTGAAAATTTGATTCTGGGTAAATTTTACGACGATCGAAGTTCTAACTACTTGTTAACTAGCTAGTTAAGGTTTAAGTGGCTCTGATACCAGTGTAAGTCGATGTCGCACACCCCGTGGTCCGTGGGGAGGCGGAATACATAAAAGTTCAAAAAAGTGGCTACGCAACATCGACCAAGAAACTAAGGATCTTAATTAAACCATAACTAGCTACGACTAACTAAGAAGAGGTTCTAACAGAAAGTGTATCCTAGCACCACCACAAGGTTTTAACCGGCATCAAGCATGCAATTTTAAAATTTTCTTGATGCTAAACTACACTAACCTAGAATCTAACTAGAGTATTAGGGTTTATATGATAATATAACAAGAACTATACTAAGAGAAAGAGACTACAACCTTTGTAGACCAAGTCCTTCTCTTCTAAAGCTCCGGGTAGTAGTCCCTACGACTCTGCTTGGCTCCACTTGAAGAGCGATCGAGCTTTCTCCTTGATCTTCCACACCGAAGATGATCCATCCGAAGTTCCTCTAGGTCAAGCTATCTCTTCACTAATCTTTCATTAGTGAAAGAAACAACCTAATCTTAAGTGCTATTCTTGAGTAGATTGATGAAGTAGGTTTATAAGCACTTAAAATTCTCTAACTCTTTATTTTCCAACTCATGGAAAAGAGTAGAGCTTGGTGGAGAAAGAAGAAGAAAAGGAAAGAGCAAGCTAAAATGAGCTAAGTCCAAGAACAAGTGAAGAATGGCTACTACTAATATGTTCACTTATTGAAGCATACAATTTTTTTCAATAATAAATTGTTCCCATGCTTTTATAGTGAAAACAAATGAATAAATAAATGTTAAAGCCATGCTTGACCCATTCCATAAATATCTCCTCATTTTCCACCTCATTTTTCTATTTTCTCAAAATAGAAAATCCAACCATGCTTCATAATATATATATATATATAATAAGAGAAGAAAATAATTAGTGAGCAATAATATTAGTTAATGTATAATTATATCAAATATAAATATACATCAAATTATTAAATCAACACTTGATTCAATAATCCGGTTATATCACATATAACCGACTAATATTATTTATCTGAATATCACATTATTAAATCAACACTTGATTCAATAATCTGATTATATCATATATAACCTAACCGATAACATTTACGGCCAGATTAGAATATGGTATCACATACTCGTATTTAATCAGGCCCCCGCACATATCAGCATATGTGCCCTACTTAATTTCGCTTGAACTATGAAACCTTTGTGTGGGACTCTAAAAACTCGTCAATACGCCAGCAGAAGGTAATGATCGCATCAGTTACGCACAAGCCGTCAGCGGTACTAGCTGGACGTAACGGTTACCTAGGTATTGAGCGAATAAATGATCAATAAGCAAGCTTGTCTAAACTTCTGTGAAGCGTATAAGTAACACTTACCGTACAGTCCGGTCTCTTCGTCTAATATGTCGCATATCGAGTCTGAGGGTGGATACGTCAGACCCTAGTAACTTGATAAGTCGTGCCGATGTATGGCTCACAACGATTCGAGAAACTACTGATAACTCTTACCAGTAAATATCATCAGCCCTGGCCAGGAACTTTCTGTTATAGCCAATCAAGCATAGCGCAACAGCAACTCCCTATACCGGGAGAGACGAAACCTCTCCTATCACTCACTGCCTCCATGTGATTCGGGACTGTACCCAAAATACACCTATTTGCATGACTCCTTTGAGCCGTGGTAGGGAGGAAATCAAAGCACTGTGGGAACCACACAAGACACTATGACAATCTCAGGTCTACAAACTAACCCGTACCAATGTCACCAGAGAACTTCTATCTGACGATAGGTATGGTACCATCTAGGAGTTCTCGACAAGTCCTGTTTGGTGTACCCATTCTCTAATGAGCATATGTGTACAATTTTTTATGTCAAACACCAATGGTTTTGGGATCAACCATCGCCCCCATACAGGGTCAAGAAACGTACACACTAGTCTACTCTGGAATATCGATGTCATGTCTCGATATTCCCTCGACTAGGAACTGTTAAAGGATGTGCTTTTGGACTACCGAGGTCCCGGTAGTATGATCCGCATCATAGTCCTGGTAGTCAAGCAAACATCCTAAGGGCTTTATAAACATGTATCATAGAGGCAGTATAATAATACAAGTGTACATGTTAAGATAAAGAGCAACCATATAGCATACTATCATGGCGAGCAAGAAAGTCCTCTATATTTATGTCCAAGTATCCACTATATTATATAATAATGGCCTTTAGGGTATACATATTTCTAACAATCTCCCACTTGCACTAAGGCCAATAATTGTAGTATCTCATATCCAACATCCCAAAAAGCCTCTCAAACTGCGTCCGGGGGAGGGCCTTCATGAGTGGATCCGCGGTGTTGTCCTTCGTGTCAACTCTCCTGACCTCGATCTCCCGTCGATCTACTATCTCCCGGATCAGGTGATACCGCCTAAGAATATGTCTGGATCGCTGATGGGACTGGGGTTTCTTGGCTAAAGCTACAGCTCCATTGTTATCACAATACAGAGGTATTGGATGCTCAATAAATGGAACCACTCCAAGTTCAGCTATGAACTTCTTCATCCAGACAGCCTCTTTGGCAGCATCGTTACCAGCGATGTATTCAGCCTCCATCGTCGAGTCTGCTATGGTATCTTGCTTGGAACTCTTCCAACATACCGCCCCTCCGTTGAGAGTGAAGGAAAAACTCGAGATCGACTTACTATCGTCCTTATCACTCTGGAAGCTCGAATCGGTAAAGGACTCTACTTGGAGTTCACCGTTACCATACACCAAGAACATTTCTTTAGTCATTCTCAAGTACTTAAGAATGTTCTTCACGGCTGTCCAATGCTTTTCTCTAGGATCTGATTGATACCTGCTCACTACACCTAGTGAGTAAGCTACATCCGGTCTGGTATATAACATCGCATACATGATAGACCCGACTGCAAAAGCATAGGGTATCCCTTGCATGCGAGCCCTCTCCAAATCAGTCTTGGGAGACATCTCTTTGGAGAGAGTGATTCCTGAGCAAGCGGGTACGTTACCACACTTAGAATCTTCCATGCTAAACCTCTTTAGTACGGTGCCAATGTAGCTGGATTGGGACAATCCCAGCATCCTTTTAGATCTATCTCTATAGATCTTTATCCCGTGGATGTAGAAGGTATCACCCAGATCTTTCATGGAGAACTTTTGTCATAAGAAGAGCTTGACCGAGTCTAGAATAGGAACATCGTTTCCTATCAAGAGTATGTCATCCACGTACAATACGAGGAAAACAACCTTACTCTCTACAACCTTCTTATATATACAAGGTTCATCTACGTTTTTGATGAAGTCAAACTCTTTGATAGCTTCATCAAAATAAATGTTCCAGCTCTGCGATACCTGCTTTAATCCGTAGATTGATTTAAGTAGCTTGCACACGCTTCCGCTGCTCCCACTGTCTACGAAGCCTCTGGCTGTGTCACGTATGTTAGTTATATGTATGCCCTAGAGGCCATTATTGTACATATGATGTTTATTATAGTGGATGCTTGGACATACATAGGGGGACTTTCTTGCTTGACATGATAATATGCTATCTGGTTACTCTTTATCTTAACATGTACACTGATTGTCTCTCTGTTATATGTTGATAAAACCCTTAGGATGTGTACTTGACTACCTGGATTATGATGCAGATCATACTAGTGGGACAAAGGTAGTCCGTAAGTACATCCTTTAAAGTCCCTAGTCGTGGGTGTATCGAGACGGGGCATCGATATACCAGAGTAGACTAGAGTATAGCTTCTGGATCCATACAGATGGGCGATGGATGATCTCATATCCATTGGTGTTTGACATCAGAGATGATGTACGGGTGCTCAGTGGAGACTGGGTACACTGGACGGACTCGCCGAGAACTCCTAGATAGTATTATACCTCACGTCAGATGGCAGTACTCTGGTGACACTGGTACAGGTTAGTCTGTCGACCCGAGATCGTTATTGCCTCCATGTGACTCGGGACTGTACCCAAAAACCACCGTTTTACACGTTCTCTTGAACGTGGTAAGGTGGAAATCAAAGCACGGTAGGAATCACACAAGACTCAATGACGATCTTGGGTCGAAAGACTAACCTGTACCAGTGTCACCAGAGAACTGCGATCTGACGTGAGGTATAATACCATCTAGGAGTTATCGGCGAGTCCGTCCAGTGTACCCAGTCTCCACTGAGCACCCGTACATCATCTCTGATGTCAAACACCAATGGATATAGGATCATCCATCGCCCATCTGTATGGGTCGAGAAGCTATACACTAGTCTACTCTGGTATATCGATGCCCCGTCTCGATACACTCATGACTAGGGACTTTAAAGGATGTACTTACGGACTACCTTTGTCCCACTAGTATGATCCACATCATAATCCAGGTAGTCAAGTACACATCCTAAGGGCTTTATCAACATGTAACAGAGAGACAATCAGTGTACATGTTAAGATAAAGAGTAACCAGATAGCATACTATCATGTCGAGCAAGAAAGTCCTCCCTATGTATGTCCAAGCATCCACTATAATATACATCATATGTACAATAATGGCCTCTAGGACATACATATAACTAACAATCTCCCACTTACACTAGGGCCATATGTTGTAGTATCCAATACCCAACAATCAGCAGCGGTTGTAGTATCTCATACCCAACCATCCCATAAAAGTCTCTCTTGGGAAAAGGCCTTTGTGAGTGGATCCGCCGTGTTGTCCTCTGAGTCTACTCTCCTAACCTCGATCTCCCTGGAGATCAACCATCTCCATGATCAGGTGATACTGCCTTAGAATATATCTAGGTCACTGATGGGACGGGGGTTCCTAGACATAAGCCACAACTCGATTGTCACACAATGGCAGGAACGAAGTTCATCACATGAACTAATATACACCCAGACTGCCTCTTTGGTAACGATGTATCTAGCCTTTATCATCTAGTTTGCCATGTTATCTAGCTTGAAACTCTTCCAACATACCGTCCCTCCACTGAGGGTAAAGACAATTCCTGTGACTAACATTCGGTCGACCTTACCATCCTGGAAGCTATCCAGTGATTCTCCCCAGGATTGATTGATACCATCTCACTATACCTAGTGAGAATCCTAATATCCACTTAGATCTATCTCATAGATCCAAAACCCAGTATTTAGGATGTATCATCTTGATCTTTTATGGAGAATCCTTATGATAAGAGGAGATTGACCGAGTGTAGCATAGGAAACACCTTCCCTATCAAGAGTATGTCATCTACATACAATACGAGGAAGACCACCTTACTCTCTACTATCTATTTGTATCTACAAGGTTCATCTACTATTTTGATGAAGTCAAACGCTTTGACTACTACATCAAAACAGATGTTCTAACTCTGCGATACCTGCTTTAACCCGTAAAGCAACTTGCACACGTTTCCGCTGCTCCCACTGTCTACGAAGCCCTCTGGCTGTGTACTTATAGACGCACTCTTCTAAATCACTATTTAGAAAAGCAGTCATGACACCCAACCGTCAGATATCGTAGTTATGGTATGTAGTAATGGCAAGTAGGATCCGGATGGATTTAAGCATAGCTACTGGAGAAAAGGTTTTATCATAAACCACACCTGATCGATGACGAGAACCTTTTACAACAAGTCTAGCTTTGAAAGTCTCAACTTTTCCATCTACACCAAGTAATCTTCTCAAGATATACTTGCTCCTGATGGGGATTTAACCCTTCAGATATAGCAACCAAAGTCTATACTTTGTTGGTGTATATGGATTCCATCTCAGTTCGCTTAGCATCCAGCCATCCTTACAGAGTCATCACTCTTGATGTCCTGCTCGAATCTAGTTGGGTCATCATCTCATGATGCAATCCTCGCTCCCACTGTCATTGAGAAAACTGAAGTATCTCTCAGGCGGATGAGTAACCCTACCAGATCGGCGGAGAGGCTGAGGTTCGTCGGGAGCTATTGAATCCTCTGGTTCTACCAAATCATCAGCTGTAGTTTGTATAGCTGGAACCCCTTCCAGTTCTACCTTATGACCACAAATTTGTTTCCAAAATAAATTCCTTTTCTAAAAAGGTGGCATGCCGAGAAATAAAACACCTTTTGTTCCTCGGTGTGGTAGAAGATATTCTCTTGCGAATGCTTGGGATATCCAACAAACTTCCATAAAACTGACGTTATCTCGAGCTTGTCTGGATTTTGCTTTTAGACATAGGCCGGACAACCCCAAATCTTAACTTACTTAAGACATGGGTTCTTCCCATACCATATCGCATATGGAGTGGTAGGCACCTGATTTGGTTGGAACCATATTCAATAGGTATGCAGCTTCACAAGTGCATAACCCCCAAAAGGAAATAGGCAACTCGGTAGTACTCATCATAGAGCGCACCATATCTAATAGGGTGCGATTGCTCCGCCCCGATACACCATTGTGCTGTAGTGTATACGGAAGAGTAATGCTGAGAGAGAATCTCATTGTCCTTTTGAATAGTCCAGGAATTCCATGCACACGTATTCTCCTCCCTGATCATATAAAAGGACATAATACTTATATCCGTTTTGGTTCTCTACTTCTGACTTATATTCCCTGAATTTCTCAAAAGTTTCAGACTTGTGTTTCAACAAGAACATATGTCCGAATTTTGAGAGATCATCAGTGAATGTAATAAAGTACAAAGAACCGGTCCTGACATGTATAGACAGGGGACCTACATACATCATCATGTATCAATCCCAAGAGCTCACTAACTCTTTCTCTGTTTCCAGTAAACGGAGCTATGGTCATTTTATCTTTGTGACATGACTGGCAAGTTTCATAAGATGTAAATTCAAACTAATTTAAATATGCATCTTAATGTAACTTAGCTAATCAGGTCGCATTGATATGACCTAGTCTACAATACTTCAAGTAGGATTCGTTCATTTCTGAACTCTTCCTCTTGTGTGTGTTGTATACGTTAAGAACTATGGTTTGATTTAGAACGTATATGCCTTTAGATAACGTGCCTAAACCGATCAACTCTTGATATAGGAAATGTTCAAAATATTATCCAACAATACAAAATTATATTCTTCTTTACATAATAAAGAAACTGATATAAGATTGCATATCAGAGTCGGAATGTAATAGCATTCGTTCAGAATCAATGTATTACCATTTGGTAATATAAGGTGATATTCGCCAACTGCTTTGGTTGCAACATTTGCACCATTCCCGACTCTTACGAATGATCACCGATTCCCAGTTCTCTACCTTTCCTTAACCCATGTAACATATTACATATGTGGGATCCCGATCCAGTATCTAATACACAGGACATAGAGTGAATTGAGAAACAGTTCTCAATTACTAACAGACCCGAAGAAGATGCATCAACATGCTTATTCTTCGTTTAGGCGGCGTGGGAATCAGGATATGTCCCTATTCTCTACTCGGACTTATAACAATTATAAGTTGGAGCGGGACCAACATTCTCCTGCTCAGTATAACAAGCGGGTTTGGTCAATACATCCATATTATTATCTTGATTAAGACCTGACATGGTCGCTACCTGAAGAGAGAGAGAAGAAAACACTTTGCGTATGCTCTTGCAAAATTAGATTGGTTATTATTTTATCTGATCAGGATGGCTCCCACTGTTTTTATCATATCTTCCTTCAAACCCTAAAAGGAAAGACTAGCTGGGATTAATTACACCCTACAAGTTCGCCAATCTTTCGGCCAGGCCAGTGTCGGTACTTTGAGGGAGGTTTCCCGTGCTTTCGCACGGACCTAAATAAAATAAACCTTATTTTCCTAAGGGCGTAACCCCGTTAACACCTTTCTAGACACCTACTTGATCGGCTAATTGTAATGTGCAAAACTCTCACAGGAGTAACTATTACTCGCAGTGGGTATCAGGATCCAACTATCTCATAAAAGGTATGCAATCTCATTGCAAATTTCAACACTTGAAATTCCCGATAATATTTTGCCCCTAGCATCCTATGACCTTGACGAAAGCCAACAAACTATAGGCTGCTAGTCAAGTTCAACCCGTATATTTCATGATTGAATTAAACCCACCCGCACAACCCTTGATGAAAGCCAACAAAGTCTGTAAGTCGATGTACTACACCCCAATACTTGTGGAGAGGTGGAAATTTCAAAAACGAACTTGTTTAGTGAACGAACATCGACTAACCGCTTGAATCGAAGCTAAACTATAAATAACCAAACACAAAGTGTTTCTAAACTACTGTATTTAGGGATTATACCTAATGAACCAACTCCTTCGTCTATACGATCTCCTTGTCCTCCTCGGCCTTCTCTAGGTAGTAGACGATCCACCCGAGAGCAAAACTCCAAGCTAAACCTCTAAACTTGAGGCAACTAACCTTCTTGGATTGCTAATCAAAGAAGCTAGGATGAAATAGAGTGATGGTTATGGATTGATTAGTCTTACTAACCCTTGTACTCAACTCATGAGAAGGGAGGATTAGTCTTTGAAGATGGAGAGCTTAAGGAGAGAGAATGTGAGAATGATATATAAATAAAGTTATGAGTATCATAATAGATATGAAGCATTTTCTAATAAGAAGAAAAGAATAAAGAGTGATGAATAATCATGCTTCATAAAATATCAAGTGGTGATTCATTAGCATGAGTCATTAAGCAATAAATGTGCATTAATGAGATGAATGAATCACCCTCATGACTCATATAACTCATTCAATGTATATGACACATAACCCTCCTTAGTCACCATCTTCTAGAAGCTTCTCGCACAATTACGAGAACGCCCCTCCGATCCGTAAAAATACGGAAAAACTTTAGACTGTATAAATCCAATAACCGGATACCAGTAACTGGCTTAAACCAAAGCCGACTGGTAAAAACTGTCCAAACGACGTAAGTGTGTAAACACACATACGCGTCCGAACCCTTTGTCGTAAAACCATACGACCTCTAAATCGTTTCGCCTGGAGTAGGAAACTCTCTGTGTGGGACTCTAGAGACTCGACTACTACGCTGGCAGTGGGTTTAACCACAGACCGCAAGCGGCACTAGCTGTACGTAACGGTCCCCAGGTAGTTGTCGATAAGAAGGCCGATGAGGAAACCCATCCGAACTCCTACTGAGTCTGCTGTGACAATCTCCATACAGTCCGGTCCGTTCGTCCAAGACTATCGCATATCGGGCCTAGGGGGGCGGCAAGCGTCAGTCCCCTAATAGCGGTATAAGTCGTGTCGGAGCGAAGCCCATTACACCCTGAGAAACTACTGGAACCTACCAGTAAATCTCGCTTGCCCTGGCCAAGGACTTTGCGTAATGGCTCTCTGACACAGCGCGATATCTACTCCCAATACCGGGAGGGACGAATCCGGTCTAACCGCCACTGCCTCCAAGTGCTCGGGACTGCACCCAACTGCTACCTGTTTGCACGACTCCTTTGAGCCGTGGTAGGGTAGCAATCTAAGAACAGTGGGACACACTCGAGGCGAAGTAGCAGTGTCAAGTCTGCGGACTATGCTGTACTCATGTCACCTGGGAACTGCTCACTGACGACTGGTATCAAACCAACCAACAGTTCCCTGTGAGTCCTGTCCGGTGTACCCGTAACCTAACGAGCACCTGCATACTATCTCCAGTACGACGTACTGACGGCTGTGGGACAGACCATCTCCCCAACTGGGATGAGAAGCGTACACACTAGTCTACTCCGGAGTATCGATGCTCTGTCTCGATAATCCAACGACCAGGGACCTGAATAAGGATGTGCTTGTAGACTATCCAGCCCCCACTAGTGTGACTGCCATCACAACGCTGGTAGACAAGCAAGATCCTAAGAGCTCTATCAATACGTACACTCACATATTAAGATAGAAAAACCAAGTAGCATACTACCATGTTTAGCAAGACTGTTATATACATGTGAATATCCCAAGCTTCCATTAAGTAATATACAAACTAGTATGATACAGTAATGGCCTTCTAGGGCATAAACACTAACAATCTCCCACTTGCACTAGGGCCATGTACTGGCATATCGTAGACCGATGATCTCGAGTAGCCTCTCGAACTGAATCTGAGGTAGGGCCTTCGTGAATGGATCAGCAATGTTCTCTTCAGAAGCAACTCTCCGAACCTCGATCTCCTGACGATCAATGATCTCCCTGATCAGGTGATACTGCCTCAAGATGTGTCTGGACTTCTGATGGGACCTTGGTTCCTTTGCTAAAGCTATAGCTCCGTTGTTGTCGCAATACAGAGGTATTGGATCAACTATGGTAGGAACCACCTGAAGTTCTGTTAGGAACTTCTTCATCCAGACTGCTTCTTTTGCGGCATCGCAAGCAGCTATATACTCCGCTTCCATCATCGAGTCAGCAACGGTGTCCTGCTTGGAGCTCTTCCAGCACACCGCCCCTCCATTGAGGGTAAAGACATAACCCGACATGGACTTGGAATCGTCCTTATCACTCTGGAAGCCGGAATCAGCAAAGGCCTCCAACCTGAGGTCTTTTCCGCCGTAAACCAAGAACATCTCCTTAGTCCTCCTCAGGTACTTGAGAATGTTCTTTACTGCTATCCAGTGCTTCTCCCCTGGGTCTGACTGATACCGGCTTACCACGCTCAGTGCGTAAGCTACATCTGGTCTGGTACACAACATCGCATACATTATAGAGCCTACCGCAGAAGCGTAGGGTATAATAGACATGCGTTCCCTTTCCAAATCAGTCTTAGGAGACATCTCTTTGGAGAGGGTGATTCCGTGACAAGCCGGTAGATTACCGCGCTTAGAATCTTCCATACTGAATCTTTTCAGTACAGTGTCGATATACCTGGACTGCGAAAGTCCCAACATCCTCTTGGATCTATCACGATAGATCCGGATCCCTAGAATGTAAGAGGCATCACCCAGGTCTTTCATGGAGAACCTGTGTGACAAGAATCCTTTGACAGATTGTAGCATAGGAATGTCATTTCCTATCAATAGAATGTCATCCACGTACAAGACGAGGAATACGACACTTCTGGCTACAACTTTACTATATATGCACGGTTCATCTGGATTTTTGATAAAGTCATATTCTTTGACTGTCTCATCAAAACAGATGTTCCAACTCCGCGATGCCATCTTTAGTCCATAAATAGACTTAAGCAGCTTGCATACTTTCCCGCTGCTCCCACTCTGATTGAAACCCTCTGGCTGATCCATATAGACGCTCTCTTCTAAATTTCCATTCAGAAAAGACGTCTTTACGTCCATCTGCCAGATTTCATAATCATGGAAGGCAGCAATAGCAAGAAGGACCCGAATGGATTTGAGCATAGCCACTGGAGAAAAAGTTTCGTCATAGTCCAAACCAGGTCTTTGACGAAAACCCTTTGCAACAAGTCTAGCCTTATAGGTTTCCACCTGTCCATCTACATCAATCATTTTCTTGAAGATCCATTTGCATCCTATGGGTTTTACCCCATCTGGAGCAAAGTCCAAAGTCCATACTTTGTTGGTGTACATGGACTCCATTTCGGTCCGCATTGCATCTAGCCATCGTACCGAGTCGCCGCTCTGGATGGCCTGCTGGAAGTCAGTAGGTTCATCATCTCCTATGATGCAATCCTCTCTATCCCCATCTATGAGAAAACCGTAGTATCTCTCAGGCGGATGAGACGGCCTACTACTCCTGCGGAGGGGTGCGGGAATGTTCTGTTCTTCTTGAACCTCTGGTTCTACCAAACTTTCAGTAACAGCTTGTGGTTCTGGAATTTCTTCCAGTTCTACTGCGCTCCCACTCTTCAGATTTTCTAAAAATTCAGTTTCTAAGAAGTGGGCATTACGAGAAACAAAAACCTTTTGTTCCTCTGCGTAATAGAAATAATATCCCTTGGAGTTCTTTGGATATCCCACAAGCTTACACAGTACTGAGCGTGCCTCGAGCTTGTCCACATGCTGCTTTTTTACAAAAGCTGGACACCCCCATGTCCTAAAATGTTTTAGACAGGGTTTCTTCCCACTCCACATCTGATATGGTGTGGTAGGCACAGTCTTGGTTGGAACCTGGTTTAAAAGATATGCCGCTGATTCTAGCGCATAACCCCAGAAAGATCGCGGTAACTCAGCATTACTCATCATGGATCGTACCATATCCAATAGGGTTCGATTCCGTCTCTCCGATACACCGTTATGCTGTGGAGTGTATGGAGGAGTAAGCTGAGAGAGAATTCCTTTCTCTTTTAGGTAACCTAGGAACTCGGCACTTAAGTATTCTCCACCTCGATCAGATCTCAGTGTCTTAATACTTTTGCCTGTTTGGTTTTCCGCTTCACTCTTGTATTCCTTGAATTTCTCAAAGGCCTCGGATTTATGCTTCATTAAGAAGACATGTCCAAACCTAGAGAAATCATCTGTAAAAGTAATGAAGTAGGAATAACCACCTCTTGCATGTGTAGACATTGGACCGCATACATCGCTGTGTATGAGTCCTAAGAGCTCGCTCGCTCTTACTCCTTGTCCAGTAAATGGAGTCTTTGTCATCTTTCCTTTGAGACAGGATTGACAAGTGTCATAAGTTTGATATTCGAACGAGTCCAAATATCCTTCTCTATGCAACTTAGTCAACCTTCTCTCATTGATGTGACCCAGTCTACAATGCCATAAGAAAGCTTTATTTAAATCTGGAGACTTTCTTTTTAGTGTGTTCTGGACATTGAAAATTTGGAGTTGGTTTAAAACATATATGCCGTTATTTAGAGTACCGGACCCAATCAAACCATGATTAAGGCGGATGTTAACAACATCTCTTACAAACGTGAAATCATAACCTTTATTTGATAACAAGGAAACTGATATGATATTACACGTTAAGCTTGGTACAAAATAACAGTTATGCAAAACCAAAATATGTCCACTCGTCAATCCTAGGTGATAATCCCCGACGGACGCAGCTCCCACGCTAGCTCCGTTAGCAACCTTTAGGGTCATATCACCTTCCTTCAGCACTCTACGGTTTCTCAGTGCCTGCAAAGAATTGCAAATATGAGATCCTGATCCGGTATCCAATACCCAGGAAGTAGAGTTGATTGACAGACAATTCTCAATTACAAACACACCTGAAGTCGAAGCCACAGCTTGCTTCGGTTCCTGGTTCTTGGCGTTCCACGCCTTGCAATCCTTCTTCCAGTGCCCTTTCCTGTGACAATGGAAGCACTCATCCTGGCCAACTACCGGTGCTGCAAACTTTTTCTTTCCCTTCTTTCCCACCTTACTAACACCTCCTCTAGGTTTGGGTGCGGCCTTCTTCTTCCTTCCTTTGGCCCTAGCCTTGGACCCGGAAGAAGATGCACCGCCAACAAACATAGCGGGTGTTTCCCTTGCCTTCTGCAAGGTGCCATCTGCACTCCTTAACATGTTCAGGAGTTCCGCAAGTTCAACTTCTTTTCCTTGAAGGTTGAAGTTGAGGATAAACTGGGCGTAGGTGGGAGGAAGGGACTGGAGAATAAGGTCTGTATAGAGCTCATTATCCAAAGTCGTCCCAAGGTCTGCGAGCTCTTCAATATAGCCGATCATCTTTAGGACATGTTCACCTACCGATGACCCGACAGCCAACCTCGCTCGAAACAAGTTCTTAGAGGTCTCGTATCTTGCTATACGAGATTGCTCTCCATAAAGTTCCTTTGTATGGAGAAATATGCCATCTAGGGACATATCCTCGTGCCTCCTCTGATGTTCATTGTTCATTGAGGCAAGCACGATGCACTTGGCTCTCGCGCAATCTAAATCCCAGGTTTTGCGGATTTCCTTATCCGCATTGCTGGATTTGGGACCAGGGACAGCAGGTGCCGTAGCGGTGAGGATGTACCCCAATTTGTCATAGGTCAAAGCCATTTTGACATTCCGCAGCCAATCTTTATAGTTTGGCCCTGTCAGTATATTTTTCTCTAAAAGTAACTTAAGTCCAGTCATTTTTAGGGTCGCTGCAATTAGGAGAGAGAGAAGAAAACTCTTTAGCATGATGCTCTTGCAAGTTTAGAGTGGTTTTTAGTTTATCTAAACTGGATGGCTCCCACTGTTTCTCGAATCCTTCCTCAAACCATGAAAGAAGAATTAGCCAGGACTATTCTTACCGTACAATACTTGCTTAACCGTTCAGCCAGGCCAGTGTCGATACTTCGAGGGAGGTTTTCCAACGCTTTCGCGAAGTTCCTTAATTAAATAACCTCTTTTCTCTGGGGGCGTAACCCCGCTGACACCTTTCTGGACACCTACTAGGTTTATAGCATTGATCGTTAAGTGACGAATATCCTGATAAGTAGCATATACTCACAGTAGGATCGGGATCCAAATATCATCGTATGATAATGTTGAAGGAATCCTACCAACATTCATCAAACTCCAAATGGTATGCATCTCTTTGCAAATTTCAGTTTCTTTAGAAATTCCCGATATATATTTTTGCCCCATGTTCTTATGATCTTGACTAAGGGCCAACAAATCATAAGTCACATGTCAAGTTATGCCCATCATTATCCTGTTGATTTGAACCCATCCGTATATACTCTTGACTAAGGGCCAAACAAAGTAATACGAGTGTCCCAAACCAACTCATCTATCTATGCAACAAATGAATACCCCAGCAGCTACCAATCACTATGTCTTGACTAAGGGCCAAACAAACATAGCTTGAATACTACTGACCATTCATAAGAAATGACGGAGGGCTACGACTGGTTTTGGCGAAACCGTGAACGTAGTGAACTTGATATAACCGAAGGAACCTGATAGCTTTTAAAAGGAGTGGTTAAAGCTCCGCATTTAAAAATATCTGTTTTTAAAATTAACCGAGTGGTTTCTTTTAAACTGTTCCAACGATTAAAACTTTGGTTTGTTTTTCTTTGCATTATAGATAATGCGTCCCATCATTAACCTATCATTGCAGAAAACAACGAAAATACAACGTCCTCTTATGCCATCCGCATTCGCCACGGGGTCCCGTCATCACCCGTTAGGTTACTTAACTAACGACAGAGCGGGGGCTGGGCTAGCGCGGGTGTAAAACATAAGTGACGTCTAAATAGCTATCATATATATAGATATTTTACATTCGTCTGACGCAATGATATACATTCCAGAACACAGATAAACAATATTGGATTTGCAAGCAATCTGTATTTCTTTTGAGCCTGCAAGAAAAGACAGATTACACAGTTGTGATGAATAGCCGTTACCCCACCCTCGACCCCTACGGGTACGGCAAACTACCCGCCCGGCAGTTTGTGTACCCCACCTTGGGTCAGTCCTAGGAGCAAAAACAGTAAAATGAAATAATACAACGGTGGCTACAACCGCAACCTGGATGTGCCCCGCAAAAATAATATTACAACAAATTACATTTACAACAAATGAATTAAACAATAACCCATTGCTAAACCCCGGCTATACACCACAACAGTCCAATACAGTTCATATGCACAAACAGATATAACCATTACAGAAATGTGCAACCCCCTGCCAACCGACATACTAGCAGTTAGGGGAGGTTTACGAACACATTTATCAATCACAGATATAATCCAACATGCAAATACTGTACAATTTCGATCGATTAAACATCTTTAATATTGCTCCAAAAACTGCTCTGCAAAACTGAAACCTGAGCAAATATTAAATATCCCAGAAAATCCCAAATAACACAGAGAACCACCGCAATAAAAATGGGTCCCTGAATCGTCCAAACGGCGGCGGATCCGCGGCGGCAACAGTGCTATGCGCCGCGGATCCGCGGCTCCGTAGACGATTCAGGGCACCAAATTTTTTGTGTGTTCTTCTGGTGTCTTTTCAAGCTCTCTGAACTTCCCTGAAAAATTTTTGGACTTCATTTTAAACTCGACAGAAACTTGACAGTTTTAGGGTTTTCCGGCTTCGTTTTTCCGTTCGAAATTCGTACAAATTTGCAATTAAGTTATTTATTGTTTAACGAGGCTCTGATACCACTGTAAGTCGATGTACTACACCCCAATACTTGTGGGGAGGCGGAAATTTCAAAAACGAACTTGTTTAGTGAACGAACATCGACTAACCGCTTGAATCGAAGCTAAACTATAAATAACCAAACACAAAGTGTTTCTAAACTACTGTGTTTAGGGATTATACCTAATGAACCAACTCCTTCGTCTATACGATCTTCTTGTCCTCCTCGGCCTTCTCTAGGTAGTAGACGATCCACCCGAGAGCAAAACTCCAAGCTAAACCTCTAAACTTGAGGCAACTAACCTTCTTGGATTGCTAATCAAAGAAGCTAGGATGAAATAGAGTGATGGTTATGGATTGATTAGTCTTACTAACCCTTGTACTCAACTCATGAGAAGGGAGGATTAGTCTTTGAAGATGGAGAGCTTGAGGAGAGAGAATGTGAGAATGATATATAAATAAAGTTATGAGTATCATAATAGATATGAAGCATTTTCTAATAAGAAGAAAAGAATAAAGAGTGATGAATAATCATGCTTCATAAAATATCAAGTGGTGATTCATTAGCATGAGTCATTAAGCAATAAATGTGCATTAATAAGATGAATGAATCACCCTCATGACTCATATAACTCATTCAATGTATATGACACATAACCCTCCTTAGTCACCATCTTCTAGAAGCTTCTCGCACAATTACGAGAACGCCCCTCCGATCCGTAAAAATACGGAAAAACTTTAGACTGTATAAATCCAATAACCGGATACCAGTAACTGGCTTAAACCAAAGCCGACTGGTAAAAACTGTCCAAACGACGTAAGTGTGTAAACACACATACGCGTCCGAACCCTTTGTCGTAAAACCATACGACCTCTATATCGTTTCGCCTGGAGTAGGAAACTCTCTGTGTGGGACTCTAGAGACTCGACTACTACGCTGGCAGTGGGTTTAACCACAGACCGCAAGCGGCACTAGCTGTACGTAACGGTCCCCAGGTAGTTGTCGATAAGAAGGCCGATGAGGAAACCCATCCGAACTCCTACTGAGTCTGCTGTGACAATCTCCATACAGTCCGGTCCGTTCGTCCAAGACTATCGCATATCGGGCCTAGGGGGAGGCAAGCGTCAGTCCCCTAATAGCGGTATAAGTCGTGTCGGAGCGAAGCCCATTACACCCTGAGAAACTACTGGAACCTACCAGTAAATCTCGCTTGCCCTGGCCAGGGACTTTGCGTAATGGTTCTCTGACACAGCGCGATATCTACTCCCAATACCGGAAGGGACGAATCCTGTCTAACCGCCACTGCCTCCAAGTGCTCGGGACTGCACCCAACTGCTACCTGTTTGCACGACTCCTTTGAGCCGTGGTAGGGTAGCAATCTAAGAACAGTGGGACACACTCGAGGCGAAGTAGCAGTGTCAAGTCTGCGGACTATGCTGTACTCATGTCACCTGGGAACTGCTCACTGACGACTGGTATCAAACCAACCAACAGTTCCCTGTGAGTCCTGTCCGGTGTACCCGTAACCTAACGAGCACCTGCATACTATCTCCAGTACGACGTACTGACGGCTGTGGGACAGACCATCTCCCCAACTGGGATGAGAAGCGTACACACTAGTCTACTCCGGAGTATCGATGCTCTGTCTCGATAATCCAACGACCAGGGACCTGAATAAGGATGTGCTTGTAGACTACCCAGCCCCCACTAGTGTGACTGCCATCACAACGCTGGTAGACAAGCAAGATCCTAAGAGCTCTATCAATACGTACACTCACATATTAAGATAGAAAAACCAAGTAGCATACTACCATATTTAGCAAGACTGTTATATACATGTGAATATCCCAAGCTTCCATTAAGTAATATACAAACTAGTATGATACAGTAATGGCCTTCTAGGGCATAAACACTAACAAGTCGCACGACTACCCTAACTCAATCGCATCATATGCTTTTGCAGATAAGCATAAATAGCTACCGCACACTACGCCTTGACGAAATCCAACAAACATAGTACGAATACTATTAAGTACTTATCTGAAATGACGGAGGGCTATGACAGGTTTTTAAAAAAACCTTTTGCGTAATGAACTTGATATCGTTGTAGAATCAAATGATTTAAAATGAAGTGTTTTTGAGGCTTTTGCTAGTTTCGCTAAAGTGGTCACTCCCGGTGAAGGGATCTCGGCTCTTTCCTCATCGGATGAGGTGCAGGATATTCACAATACCGCTATGCAAAACAAGAACTAGAAAAGCAATCAAAAGACAAAACCGAGGGTTGTAGCATCTGCCAGTTATTGCTAAAGAAGTCACTCCCGGTGAAGGGATCTCGGCTCTTTCCTTATCGAATAAGGTGCAGGATGTTCTGCAAGGAACACCGCTATGCAAAGCAAAAACTAGAGCTACCCTTTTTGAAAATTTGATTCTACAACATTTTTTAGGTTTCTTTTCTTTCATTAATCTCATTAATGAAGTCCCGTCATTTATGCTTCCTAAGCATAACAGAAGAAACGAAAATACAACGTACGCTTATGCCATCCGCATTCGCCACAGTGTCCCAATATGCACCGTTAGGTTACTTAACTAACGGTATAGCGGGGCGGGACTAGCGCGGGTGTTAAATACAAGCAACGTTTATTATATATCATATATATAATAATAAAGCAATCGTCTTAAGCATATAAAGTGATCTCATCACAAAATATCAGCAGCAGAAGAAAACATATGAAATGTTAGATATACTAGGAGCTCCGTGTTTTATTTTGAGCCTGTATAAAACACGGATTCCACAGTCGCGATAATAGCCAAACCCACATCCCTAGACCCCTACAAGAGCGGCAAGCAACCCTACCAATTCTAGAGTTAGGAGACCCGGACTCGACTCCTCTAGTTGATCTCCCACTGAACTCTAGAACCCGGTTACTTGTGCTCCTCTCCTTGGGTCTATCCTAATGCGGAAAAGTAAATAATATACAACAATGGTGACATCATCCTCAACCCAGAAGTGCCCCAATAAAAGAATATTACATACAATGAATTTTACATGAATGAAAATAAAAACTTTCATCTCACATAAAACCCCCGGCTATTCAAAACACGACGATCCAATATAACATATCACAGCAACATATAATATCACATGTCATCAACGTAAGTAAACATGCATATCCCAATTGTCGTTGACATATAGCAACGAAGCCGGCGATACACCACATATTACACTTACGGTCGCAGAAAAGAAAATTTCAAACTACAACATTTGGAATCTATAATAACCTTAGACATCATAAACCCAAAATATCACATACTTTGGATTTCATGCCTAACTATATGAATTCCACATATTGTATCACAATCACAGATAGCTAGACGAAGTTAAACTTTTCGATCGAATAAGCAAGCACCCTCCATGAGCGATAGGAGGGGATTTCGTCTCTTCCGGTATTGGGGGTTGATGTTGCGCTGTGCTCGATTGGCCATAATAGTAAGTCCCTAGCCAGGGTTGTTTCTGAGATTTACTAGTAAGTGTTATCAGTATTTTCTCGACCCGTTATAAGTCTCACATCGGCACGACTTATCGAGTTATTGGGGTCTGACGTTTACTACCCCCAGACAAGATATGCGGCATATCAGACGAAAAGACCGGACTGTATGGTAGTGTTACTAATTAGATTCGCATGAGTATGAGCAAGCTTGCTTGTTGATCTTCTGATCGCTCAATACCCGGGTGATCGTTACGTTTAGCAGACCGCTTGCGGCTTGTGGGTGTTTGAGATGCTCATCACCTACTGCCGGCGTATTGACGAGTCTTTAAAGTCCTACACAGAGGTTTCCTGGTTCATGCGAAATGAAGTAGGAGCACATATGTGATATGTGTGGGACCGAGATTAATACTGTATGTGATACCGTATTCTATTCTCGCGATTTGTGTTATCGATCGGTTATATGTGATATAGCCGGGTTATCGAATCAAGAATTGATTCGATAAATTGATACACATAATATTAGTCGGTTATATGTGATATAGCCAGATTGTTAAATCAAGTGTTGATTTAATAATTTAATGTATAATTATATATTTGACTTATTAACATACATTAACTAATATTAGCTTACTTATGATTTCTTTTCTCACTTGATTGTGCACATAGTATATATGTGATATATATTAGTGTACAATATTGTGTGGCATGCTAGATGCCACATGAGACATGGGTGTATGAGACTTACACCATACTAATAATAATGATAAGGTTTTATTTATCTAAAGTAAATCAAAATAAGTGGAATTAAGTCACATGGTTGAAGCTTGGAGAAGCTTGTGGAACCATTAACCAAGTCTACTCCTTTTGTTTTACTTGTAGATATTTATTAACCTAACCATTATTGTTAGCCATGGTTTAATCTCTACATGGGTTAGTGTATAACACTAACTCATCCATGGTTGCCATTCTCACCTCATGAGTTCATTCTCATCTCTTGACTTCATCTTCTTCATCCTTGAGAAAAAACTTGCTAGCTTTTGATCAAGTGAGAAAATAATGTGAGAAAAATAAATCTAAAGTGAGCCCACTTCCTACTTCATCATCCTCTACTATATTAGTCATTTAGTTTAGGGTGTTTGCTTCACTAATTCATATATTAGTGATGAGGTAGCATGATCTTGAGTCTCCTCGACATAGATCATCTTCGGCCTCGAAGACTTCGTGCAAGCTTGCTCATTTCTTCAGGAGAACCCTTTCTAGAGTTCAGGTGTTCATGATTTGCAGCGAAGGGACTACTACACGGAGCATTAGAAGTGAAGGACCGGTCTACAAAGGTTGTATTCCCCATTCACTTAAATGTAAAGTTGTTTACATATCGTTTCGTCGGATTTTCTAGTAAAGATTCTAGGGTTAGCTAGAACGGCAAATTTTGAAATTGGCATGGACGATACCTCCCGAAACCCTGCTGCCATGCTAGGCAACCCTGCAGTGGTATCAAAGCTACTAAGTATTGGATGTCGACCTATGGGGGGTTCTCACTGTATGACAGTGTGGCAAAACATAGGCTCTTATCCCCAGGGTGTCCCGAGACCGGAAGGTGTTCTGGCAGGTTGTAGTCCTCGCGAGGGGGCATGCATAAAAAGCAGCTGCTGAAGGACCTGTAGGTGCCACGGTGATCCCATTGGATGGGGTGGCTGCCTGACTTTCAATGTACACGCTCTCTTCTAAATCACCATTTAGAAAAGCGGTCTTGATATCCATCTGCTAGATTTCGTTGTCATGGTATGTAGCAACGGTAAGTAGGATCCTGATGGACTTAAATATAGCCACTGGAGAAAAGGTTTCATCATAGTCGACGCCTGGTCGTTGACGAAAACCTTTTGCTACAAGTTTAGCTTTGAAGGTCTCAACCTTTTCATCTACACCAATTTTCTTCTTAAAGATCCACTTTCTCCCGATGGGTTTTACCCCTTCAGGAGCAACTTCCAAAGTCTATACTTTCTTGATGTACATGGATTCCATCTTAGATCTCATAGCATCTATCCATTTCACAGAGTCCCCACTTATGATGGCCTACTCGAAACCCATTGGTCATTGTTCCCCTCCGAAAGACGGCGGCGACGCGACGCGTCTCGCCTGAGATTCGGGGCAGATGCTAATTGGTGCTATCCATCCACCTCTCCGAAGATGCCAAGTTGATTTATGGCACCATGTATCGAAGGTTTAGACGGATGCGTCCGATGTAGCAGACTTCGTCAGATTCCCCCTCGTTTGAGGGGTTTTTGATTGTGGGGACGCTCTTCCCTGCAGGCGCAAGCCCCTGCAGTTAATTACGCTACCGCATTGCGGTAACAACTTTCTCCTTCTCCAGATGGTCACTTCGTGTCGTGGGTGTTTGTTTTGTTGCCCGTGGATTGTTTACGGAGACTGAGTTATGTCGTCGCCCGTAGGGCGTGGACTAGTCCAAATCCGTATTATCTTAGATTTGGATTTGGGGGTTTGGTTTGAGGATACGTCAGCCCTACTTGAGGCTAAGATCAACTCAAACGTTTGTTAAGGATACGTTAGTCCAGTTTGAGACTAAGATCGACTTAACGGGATCGTTTAGATCCGACAAAAGAGCAATTGGCTCTAATGTTCCAGTTTAGGGACCTAGTGGTCCATTAAATGTATAGCCGTCGGGACCCGTCACCTCTCTGACGACGTTGAAGGATTACAACGACAGATGTCAGAGGAGTTCAGAGATGTACCCTCGAGCCAGAGTTAATTAGGGGGATTCATAGTCCAGTCTGTTTGAACGTTTAAGGATACGTTAGCTATCTTTGAGGCTAAGATCAACTTAAACGGGACCGTTTAGATCCGACAAAAGAGCATACGGGGCTCCATTGTTCCAGTTTAAGGACATTGCGGTTCATGGGTAGTTTAAGGACGTTGCGGTCCATTGTTAGTTTTAAGACATCTCGGTCAAGGTTAAGGACGTCGTAGTCCATGGGTTTAAGGACCCCACTGTCCATTGTTAGTTTTAAGACATCTCGGTCAAGGTTAAGGACGTCGTAGTCCATGGGTTTAAGGACCCCACAGTCCGGTATGTGCTCTGGATGCTTCACACGGGTTCACTGCCGTGCTCTGCGAAGACCAGGCTCCGCTCTGGACGTTTTCCACGGGGTCAAAGAGTGACATTATCCGCGTTCCACGTAACCAGGAATTTTGCATTAAACACGGGTTTAAGGACCCCACAGTCCGTGTTGATGTGTGGTCGTCGAGACCCGTCACCTCTTTGAAGACATTGAGGGATTACAATGCCAAGTATCAAAGGAGTGAAGAGATGTACCCTAGAACCGGAGTGGATTAAATAGTCCTTGGCCCAATTTGGGATCAAGACCGATTAATTATGTTATGAGCCCATTGGCCCAGTTAATCAGAAATTGAGGACTTATGGCCATCTTGGGCTAAGTCCAATCAGGAGAGGCTTTGCCTCTATCCATTTAGGCCAATTGGGCCAAAGCCTAGTGTTAAACACTACAGAGCAGTCAGTGTTGAACACTGGGAATGAGGTTAACAAGTTAGTGTTTAACACTAAGAGATAATTGGTGTTTAACACCGGCAACAAGGCTTTTCAAATTAGTGTTAAACACTAAAACAGATCAGTGTTGAACACTGCAAATAAAGCTTTTTAATTAGTGTTGAACACTAAGGCCCAACAGTGTTTTAACACTGGGTTCAAGGGTTTTAATTTAGTGTTAAACACTAAGGCAAGAGGGGTCACGTGGCAGCACGTGAGAGCGCCCTCCCTTCATTTATTCTGCTGAGATTATCGCATCTTTCAGAGCATCACGTGCCATCACGTGATGGGCATTCAAATGCCTGTGTATTAAAGCTTCTGTCAAGGGTCACGTGGGTCACGTGGGGTGCTGCCTCAAAGGGGTTTTCTGTAGATCTCCTGGGGGGGTCACGTGGTGACACGTGACCCTGCCTCTACGTATATTGTTTAGAGGATCTGTTAATCTTTTCCAGGAATTAAATTCCTCGTAGGGTTAAACCCTGACAGTAATTTCAGAGGAATTAAATTCCTACTTCCTTTTGAAGGTTTTATATTCTGAATAGAGTTGAACTCTGAATTTTCCGTAGGAATTAAATTCCTCATACATGTGAAGAACCAAATAGGGTTAAACCCTAACAAAAGCTTTTTAGGGAATTTGAACTTCCATCCTCTGTTAAATTATGATTAAAGGAATTAAATTCCCGCTGTTTCAACAGAACTAGGTTCTTAATTAGGGTTAAACCCTGTTTCTTTTTGTTCTGAAGGAATTAAATTCCCATGATACAGGGTCAAGCCCTAGTTTTATTTTAAAGGAATTAAATTCCTATAGTTCTGTGAGAATTAAATTCTCGTGCTTGCATTCCCTCTCTATGTTTTGGATCTGCATGGCAGGATCTCAACCCATTGAGAATTAAATTCTCAACCTCAAGGGGAGATGTGCACTTTGCAGATCCTCTATCAAAGAGAGAAGAAATATGTTCTTCTGTTTTATATATCAGAGTTAAACTCTGTCGAGAATTAAATTCTCTTTTTCTTTCAAGGAGCTTTTCCCTTTCTTACCTAGGGTTTTTGCAGAAGATCCAAGTTTCTCCAAGTATCGAAGCTCTCTTCCTTTTCTTTTTCTCTCCCTGTCTCTGTATATCTCTTCTCTGTGTCTCTTGGCTCCTATTTATAGGAGAAGCAGCCGAATCAATCAGTTTTTGACGAATCTTCATGAGAGATTTGATTTGCATCCATCATTCGTTTTGGACCTTTGGATTATTAGGTGAATTTTATTCACCATTGGATTTCAAATCCAGGGATTTTTCCTTTGTTGTTTCGGTTAGATTTAAAGGGGAAATCTTTCCAAACCCGAGATTTTCCCATAGATAGATGATATTTCACCACCTCTGAATCTTTAATTCGATTGGTTCCAGATAGCCGCTTTCCTTTGGAAAGATTTGAATTTCTTTCAGAATTTAATTCTGTTAACACAATGGGCTTTGAAAGCCAGTCACGTGTGGGCACGTGACCCCTGGTCACGTGTGGGCACGTGACCCCCCTCTGGAATGAGCCTTATTCTTTCTTTTTGCGCTGTCTTCTGGTTGTTGCTTGGTCATCACGTGCCAACACGTGACCCCTGGTCACGTGTGAGCACGTGACCCTTGTCTGGAGCCTCTTTCCTTGGTTCAATTGGAGAACGAGTCTACTGCTTTGAACGTCACGTGCCAACACGTGACCCTGGTCACGTGGGAGCACGTGACCTCTTCTGAAGCCTTTTCCTTGACTTGATCAGGGAACCGGTTTGCCTTTGACATTTGCATTTAAATGTCACGTGTCGCCACGTGACCCTGGTCACGTGGGAGCACGTGACTCTTTCTGAAGCCCCTTTTCTTCAACGTAGTCAGGAAACTGGACTTGCCCTGATGATGTGCTTAGGTGTCACGTGCCAACACGTGACCGCTAGTCACGTGTAAGCACTTGACCCTCTTCTGAAGCTTTCCTGATTTTAAATCAGGAAACAGTCATCATCTTTCATGATGCAATCCTCGCTCCCAACGTCTATGAGAAAACCGTAATATCTCTCGGATGGATGAGGAACCCTACTAGATCTGCGGAGTGGCTAAGTTTCGTCGGAGATTATTGGATCCTCCGGTTCTATCAAATCATCAGTTGTAGTTTGTGCAGCTGGAACTTCTTCCAGTTCTACCTCATTACCACTAATTTCTTTCACAAGGAATTCCTTTACTAAAAAGGTGGCATGTTGAGTAACAAACAATTTTTGTTCCTCACTGAGGTAGAAAAGTTATCCATGCGAATTCTTTGGATATCCTACAAACTTGCATAGAACTGACCTTGCCTCGAACTTGTCCGGATTTTGCTTTTTGACATAGGTCGGACAACCCCATATCTTAACTCGTTTAAGATATGGTCTCTTTCCACTCCATATCTCATATGGTGTTTTAAGCACAGATTTTGATGGAACTTGATTCAATAGGTATGCAGCTGTTTCAAACGCATAACTTCAAAAGGAAGTAGGTAACTCATCATTACTCATCATAGAGCGCACCATATCTAATAGAGTGCGATTCCTCCACTCCGATACATCGTTGTGCTGTGGTGTATACGGAGGAGTAAGCTAAGAGAGAATCTCATTCTCTTTTAAATAGTCTAGGAATTCCGTACTTAAGTATTCTCCTCTGTGATCAGATCGAAGGATTTTGATACTTTTACCCGTCTGGTTCTCTACTTCGTTCTTATATTCCTTGAGTTTCTTAAAAGCTTCAGATTTGTGTTTCAATGGAAACACATGTTCGAAACTTGAGAGATCATCGGTGAATGTAATGAAGTACGAGGAACTATTCCTGGCATGTGTAGACATAGGACCGCATACATCACTATGTATCAGTCCCAAGAGTTCAGTAGCTCTTTCTCCGTGTCCAGTAAATGGAGTTTTGGTCATCTTGCCTTTGAGACATGACTCTGTCACGACCCGAAATTGGCACGTGATGGCCCTAATACTACGCAACGCCTAAAGACGTAACGTAGTAAAAGAAAGCCAAAACCCAGAAATCTAAACCATAAAAAGAAGACAAGAAAAGATAAAGCAGTTTTGAAACATTTGAAATCACAATCCAAATTCTTTAGAAGTCCAACTTTCTTTCTTTAAAATTTTGGTAACACCCCCTTTGTAAAAACTGAACCCAAAATGGGTACAGCAAATAAAGATAAATAAAGCATCCCCAAACGGGAGCAAATACACGCCCAAAGGCAGAAAACAATCACCACCACAAATATACGACGCCGTAAAGAAGAAATAAAGACAATAGAGATAAAGCTGTGTAAAAGACAACAAATCCACAAATAATATACAATATCGTCCTCACCAAGTCTCTAAGTCAACAATATAATAGTAGATGGAGAGTACAAGATACAACGAATGTACAATACAAAATACAGATAACCGCCAAAACCCACCTAAGCAAAATAGCACACTATGAGCCGATGCGGTATCTGTAGCAAAAGATGATAGAAGAATAGCCTGCCTCGACTACTCTGAGGAAACGCCCTGCAAAACAACTGTGGCACAACGGGGGTGAGTTGCCAACTCGTGAATAGTAGATAATATATGCAGGTAATCACAGGTATGTACGTATAGCATGAATCTAAGATATACAATTAACAGTAATAACAGGTCATATGAATGCAGAATAATGGAAAGTACACTAGCAGGTACAACAAATATATGAAACAGTAATGATATGACAATAGTATGCAATAACCATGCAATTGGGATATGAGAATGTAGATATGCAGCAATCATGAAGGGTACACTAACAGGTACTACTAATACATGAAACAGTGCATAAATAGATAAGTGTGAGGTATGGAGTGAAATATGTCATTTCCACGGATACCTGACATCGAGGTAGGATCACAATCCATCAAGACACTCAAATTCACAATTCCTCAGATCAGCCCCCAAGTTGGGCTCTCATATCATATAAATCTCACATCTTCTCAATGTACAATATCGAATAGATCTCCTATATCCCGAATGTACAAATCAACAATCTCATATTTATCCAATATCCAATCGCAATGAATCACCTATATCCCAAATCAAATCTCAAGTAAAATTCTAACATCCTAAATATATATTTGCAGAAATAAATATGATGGGGTCAATACACATATATTAGCGTCCCACTCCACTAATATTGGTGTAAGGGTATATATAACAACGGCTGAATCCCCTGTTATATATACAAATTAATTAGAAATATCATGAAAACCAATGTGCCAAGCATCGACACAGAAATACTGATCTATCAGATGCCGTCACCAAGACTAGCATCCTGATAGGTACGTATCATACGCTATCCTGAAAAACACGAGTGCCTAGCTCTGACCCTCATCTTTTCACGTATCCATACGTACATGACTCCCAACGGTATCCTCTTGATCACCGCTGAGTCATTGGTACTATCACGGGATGGTATGGCTCCCCTGCCGGGCTCATCGGCATGGTACATCGACATCCCTTTCTTGCCCCGGGGTACCTCCGGGCCCCACCATGTACCCTCTACGGCCTCGACGCCTCCTCGTAGGGGTATATAGATCAGAACCGATAAAACTCATGGTGGATGCTCAAATATCATATCAAGAAAACCGGGTTTTTCAATTAATGCATAATTTCATGAACTCCCATGGTTCCCAAATCCAGAAAACATCATGAAAAATCCATATAACAATGCGAAAATCCATGAATAGAATATATGCGACATAAACTGAAATGCGAGCATATAAAGGAAAACCGCTAATTAACTGCAACAAGTTAAAATAAAACATCAAGGCGGTTCTTATTTCATCCAATTCTAAATAACATCAGGTAATGGTAAATATGTAGCTGAAACTGATATATGTATAACATACAGCAGTAGCAAGTATAGATATCTACCTATATGAAATGATGTAGTATACCCCCTGGGTATAAGCAAAATATGTGAGCAAGGTATACCTGTAGCTATATCGTAAAGTGTATATGTACCTATCACTAGTGGTACAATACTCTATAGGAATACAGGTATGGTAAATGTCATATGTGATAAGCAGTTTGAATCAATGTCACGATGTCCCTAACCGAGCAATATAGTATCTATAAGTGGTTTGTGTGTGACATGGCAATTATTGACGGTGTGTGTAGCATACAATCAGTGCTCGTACAACATGAATCGTCAATAATTTGTGCAGTGTCCTACGGCTACTAGTCCAAGCACACCATCTAAGTAATAGGGTAAATGCGCAATTCTAACTATAACGTAGAATATGCGGCAAGTATTAGAATTCTAGCCCAGACGCATAACGCCATGCGGGCGATTCCCCTGTAGATATTAAATCTACTCACCAACGTTCCAAGCTAGGTGAATCCTACCACCTGTTTTCCCCTGTAGCAATGTCCGTAGTCCCCGCCTGCGAACCTGCAACATTAAAACAATAAGCAAATATATATTAATAACAGACCCAAATCACGTACACACTACACTAGACCGACGCAACAACACGAAACATACTCTCAAGTGTTCGTATTGTGGCTAACATGCGTAGCGACACGATGAAACTAACCCAAGAGCAAAACCACGCAAACTGCACGATCCGTGTCGTATTACGTATCGCGCGGACACAAAACACTAGAAACTGCCTAATTGATCCCAAATTTTGCATACTGTGAAAACTAAACAAACAAACAAGACCAACAGAACCCAAACCACTGCAGACACCAACCCAGGAAAAACCAAACCCTAACTCCTAACCCTAGCTAGCGTCGCCGGACCTCCTCCTTGCCGTCGCCGGCCCTGGCCGGTGGCCTAGGTGTCGTGTCTCAGGTGGTGCTCCAGGGTCCCTAGTACATCACTACAATTTTGCTTAATTTTCCAGTATTTCCTCCGGGTCACAGCAAGTTCCCGATGTCGCAAATCGACACTAAAATACGATATATTGCATAAAACGGAAACCCTATGGTATTTTAGTGAAATCTGGGTTAAATCTCAGTTAAAGTGACCCTAATAACACTTAAATAGGTAGGGTTAACCAACACAATCATCATTTAATCAAAAGTCCACATAATTCACCATATTTAGCACAAAACTAACTTTAAACGCAAACCGACGCTAAACAACACACAAGCTAAGCAAAAAGGGAAATTGGGTTCAGAATATATACCCTATGGAACCCTAAGAAGCAGGAGAAAGAGTGTATGGAGGAGATGAGAGCTTGCTATTGCTGCTGGGCTCTTGCTGTTGTTGTTGCTGTTGCTGTCTGCTGCCCTTGCTGCTGCTGCTGTTTGCTGATGCTGCTGCTACTTGCTTCTGGTGCTGCTTTTGCCTTGCTGAAGGGGTGTTTGTGTGTGAGAGAGAATGAGAGAAAGAGAAAATGAGAGGGAGAAATGAGAGAAAACAAAACAAAGACCCCCCTCCCTCTCTTCCCTCATTAAATGAGGCATGGCTCACTCCATGTAGCACCATGCCCTCACTCTCTCTCTCTCTTGGTCAACAATTCAACCCCATTTAAAATCCTTTTCATTTTATTTTTAAAACAACCATATAAGGTTAAAACCCAAAACACTTAATATAATTATTAAAAACTAGATTAAGGAAATGATTAGCTCACCATGCTTACTAATCATGGCTAAACCCCAAATTAACACCCTAGTTAACATGCACAAGTGTGTGCAAGGCTAGGAAAAATCTAATAAAATATTCATTAATTAGGATAAAATAATTGGAAATCAATTTGGTAAACTTTTTATTAAAAACTATATATTAAAATATAATTATCCACTAAACACATTCTAAAGTGTTACAATCTTCCCCCCTTAAAAGAAATTCGTCCCCGAATTTAAAAAATATACTGCTACGCGTACCTTCAAAGAGAAGATTACAACTCTCAAATCTCGCTCGAAGCCTCCCTAGTGATTACCTCACTATACGGCTATGTCCAAGAAAGCCCTTCACAGATGGCAAGACCCTTGACCGACGTTTCTCCACCTGCCGAGCCATTAACACAAATGGCTGCCGGTAAGCGAAACGATCGCGTCCATGCCAAAAGGTCTGGTGCCAAATCATGTGAGAAAGGTCATGAAGGTAATTGTAAAGTATCAACACAAGGAATACGGGGTGAACACTCAATAATCTGGGTGGAAGTGCCAAATTAAAGGCAACGAAACTAACTCGCTTATAGGATGTCGAAAAGACCTACAATCCTGGGATAAGCTTCCCAAAACTCAACACGTCATTCATCAGAAAAATCTGTAGGAATACATGATCTACCACTGCGAACTCAAAGCCTACGACCAACACGGTCGGCATAAGACCTCTGTCCGCAATGGACAATTCTCATCCTGACCTAAAACAACTGGATAATCTCCGAAGTCTCTAGACTAGCTGGGGTCCAAAATCCTACTACGCAGAGTCAAAAAAAACAACAGACTGGTGATCGACACGACCTAACCCCTAAACCTAAAACTTGCCAATTGGAGTGTCTCCTGATAACAGCTATCGAAGGAGAACCCTAGCAATGGCGAGTGACGATCCCCAACTGCCGAAAACAATTAACACAAACGCACAACTTAACTAAGAACAACTGAGCAAACTGAGTATAACTGGATGACAAGAATCCGAAAGGCGTCACACCCTGACTAAACCTGGGTAGAAACCATAACGAAATTCATGAAGATCTGCTCCCACTCCGACTTCGGAACGGTTAAAGGTTGCAACTCTCCAGCCGGCCTCAGATGCTCAGCCCAAGCACACAAAAGACAGACACCTTGAAACGAAACCTGAAACTTCTCTTTACATCCCTGCCCACCCTTAACTATCTCACAAGTCACGTCTAATGTTGGTGGAACTTGAATGAATACAGAGAGTTGACTGATGTGCTTACTCTAGGATTTCACGTCTCTACCCGATAATATCAGGTACACAAACGCGTCCCTAACTTAGCGCACCCATGTCACAAATCAAGGACTCCGAATCATTACCCAGCCGAGTATGCTCAAGTATCACTGACGAACGAGCATCGGCGGGGAGTGTCTCGCGAAAGCGATTTAAGAAAATTGGTCGGGCGTGGACATGAGAAAGCTGTCCCCTCAGTAGAGACGAACTTAAGCTGTACTCAACGATCGCACAAGAACTGTAAATCTGCGGAGGATTATCACAAAAAATCAAATCCGCTACAGGAAGATGTACATTAAGCTCTGGTGGTCCGTGAAAATCTGACACGACTCTCGAACAAATAGTGTCTCCAAATCTCCAACGCAAAACCACCGCGGCCATCTCCGGATCATGAGTAGAATATCCTTCTCGTCCTTCCTCCAAATGTAAGAAAGCAAAAGCGATAACTCTATAGTGTCACCTCGGTACACACTCGAGCCCACACCATGAAACATTACAGTTAAACAACAAGGTCGTCCGAACTAGAAAGCACAGAAAGAACTGATGCAGTTGTTAACCGAATCTTCAACTGCCGAAAACTCCGCACACATGCCTCAGTTCAAAGAAAAGAACCTCCATTCCGGTCAATTCGGTCGACGGTGCAGCACTACACTAGCAATCCTGCACGAAACGGCGGTAAAAAACCTACTAAGCCCAAAATCTGCGGACCTCCGTCCTGCACACAAGTCTGGGCCTAAGCTGTACGGCCACGATCTTCCTCGGAACCATACAAAACCGTCTCCCGTGACTACAAGACCTAGGAGTCAACACAAACAAGCCTGAAGAAACACTCCGAGAATCTAGCAAACTGCTGGTGCTCTCCCATTATCTGCATAACAAATCCTCAAGTGCTACTCCTGTTCCTCAAGACACATTAAATAGATCAGAATGTCGTAAATAACACAACAATAACTGGTCGAGGAACGGCCTGAAGAAATCCGGTTCATCATAGCTACGAATGCTGCCGGGGCATCAGTGAATCCTATGACTCACTAATACACACAGAGCCCGTAGCACGCATAAGGCAGTCTTCGGAATGCCATCATTCCGAATCCGCAATAATGATGACCTGATCCCGAACAAACTTAGAAAATGTCTCGCACTGTGGAGTTGATCGAAAAAATCGTCAATGCGAGGTAAAGGATACCTATCCGCACCGTAAGCCGGTTCAATTAACGATCCGTCGATACACAACCTCAAACTGCCGTCTTTCTCTTTGACGAACAGAAATAGGAGCTTCCCAAAAGCGAAACACTCAGATGCACAAAACTCCCCAAACAACAACTCTGCAGCTCATCCTTAAGCTCCCTAAGCTTCGCCAGCTCATCTGGAACAACGTCGGAAAAACTCTCGCACGAAAGGAAAACCGGTCCAACAAACCCACTATGGCTACGGTATCATGAATGAACGCCAAGAATCTACGACATCTCCTCAAAAGCCGACTAGCAAAAAAGGCTGAATTCAAGCTGTGAGAGGCGGCACAACTATCCACCTGCACAACAAGAACTGACTCGCCGGGAAAAACAAAACCTGACTGTTTCCTTACGAAAGTCCACAGACGCCTAGCACGTAGCTAACCAGTCCGTGCCCAGAAGAACGTCAAATCCAACATCTCTAGAAGGATCAAAATGACGGACAAATCTCTATCTCCTATCCGATTGGCACACGACTGAAATACGTGTCGCGCAACAAAAGAATCGCTGACAGAAGTTAAAACAAATAAACGGCTAATCTACCCAACACGACTCTCGTCCCAGCCACGACACAAGTGTGAAAAACAAACAGATACATCAAAAGAACATGCGAATTAAGGATACCTGAAAACTCTGCATTGGACGCCTGCGCGTCCCGATGAGTAGAAGCAAACTCCTGTGTCTACCCCCTACCCGCAACTGACTGAACTCCTCTGGTAGACTGAGCCCTCTGAGCGAACCTTCTACGTCCATAACCTCTCTGAATATGGCCCTGACGAGGTGCTAAGGAACAATGTCTGACGAAGTGCTGAAGGCTCCCGCATCGAAAACATCCACGTGGTGACTGCTGACCCTCCTAGGGATGAGAGCTGGATGATTGTTCTCGTCCTAAGCCTCTGCTACTCCCACGACGGCCACGAAATCTGTCTCGACGACCAAACCTCTGTCTCTGGGCTGGTACACTGGTACGAGTCCTCCACTGTCCTGGAACTCTCAGAGTCTCTGGAATATGTGCCTCGTCAACTGGAGCTGCAACCACTGGTGCTATGTAGGTGATGGACTGCTGCATGCTGATCGGAAGGGACAACTGAGTAACAGGGGTGACAACCTCCTGTCGTAGCTCCCGAACGACATCAACCAATGAACTCATAGTCTGGCGGAAGTCCTGCATCTCTGCCACAAGCCTAGCGATACTATCTGTCGAAGGCTGATCCGTCTGCACCTGTGCAACTAGCGTGGCATCCTGGTCAATGTTCGTCTCACCCGAACAAACTCTGACCTCGGCCCTCGCTGCATCACACTGAGTCCCCATAGTCATCGGCAGCAAGGCTATAAATAGAGATACGATTCGATAAGAATAAGGATATCGAATCACAAGGATATGAACCATCAAGGAAGGAATTTCAAGCAATTTGTACTTAGGTCACTTAAGGCGAAGTACCGCATCGTGGGTATGCTGCAGACATACACACACTACGTTACTCTGCTTAAGCTACCTACTCCATCATACTAAGGTCATCCTACACTCCGAAAGGTAAAACCTAGCGCTCTGATACCAACTTTGTCACGACCCGAAATTGGCACGTGACGGCCCTAATACTACGCAACGCCTAAAGACGTAATGCAGTAAAAGAAAGCCAAAACCCAGAAATCTAAACCATAAAAAGAAGACAAGAAAAGAAAATAGCAGTTTTGAAACATTTGAAATCACAACCCAAATTCTTTAGAAGTCCAACTTTCTTTCTTTAAAATTTTGGCAACACCCCCTTTGTAAAAACTGACCCCAAAATGGGTACAACAAATAAAGATAAATAAAGCATCCCCAAACGGGAGCAAATACACGCCTAAAGGCGGAAAATAATCACCACCACAAATATATGACGCCGTAGCGAAGAAATAAAGACAATAGAGATAAAGCTGTGTAAAAGACAACAAATCCACAAATAATATACAATATCGTCATCACCAAGTCTCTAAGTCAACAACATAATAGTAGATGGAGAGTACAAGATACAACGAATGTACAATACAAAATACAGATAACCACCAAAACCCACCTAAGAAAAATAGCACACTATGAGCCGATGCGGTATCTGTAGCAAAAGATAATAGATGAATAGCCTGCCTCGACTACTCTGGGGAAACGCCCTGCAAATCAACTCTGGCACAACGGGGGTGAGTTGCCAACTCGTGAATAGTAGATAATATATGCAGGTAATCGCAGGTATGTACGTATAGCATGAATCTAAGATATGCAATTAACAGTAATAACAGGTCATATGAATGCAGAATAATGGAAAGTACACTAGCAGGTACAACAAATATATGAAACAGTAATGATATGACAATAGTATGCAATAACCATGCAATAGGGATATAAGAATGTAGATATGCAGCAATCATGAAGGGTACACTAACAGGTCCTACTAATACATGAAACAGTGCATAAATAGATAAGTGTGAGGTATGGAGTGAAATATGTCATTTCCACGGATACCTGACATCGTGGTAGGATCACAATCCATCAAGACACTCAAATTCACAATTCCTCAAATCAGCCCCCAAGTTGGGCTCTCATATCATATAAGTCTCACATCTCCTCAATGTACAATATCGAATAGATCTCCTATATCCCGAATGTACAAATCAGCAATCTCATATATATCCAATATCCAATCTCAATGAATCACCTATATCCCAAATCAAATCTCAAGTAAAATTCTAACATCCTAAATATATATTTGCAGAAATAAATATGATGTGGTCAATACACATATATTAGCGTCCCACTCCACTAATATTGGTGTAAGGGTATATATAACAACGGCTGAATCCCCTGTTATATATACAAAGTAATTAGAAATATCATGAAAACCAATATGCCAAGTATCGACACAGAAATACTGATCTATCAGATGCCGTCACCAAGACTAGCATCCTGATAGGTACGTATCATACGCTATCCTGAAAAGCACGAGTGCCTGGCTCTGACCCTCGTCTTTTCACGTATCCATACGTACATGACTCCCAACGGTATCCTCTTGACCACCGCCGAGTCATTGGTACTGTCACCGGATGGTATGGCTCCCCTGCCGGGCTCATCGGCGTGGACATCGACATCCCTTTCTTACCCCGGGGTACCTTCGGGCCCTACCATGTACCCTCTACAGCCTCGACGCCTCCTCGTAGGGGCATATATAGATCAGAACCGATAAAACTCATAGTGGATGCTCAAATATCATATCAAGGAAACCGGGTTTTTCAATTAATGCATAATTTCATGAACTCCCATGGTTCCCAAATCCAGAAAACATCATGAAAATCCATATAACAATGCGAAAATCCATGAATAGAATATATGCGACATAAACTGAAATGCGAGCATATAAAGAAAAACCGCTAATTAACTGCAACAAGTTAAAATAAAACATCAAGGCGGTTCTTATTTCATCCAATTCTAAATAACATCAGGTAATGGTAAATATGTAGCTGAAACTGATATATGTGTAACATACAGCTGTAGCAAGTATAGATATCTACCTATATGAAATAATGTAGTATACCCCCTGGGTATAAGCAAAATATGTGAGCAAGGTATACCTGTAGCTATATCGTAAAGTGTGTATGTACCTATCACTAGTGGTACAATACTCTATAGGAATACAGGTATGGTAAATGTCATATGTGATAAGCAGTTTGAATCAATGTCACAATGTCCCTAACCGAGCAATATAGTATCTATAAGTGGTTTGTGTGTGACATGGCAATTATTGACGGTGTGTGTAGCATACAATCAGTGCTCATGCAACATGAATCGTCAATAATTTATGCAGTGTCCTACGGCTACTAGTCCAAGCACACCATCTAAGTAATAGGGTAAATGCGCAATTCTAACTATAACGTAGAATATGCGGCAAGTATTAGAATTCTAGCCCAGACGCATAACGCCATGCGGGCGATTCCCCTATAGATGTTAAATCTACTCACCAACGCTCCAAGCTAGGTGAATCCTACCACCTGTTTTCCCCTGTAGCGGTGTCCGTAGTCCCCGCCTGCGAACCTGCAACATTAAAACAATAAAGCAAATATATATTAATAACAGACCCAAATCATGTACACACTACACTAGACCGACGCAACAACACGAAATATACTCTCAAGTGTTCGTATTGTGGCTAACGTGCGTAGCGACACGATGAAACTAACCCAAGAGCAAAACCACGCAAACTGCACGATCCGTGTCGTATTACGTATCGCGCGGACACAAAACACTAGAAACTGTCTAAGTGATCCCAGATTTTGCATACTGTGAAAACTAAACAAACAAACATGACCAACAGAACCCAAACCACTGCAGACACCAACCCAGGAAAAACCAAACCCTAACTCCTAACCCTAGCCGGCGTCGCCGGACCTCCTCCTTGCCGTCGCCGGCCCTGGCCGGTGGCCTGGGTGTCGTGTCTCAGGTGGTGCTCCAGGGTCCCTGGTACATCACTACAATTTTTCTTAATTTTCCAGTATTTCCTCCGGGTCACAGCAGGTTCCCGATGTCGCAAATCGACACTAAAATACGATATATTGCACAAAACGGAAACCCTATGGTATTTTAGTGAAATCTGGGTTAAATCTCAGTTAAAGTGACCCTAATAACACTTAAATAGGTAGGGTTAACCAACACAATCATCATTTAATCAAAAGTCCACATAATTCACCATATTTAGCACAAAACTAACTTTAAACGCAAACCGACGCTAAACAACACACAAGCTAAGCAAAAAGGGAAATTGGGTTCAGAATATATACCGTATGGAACCCTAAGAAGCAGGAGAAAGAGTGTATGGAGGAGATGAAAGCTTGCTATTGCTGCTGGGCTCCTGCTGTTGCTGTTGCTGTCTGCTGCCCTTGCTGCTGCTGCAGAAGCTGCTTGCTGCTGCTGTTTGCTGATGATGCTGCTACTTGCTTCTGGTGCTGCTGCTGCCTTGCTGAAGGGGGGGGTGTGTGAGAGAGAGAATGAGAGAAAGAGAAAATGAGAGGGAGAAATGAGAGAAAACAAAACAAAGACCCCCCCTCTCTCTTCCCTCATTAAATGAGGCATGGCTCACTGCATGTAGCACCATGCCCTCACTCTCTCTCTCTCTTGGTCAACAATTCAACCCCATTTAAAATCCTTTTCATTTTATTTTTAAAACAACCATATAAGGTTAAAACCCAAAACACTTAATATAATTATTAAAAACTAGATTAAAGAAATGATTAGCTCATCATGCTTGCTAATCATGGCTAAACCCCAAATTTACACCCTAGTTAACATGCACAAGTGTGTGCAAGGTTAGGAAAAATCTAATAAAATATTCATTAATTAGGATAAAATATTGGAAATCAATTTGGTAAACTTTTTATTAAAAACTATATATTAAAATATAATTAGCCACTAAATATATTCTAAGGTGTTACAGACTCGCAAGTTTCATAAGATGTAAATTCGAACGGATTCAAATATCTATCTTTATACAACTTAGCTAGTCTTGTCGCATTGATATGACCTAGTCTACAATGCCACAAGTAGGCTTCATTCATTTCTTAACTTTTTCTCTTGTGTGTGTTCTGTATATTTAGAACTGTGGTTTGATTTATAACGTATATACTGTTACACAACGTACCAAACCCAATCAACACTTGATTGAGGAAAATGTTCATAACATTATCCTCTAATGCAAAGTTATATCCTTCTTTATGCAACAAAGAAACTGATATAATATTGCACATCATTTTTGGTACGTAGTAACAGTCGTTCAGAATCAATGTATTACCATTTGGTAATATTAGGTGATATTCGCCTACTGTTTTGGCTGCAACAATTGCTCCATTCCCTACTTTTAAGGACATATCATCCTTTCCTAGTTCTCTACCTCTTGTTAATCCAGGTAACAAATTACAAACATGGGATCCTGATCCGGTATCCAAAACCCAGGACGTAGAACAAACTAAGAAACAGTTCTCGGTAACGAACACACCCGAAGAAGATGCATCAGCATGCTCTTTCCTCGTTCGGGTTGCGTGGGAATCCTCATATTCCCCTATTCCTTGCTCAGACTTATGATAGTCATAAGATAGAGCGGAACCGTCGTTCCCTAGCCCAGTATAATAAGTGGGTTCGGTCAATACATCCTTATTATTATCTTGATTAAGGCGTGTCATGGTCGCTACTTGGAGGGAGAGAGAGAAGGAAACGCTTTAGCGTGCACTCTTTGCAAGATTAGATTGGTTATTATCTTATCTAATCAGGATGGCTCCTACTGTTTTTATCAAATCTTCCTTCAAACCCTAAAAGGTAAGATTAGCCGGGATTAATTACACCCTACAAGTTCGCTAATCGTTCATCCAGGCAAGTATTGGTACTCCGAGAGAGTCTCCCCATGCTTTCATATGGAACTAATAAAATAATCTCGTTTCCGCAGGGGCTTAACCCCATTAACATCTTTCTTAGACACCTACTGGATCAGCTAATTGTAAAGTGGAAAACTCTCTCAGGAGTAACTCTTAGTCACAGTGGGTATCGGGATCCAACTATCTGAAAGAAAATATGTAATCTCATTGCAAATTTCAACACGTGAAATTCCCAATATCTGTTTTTACCCCAAGCGGTTTATGACCTTGACAAGGTCAACAAACCATAAACTGCAAGTCAAGTTGAACCCATTCATTTCGTGATTGAATTAAACCCACCCGCACGACCCTTGATAAGGTCAACAAGGTCGTACGACTACCCTAATCTAATCGCATCACATGCTGCAGATAAGCACTAATCAGCTACCGCACACTACGTCTTGACAAGGTCAACAAACGCAGCACGAATACTAAATAGCACTTATCTGAAATGACGAAGGGCTGCGAATGGTTTTGAAGAAAACCTTTATCGTAATGAGCTTGATATCGTTGTAGAATCTAGTGATTTGTAAAGGAGTGGTTTTTGTAGCATTTACTAGTTTAGCTAAAGAGACCACTCTCGGTGAAAAGATCTCGGCTCTTTCCTCATCGAATGAGGTGTTGGATATTCATCAAAGAATATCACTATGCAAAGCAAGAACTAGAGTTGCTATCAAAACAAAACCGAGTGAGTTATAGCATTTGCTAATTTTTCTAAAGAGATCACTCCCGGTGAAGGGATCTCGGCTCTTTCCTCATCGAATGAGGTGTTGGATATTCATCAAGGAATACCACTATGCAAAGTAAGAACTAGAGTTACCTTTTGAAAATTTTGATTCTACAATATCTTAGGTTTCTTTTCTTTCCATTAATCTCATTAATGAAGTCCCATCATTTATGTTTTCCTAAACATCACAGAAAAGAAACGAAAATAGAACGTACGCTTATGCCATCCGCATTCGCCACGGGGCCCCGTCATGCACCGTTAGGTTAATTAACTAACGGTAGAGCGGGGGTTGGACTAGCGCGGGTGCAAAACATAAGCAACGTTTATTATATATATCATATGTATAGCATTCGTCTCACGCGGTTATATGATCACATTACAGAACTCAAGCAGCAGAAGTTAACATATGAAATATTGGATATACTAGGAGGTCCGTGTTTTAAATTCAGCCAGTAATGAAAAGCACAGATTGTATGGTCGTGATGAATAGCCAAACCCACATCCCTAGACCCCTACGAGAGCGGCAAGCAATCCTGCCAATTCTAGAGTAAGGAGACCCGGTCTCGACTCCTCGAGATGGTCTCCTACTGGACTCCAGAACCCGGTTACTTGTGCTCCTCGTCTTTGGTCTATCCTAATGCGGAAAAGTAAATAATATATATCAATGGTGACATCATCCTCAATCTGAAAGTGTCACAATAAAAGAATATCACATACAATTTTACATAAATGAAAATTAAAAAACTCTCATCTCACGCAAAACCCCCCGGCTATTCAATCACGACGATCCAATATAACATATCAAAGCAACACATAATATCACATGTTATCAACATAAGTAAATATGAGTATCCCGAATGTCGTTGACGTATAGTAACAAGATCGGGAATACACCACATATTACACTTATGATCGCAGAAAAGAAATGAAAAACTACAATAATTAGAATCCGCAAACTCCTTAGACATCATAAACCCGGAATATCTCATATTCTGAATTTCATGCCTAACCTGTAAACCTTGCATTTAAGTCTCAAATTGAAAACACTTTTCAATAAGCAGTCGGATAATTCAACAAGATTCCCGACTAAGTGTTCGCGTACTATACACGATTGCGACGGAGTTTTGATCCAAATCGAAAACTGAGACTAAAACACTAGATTTATAAAACACTAACTTGTTTTCTCAAAACTAATTGTTGTGGATTCCAAATATTGTATCATATATCATCATAATCTAGACGACGTTAAACATTTCGATCGAATTAAGAAACACCCACAAATCACAGAAATCTCAACAACTTGAGCCTCACTAAAAACACCCAGAAAGTGCCAAATAAGACAATGGAGCAGCATAAGAAGCACGAGACCACAATTCAACAAACTTGCAGCGGAACCACAGCCAAAACTGGGGTTAGGCCTCGGTTCCGCGGCGGTTTGACTGAATTAGGTCCTCGTACTTCTTGAAGCTCCATAAAATACCCTGCACAATTTTCTGCATATTTTTAATCTCGAAAATTTCAACTTTTGAAAAATGGTCAGAAACATGTCAAAATCCGGGTTTCGAAACTCGATCGAACACTTTAACGTCGTAAAGACTTTGTTTAATGTTCTAGCTTGGTTCTGATACCATGAAAGTGTATCCTAGCACCACCATAAGATTTTAACCGGCATCAAGCATGCAATTTTAAAATTTTCTTGGTGCTAAGCTACACTAACCAAGAATCTAACTAGAGTATTAGGGTTTATATGATAATATAACAAGAACTATACTAAGAAAAAGAGACTACAACCTTATAGAGCTAGTCCTTCTCTTCTAAACCTCCGGGTAGTAGTCCCTGCGACTCCTCTTGGCTCCACTTGAAGAGAGATCGAGCTTGCTCCTTGATCTTCTACGCTGAAGATGATCCGTCCGAAGTTCCTCTAGGTCAAGCAACTTCTTCACTAATCTTTCATTAGTGAAGGAAACAACCTAATCTTGGGTGCTATTCTTGAGTAGATTGATGAAGTAGATTTATAAGCTCACTTAAAATTCTTTAACTCTTTATTTTCCAACTTATGAAAAAGAGTAGAGCTTGGTGGAAGAAGAAGAAGAAAAGGAGAGAGCGGGCTAAAATGAGCCAAGTCCAAGAACAAGTGAAGAATGGCTACTACTAATATGTTCACTTATTGAAGCATACAATTTTTTTCAATAATAAATTGCTCCCATGCTTCTATAGTGAAAACAAATGAATAAATAAATGTTAAAGCCATGCTTGACCCATTCCACAAATATCTCCTCATTTTTCTATTTTCTCAAAATAGAAAATCCAACCATGCTTTTATATATATATATATATATATATATATATATATATATATATATATATAATAAGAGAAGAAAATAATTAATGAGCAATAATATTAGTTAATGTATAACTATATCAAATATAAATATACATCAAATTATTAAATCAACACTTAATTCAATAATCCGGTTATATCACATATAACCGACAAATATTATTTATCTGAATATCACATTATCAAATCAACACTTGATTCAATAATCCGGTTATATCGCATATACCTAACCGATAACATTAACCGCCAGATTAGAATACGGTATCACATACTCGTATTTAATCAGGCCTCCGCACATATCAGCATATGTGCCCTACTTCGTTTCGCTTGAACTATGAAACCTCTGTGTGGGACTCTAAAGACTCGTCAATACGCCAGCAGTAGGTAATGATCACATCAGTTATCCACAAGCCGTCAGCGGTACTAGCTGGATGCAACGGCTACCCAGGTATTGAGTGAATAAAAGATCAACAGGCAAGCTTGTCCAAACTCCAGTGAAGCCTATAAGTAACACTTACCGTACAGTCCGGTCTCTTCGTCTAATATGTCGCATATCGAGTCTGGGGGTGGATACGTTAAACCCCAGTAACTTAATAAGTCATGCCGATGTATGGCTCATAACGGTTCGAGAAACTACTGATAACCCTTACCAGTAAATCCCATCAGCCCTGGCCAAGGATTTTCTGTTATAGCCAATCGAGTATAGCGCAACATCAACTCCCTATACCGGGAAAGACGAAACCCCTCTTATCGCTTATTGCCTCCATGTGACTTGGGACTGTACCCAATATCCACCTGTTTGCACGACTCCTTTGAGCCGTGGTAGGGAGGAAATCAAAGCACAGTGGGAACCACACAAGAAACTATGACGATCTCGGGTCTACAGACTAACCTGTACCAGTTTCACCAGAGAACTACTATCTGACGATAAGTATGGTACCATCTAAGAGTTCTCGGCGAGTCCTGTTCGGTGTACCCATTCTCTAATGAGCACATGTGTACAATCTTTGATGTCAAACACCAATAGTTATGGGATCAACCATCGCCCCCATACAGGGTCAAGAAACGTACACACTAGTCTACTCTGGAATATCAATACCCTGTCTCGAAATTCCCTCGACTAGGAACTGTTAAAGGATGTGCTTTTGGACTATCGAGGTCCCAGTAGTATTATCCGCATCATAGTCCTGGTAGTCAAGCAAACATCCTAAGGGCTTTATAAACATGTATCAGAGAGACAGTATAATAATACAAGTGTACATGTTAAGATAAAGAGCAACCAGATAGCATACTATCATGTCGAGTAAGAAAGTCCTCTCTATATATATCCAAGCATCCACTATATCATACAATAATGGTCTCTAGGGCATGCATATTCCTAACACTAACTATTCGGTGAGAGTTTATACCTCGTTGATCTAGTCCTTCAGGTCTTCTTGTTTTCTTCCTAGCTCCTTGGTTCAAACTTGAATCTTCTTCTCCTCTTCTTGGCTCCTAAAAAACTTGAAAGGAACTCGATCGTCAGTCTCCTCTTTGTCGAAGACAATCCACCCGAGAGCCTATGGTTCAAGCTTCAACCTCAAGTGTGAGGTAACTAAGATGTCTAGTTTGCTAAACTAGACAACTTAGAAGATGTAGAGAGATGAAAGGAATATTTTATCTCAAGTGCCTTAGGATTCACAACACATGTGAGGGTTAGGGCTTGAGGAAGAAGGAGGAGAGGAAAAAATGGAGAGAGAAAGAGCAAACACAAATGAGCTAAAGTCTTGTGTTGTGGCAAGTGAGGAATGTCTTAGTCATCCATAATAATCAAACATGCAATGTTTTCAATAGAAAATAATGACCCATGCTTGAATAGTAAAGTCAAATGCAATAAACAAATCAACTAGCCATGCTTCACCCATACCACAAATATCTCCATTTTCCACCTCATTAATCTATTTCCATAAATAGATAAATCTAATAATGAGGTTTCTTCTTCTATAAGCATGTCTTGTGAAATTACAAGAATGCTATACATACCCGTATTCGTATTCCGAAAAATACGAATACAATGAGATAATAATATTCCAAAAATATAATACTAGAATCCGGCTTAAACCAAAGCACACTAGTATTATCTGTCCGTACAACATCCGTGTAGCCAGTACACGTATATGATCGGAACCCTACCGTAAAACCATACGGCCACTACATCGTTTCGCCTGAACCAGGAAAACCCTCTGTGTGGGACTCTAAAGACTCGACAGTATGCTGGTAGTGGATTTAACCACAAGTCCGTCAGCGGCACTAACTGTACATAACGGCTACCCAGGTATCTGTCGGAAAAAGAAGGCCGACGAACGAATTCATCCGAACCTCTACTGAGCCTATCCGTGACAATCTCCATGCAGTCCGCTCTGTTCGTCTGAAAGTATCACATACCAGGTCTAGGGTGTGGAAAACGTCAGACCCCTAATAACCAGACAAGTCATGTCGGTGTGGCTCAAGACCATCCGAGAATATACTGGTCAACTACCAGTAATTCTCAATCCGCCCTAGCCAGGGATTTATGGTGTTGACCAACCGATCACAGCGCGATATCGACTCTCTATACTGGGAGAGACGAATCCCCAACAGTCGCTCACTGCCTCCATGTGGCATGGGACTGTACCCAACTAAAAGCTGTTTGCACGACTCGGTAGAGCCGTGGTAAGGTAGTAATCAAAGCACAGTGGGAACTCACACCAGACAAATGACGACCTCAGGTCGACAGACTATCTGCACTCATGTCACCAGAGAACTGCTATCTGACGCTAAGTATAATACCATCTAGCCAGTCCTCGGCGAGTCCTGTCCGGTGTACTCACACCCAGTGAGAACATGTATACAATCTTAGGTGCACCTCACAAATGGCTGCGGGACCAATCCCTCGCCCCTCATCAAGATCTAGATATGTATACACTAGTCTACTCTAGAGTATCGATGCCCAGTCTCGATACTCCTACGACTATGGACACTTTAAGGATGTGCCTATCGACTACCCAGCTCCTACAAGTATAATTTCCATAACAACTTTGGTAGTCAGGCAAATATCCTACGAGCTTTATCAACATGTATACAAGATATGAAATACAAAGTAAAAGACATCTCATGTTAAGATAAAGACAAACCAAATAGCGTACTATCATATCGAGCAAAATTGCCTTGTACATACATATCCCTAGCATCCTATACAATGAAGGCCTCTAGGGCATACATATCCAACATGCCATGAGATGGTAGTCTGTTGCTCTCTAGAACCCGGCTACTTGAGTACTCCGCCGCAGGGTAATTCTAGTGCATGTAATGAAAACCTGAATATACAATGATGACTACGTCTGCAACGTGGACGCGTCCCAAAGAATAATACAAGATGCGATGATGGCAGTCCATATGTTGGACGCTCGTTATGCAATATGAATATACAATACATCATAGAGAATTACATCTAATACTACATACACCGGGCAATCCATCACGACAAATCCAACACAAACAAAACCACTAAGCAACATCCATCACAGAACATGAAAAATTGCTAGTATCAATTCTGTAACGCTGTCTAATTGATACATATAACAATCAGACGATGTTTTAACAAATGTTATGATACACGCAACCAACTTAAAGCCTATGACAATCGAATATCGTACACATATAGCTAACACTTCAATTTTCCAAAACACCAAAAATCAAGTGTGCTAAAAACCGACAAAAAATTCTATACTAAAAACCACTCCGAGAGTCTGAAATGGCCTCGGATCGAGCCGAAACTTCGCGGAGGACCGCGGCACGAAATTAACATCGACCCAAAGGCACCTAGAGGGGTACCCACCCTCTAGTCCACCTTAGGTGGCCCAAGGGTTAGGCAAACCCGAAACTGCCTTCTGAGGCAGTTTCGGGTCCCCGCCCCCCAAGGCCGCCATTTGGGTGGTCTCAGGGATGTGGGCCCTCCCTAGGTCCCCTAAGACATCCTCGGGGTCCCCGCGTACCTCCCCGCGGCTTCTCGGTCCAAACCGAGAGCCCGCAGGGAGTCAAAATATTAAGTTTAGGATGGTTTTCTCACAGGTTTTAGAAACGGCTTTTGCGAAGCAAAACGGTGGGATTAGGAAGTCATAAAAATCTAGTTTAGGGTGTTTGGGTGGCTCTGATACCATTGTTGGTTCCTAGTGCCCTAGCCGCTAACTCGCAGCAAATGTGGAATTCAAAAGCAAAAATTTTCTAGGCAATAGAAACCCTAAACCAAGAATCTAACCAAACACCTAAATTAGAACCATAATAAGATAGAAATCACAACCTTTGTAGCGTTTTCATTTGCTCCAATTGGGTTGGACTCTAGCATGCTCTCAAGAGCTCCGGGTCGCGTTTGCAAGTCAGTCCTCTTTCGCCAAAGATGATCTACCCGAGAGAACCGATTGATGCGTGTAATTTATTGCACATTTTTCTAACCCATTTATCATGTTATTGTCATATATTATGTTGTTCCGGATATCTTTTGTGAATTATTATAAATAACAGGCCTTGAATGCAAAAGGACGGAAAATTGTGCTAAAATGAGGATTACGTGCGTATAATGGAGACTTAAGGGAATTATTCAGAAAATCAAAAGAAAATTTGTAAATTCGGGAATATCATTGCAAATCAGCAAAGCTTGCAAAAAATAGACATGAATCAATCATCACAACAACAAATCAGTTGGAGAAAGCAAATCAAATAAAAAACAACAACAAATCAACCTGTCTAATTATATGCCAAATTTAGGAATAATTCGGAGATCTGTGCAACTACAGAAATACAACGAGATATTCAAGATTTTATGTACTCAAAAATCATCTAAATTGACGATAAAACTATAGAAAAAATCTGGAGCCACAAACCCAAAAAACGGCGGCGGATCAGCGACCAATCTAGCCAAACGGCGGCGGATCAACGGTCGATTTTGAGCCGTTCGATGAGATTTTTTATGGACACGATCGTCTTTCAACATAGATTAATATGAGATGTAGGGTTTTGTCTTTTGAAGATTCTGAAAGTACACAACAGTATCCAATAGAGCAATTAGATTAGATTATCGTAGTTGTTAGCAAGTAGATTCTCTTGTATGTTCTATTATTTGTTCTCCAATCTTCTTTAGCCTTATATAAGCACTTGTATAACCTTGGGATTTCATATCTTTCTTATATCTCTCATAGGCTTCTCATTAGGGTTTTCAAGAAGAAGAGATCGAGTCTATTGTAAGTACTCTTAATTATGAATAAGATTTATTTTTCTTTTATAAACATGAGTAACTAATTCTTTTCAAAGGTTTTGTTTGTATTTATTTTGTGGTTAGGTAATCTTCTATCTCTTCTTTTCTATACTTTTATTATGAATGTCTTATGATTTAATTAACCTCTTTATAATTTTTCATCTAATAAACTAATCTCGTAATGAAATTTGATGCATAGAATAAGATTAAAGAAGGATGATAATACCAATAATCTAATTAGATTAAGAAAAGTTTGACAAATTAGAAACTTAATTAGGGAAGGTAGAAAAATAATTTAATCACAAAATATTCAATCTAGGTAGTTAAAAGGGATCTAAATTAATCGATAAGATATTAATTGTAAACGCATGACCTACATAATCTTGTGGAAGATTAAAACTAGATTATTTCTAATTAACTAGAACTAGGGTTTTAATATGATCTAGATGTAAGTCCACGTTGCTCACCCCGGTGCTTACGGGGAGGCAAAGGAAAAATCTAGAGGAGGAAGAAGGAGGAGGAACCATAGGAGATTCTCATTTGAAGAAAGAGAATGAGAAGAGAATAATGAATCCATAAGCAAAATAATTACTAATCTTTATCATGATAAAGTTGATGGCTACATTGATATGACCATTATAATCACAAATCAAATCCAAAGCCAAAAAGCAAAAGAATACTCTAGATCTCACATGAAAGATCCTAGTCAACTATGGTCAAATTGTCAACAAGGTCAAGTAGGGTTAAATGGTCAAAGCAATTAGCCATAACATAATTATCATTAAAAAGATTAGTAAATAATGTCCCCGCCTCATAATGGTTTTGACTGAACCAACTGTCAAAACTCTAATGAGACACCTCCTTCTTCTTCGCTCCTCACAACTGTGCATACACACCCGCATCCGCATTCCGTAGAATGCGAATGCACAGAAGACAAAACTAATCCATCCATACAATACTAGGATCCGGCTTAAACCAAAGCCCACTAGCATTGTCTGCCCGAACATCATACGCGCACAAGTGCACGAAAGTGATCGTAGCCTTGCCGTAAAACCATACGGCCTCTACACCTTTCGCTCAGTGCAGGAAAACTCTCTGTGTGGGACTCTAAAGACTCGACACTACGCTGGCAGTGGGTTTAACCACAGACCGCAAGCGGCACTAGCAGTACGTAACGGTCCCCAGGTAGATGTCGATAAGAAGGCCGATGAGATAAACCCATTCGAACTCCTACTGAGTCTGAATGTGACAATCTCCGTACAGTCCGGTCTGTTCGTCTGAGAGTATCGCATGTCGGGCCTAGGGGGCGGTAAACGTCAGACCCCTAATAGCGGTACAAGTCATGCTGCAGTGTAGCCCAGAACACCCTGAGAAACTACTGGAAACACTACCAGTAATTCTCGCTTGCCCTGGCCAGGGACGACTATGTGTAATGGCTCTCCTAGACACAGCGCGATATCAACCCCCAATACCGGGAGAGACGAATCCTGTCTAACCGCTACTGCCTCCAAGTGCTTCGGGACTGCACCCAACTACTACCTGTTTGCACGATTCCTTTGAGCCGTGGTAGGGTAGTAATCAAAGTACAGTGGGAACACACTCGAGGCGAAGTAGCAGTGTCAAGTCGACGGACTAAGCTGTACTCCTGTCACCTGGGAACTGTTATCTAACGATAGGTATAGTACCAACCAACAGTTCCCGACGAGTCATGTCCAGTGTACTCGTAACCTAACGAGCACCCGCATACTATCTCCAGTACGACGTACTGATGGCTGTGGAACAGACCATCTCCCCTGCTGGGATGAGAAGTGCATACGCTAGTCTACTCCGGAGTATCGATGCCCCGTCTCGATAATCCTACGACTAGGGACCTGTATAAGGATGTGCTTGTAGATTACCCAGCTCCCACTAGTGTAACTACCATCACAACGCTGGTAATCAAGCAAAGATCCTAAGGGCTCCACTAATGTGTATAGGCGATATACTAAAAGAAACACATGCACACATTAAACTAGAAACAAACCAAGTAGCATACTACCATTTTGAGCAAGATTGTCTATACAACTGTGAATATCCCAAGCTTCCATTAAGTAATATACAAACTAGTATGATACAGTAATGGCCTCTAAGGCATATACACTAACAATCTCCTACTTGCACTAGGGCCATGTACTGGCGTATCGAAGACCTATCATCTCGATCAGCCGCTCGAACTGAGTCTGGGGTATGGCCTTCGTGAGTGGATCTGCAGTGTTATTCTCCGAATCTACTGTCTTCACCTCGATCTCCCGGCAATCTACGATCTCCCTGATCAAGTGGTACCGCCTCAAAATGTGCCTGGACTTCTGATGGGACCTGGGTTCCTTCGCTAAAGCTATAGCGCCGTTGTTGTCACAATACAGCGGTATTGGATCAACAATGGTAGGAACCACCTGAAGCTCCGTGAGGAACTTCTTCATCCAAACAGCTTCCTTTGCGGCATCGCAAGCAGCTATGTACTCCGCTTCCATAGTTGAGTCAGCAACGGTTTCCTTCTTGGAGCTCTTCCAGCAAACCGCCCCTCCATTGAGGGTAAAGACATAACCCGACATGGACTTGGAGTCATCCTTGTCACTCTGGAAGCTGGAGTCAGCAAAGGCCTCGATCTGGAGGTCTTTTCCGCCATACACCAAGAACATCTCCTTAGTCCTTCTCAGGTACTTGAGAATGTTCTTTACTGCTATCCAGTGTTTCTTCCCTGGGTCCGACTAATACCGGCTTACAACGCTTAATGCGTATGCTCCATCTGGTCTGGTACACAACATCGCATACATTATAGAGCCTACCGTAGATGCGTAGGGTATAGATAACATGCGAGCCCTTTCCAAATCAGTCTTGGGAGACATCTCTTTGGAGAGGGTGATTCCATAACAAGCCGGTAGATTACCGCGCTTTGAATATTCCATACTGAATCGTTTCAGTATGGTGTCGATGTACCTGGACTGCGAAAGTCCCAATATCCTCTTAGATCTATCACGATAGATCATGATCCCCAGAATGTAGTTGGCATCGCCCAGGTCCTTCATGGAGAACCTCTGTGACAAGAATCATTTGACTGACTGTAGCATAGGAATATCATTTCCTATTAGGAGAATGTCATCTACGTACAAGACGAGGAATACCACAGTTCTCCCTACAATCTTACTGTAAATGCATGGTTCATCTGGGTTTTGATAAAGTCGAATTCTTTGACAGTATCATCAAAGCAGATGTTCCTGTAAGGTTTATCTAGCACCCTATGAAGAGTTTTGAAGCATCACATGCCTTAAAGTTTGAATTTTGATGGTGCTAAACAAGCATGCAAAGGAATCGATCCTAGAAAATTAGGGTTTCGAAACTTAAGACTTATAAAGTTAGGGTTTCGAGACTACAACCTTTGTAGCTCCCTATTGCTGGACTCCTTGGTGTCTTGGGTATTGAATGGAGGTCCTCTTGAAGTCCTCTCGCGTCCACGACGATCCACCACGGAGTTCTCCGTCCAAGCTCGCAACTTCGTGAAACCGAAGAGAACACTCTAAACAAGTCGGCTAAACTTGTGTAGAGTGAAGTTTTGGTTTAGAATCTCACTTCAAAAACCTTTCTTTAAGTGTGTATTACTCACTAGAAAAAACTAGAGAGCAAAAGGAAGAAGGAGGATGAAGATGAAGGCTTTCTTTTAACAAGGGTTAATATCATAACCTTGAAAAGAAATGAAATATATCTATATATATTTTATTTCTTCTCATGACCAACCATGGTTAAGTGATGGAGACATAATTTAACTTGAGTTTTAAATGATAAAGAGAAGGATCACCCAAGGTTAGAGGTAGGTAAGCTTGGTTAGGTTAGAAGAAGAATGTAGAAGCTAGTAAAGATTATCCTTTTCTTTTCAATTTTGTTTCAAATACAAAATCAAATAAAAAACCATTACTTAATCCATGGTGTGAGTCTTATATTGCCACCATTTCCATGTGCTAACAACTATGATAGATGGGTGTATGTATGTATGCATGTATGCACATCCACATGTGCATGAAACTAGAATGAAAGAAAGAAACACATGCATGCATGCATACATCCATCATCTTCTAGAAAGGTTTCAAGTGAGAAAACTAATGGTTAGATGATAAATCAACACTTGATTTATCAATCCGGTCATATCTCATATGACCCCACCAAAAGCAGGCCACCCGATCAATGTTCGGTATCATATACGCACATTTTAATCGGGTGCATGCGCATATCGCATACGCGCACCACAACGTTTCGCCTGGACTGGGTAACTCCTTTGTGGGACTCTAAGACTCGTCAATACGCCGGCAGAGGGTGATGATCATATCAGGTACCCCCAAGCCGCAAGCGGTCAGCTAAACGTAACGGCCACCCGGGTATTGAGCGATCAGAAGACAACAAGCGAACCTGCTACAACTCCCGTCGAGCCAACCGGCAACACTACCGTACAGTCCGGTCTCTTCGTCAGATATGCCTCATATCGAGCCTAGGGATGGTCAAGTCGACCCTAATAACTCAATAAGTCGTGCCGGTGAATGGTCTATAACAGATCGAGAAACTACTGATAACACTTATCAGCAATTCTCAGCAGCCCTGGCCAGGGACTTACTGATATAACCAGTCGGGCACAGTACAGCATCAACTCCCAATACCGGGAGAGACGAAACCCCTCCTATCGCTCATTGCCTTCGTGTGTCTCGGGACTGTACCCAACGGCCACCTGTTTGGACGACTCAGTAGAGCCGTGGTAGGGTGGTAATCAAAGTACAGTGGGAGAACACACAAGACTCAATGACGATCTCGGGTCTACAGACTAACATGCACCAGTGTCACCTGAGAACTGCTATCCGACGATAGATATAATTCCATATAGGAGTTCTCGGTGAGTCCGTCCAGTGTACCCAGTCAGCACTGAGCACCCGTATATGATCTTGATGTCAAACATCGATGAATGTGGGAACATCCATCGCCCATCATATGGGTCTAGTATCATATACGCTAGTCTACTCTGGTATATCAATGCCCCGTCTCGATATACCTACGACTAGGGACTTTCCAGGATATGCTTATAGACTACAGATGTTCCACTAGTATGATCTCCATCATAATCAGAGCAGTCAAGCCAATATCCTCAGGGCTTTATCAGCATGTATGAGTGAATAATAAGCATGATCAAATCAACATGTCAGATAAAGAAGAACCAGATAGCATACTATCATGTCGAGCAAGAATGCATACTGAATATATATACATGTATAGATACATCCACTATCACATAATGACCTCTAGGGCATACATATATCCAACAGTTCCAACTCCACGATGCCTGCTTCAGCCCATAAATGGACTTAAGCAACTTGCATACTTTACCGCTGCTCCCACTCTGAATGAATCCCTCCGGCTGATCCATATAGACGCACTCTTCCAAATTTCCATTTAGGAAAGCCGTCTTTACGTCCATCTGCCAGATCTCATAATCGTGGAAGGAAGCAATGGCAAGAAGGATCCGAATGGATTTGAGCATAGCCACTGTTGAAAAGGTCTCGTAATAGTCCAAACCAGGTCTTTGACGAAAACCCTTTGCAACAAGTCTAGCTTTATAGGTTTCAATCTGCCCATCTACACCAATCTTCTTTCTGAAGATCCATTTGCAGCCTACGGGTTTTACCCCTTCTGGAGCAAAGTTCAAAGTCCAAACTTTGTTGGTGTACATGGACTCCATCTCGGTCCGCATTGCATCCAGCCATTTTACTGAGTCACCGCTCTGAATGGCTTGCTGGAAGCTAGTAGGCTCATCATTTTCAATGACGCAATCCTCTCGATCCCCGTCTATAAGAAAACCGTAGTATCTCTCGGGCGGATAAGACTGCCTACTACTCCTGCGGAGTGGCGCTGGGATGTCTGGTTCTCCTGAAACTTCTGGTTGTTCCAAGCTTTCAGTAATAGCTTGTGGTTCTGGAATTTCTTCCAATTCTATTGCGCTCCCACTTATCTGACTTTCTAAAAATTCAGTTTCCAAGAAGTGGGCATTCTGAGAAACAAAAACCTTTTGTTCCTCTGCGGAATAGAAAAGATACCCCCTAGAGTTCTTGGGGTATCCCACAAACTTACACAGTACTGAGCGTATCTCGAGCTTGTCCGCATGCTGCTTCTTTACAAAAGCTGGACATCCCCATATCTTAAGATACTTAAGACAGGGTTTCTTCTCACTCCACATCTGATATGGGGTGGTAGGCACAGTCTTGGTTGGAGCCTTGTTCAAAAGATATGCAGCTGTTTCTAGTACATAACCCCAGAAAGATCGCGGTAACTCAGCCTTACTCATCATGGAACGAACCATATCCAATAGAGTTTGATTCCGTCTTTCCGATACACCGTTGTGTTGTGATGTGTATGGAGGAGTAAGCTGAGAGAGAATTCCATTCTCTTTTAAGTAGCCCAGAAACTCGGCACTCAAGTATTCACCACCTCGATCAGATATCAGTGTCTTGATAATTTTGCCTGTTTTTTTTTTCAACTTCATTCTTGTATTCCCGAAATTTCTCAAAGGCCTCGGATTTATGCTTCATCAGGAAGACATGTCCATACCTAGAGAAATCATCGGTAAAAGTAATGAAGTATGAATAACCACTTCGTGCATGTGTAGACATTGGACCACACACGTTACTGTGTATGAGTCCCAAGAGCTCGCTTGCTCTTACTCCGTGTCCAGTGAACGGAGTCTTTGTCATCTTTCCCCTGAGACAAGATTCACAAGTAGCATAAGACTGATACTCGAACGGATTCAAGTATCCCTCTTTATATAATTTTGTTAACCGTGTCTCATTAATGTGACCCAGTCTACAATACCATAAGAAAGCCTGATTTGTTTCCGGAGACTTTCTTTTAAGTGTGTTCTGGACACTGAAAACCTGAGCTTGATTCAATACGTAAATCCCGTTTTCTAATGTACCTGACCCAATCAGAACTTGATTTAGGTGGATGTGGACCACATCGCTTACAAAAGTAAAATCATATCCTTCCTTAGAAAGTAAGAATACAGATATGATATTACAAGTCGTACTAGGTACATACAAATATTTACGCAGAATCAATATCTGTCCAGTTGTCAGTCCAAAATGATATTCCCCTACGGATTCAGCGTCCATGCTCATTCCATTGGCAACCCTGAGAGTTATATCACCTATCCTGATAATCCTACGGTTTCTCAGAGCCTGTAATGAATTACAGATGTGAGATCCTGATCCGATATCCAATACCCAGGAAGTAGGGTTAACTGACATACAGTTTTCTACTACAAACACACCCGAAGCCGAAGCCACAACATGCTTCGAATCCTGGCTGCTGGCTTTGCTAGCACTGCAATCCTTCTGCCAATGTTCATTCCCGTAACAATAGGAACGTCCCTCCTTTACTACATCCAGTCCCGAAACTTTTGCCCTTCATTTTCCTTCTACTTCCCTGGTTTCCTTCAGGGTATAAGTAGAGGGCAGAGACTGTAGAATCAAGTCAGTACTTGACCCGTTCTTCAACGTGGTCTTCAGGTCCGTGAGCTCATCAAAATAGCTAGTCTCTATAAGGATGTTGTCCCCTACAGATGACCCGATAGCCAACCTCGCTTGAAGCAATTCGTTCGAGGTCTCATATCTTGCAATACGAGATTGCTCTCCATATAAATCTTTGTTATGGGGGAAGATAGAAACTAAGTCCATCTTCTCGTGCTGCCTCTGGTATGCACCATCAACTGAGGCCAGCACGAGGCACTTGGCATTCGCACAGTCTTTTTCGATGTCTTAGGGATATCAATATCCGTGACAGTGGAAACTGGTCCTGAGACGGCAGGGGTTTGATTAGTTAAGAGGTGTCCCAGCTTGTCATGGGTAATGGACATCTGGACAGACCTTTGCCAGTCATAACAGTCAGATTCAGTCATTTTATTATCTAGATGTAACCTATGTGTGGTCACTGGGTCGCTGCAATTAAGAGAGAGAGAAGAAAACACTCAGCATGATGCTCTTGCAAGTTTAGATTGGTTTTTAGTTTATCTAAACAGGATGGCTCCTACTGTTTCTCGAATCCTTCCTCAAACCATAAAAGAAGAATTAGTCGGGATCAATCTCACCGTACAATACTTGCTTAACCGTTCATCCAGGCCAGTGTTGGTACTTCAAGGGAGGTCTTACGAAGCTTTCGCGAAGTTCCTTAATTAAATAACCTCTTTTCCCTGTGGGCGTAGCCCCGCTAACACCTTTCTAGACACCTACTTGGTTTATAGCATTGATCGTTAAGTGAGAAAGTTCCGGAGGAGTAGCATATACTCACAGTAGGATCAGGATCCAAATATCATCGTGTGATAAAACTGAAGGAATCCTACCAGAATCATCACACTCCAAATAGTATGCAGCACTAGCAAGTTTCAGTTTCTTTAGAAACTCCCGATGTGGATTTTTGCCCCATGCTCTTATGACCTTGACGAAGGTCAACAAATCATAAGTCACATGTCAAGTTCTACCCATCATTGTCCAGGTTAATTTGAACCCACTCGTATATAACCTTGACAAAGGTCAACAAGGTAATACGACTGTCCCAAACCAACGCATCTATCTATACTACATATGAACACCCAACAGCTACCAATCACTATGCCTTGACGAAGGTCAACAAACATAGCTTGAATACTATTGAATATTCATATGAAATGACGGAGGGCTACGAATGGTTTTGGCGAAACCGTGAACGTAATGAACTTGATATAATCGAAGGAACCTTGATAGCTTTTAAAAGGAGTGGTTTAAGCTCCGCATTTTTAAAAGTTTTCTGTTTTGAAAAGAAACCGAGTGGTTTTGAAATTGTTCCAACGATTTAACTTTAGTTTATTTTCTTGTATTAATTTAATGCGTCCCATCATTTAATCATACCATTGCAGAAAACAACGAAAATATGACGTACGCTTATGCCATCCGCATTCGCCACAGGGCCCCGTCATCACCCGTTAAATTACTTAACTAACGACAGAGCGGGGGCTGGACTAGCGCGGATGCAAAACATAAGCAACGCCTACTAGATATCATATATAGATATATATATTCGTCAGATGCAATGATAGCCATTCCAGATCACAGATGAACACATTGGATATGCTAGGAATCCGCGTTTCGTTCGAGCCTGCAACGAAAGAAGGATTACACGGTCGCGATGAATAGCCAAATCCCACCCTAGACCCCTACGGGTGCGGTAAACTACCCGCCAAGTACCCAAAGTAAGGCAACCTCCCTCAACAATGTGAGTAGGTCACTCGGCACTTCAAAGTACCCGGTAGTTTGTGCACCCCACCTTGGGTCTATCCTAGGAGCAAAAACAGTAAAAGAAATAATATGGCGGCTACAACCTCATCCCGGATGTGCGGTCATAAAATAATATTACATCAATTTACATATTACATCAAATGAAAGATAAAGAAAACTCTCATCTCACAACCCCCGGCTATTCATCCACGACAATCCAACAAGTTCATATACACAATCCAACAACATTACAGATCACAGATATGCACAACTCCCACTAATCGACGTATAGCGATTAGTTGACGTTCAGTGCATATATCACATTACAGATATAACCATTTAGCAAAAGTTTATAGAACTTCGATCAACAATACGGATTTGTAACTACCCCAAACACAACTTTGTTCTCTGGAAATTCTGGGCAGAAACAAAATACTTTAAAAATCTCAAAACAGAACACTGAAGAAACTGCAGCAAACCCGAGTCGCGGCCGAGTCAACTCGGCCGCGGATCCGCAGCGAAACGCGTGGTTTCGCCGCGGTTCCGCGATGAGTTGACCGAGTCGTGGGCTCGATTTTGCTGTATGTTTCTAAAAACCCTGCACTGATTTTTAAGATATGTGGAATTATTTTTAGAGCAGTTTTAAAAATCGGCAGAAAGTGTGGGTTTTTGACATGTTTCGCGATTTTTTTTTCGGATCGAAGTTTTAATCACTTTGCTAACATGCTAGTTGTTGTTTAGCTAGGCTCTGATACCACTGTAAGTCCACGTTGCCCACCCCGGTGCTTACGGGGAGGCGGAATAGCTAAAAAACGATTTTTTGACACAAGGCAACATGGACTAGAAAAAGAGGATCTTTGCTAAACAAAAACCTAGCAAACAATATGAGGTTCTATCTACTATGCTAAAGAGATTATACCTCACGAAACCGGTCCTTCGGGTCTTCTCTCCGCTGTCCTCCTTGTCCATGCAAGCTCCGAGGATCGATCCAGATCTTGGTCATCTCCGCGGCCTCCTGGAGTCGAAGACGATCCACCCGAGAGTTTGTGTTCCGAGCTCCACCTCAAGCCGAGATAACTAGGGCAACAAGGTTGCTATGATTGATGTCCTAGGTAGTGTAGAAGAAAAATATGGATTTATTTGTCAATTTAGATCCTTATTTTCTCAACACATGAAAGCAAAGGAAAAATCTAGAGGAAGAAGAAGGAGGAGGAACCATGAGAGCTTCTCACTTGAAGAGAGAGAATGAGAAGAGAATAATGAATCCATAAGCAAAATAATTACTAATCTTTATCATGATAAACTTGATGGCTACATTGATATGACCATTATCATTACAAATCAAATCCAAAGCCAAAAAGCAAAAGAATACTCTAGATCTCACATGAAAGATCCTAGTCAACTATGGTCAAATTGTCAACAAGGTCAAGTATGGTCAAATGGTCAAAGCAATTAGCCATAACATAATTATCATTAAAAAGATTAGTAAATAATGTCCCCGCCTCATAATGGTTTTGACCGAACCAACTGTCAAAACCCTAATGAGGCACCTCCTTCTTCTTCGCTCCTCACAACTGTGCATACACACCCACATCCGCATTCCGTAGAATGAAAATGCACAGAAGACAAAACTAATCCATCCATACAATACTCGGATCCGGTTTAAACCAAAGCCCACTAGCATTGTCTGCCCGAACAGCATACGCGCACAAGTGCACGAAAGTGATCGTAGCCTTACCGTAAAACCATACGGCCTCTACACCTTTCGCTCAGTGCAGGGAAACTCTTTGTGTGGGACTCTAAAGACTCGACACTACGCTGGCAGTGGGTTTAACTACAGACAGTAAGCGGTACCAGCTGTACGTAACGGTCCCCAGGTAGATGTCAATAAGAAGGCCGATGGGGTAAACCCATCCGAACTCTTATTGAGCCTGAATGTGACAATCTCCGTACAGTCCGGTCTGTTCGTCTGAGAGTATCGCATGTCGGGCCTAGGGGGCGGTAAACGTCAGACCCCTAATAACGGTACAAGTCGTGCCGGGGTGTAGCCCAGAACACCGTGAGAAACTACTGGAAACACTACCAGTAATTCTCGCTTGCCCTGGCCAGGGACGACTATGTGTAATGGCTCTCCTAGATACAGCGCGATATCAACCTCCAATACCGGGAGAGACGAATCATGTCTAATCGCTACTGCCTCCAAGTGCTTCGGGACTGCACCCAACTACTACCTGTTTGCATGACTCCTTTGAGCCGTGGTAGGGTAGTAATCAAAGTACAGTGGGAACACACTCGAGGCGAAGTAACAGTGTCAAGTCGACGGACTAAGCTGTAATCCTGTCACCTAGGAACTGTTATCTGACGATAGGTATAGTACCAACCAACAGTTCCCGACGAGTCCTGTCCAGTGTACTCGTAACCTAACGAGCACCCGCATACTATCTCCAGTACGACGTACTGATGGCTGTGGGACAGATCATCTCCCCTGCTTGGATGAGAAGCGCATACACTAGTCTACTCCGGAGTATCGATACTCCGTCTCGATAATCCTACGACTAGGGACCTGTATAGGGATGTGCTTGTAGATTACCCAGCTCCCACTAGTGTGACTGTCATCACAACGCTGGAAATCAAGCAAAGATCCTAAGGGCTCCACTAATGTGTATAGGCGATATGCTAAAAGAAACACATGCACACATTAAAGTAGAAACAAACCAAGTAGCATACTATCATTTTGAGCAAGATTGTCTATGCAACTGTGAATATCCCAAGCTTCCATTAAATAATATACAAACTAGTATGATACAGTAATGTCCTCTAGGGCATATACACTAACACTAGCTAATATTATAATTTTGATAGGCTATGTTTATATTTTAAATATAACATATGTTTAGTTATAATTAATGGAAATATATTAGAACTATATTAGAAAAAAAGATGAATTTTTTAAACCAACCATAAAAATAAAGGAAATAAAAACTCTAGATTTTTCTCTCTCTTGAAAACCAACTTTTATTTTATTTTACATTTAAATCTTTAGATTTTAAAAACAACTCAACTTTAACTTAATTTGAAAGTAGTTAACACACCTTTCTATGGGAACGATCTTCAAATGCAACTGCAATAAACTGCATACTTGCGGTTAAAATTGGAGGACTAATAAAATCCACATCACCGATCCAAGCTCCGGCTTCACCTAGTGAAGCAACCGTCGCTCCAATCTCGGTAGGAATGGAGTGTGGAAATATAGGAATTTTCTGCTATCTTTTTCCCTCATATCTAATATCAATAGAGCAAACAAAGAAAAAGGAGGAGGAGATGAGAAAAAATGGTCATGATCAAGTGTTGAAGAACTTGAGAGAGTATGAATGAGAATTGAAGTAGAATGGCATCACAATTTTTACAACCATACAAATAAAATCTCATAACAATTTGTAATATAATAATGAAGCTCATTTCTCTTTACATGTCTTCAACCATGCTCAATGCCATCTCACCCTCCACCTCATTTCATGAATATTCATAAATGAATATTCATGAATAAGGTGTCAATCTTCTAGAATAAATTCCATATAAATATGGAATACGACCCGGTATACGTATCGAAATACATATACGCGTATCCGTATAAAAATATGAATAGCCAAAAGAGAAAATGAATAGTGAACAATAATACTAGAATATAATATATATATATATATATATATTAAATCAAAACTTGATTAATAATCCGGCTTAATCTTAAACCGCTAGTATTATCAACCGTCCAATTAAAATCTATGTAGTATGTACACATATTTAATCGGACACATGTATGTACCAATATACGTCTTCTACATCATATTGCCTGAACCGGGAAAACCCTCTATGTGGAACTCTAAAGACTCGTCAATACGCCGACAACGGGTTTAACCATAAGCACGTCAGCGGCACTAACTGTACTTAACGGCTACCCATGTATTGAGTGAAAGAATGACCGATGAGCAAACACATCCGTATTCCTACTAAGCCTGTTTGTGACAATCTCCATACAGTCCGGTCTATTTGTCTAAGAGTATCGCATATCGGGTCTAGAGGGTGGATAAAGTCAGACCCCTAATAACGCGATATTTCGTGTCAGTGTGAAGCCCATCACCCACTGAGAAACTACTGATCCAAATCAGTAATTTTCTTCCACCTTGTCCAAAGATTTCTGGTGATAGCCACCTGTGCACAGCGCGACATCTGCCCCCAATACCGGGAGAGACGAATCCCTGACGATCCGGTCACTGCCTCCATGTGGCTCGAGACTTACCCAACTAAAACTTGTTTGCACGACTCCTTTGAACCGTCGTAAGATAGTAATCAAAATACAGTGGGAACTCACACGAGACAAATGACGATATCAGGTTGACAGACTAACATGTACTCATGTTACTTGAGAACTGCTATCTAATAATAGGTATAATACCATCTAGCATGTTCCCGGCAAGTCCGTACAGTGTAACTCATAATCTAATGAGCACATGTATACTATCTTAGGTGACTAACTGATACCAATGGCTTATGAGACCGGCCACTGCCTCTCGTCGGGGTCTCGAAAAGTATACACCAGTCTATTCCGGAACATCGATACCTAGTCTCGATACTCTCTCGACTAGAGACATTTAAGGATGTGCTTATAGACCACCAGCTCATACGTATATGATCGTCATCATAATCCTAGTAGTTAAGCAAGAATCTTATGGGCTCTATCAACATGTAATAGTGATCTGTAATATCACATAATACATGTACATGATGATAGAGACGAACCAGATAGCATACTATCATCTCGAGTATAGGTCCTTCCTGAATCATCATAATCGTCTGTCTGCGTTATAATAATTGCCTTAAGGGTACTATATCCAACAAAAATATAATATAAACATTTTTTAAGGTTCAATGAAGAGATTATAAATTAAAAATATAATATAATCGATCAAAATATAAATAAATACGAGATGGGATCAAGAATAAAATGAAAAATAAGTTTTTTTAGGGTTTGAAAGAGTGACGAATATGGAGATGTCTCAAAGTCCAAGCACACAAAAAAGTCGCCGCATTTTTTTCTTGGACTTTTCGTTCAAATTTCGTAGCTTTGTTTTATGTGCTTGGACTTGAAATTTGGACATTTGGAGTCCAATCCAAATCCGAATTCAATAAACTAATAACACAAAATTTTGAAATCCAAGTCCACAACCAACAACAGTAGACTTTAAAATCCAAATCCGAGTCCACAACGAATTATGCTAGATTTTATAATCCAAATCCGAGTCTAAAACCGATAACGCTAGATTTTAAAATCCAAATCCGAGTTCAAAACCAATAACACCATAAAATACAATCAAAATAAAAGTCTAAATTCAATCAAAGAATCCGAAACCAATAACCCTGAGAAAACCTACTTTTAGTGATTAGGGCTCCAATTAGCCACTCCAAAGCCAACTTGCCTCACAATTGTTGTATGTAATACAATATTTTCACCCAAAAGAAAACTTTTTGACCCGATTCGTATTATGATGTCCTCTGAATAGTTATTTGGGGATCCGCTGTTAAATTTCTTGCAAATTCAATTTCATCTCACCTTATTTTGTTTTATAGCAAGATTTTGAAATTAATTTTACTTGAATATTTTAAACTTCCTTATAATATAACTGGTAATAATGATTAGGAATATAATCTAAATTAATTACAGGTTCTTATGGCTGATTGCTGGATTGCCCATATATGTGTGATATCAGCATTCAACGTGCATCCCTGAATATTCTAATTATTCAATCATTCAACTATTTCATTTTACTATATAATCTTAGTTTCTTGAGAATATAAAGGAAAAAAGGAAATCCTTTAATCCTCGGCCTCATTTCTCCGAAGTTCTTATTTTCTCCTTGATAATTGTGGGTTCCATCTTGGTATCTTATCTTACACGAGGCACGTATCAAGTTCATGATTTTGTCGCATTTTGAGTGTACATCAGCAGTGACGAAACCGAAGTTTTTTGGAGAGAAAATCGCCAGTGCCTTTACGGAGGCGGAAATTTACTTTTAAGGACAGTGTTACCATGGTTCGGTCGGTAAAGTTTATTGTAAATTTATTCTAATTTTTCAATTACATGTACCACAGAGAAAATAAAAAGGAACTTTATACACAGACCACACTATAAATAAATACATTCTATTTGACTGTTGCTGCAGGCAGTAGCAGCTGGTGATGTTAACAAATTCCAACCAAACTCCCATTGGTGGGCAATACGATTTTGTGGGGGAGATCCGGGATCAAATCCGGGGTCTCCTGTCTAGTGCTTCGTGAGGAACATGCGGGGCCGGCAGGGTTTGGTTGCGTCATAAAAAAAAAGATTGGCTTTCCAACATCACATATTCTGCAATAATTTCTTCCATTACTGCTTGTATTTCTAGAAATGGGTCTCAATCTTTAATACAAAGGGATAAGATAAGAAAAGCAGAAATCAATGGATAAAAGAAAAAATGGAGATGAGAGCAACATATGATTGTGTGGTTACTTGGACCAATAGTTTGTTGCATGCCACACAAGTTGATGGAGCAGAATTCTGAGGCTCCAAATTGGTTTGAATTGTATGAGGATTATAATTATGTATGGGGGTTGATCAATTTTTGTGGTGCCAAGGAAAATTTGGTGACAGAAAGGTGCACATATCATTGTCATGGGGGCTTAATTGATGTGACATGTTCAATTAAATTTGGTAAAAAAAAAAAAAAGGCTAGTTTAATTTCATTACATGATTGCATGTGGGTCATATGAGTATGTTTTGGCCGAAGCATGGGAACCATATGAATCCATCATATGGTGCCAATTGAGATGAGCATTATCCTTTTTGATTTTGGTGGTGGCCCAAAGGAATCTGATCCTCTAGCACTACTTCACCAAGTAGTTGGAAATAAAAGTTCTTTGCCTGTCTCCATATCAGCGTGTCTCATCAAGACTTAGGTTCTCTCTCTATCGAATACATGATATACCTAATAGGTAATTCTCATCATGACCTAAACCTTGGAAAGCTAGAGGATGAAAACATTATCCGGTTTTGAAATTTAATTTTTACTCGAGCTAAAATATAGCATCTTACTATAACACGATACTTCTACAGTTTTAATGAAAAAATCTTTGATGCATATATGCTTATTACCGCATCTGAATTGTTAGTGGCTACATTTCAACCAATTCCAGTGATTTTATTATGATCTTGTCCCGGTCATTTATCTGCTGCTTTCCAAACAAACAAAAGAAATATAAATGCAACGTTTAATGTTTTCACCGTAAAATGGAATACGTGGCGTAAGAAACCACATTCATCATAAACTTCCATTTTCCCCAGCAAGACACTCTATCTATCTGACGGATTATGTAAATTTAATTTCTTTGGATCAATATATTTTCTATCCTTCCATAGCCGGTCTCTTTTATAAATGAGATTAATGGAGGAAAGAGGCCATAGGAGGGGATTTCCTCCTATGGCGTCGAAAAAACACCCTCTTCCTAATTTTTTCCGACGATCGGCACCCACCAACTTCATCGTCATCATCTAAGATGTGGGTATACCAAATTTCATTTGATTCTACAACTTTTTCACCGTTGATTTAGTGGGTTCAAAATTAACGGTTTACCGACAATAGAACTTTTTACATTGCTAAATCAACGGTGAAAAAGTTGTAGAATCATATGAAATTTGGTGTATCCACATCTTAGATGATGACGATGAAGATGGTGGGTGCCGATCGTCGGAAAAAATTAGGGAGATGGTATTTTTTCGACGCCATAGGTGGGAATTCCCTCCTATGGCATCTTTTCTTTATTATTCTCTTTATAAATATATATATGCTCAACGTAAGGCAACTATTTAGTGGGTTGAGGGACACGTGGCAATCAGGGAAGCCTCAGCGGCACTCGCTCCTGTATATATATCGCCATCACTGATCCGCGACAGAAACCACCTTCATCATAAACTTCCAGTTTCCCCAAAGAAACGGCAGAAGAAAAAACGGAACCCTAAATCTTTTCCTCTTCTAATGTGAGAAGAAGAAGCGAAATCACCGAACCCCAATCCCTCACTACTATCAATCATCATCCGCGGCGGCGGGGGCGACAGAATCGATAGAGACGATGGCTAGGGCTTCGAGAGATTCGCTGATCAAAGCTGCCACCTTTATCTCGAGGTCGAGATCGAGCGATTTGAAGAGGAGATTCTACTCGAATGAGGCGGCGGCTGTGGCCAAGGACTACGACGAGTATCGGAGATCGCTTTATGGCGAGATCACGCACAAGGCTGTGTTTGTCGATGCTGTGGGGACTCTAGTTGTGCCATCTCAGCCAATGGCGCAGGTTTGTGTGCTTAATTCTTTTTATTTGTTGATGGTGCGTTGATTTAGAGGATAAAGTTTTAATTTTTTTTTTCTTTTGCAGATTTATAGGGAAATTGGGGAGAAATATGGGGTGAAGTATACGGAGAAGGAGATTTTGGATCGGTATCGGTGGGCTTATGAGCAGCCTTGGGGGAGATCAAGGCTCAGGTCTGTGTGTTGAATAACTTATCATTTTTTATTTTTTAGGAATGATTGAGCATTAATATAGGCAATAATTGCATTTTGTTGCGATTCTTGTTGAAGTTAATTTCTGATCTTAGGACTTGTCCATTCTTAATATTTTGTCGGAATTAGCCATTTAATCAGTTCAAATTCAGGAAATTTAGTTTCAGGTAGTAAAATCGGAAGTCGCTGGTTTTCTAATAGTTGGGAATTATAAACATTTGTGAAATGGGTATATTTTTAATTTTTTATCAAGTGATAAGCTTGCGAGCGTAGAGCTGTAAACCTGGTAACTTCCATATCCTTAATTGCATCTTGCGAATGACAAGAATTGAATCTGAGCTTTCTCACAACCTGTTCCATTTTACTTGTCATTTTAGAAAAATGCACATCGACTAAGGAAATTATTATCACTTTCTAATATCATCAATTAATCTACTGCCACATCACCACTAAAAAAAGCATATCATTTCTGCCATCAACTATCAAGCATTATCACTTTTTTAATATCAGCAATTAATTTTCTAGGCTATTTTTGGTATTGTATATCATTAATGATTTTCTCGTTATTCCAAAAACGTCAAGTAAAATGGGACATTTTTTTCTCTCCAAAATAACAAGTAAAATGGGACGGAGGGAGTAACACTCATTGAGCGTGCAATTTCATAATTGGAAGAAATCATGGCATTGTGAAGCCGTAAGTCCTTTGGCTGCTTTTCTTTTCTTTTCTTTTCTTTTCTTTTTTATTCAAACAGTAAGAAGTATCATCAGGCCCTTTAGATTATGAGAAGAAGTTTGCTGTTCCAAATTTCAATTAAGGCATAGTTCATAAAGATCTCCACATAAATTACATTATTGTTCTCATGGTTCTAGAAATCTCAGCCATTGATTATATTTTTTTGTTTTTTTGGGGGGTAATCTTTGTGATGGTCTGCAGATTGCATTACTAAATTTAATATTCACGAATGAGGGGGAGATTATATATTTATTTATATAAGGGCACAAGCAGGCTTTCGACATAAGCGTGTTCCATCCAATAAGACACAAGCCTTATGGAAGTTTGTCCCAACTTATGTCTTATACCCATGCACCTCACATAGTTTTTCTAATGTGGAACTATGTTATCCACATATGTCAACATGCATGACTTTTAAATCTGGTTTTTAATTTAGCATGAATAAGGCTGCATGGTGAGGGATGAGTATGCTAGAACTGTCATATACTAGTTGTTTGTCACTACGAAAACTGCCATTCCACACTTCTTTGAACACTACACTCTTGTTCACCGATGTTTACATAAAAAAGTACACAGAGATTTGTCTTGTTAGTTAGTTCCGTGTATGTGGTGAATTTTATAACTCGCCATTGTTTAATTGTTTTAACTGCTTATGTGAACAAGTAAACATGAAAGCGGAGGTTGCTAGACTCTTTTTTGTCGAACATGAACAATAAAGTTGTTTGATTCACTAATTCCATATCTATGGATTTATATTTATATTTACAAGCAAACAAATGGCAGTGTCCTTGTAGCCTTCCCTTTTGAAACCATTTGCTGGCTATAGGATGCCTACTATATGTTGTTAACACCATCTTTGGTATTATATGAAAATAATGGACCCTTCTGGAAGTTGCGATCTATTTAAGATGTTTTGTGGGCATGGTCAAGTTTGGATTCTTATGCAGAGGACACAAAATATTTAGATAATGCATAGTAATATAAGGAATGCATATAATTTTGAGCTATAACGGAAGAATATAGAGTTAGATTATAATATTATAGAATCGTTTTTAATTCTTCAGATGTCTGCGTAAACTTTTTCCCCCTTATTGGGTATGCATGTTGAGCACCACTAAATTTACGCTGTCCCTGAGATCCATGGTTAATCTTGTATTTAGCAAAAACGCTGGATCACGAATTCAGCTTTCTAATTTTTTGAAATCTAGTGTCCACAAGATGCGATTATATTCTTTCTTTTTATTTTTTTCCTTTTTCAAACTAATGATTTGCGTTCTCTTAGCATTTTCTCCTATAGGAACCAGCTGGGAAAATTTACGATTTACATAGTGGATTTCTTAGGAATTGTGATATGGCTAGCTTCTTATTAACAGTTCATTAGAATGCGTACCATTCATTAAACAGTATCTTGAAGTCCAGTGATATAATACACTGACCTATTTTCCTTTCCAACCAGATAAATATTCTATAGAAATCCCCGCTTATTGAATTCATATTTCACACACCCATCTAAATTGGGAAATTGGGTAGTTTTTACTCTGATTCTCATACTGAATGTAGATAAGAGAATATGCGAGCTTAGATTTATGTTATTTATGTTATAGACTTGTAGTAACAGTTACAATCTTTCTCTATTGTGAATCAAGGTCAGATACTGCACCATTTAGTAATGATCAGGTGCCTTGGGATTTATGCTCTGATTTTCATCTAGCAATTTCACACCGCATGCAGTTCCTGAAATTGAAATTCTAATCACATATTTGAACCTATTATTACATTAAGTTTCTCCTATGTGACATCCTTGATCCGGTATATATGATGTTGATTGCAGGTATGTGGATGATGGGAGACCATTTTGGCAATTCATAGTCAGTTCTTCTACAGGTTGTTCAGACTTGAAGTATTTTGAAGAGTTATATCAGTATTATACAACCGACAAGGTATACACAACCTCATCTCTTGGAAGATTGTGGTCTGTGATGTATATGCTTTTCTCCAAGTGAAAGCTGATAGTTTTGCTTTGCTTGTTAGGCATGGCATCTTTGTGATCCTGAGGCTGAGAACGTTTTTAAAGCTCTGAGAAAATCTGGAGTGAAATCGGCTGTTGTCTCAAATTTTGACACTAGATTGCGGCCTCTTTTGCAGGCTCTCAAGTGTGATAACTGGTTTGATGCAATTGCGGTGTCAGCCGAGGTATTAGTTAGATCCTATCCTTCCGTTCTGTCACTCTTTTGCATCTCCACCGAACACTTTCATAGTTCATTTCCCTCGCTTTCTTTGGAACAAAAAATCAACTGAAACTTCCTGAATTGACTGTGCATATGGTATGCTCATTTATTGAAAGCAAACGTCAGCACCACCAATTACTATCACAAAAGCCAAGTCTTTTTGTGGTGTTCGCTACAGAATCCTTTCCTTCATCAAACTTGTCAACGGTCATTTCTGTGAATTTTCAACTGTCATGCTGTTGTTTTTTTAACTGCTTCAACTTCATGTTTTTTCATTAAACTAACCTACCGATACCATAAGTTGATCCAGTTACAATCCAAGCACAATTCCAAGTATGCACCCGTCATTTATATTTCATATAGCAGTATAGCACCAGTCACCACTAGGCTGGTTTATAGCATGTGACGACCTAATTTCAGGTCATGTTTCCTCTAATAAAGTTATATCAAGGTCAATTCTGGGAGTGTAATGTGCTAATCTCCAGTAACTGAATGCGATATACTTGAACGGTGATAAATGTAATTAACCCTTCAACATTTACACATTAATTGCAATATTTAAAATTGACGAACTACGAGAATCAGTTTACCTCTTTTTCATGAAGTTGTTTTCACTTTCGAAGCTATATGAATGGTGGTGAGACATAAAACAGGTAGCAGCAGAAAAGCCGAACCCAACCATATTTCTGAAGGCATGTGAATTGCTGGGGGTGAATCCTGAGGATGCAGTTCACGTAGGCGATGATCGCAGGAACGATATTTGGGGTGCCAGAGATGCTGGCTGTGATGCCTGGTTATGGGGCAGTGACGTCCACTCTTTTAAGGAGGTAATGTATCGTTGTTTTGGGTATTAGGGGAAGAAATAGAAGATGTATAATTCATAGAATCCTGGCTCTGATTCCTTGAGTTTGATTGATGCAGGTTGCTGAGAGAATTGGGGTTCAGGTGTGATGATGCAGCCAGAGTTTAAATCTTTAGTTTCTAAGTTCAGAATGTATATAGTTGAACTTTTATGTAGAAATAAGAAGGCCAAGGGGGTCTCAAGCAGGAACTGAGACTTTTATCTTTAGCTATATTTTGCTACGAGGTTTTAATCCATGTAAGGGTAGTATCCTGTTTGCATCTTTCGTTTATTGAATAAGAAAATTACTAGCAAAAGTTTACATGCTCATTCTGTGGTGCCATCACCTACGGCCGCATCGCTGTGATTGCTCTTGTTGCGATTGCGGCCGCTTGCAATCGTTCTTGTTGGAAGTGCGGCCATGGTTGCTCTTGTTGCGGTTCCGGCGCCTTGCAACCGCTCTTGTTGGAAGTGCGGCCGTTGCCTGACACCACTAATATTTCCTGCCGCTGATATTGCCACCGCCAGTGCCATCTTTTGCCCCCAATTGTCTGTTCTTTCTCATACCAACAATAGTTCACAAGGTTTGTTTGCAGGACATTTATTCTTACATTTTCTTATTTATGGAAATACTTTCAGAATATAAATCACAGAAAATTATATTGCCCAGTATGCCAAATTATACCAAGCATAGCAAAGCAGCTTAATCACAATTCTTAGATGCATGCGAAGCACATTTTTCAAAATATGATGCTTTATTACATATCTATATATTTATTTTTCGAGCAGGGTGTTTTGTGTTTACCCTACTTTTTCCAGTCCAAAATCAACAACAATAATGGAAAATGTTGCTCTTGCAAAAATGTCGTATTTTATGTACTTGAAATCCAAAATTTAATACTTGACAAACAAACAAACTTAAAAAAGAATATTTATCTTTGCTGTTGTATTGCAAACTCTAAGGATGTAGATCATGCCAATAATTGATGGTCTTTCCCTTTTTACAAAAGAAGCAAAAATATAAGAAAATTCTTATCATCTATTCATAATTTCCAGTTATCCACGTCATCTTTTTTTTTAAATATTTTAATTGACACTATTAAATTCAAGCTCTATTATTTTAACCCTTAATGATACTAATTTTATTCACTACATGTTAGTTGAATAAAAAATATTACAAAAAAATATTTTCATTTCTAACCATTCAAAACGTTAAAGAATATTTTTCTTAGATATGCTCAACAAAAATATATGGTCATCTCTAATCTCCATCTCTCTCTACTTGTATAATGCCAAAGAGTATAAAAAGCACTTAAAAAAACCTTCTAATTTTCGGCTATATAAGCAATGCGGAAATCATCCTCACTTTTGCCCGAAAATCTGGAACGCCTTCTAAACTTGAAAAATATGCACTTTATCCCAAAAATACTAATGGTGTTGGTTTTTCCATCCATTAGACTCTTTTATGCAAAAATACACCTCTAATAAATTTAATTGAGTAAGTACTCTCTTTGCTTTTTCATCCTTTTCAAATCCACTCATTTGAATCCATGCTCATCTTTTTGGAGGATTAGAGAGAAAGCAAGCGTAATTTTTTGAATTAAAGCTTTGAGGAAGAAATGATTAAAAAATGCTTGGGGAAAGAATAAAAAACTATAAAGAAGAAAGAGGGAAAAATTTTGGAGAAGAAAGGATTAAAGGGTATTTTGGGAAATATACATCACAAAAATTAATGGTATTAAATTTACCGAGTAAAGTGCATGTTTTTCATGTTTAGGAGGATTTTGCTGCTTTTTCGGCAAAAATGAGAGAGGTTTCTTGCATTTTAGCCACTGTCAAAGTTTATGGGCATGCGCATAATTAAATTATAAAATATAAAAATTGAATTGATTTGTTTGTTCCTTAGTTAAATCACTTTAATTTTTTGTTTGATAAATATCTTAAATGCTTTTAGTTGATAATTTTTTTAAAAAATAGTTTAAATGACCAACTTGTTAAATTTTAAGAAAATAAAAGGTTCGAAAAAAAACCTTTTAAAATCTATATTATTTTAACTAATTTTAAAAATTCTTCTCAAATTTCTGTCCATGATGTCAAAGTATTCAAACATGCATTATACGTGCTAAATACTAATAAATATAATGATAAACCACTTATCACATATTGAGTATATACCATCTTTTCCGGTCAAGAGCAAGTCTATAACTTCAAGATTATAATTTTTAATATTTCAATGTTTTGAGATGATTTTTATAAAAGGGAATGAGATTTAAAAGTATGTAAAAATAAGATGGAATAATTTTATTTTTTTGGGTGTTCTATATGGTTGCATAAATCCTTCAGTTTTATTGTCTGTATTTGATAATAATTTATGCAAAAGAAAATATTTGGCATTTCATTAACATAAGTGTACATGAGCAAATTAATTCTAGGTGGAAAAAATTAACTTAAATTTTTTAGTATGTTTAGAGTATAGATATACATATAATAACCAATATCGGTCCACAAGTGCGAATACATGTACGCATAGTACTAATGATCCATGCTAAATGTAGTTTTTTTCTGTACCGAAAACCTCATGGTCGCCAAGTTACTATACAAGAAGGGATCCGGATCCTATGCTCTTAGAGCAGCGTTCTTGAGGATCGGAATCCGGTTGGAAATGGGAGGCTAACAAGAGGCCCATGATTTGTATGGTGTTAGAAAGGGATGCAACAGTTAAGAATCAAGCAGAACAAGAAGGGTAAAGAGTATATAGGACTGTGCTTGAGCTTAGTCTAGTCCTGTATGTGTGGTACAGAGGGTAAATCGTTAATTTGATTTGTTGTGAATTGGAAGATGGACATCGAAAGGCAGAGTTGAGCTCTTGTCATAAACAAAAAGGGCTCGACACAACCTGCTAAGAGCCCGTTTGGATGATCGGAAATACCAAAAGTACAGAAAATAGTTATGAAGTAGCTTCCAAAATGTTGTCAAGGAAGGAAATATAAAACTTACTTCTAAATTCTAATATTTGTTTGCAATACTTTTTTAAGAAGGAAGTAAATAATGAAGTAAATTCTTATGTTTTTTTTATTATGAAAACTATTTTTTAATAATAAATTTTTATTACATTTTAGATGTATTAAAGAGAAGCAATAAATAATTACCCCTTCCGTTCCCTTTTAATTGTCCAATTATGGTTCTTTTTTTGTTTCATTATAAGTGTACATTTACAATATCCATGCTGCTTTTGTGTTATCAATACAAAATTAAATTTTGATCCCTATACTAACCATCATTAATATCGATACATAGGAAAAAAAAGATGAGACAGATATAAATAGACACTTAACGAGGTTTACTTTAAACGGTGTTAATATAGTAATTTGATATCAAGCATATTATAAGTTTAAATAAAAATCTCTTATGCTGATAGAAAAGTTAACATTGATATTAAAAATAAACATTTATAATGGAACAAAAATCTCTTTAAAACTGGACAATTAAAAAGAAACGGAGGGAGTAGTTGTTTTTCAAAAGCTTTCTTAAAGTGAGTGCATCACCAAAATTGGACACTTGAAAGGAAACGAAGGGAGTAATACTTTTTCTTGTTTCTTGTGCTCCATGGCTTCCTCCGATCCAAAACGGGGGAAGAAAATTTTTTGAAGTAAGCATGCCACGTAGGATCCGCTTTATAAATTGGAAGCAACTTCCAAATTCTTATTCTATTAAACAAATAATTGAAATACTGAAAGTAGGTTTAGTTTCGATAGTTCCATTTAATTCTAACATTAAATTCATAACTTAATACTTAGCAGACAAAAAAACCAATACAGCAAGAGAAAAAAGGCACAACAGCCAGGCGGTAGTACAGCCAGAGAGCAGCCATGGCGAAAAATCTCGTCTTTTTCCTCTCAGCCGTCGCCGCCGCCCTACTTGCTATCATCTTCACATGTAAGAGCTTTCAAAACCCTAAAAAATTTCTTTCACTGGGAATCACAAAGGGGCAAAGTAATAAAAAGATGAACTTTTTTTTATTTGAAATTGCAGGGAGCCCATTGAAGTTGAGCGCAAGGGTTTCTGCAGACCTCGTGGTGATGAACGCCACCATATACACCAGCGACCCCTCTCTTCAATTTGCCGAGGCCATGGCCGTTCGCAATGGGCGAATCCTTCGACTTGGCGATTACTCATCAATCAAGGTTCTGTTTTGATTTTCTTAAAAAAAAATCATTAAAATTTTTTGTAGGTTTATATAGACATTCAGTCACAAGCTTCATCCAGCAAAAAAAAGAGAGGAAATTTAACAGCACTATTTATTTAATAATCTGATTGCATTCTTGAATTCATCATCGACATCGTTTTTGCAATCTGCAAATTTCAACATATTGTCGATGTGATTCTGTATTCCGCATTAGTGGTTGTAGGGGCACGAAGGAACAGATGGATTAATTGCATTGGCATCTGAACCAGTCTGAAGCTGGTTTGGAGAAGCCTTGCCGGTTCCGTTTCCCGTGACGGGATCGAACAATGTAGGGTTTTGCGGCTGCAGTTGGACATCGCCAGAGTGATGCCCCTGCTGCTGCTCAACTAGATCAAACAATGCGGGTGGTTGTGGCTGTAGTTGAACACCACCAAACTGTTGCTGCAGCAGCTGCATCTGCTTGTGATGCTTGTGAAACATAATCTGCTGCTGGACAGCCTCAAGCTCAGTCTCCGCAGCCTCGATCTGCGCCGCGAGATCAAGGATGATCCCTAGGCAGCCGTGCACGGGATCCACACGCCACATCCGAGCTTCTTGTATCATCGTCTCGACTAAAGAGCCATGGTGCTCGGGGCCCACACCATTCAGCATCTTTGTCAGATTGCTAACCCCGAAGTGCCGATGGACATCAACAAAGTCCTGGGTCCGCTCCGGTGGGAAATGCGGGGCCAGGGCACAGTCCATGGAGCACTTACGCTTTTGCTGCTTGCAGGCTGCGCATGCCATCCATGACCTTGAATTACTCATTCAGTTTCTATTAGAATTGATAGTATAGGAAATGGGGAAAGAAGAGAATTACAAGGGACTATAGGTAATGAAGGAGAAATGAGATGAAAATGAAACGGTTGGGTTCATGATTTATAATTATCAGGTGTGGATGTAAAAAGGTGCCTTTTGGGTGAATATCCATTGAATCGTCATTTAGCTAAAAAATATCCATTGAATTTGGATAGAAATTATGGAATGCAATAATACGCTTGTGTACATTTTTGATATAGAAGATGAACTATGAAACACCATGATATGAATTTGGTGATTTTATATGAATTTAAAAATATGATACATCTTAGGATAAGCTACTGGGTTGTGTCAATGTGAACGACGATTCAAAGAAAATTATGATATTACATGATAGTTGACACAGACAATGTAAAATAAGTATACATGTTTTTATGAAGCAATAACACCGAAATGGTAAAATAGCACACATTGTTTTATTTTTATTTTTATAATAAATGCATCTAAAATCAAATTAATTTGTGATCCTTATCAATTTCACTTTGTTACCACAACTCTTTAGAAACTTCAGAATACACCATAAGAAGTATGCACACATATCCAAATATAGCAATAGCTAAATTTCCAACTTCTTTGTGGCAAGGGTATATATGACTATTGGAAATTTGGAGTTTTCATTTGTCATAGTTGAAATGATGGTCGGACGAGTGACTTACAAGCAAGCTACAATACATGTTGTTCTTTATTTGTTTGTGTTTATGTTTTTTCTTTTTTTGTATAGTTATTTATAGGTTTAGGTTGTTATCGTTGTAGTAATAAGTATATGTTGACAAGTAAGTTTTGAAAATGGCTTAGATGGTAACAATTGGGGAATATGGTCTCCTCTACTTTTTAACAGTTGGGGAATATTGAGAAATAATGATATTATAAAAAGCTACTTTTTAAAATGTATAATTAAAATTAAAGCAGGACATAAGAATCTAATGAATGAAGACAATGATTATATGAAGTTTGTCTAGCATACTGCAGCTTACACAAGTAATGCTAACTTCAGGAAAATGTCAAAATCATAATTCAAAACAGAGAAAATGTTCATCCAATTTAAGCATGAAATTGTCACAAAAATCACTATTCAAAAGAGAGGGAAAATGTGCATTCAATTTATTTAGGAAAGCTAATCAAGCTATACATGGCAGAATATAGAACACGGAACCCTTGTATATGCTAGACGCACGTGTTGATATAACTGAAATTAAATAGTTGATATATATCATGCCATTGAGCCTGGTAAAATAAAGTTGAGTATGGCATCAGGTTGCTAACAAATCATTTAGTCTTTTTATTTATTTTGGAGCCCCCCTCCCCAAATTCGTATTTCTACAGAAGATACCAAAACCTTCATTTTTCTAAAGAAGATCGTCTTCATCAACTAAAAACATCATCAGTTTGTCTACAGTGTTTGTTAGTTAAGTTTTTTATCCTTTCTTTCTTTTTCTTTTTGGGAAATAATAGGCCATATGCAAGCGGTAGTTGAACCTCATTCCTCTTGCTAAACTGCAAAGGGGCTTTACTACCAGGCTATATAGCAACACTTGCATGGTTTAGTCAAGTAAACTAGGGTAATATTAAAAGTTTAAGTGAATAATACTTCATCTTACCCTTCACCATTTTCTTCTTGATTTCTCATCCTCACCATCTTTCTTTGCCACCAAATGGAAACATCCAAAAGAGGGGGGAAATGCCTATCTTGATGCTATCTTGCACCCTTCTCCCTATCATTCTCCTCATCTCCTACCTCAAACCAAGCCCAAAACTATACAATGGTTCCAACCTGACCATCACCATCCTCGTTGTTCTGCCGCCATCCTTTCTCTTACCTCCACCTCCGTCCATAACCCACCTCATTGTCCTCTTTGGCAGTTGCAAGAACCCCTGACAACATAACTTGGTGTGACACCATCAATGATGAAAATATTGAATTGCAACCAGATGATGGCATCTTTCTTATGATTCACTTCAGTTCGTATGATCTAAATACTCCCTTGGTTATGGATGTTTATGTTGCTTATGAGGAATTGCATGGTTTCACCCTTTATGCAATATTTAGTAGTGTGGGTGCTTCATCATATAACACAATGGTTATATTAAGAGCTCCGGCGCTACGCAGTATCCTGCTTTGGAAGGCCATGATTACATCCTTATAACTTCTTTTAAGTACTTTCCTAATGCCTGTACATATTCCTTCATAACCCAGGTGGATATTATAATCCTTCGAAAGAATCATTTAACCTTTTAGTATTGCTTTTACACTGAGAATTGAGGATATTTGGACTGTATGATGTAATCAACTGTCTGGGAACTGTAACATTCATTATCAATAAAATCTACTTTAAGTTCTTCAATGCATTTTTCTTCACAAATGCAGGATTTAATAGGCCATAGAACTCAAAAGTTAAATCTCCAAGGGAAGGTCGTGTTGCCCGGGTTCATCGATTCACATGTGCACTTGCTATTTGGTGGCTTGCAGGTAGTGCTGGTTTTGTGCATGTTAAATTTGACCTTATTATGTTTTCATCTTATTAAGTTATTTTGCCCAGTACAAGTGTTTGGCTACATAGAACGTATGTGCTGGTTTTGTATATGTATGATGCTCAAATTTATTATATATTTTCAATCTATATGAAGCGCTTGCATTCATTCAATGTCGGGAACAAATTTCAGACTATTTTTCTCCAATCTGACAAGTGAAATTCGCAATTATTTCACTGCAGCGCACGTCTCACATGACATGAGTTGAATGAACAGTGAAGTTCAGAATATAGTATTGTTAATATACAAGTATATAAACTCTGCATTCCTCACTGAAGGGTCTTGCAATATATCATGAACTGCAAATTGTGTTTAGTGAACCTCAGAGTTCTAAGAGGGATGCGACTTGATCAAGAGTGGAAGATTCACAAAGGGATAAATAAACTATAGGATTGGTTACTCATTATGGTATATGTCATTATGTTATAATTTCAGATATGGCATGAACCAGACCACAAAAAAAAAATGTCAGAGAAAACATGAAATTAATCCTGTCCCATCATCCAACATTTCAATTTTGAAATTGAGGGGGAATGAGTTTAAAGTGGAAATGAAAATGAGAAAATCATTGGCTTAAGCCAGTATTACTGCCTTTCTACCAGGTTCCGTATAAGACAATTAGAATGGCTTGAACCTCCCATGTAAATTGATATGCTGTGCATTTATCAATTTTCTATAGTGTGTGGTGGTTTCTAGCAACCCTGGTAAGGAGAATGTTTGTTCAATACTGCAATATATCCTTGCAGAAGAAACCTTAGCCATTAAGTTGCAGAAATTTATAAACAGATGTATGATTTATGTCTGAATAGACATGCCACAAGGTTCAAAATTATAAACAGAGATCATCATCATCATCATCATCATCTAAGCCTTTCCCATCCACATGAGGTCGGCTATAAACAGAGATGCACACCATAAACATTTTGACTGAAAGAATGATAAAATAAAAATATATAAAAATCATTGAGGTGTGATATGCTTCAAATTTAAGCTCCTCTCTAGGATGTTTTTACACTATCCATGTTTCTTAGAACAGTTCCTTAGAATTAGCATATTTAATAATCAGATGCCATCTTATAGGATTATTGACCATTCGGCCTATATTTTTCTCCTTCTTTTTGTTCTTCCCCGTCCGCATTCATTGACTGACACTCCTGTTTTGGTACTTCATTCCTTGTTAAACCTCACTGCCATGTTCTATCAGTAATTGAAATCTAAATATCTATCAGTACTGGTGTAACTTTAGTTCTCAATAATCATTGGTTCAAATGAGTTATGCAGGAAAGGTTGATCCTTGTCCAAATTAAACAATCTTTTCAATGATGTTTCTAGTCTTTCATAAAATTTGTATTCATGTCCATCATATTCATCTTAATGTCATAGCAACTGTTGAATTTATTACTTTTCATTATGGGATTCTAAGTTTGCTAAGTGAAAGTTCAGATGAGGCGTGCAAAACTTCGAGATGCCAAAACCCAAGTTGATTTTGTACAGAAAGTGAAAGAAGCTGCTAGAGGTTTGATTCATTATCATTTTAATTGTCATAAGGCTTAATTCCAGAATACTACCAAATTCTTTGCCTCGGTTACGAGAAATTACTAAATTCTCTCAAAATTACGAGAAACTACCATGCTTTGAAAGTTTTTTGGTAGTTTCTTGCAATCATTGCTGACGTGGCACCTAATTTATGGCAGTTTTTCATAGTTTTTAAAAGTTTTGTGGTAGTTTCGTGTAGTTTTTGAATAATTTATGGTAGTTTCTTGTGTATTTAACAAGAATTTGGTAGTTCTCGTAATTAGGCCAAAGTATTTGGTAGTTCTCGTAATTAGGCCAAAGTATTTGGTAGTTTTTTTTGGAATTAAGCCTTGTCATAATTAGGCCAAAGAGATAGTTGTCAATCATTTCCCATTTTGTTTAAGATTCTGAAACAACATGGCTTGAACAAAGCATGTTGGCAGTGCTTTTCTGAATACCATAACGACTAGTTCTATTATTCTATATTATGTGGTGTCTATATTGCAATAGCATTTGTTGTTATGGGGGAATCATGTATGTCAATTGGATCAAAGAATTTATATTACTGTTCACAACGAGGATTCTGAATGTGCAATGCCACATGTTTTTTGGTGTAATAGGAAGTTGTCTGCAATCAAGTGTATCACGGGGAAAAGGTTGTGTGGATTATCCATGGTTTATTCCTCATTTCTAAAATTCTGTTTCTTTATGTTTTATTTGCAATGACCAATGGTTGAAAGTGGCTCTGATGGGTGCTCAAAAGCTTTCGTGTGCAGGAGCTCCAGGAAATGAAATTAATGAACGAGGAAACTATATGCGACTCAAAGTTGATACTGAATGTGCATATATAGTCGTCCAGTTTGCAGTTTGCATTTTAAGAAGGCGTTTAATATCTGATGATTATAATGAACTCCAGAGTCGATGCACTTTTAGGGGGGGGGGGGCGCAATGGCAAGTGAAAGAAAATAGTAACTCAATGTTTCTTTTAGAAGAAAAAAATTATGGAATGTGATGATTTGATTGGATAGTAACATCCTTTAAGAGGGAATAGAGTAGTGACTAGAGCCTAGAATGTTATGCTAGTCAAGGACTATTAGGTAGTTAGGATGGATTTGCTATCAAAATGGATACATAGGATGCATGTTACTGACCGATGGTTGGTGAAAGTATAAAGAGCTCACCTCCAAATGTTCATGATTCAACTCATTCCAGGTTTTGAGAATTTTTTGGTAGCTTGTTATGCTCTTAGCTATGAAATGTTGGGTGAAGTGATTGTGATGACGTGGGCAGTGGCAGAACCAGGATTCAATTGTTGAGGGACCAAAAGAAATTGTATATCTAACCTACTCTTTTATATTCACACGTTAAGTTTTAATACCTACTAAGTATATTTAAATGTCATTTATGTTTTATATTACTATAATTATTTGTTTTAGAGAAAAATTCTTTTAACTAATTGATCGTTATTTCAATTGAAAAAGAAAATTCGATACGAATATAATTTTTGTTTAAAAGACTTGTTTGCAAAACCAACAATGATTATTTCAGAGCAACTAAATTTTAGAGGGAATAGTGTAGTGACTATTTAAATGATCAAAGCCAACATGCGAATCATAAGTATTCGAATTATTATTTTTGATAAAAATCGGATTCGTAACTCTGACGGATCGAATCCACTTCGATTCCTGAATCTAAGCCAATAGTTGACAGGTTTTCTCAAATCTGTGCTTCGTAGACAATTACTATCTTAACTCTGATTAGATTCACTAAATCCTTTATTTGATATTCGTTGTCTTATTTATATTGGAGGCATGTTTTGAATGTCAAACTTGGTTGTTACATGTAGAAAACAGTTAAATGTAATATACTTATTTTTCATTTTTAACCTTCTACCGGGACTGACTTGAAGAAATATTTTTGACAGATAAAATTCCAGGTGAATGGATATTAGGTGGTGGATGGAACAATGATCTTTGGGGAGGAGATTTACCTATCGCTTCCTGGATAGATGAGATTACACGCGACAACCCTGTATAAGTTCATATTGCAAATTGTATAAACAAATTTGAATTACTGAATAAAGTTTGAAACAGAAGGATTTTAGCATGCAGGTTTGGCTTTCGCGCATGGATGGTCATATGGGAGTTGCTAATTCACTTGCACTGAAGCTTGCTGGAATAACTAACATTACAAAAGATCCTGTTGGCGGAACTATTTTGAGAACTATAGATGGAGGTGCGTTTCTACGCAGTCCTTATATTAAATAGTTTTATGTTGATGATCATTGCGTAGACCTATGACAATAGACTAAACTCATATTTTTGATAAATCTCTAATGAAAAAGTCGATAGATACCACTATAAATGTGTTGACGAATCATTTATATTACTGATGTTGCTTTTCGGTGTAGATTAGAATTTATTTGACTCTCTGTATCTTCTTTTATTTACTCTTAGTGTACAAGAAATAAGTTCTATTAATGTTTTACCCAAGAGTTTTGTTGCACCACTATCATGAAGCAATGCCGTATTATGGCATATCCCAGACGCAACGCAATCTTCAAACTCGTTGGGTACTCGCAGAACACTACATTTAGATATCCTCAACTAAGAGTATGTTCAATGCATCCTTTATAGTAGAATTTTGATTCTAGACATTCGTTTGATGTACCTCTAATCCAAATGTTTGTCCAAAAAAGAAACTGCCTAGGTAAGAATACACACTATTAGATATGTGTATTATTTTTTTTTTCATTTTTTTTTGGGGTCGGTTGGGGGGGGGATTACCGCAGAAATGATCATATTTGAAACGTATTTTTTGGTAAGATGGGCAGCTGTTCAAAGGTAGGACTAAATGTGGGTTGAGGGAGCCGAAAATGGTTGAGGTATTGACATGCAGAAACTCAAGTTTAAAATTGGCATCAGGATATTTAAGCATCATATGCTCAATATTTCCAATACAAAAAGATGGAATGGTGCTTCTTGACTAATTGTATCTAGCTAGGTGAACTTCATTTGAGTTGGGAAGATATGTGCTGATTAACAGAAGAATTATTGATATGTTGCGTGCTTTTCATTTTCCTTGTATATTTTCCCTAGACTTTTTTGACGCAATACTATCATGACATGATAAATCATCTTGACTTTTATTGCTTTGATGGTAATCCCTTGTTATTTTCCTTCCTGTAGAACCTTCTGGTCTGCTGGTTGATTCTGCGATGAAACTTGTTTTTGCTGCTATTCCTGAAGTCTCAGTTAACGAGAGGAGAGATGCCTTGTTGAGGGCAAGCAAATATGCATTGACTAACGGGGTGACAACAATAATTGACTTTGGTAGATACTTTCCGGGTGCATCTGTTAATCATCCTTGGGAAGATCTTTCAGGTTATAGTTATTTTTTATTATCAAGTTGGCATTATCTGATTTTTTCCCCAATGATGTTTGGTTTATTATTTAATATTTATGTCTTTATATCATTTTAAAGATTTATGTACATCTTTTACTCATTTTTAACCATTAGTTATATCCCTATGCCACAGATGTTTATATGTGGGCTGATTCTGATGGGAAAATGCTGATTCGAGCATGCTTATTCTTTCCAATGCAGACATGGTCTCGTTTAGCTGTAAGTTTTCACAGGAAAACCTTCAGTTAGCTGTACTGTGAAGTTTTATGCTTTAAGCGCCAACATATCCAGTTCCAAATCTAAGATATTTCAAGATAGAAGCTAAATGATTCAATGCCAAAGTTTCAAATCAAACCTTAGTTTAAATGTTTCAATTCTGCATCATATAAGAGAGTAATGGATCTTATTTGCTCAGCAGACCTATGAGGTGGCTTACTATAGGTTAATAGAAAACAGTAAAATCCAGCATTTTAAGTGCATTATATATATATATATATATATATATATATATATGAGAATAATGTAGAAAAGAGGCCATAGGAGGGAATTTCCTCCTATGGCATCGAAACAATACACCATCCATCATTTTTTCCGACGATCGGCACCCATCTTCATCTTTATCATCTAAAAGATGTGGATACACCAAATTTCATATGATTCTACCACTTTTTCATTGTTGATTTAATCGGCGCAAAATTAACGGTTTACCGATAAGGGAGCTTTTTACATTGCTAATTCAACGGTGAAAAAGTGGTAGAATCACATGAAGTTTGGTGTATCCACATCTTGGATGATAAAGATGATGATGGATGCCGATCGTCGGAAAAAGTCATGGAGGGTGTATTTTTTCGACGCCATAAGAGAAAATTCCCTCTTATGGTACCTTTCCTCCATTATATATATATATATATTAAATGCAACAAACTCGCTTGTGGTTTCAGCCTGCGGTAGATAATTAGTCTGTACTTAAAAATGACAGAAAACTATCCAAACTAACGGATCCGGGTTAACACTGTTAACTTAGGGGTAAAAGATAATTCTACCCATTATAAATATAATTAATTATATTAAATATTTAAGGCTTAAATGCAACAAACTTACTTATGGTTTCAACTTGTGCCAGATAACTACCCCATACTTTATAAATTGCGGATACTACCCTATCTAACGGATTGAATTCAACACCATTAATCCATGGGTAAAAAGAAAATTTTACCCTTGGTATTTTTTCCTGAGAAAACAATAAAAAATTTAAAAACTAAGATGATGAAGAAGGGAGGGTGATGATGATGATGAAGGGGGTGTTGGAGGGGAGGATGATGATGCTGGAGATAGTGGTGAAAGGGGTGGTGATGATTTTAAGGGAAGTCGAGGAAAGAAGTGATGGAGGGGATGATGATGATGATGATGATGATGATGGAGGCGGTGGTAACTGCGATTTTGAGGGAACTCATGGGTGATGGAGGGGATGATGATGGAGACGGTGGTAGTGGTGATTTTAAGGGAGGTCGAGTCGAGGAAAGAGGTGATGAAGGGGTTGATGATAGTGGTGGTGGAGGTGGCAGCAGCAGTGGCGGCGGTAGCGGTGAAAGATGATGGTGGAGGCGGCGGCGGCGGTGGAGGGGTTAATGATGATGGTGGCAGCGGGTTGATGGTGGTGGAGTGGTGGTAGCGGCGATTTTGATGGAGGTCGAGGAAAGGGTGGCGGAGGGGGAGGGGGTGGTGGTGGTGGAGGTGATTGTAGCGGTGATTTTGGGGTGTCGAGGAAGGGGTGGTGGAGGGGTTGACAATGATGGTGATGGTGGAGGCGGCGGCGGCGGTGTGGGAGGTTGAGGAAGGAACCGATGATGATGATGACTGAGGGGGATTGATGAAGATGAGGGTATTTTGGGAATGCTTGGATTTTTATGATAATGTGGCAGCTAATGCTGACGTGGCGATAATGTGGTCCATTAATACTAACGGGGCATCGTTAAATAGGGCAGTTATCTGCTTTTTGTAATAGTATATAATTATCTGCCACGGGTTGAAACTATAAGGGAGTTTGTTGTATTTAAGCCAATATTTAATAAGTGTCTTAATAATTATTTTGAATGACTAATTACCAATTGAGCAACTAATTTTATGTTACGGCGGCGGCGGTGGTCGACGACGAGAGGAGGTGGATGAGGGGATGATAAAGACGATGGGAGGAAGGCCGAGGAGGTAGAGGAAGTGGCTGCATGGGTGGAGGTGAAGGTGTAGGAGGGAAGAAGGCACGACGATGATGATGATGAGGGGAGGCTAGGAAGGAGGAGGGGATCGCAACGACGATGATGAGAGGCCGAGGAGGAGGGGACGACGGCGAGGATGATGATGAGAGGAGCGGCGGTGGGCAGAGAAGGATGAGGTTGTGGATGAGAATGAAAAGAGGGTGATGGTGAGAGGAGGATGAAGCTGAGGAGGCATGGATGAAAGCGGCGGAGTTGACGATGGTGTAGTTGATGACGGTGGCGGCGTAGCAGTGGTGGGGTAAAGTATAGGGTTAGGGTTAGAGGTAGAAGAAGAGAGAATTTTTGTAAAAAAAAATTATGTTGATGTGGTGATAATGTGGTACGTTAAAACTAATGTGTCACCGTTAGTTTTGGTAGTTTTCTGCCATTTCTAAAGTACATGGTAGTTATTTGCCACGGGCTGAAACCAAAAGGGAGTTTGTTATGCACACACACAAGAATAATGGAGGAAAGAGGCCCTAGGAGGATTTTTTTCATCAGGTGTCGTCAAAAAATTCATCCACCACTATTTTATTCGACGATCCGTACCGGCCATCTTGTTCTTCATCGTCTAATATGTCGATACACTAAATTTCATGTGATTCTAACATCTTTTCACCGTTGATTTAGTAATGTAAAAAGTTTTATTGTCGGTAAACTGTTAATTTTGCACTCACTGAATCAATGGTGAAAAGATATTAGAATCACATGAAATTTGGTGTATCGATATAATAGACGATGAAGATCAAGATAGTCAGTGCCGATCGTCGACTATAATGGTGGAGGGTGTATTTTTTAACACCACCTGACAAAAAAAGCCTCTTAGGGCCTCTTTCCCCCATTATTCTCTCATGTGTGTGTGGATGCAACCCTTTTGGGAATCAAACCGACGACCTCTCACTTTGTAGAGGAAAGTAAACCACAAGGGCTATGCTCCTTTGGTTTAAATGTAGTAAATTGATTTCAGGAACTTTTGCATCTTGCATGCCTGGGCGTTCAAGTAATGCTTATTTCTGTCACTGAAGCATTTAGTTCTTCAAGAAATAGTTTCGTTAGAGATGGTGAGCAAAACTTTGAGTATGATACAATGAGTTTCAAGAGTTCAATATGGTTTTAGACATATTCAGGTTGGCCATAGTATGAAGGACACATAGCAGGAACACAGTCGAATAGGAAATTTCTTCATGGAACTTATTATGATTGAAAAGGAAGTAATTCTATTGAACAATGAAATTCTGATATAGAATGTATCATTAATAGATTTTAGCTATATTGCCTATTTCACAAAGATGGGAGCTTAGTATATGTAAATATTTATTGATTAAACAGTAATAGGATATATGAATTACACTTCCATTCAACAGAATTAACTAACCTCAACCCACTCTTTAAACAATGCTTGCAAAGGTAAAACTCTTATAAAAAATATCTGAAAGTCGAGACCACTCAAAAAGTCCAAGTTCCATCATCAGAATGTTTATAATGTTTCTTTACCCTCAACTATCAAGAATTAAAACTTCTGCTCTACTTCACTCTTTCCCTTCCACTAAGATAGTTGCTATTGTGAGATTAAGGTTTTGAGAGTGGATCATCTGGCATTTTATTATTAGGGTTGGTGGCTTTTGGCTTGACTGGGTTCAAGTTAGTTTTTGGCTTGTGGCTGCCTATGTGTGCATGGTAGGGGCCCTAGGAGGATTTGGCTTGACTGGGTTCAAGTTGCAACCACGGAATTCACGGTAACCAGGTAGGAATTGCATAATCAGGTCTAGGCCTTCGATGGCCAGAATTGGTTTTCTTATTCATCTATTGATACATTTTCTTTTTGCGTACTTCTTTTCTTTATAGCTTCCTGCCATTTTAAGATTACATGCAATATTATTTGTCTTATTATGTTGAACTGCTATTGTTCAGACGAATCTTCTGATTATGGCTCTTGCTCCTACTCTGATTTAATGTTCTCTACTCAAGATCCACATAATATTTATGTATACTCCTTTTTTCCATTGAATCGCAAGATCTAAGATATTTAAATCTCTTAGGAACTTCGTGAAGAGAAAGGATCATCCTTAAGCCAGTGGATTTATTTGGGCGGTGTCAAAGCTTTTGCGGATGGGTCTTTAGGTTCTAACAGTGCACTCTTCCATGAGGTGATGATTTTCTTACAAAATCCATGCCTCTGTTTCCACCTTTCTTCTTCTTCTTTTGGGTTAAATCTATGATGCCATCAAGAATAAATAGATATTGTTATCAAACTACAAATGGACGTTAATTTGTATCTAAATATTGTCTGTCATTAACATATACTTTAAGATGAGTTTGAGCTTTCTGAAAGGTATGAAATAAGGCATATCCAACACTAGATAACAATTTCTCTGCACTTTTGTTAATGTTTTATAAAGTTTTGATTTGAGATTTATAGGGCTGAACCTTAAACAATGGTTCTGCATACTTTATCAAATGGATCTTGACAGGACTATTTGAATGACAATGATTCTATGCCATAACTTTTATCTTATCATTATTTCCTTTTCAACAGGAAATGGCAGTGTGATCTTACTGCCTGCTGTAGAAGTTATAGTAATTAAATAAGTTAATAATTTATCCTTTGTATATGGAATTGTCACTCGAGTTTTGGATTTACATCGAGCAATGATTCCATATATTTTTGGAGAAACCATGGATCCGTTTACATTGTATTTATATACATATAATTCTCACATTTCCGTATTTGAGTATTTTGGATCTAGAATTGACAAAAGATATTGCAATGAGCTTTTGCAGCCTTATGAGGACGATCCTCACAATTATGGTTTGAAAGTGACAGATTCTGAGTGGCTCCTCAATGCAACATTAGCAACCGACAGAGCTGAACTTCAGGCATTTGCTTTTCTGAATTTGCGCTCTCTTTTTTATTGACAAAATATCATGCCAATAATTACAAGCTTGCAATTTATCCTTCAGGTTGCAGTTCATGCAATTGGAGATAAAGCGAATGAAATAATGCTGGATGTATTCAATACAGTGGCTTCTTCTAATGGAGTTAGAGATCGCAGATTCAGGGTAATCTTACAAAATACTTTCTAAAAATGTTTGCATAGAACTTTGCAAAAGTTTTTTTCGATCGATACCTTATTATGTGAAAATGTGTAGCTGTTATTTCTTTTTCCTTACTGATAGAAAGTAATTACTGTCACAGATAGAACATGCTCAACATCTGATACCAGAGTCAACAGCTCGTTTTGGCAAGCAAGGGGTGATTGCTTCTGTACAGGTTAGTTTAACTATTTTGTTGGCCATGTTATATATCTTTGGGTTAATTTCTAAAAAACCTCATCGTTTATACCCATATAGCACGAATACTCCCTCAAGCAATTTATGAAGGCAAATAACCCTTCTATCTATCAATTAAAATCCTTGAAAACATTCAAGTTCTTCTACAAACAACACAAGTTCTATTGTTATATTAGACAATCATCTGAGTTATTTGGAGTTGAATTTGAGTTGTATTAAGGGTTTTTGTCAATGAGTAGAGGGGTGTTTGCGCTAATAAACCACTAGAGAGGGTATGAGCGTATGAGCTGGGGTTTGAGTTCTTCATTTAACCCTATTTCTTTTCATTATGTTATTGTGGCCTTCTTTGTTCCTCGTTACTCAAATCAACTCTTTATCTTCCGCAATAAGATGCATATATCTGGGAAAATGAGGGGAATGTCTGAGTGAGAGAAAATGCTTACAAGATTTTTAGATGAAAGTTCATAATCACCATCTACAGTGTCTGCCACTCTCCTTCTTGCACTCTATCCTATTTATACAAAGTAGGATACGGGAACATGACTCTTCGAATTATTCCTGAATCATGAACTTGTGACAATGATGTGATATTCCTTTGGATATAACTTATGATAGAAGGGAGGTGTTTCCCAAATACCATAGCTGTTGAGCTTTTAATTATAGGATTTCCACATCAAGCGCCTAAACCTTGCAATAAATAGTTATATAACTAAGCTAATCGCCCACACAATAAAAGTCTGCGATTTCTTTCTATAAGGATTACGGCAGTTAGTTTCAAGAAGCATATAGTTGTTAGGTTCGAACAGGGAGGTTTTAATGCTAAAAGACTACATACTTATGGTGAGAGTTGAGGATTCTATTCAGCTTCTAAAACTTCCTTGCAGATTTGAGGGCCTTCTTTTTTCCTCGAATTAACTTATGCAAATTACACAGCATCCTAATGTCATGTACCAAAATTTCAATGTTATGGTAGCTTGAGGGCATCATATTAACAGGAGAAGTTGGAAATACATGACCACAGAGGTCCATTATAGCTCAAGCAAAGAGTGTTACGAATTTCATTTGTATGCATAATTTTCAACCATGGTTTTCAATGTCGACCGATGTCTATCCTAGATGTTTGATTGAGATCCCAAAATGAATGTTGATACTGAGACTTCAAATCTTAGTTTTTGATCCTGTATGTTAGTGGGGTTTTAGTATTAAGTTTATGAATGAGGTGGCATCTTTAATTACTGAATAAAATTCAAAAAAAACTTGTTGTTTTTACAATTTATTTTTTAAAAATACACTTAGACATCAATAATTTCTAGAGGATGTCTGATTTATTTTTATTTTTATTTATTTTTAATATTTGTTTAAAAAATTACTAATTTTTAATTAGTTTTAATCAAACTATAATAAATCCGATATTCTGATATGAGACGGTCAATACAGCCAACGTTACCGATTCCGATCCCAAAATAGACCGTCCGCATTCGCTACCAAGATTGTTAAACCATTGGTTTCAACATCTATGACTTCTACGTAAAGATTATGTTTCAATTGTATCCGCCAACTATCTTTTTGCAGTTTTTTTTCATCTTTCTTAATTATTAGATCCCGACATGGAAAAGCCGCAATGATGATGATCGTTTTTATCTTTATTAGGATCTGTCAAAATTCTATCAGCTACTTGTTGAGCAAATCATACTAGAGATATCTCAAAGCTTAAAGAAGTAACTCTCTTTATGCCTTTACATTTTTATCCTCAATATAATTTGTTATCCACTTGTGAAGTCTATAGCTTAAAATGATGCATTGGCTACTTTTAGGCCTGTACCTCATGCCTTGTATCTGTGCGCGTCAAGTTTGTCCTTCACTTAGTGTACACCCATAGGTTCCCCAAGACGATAGAGGGGTGATTCTTCTGGAAGCGTTTCATGAATTGAAATTTATATGTCAGTGCTCCTTGCCCTGTGGCACTCAGAGAGTCCAAATGCACATCCATGTACGTAATGTGTCTTAAAATATAATAAAAAATCACATGGTACATAATGTATCCAGATCGTGTAATTTTGGTTCATTTGGAGCTAAGAAGTCCATGACAATTAATTACATAATGCAATGATCAGTTGAACCTTGCTTTCAGATGCCACCTATAGAATTTCATTTGCTTATTTGAAGGAAAATTCGACACAATTTCTGAGATTGTTTAAGTTTCTAACTCTATAATCTTTGAGTTGTACATTCATTCCTTTGGCAGCCAGACCATCTATTGGATGATGCTGACTCCGCTGAAAAGAAGATTGGGAGAGTTCGAGCTGAAAAAGGGTCATATTTATTTCAATCTATATTGGCTGGCAACGCACAGTTAGCTTTTGGTTCCGACTGGCCAGTAAATATTTATGTTGAACTTTTTTTTCCTTTTTTTCCTTTTGCAGATGATAGTCTTTTCCATTAAACGAGGGGTCTGCTATGGAGCAAAGGCTTCATAAATGAAATGATAAAATCATAGACCAATTGTCAGCTTTTTCCTAAATGGTCATCATTATTAAATTCGTTCCCCTTCAAAATTTGGGTCGGCTATGAAGCTTACTTCCAAAAAAAAAAAAGAGAGAGAAAAAAGAATAGAGTTTGTCAATGCTTTTTGACAGGCTATCTACCTTATACCAACACTCTCTTAATTAGAACTCACTTTCTGGATGAGGAAACAACGAGAAGAAAGCCTGGTATAATTTTAATGATCAGTGGTATCCTCCAAATCTAATAGGCTAGGTGTAAAGGAGAAGTATATAAGAGGAAGTATGATATATTTGCTATTGTGAATTATATTCAATTCTAAGGTACAAGCAAGAGCCTCTATAGCATAGTGGTAACTTCTTGCCATCGAGCGAAGAAAAAGAAAACTTTTTAACGCATAGATAAAACCAAGAGAGAAATATATCATATTCCACTGGTCATCAACTTAACATCAATCTCCAAATTGATTACGAATTAGTTTAATGCCTGTAGAGAGTTAACTCATTCTATACACCATTAACTCTTGAGATAGGTTGCAGATATCAATCCGTTAAGAGCGATCCAAACTGCACTCACTAGAGTACCACCGGGATGGACCAGTGCATGGAATCCAAATGAGTGTGTTGGCCTGATTGATGCTCTCAATGCGTAAGGCTTCCAATTGATATTTCTTTTGATTTAACTGATTTGAAGTGCACAAAATGAATATATTTTGGTTTATCACAATCTTTATTTAGATGTTTCTGTTATATAAAATGGGGCGGGGGGCGGCTATGTGCAGCTTTCAGTGCTAGATTAGATGGTGCCAGCAGATACTATTATTTTTATAAGTGGTTTCTTATATATATATATATAGAGAGAGAGAGAATAATGGAGAAAAGAGGCCATAGGAGGAAATTTCCTCCTATGGCGTGGAAAAAATACAATCTCCACCAATTTTTTCGACGATCGGCCCCCATCATCTTCATCGTTATCATCTAAGATGTGGGTACATCAAATTTCATGTGATTCTACAACTTTTTCACCGTTGATTTAGCAATGTAAAAAGTTCTATTGTCGGTAAACCGTTAATTTTGAACCCACTAAATCAACGGTGAAAAAGTTGTGGAATCACATGAAATTTGGTGTACGCACATCTTAGATGATAACGATGATGATGATGGGTGCCGATCGTCGGAAAAAATGGTGGAGGTTGTATTTTTTCCACGCCATAGGAGAAAATCCCCTCCTATGGCCTCTTTCCTCCATTAATCTCATATATATATATGAGATTAATGGAGGAAAGAGGCCATAGGAGGGGATTTCCTCCTATGGCGTGGAAAAAATACGCCATCCACGATTTTTTCCGACGATCGGCACCCATCATCATCATCGTTATCATCTAAGATGTGCGTACACCAAATTTCATGTGATTCTTCCACTTTTTCACCGTTGAATTAGCAATGTAAAAAGTTATATTGTCGGTAAACCATTAATTTTGCACCCACTAAATCAACGGTGAAAGTAGTAGATTCATATGAAATTTGGCCACATCTTAAATGATAAAGATAATGATGATGGGTGTTGACATGGAGGATGTATTTTTTCGACGCCATAGGAGGAAATTCCTTCTTATGGCACATATCCTCCATTATCCTCTCTCTCTCTCTCTATATATATATATATATAACCGGTGTGACATACACCGTTGTGCTCGAGAACGGTGCCCAACTTCATCATTGCACCGGAATTCGCGAACCAACGTACCCCAAGTAACGACTACCTGGAAGCACAATAGTGTCAGGACATTGTCTTTTGCGCTGGAAATTATTTTCAAAAACCTCTTTTATATATATATATATAGAGAGAGAGAGAGAGAGAATAACGAAGGAAAGGCGACATAGGAGGGAATTTCCTCCAGTGGCGTCGAAAAAATACACCCTCGGTTTTTTTGACAATCGGCACCCGCCATCTCCATCTTTATCATCCAAGATGTGGATATACCAGATTTCATTTGATTCCAACACTTTTTCACTGTTGATTTAGTGGGTGCAAAATTAACGGTTTGCCGATAATAGAATCTTTACACTGCTAATTCAACGGTGAAAAAGTGGTAGAATCAAATGAAATTTGATGTATCCGCATCTTAGATGATAAAGATAATGATGATGGGTGCCGATCGTTGAATAAAATGTTGGAAGGTGTATTTTTTCGACGCCACCTAACGAAAAACCCTCCTAGGGCCTCATTCCTTCGTTGCTAAATCATGAACCTGAATAACATCCGTTGGATCTACCCTTTGCTTTCAACGGTTCCGATTAAAACAAGTTAATAAATCTATTAAATAACAAATGAAATATTTTTAATGAACCAAAAGATGAAATATCCAACAAATTCAATCCCCATGATTCTAAAACAATATTACCCAAAATATTCCATGATCCATATTACCCAAAATAAATGAATAGAGATACGCATGGATCCCAAAAATCAGGTAAAAGAATATTTACTTTGTTATTTAATGGATTTTTTAATTTATTTTAATCGGAGCCATTGAAAGCAAATGGTACATCCAACGGCTGTTATTCAGGTTCATGAATTTAAAAACGCAAACCCGCCCTAACGGATTCGTACTCTCTCTCTCTCTCTCTCTCTATATATATATATATATATATATATATATATATATATACTGCAAACTTGAATACAGAGATTACTCTTGCTAATTGCAGGAAAGTCCCTTCATTTTCCCTCATATAGCAAGAAATCATCATAACTCTGATAACCTCTGTTGGAAATTTTGTTTTTGATTGTCTTTTCTTCCAAGAGTACCCTTTGATACTATTGCTAGATGCAATGCAAGAAAAAAATTGGAAGATCTGACACAGGCCCAGAAACGAAATCTCCAACGGCGGATAGAGTTGGTGATAGAGTGCAAGTCTTTGAAACTAAGTCAGGACAGTCATGCAAAAATAAGCAGGGTTTCATGCAATTTAGCCAATTACAATTGCATGGGATATATAGGCCCTTCATCTATTCCTGCCAATATTTCTAATACCAACCCTTTCTTTTCGCAAATGTTAGCAGGCATACAATATCAGCTGCGTACGCTAGCTTCCTCGATCACGAATTGGGCAGTTTGGCCGCAGGAAAGCTTGCGGACTTTGTAGTACTTGATGCTACAGCATGGGATGAATTTGCAAATCAAGATTTGTCTGCAAGAGTTGTTCAGGCTACGTATGTTAATGGAGTGCAGGCTTACCCATGAAGCCGAGTCATAACATGTTAAAAGTTATGATAATATGTGATATGTGTTCATTGTACATAGATTTTTAAACCATAGTTTGAGTTGATACTTTGAGAACTGCAATTAACTAGGCAATTTTTTGCTTTTCCCTGAATAGTGCGAGGAGTAATGTGCATCTTTTATATCTTCCTTACAACGGTTTTAGCGTTGGGTTTATTTTGCTGCAGAAAATGGAGTTACATGTGATGCTGTTGTAAAAATAAAATTTATTTCTTATTTTTGCTTGTTATATAAGAAAGGATTTTTGTATGTACCCTCTTGCATTCTTTTGTATTCGTATGTGCTCAATTGTATTCATTTGTTCTCCAATGTTTGGCGGCGGAGAGAGGTTTTTCTAGCATTTTCAGTATTTCTGGACAACAAAATTTGAAGAGAAAGTATTTAACATGAACATCTGGGTTAAGCAAGGAAAATAAAACATTGAATTAATAGTTATAAAATTAAGTTAATTAAGTTAATAGGGTTGACTCTGCATAAGTAATTTCTCCACCATAAAATAAAGTTAATAGAGTTGACTTTAAATCTGTTCTCACAATGGAGAATATTCTGAAAAACATAAAGATTTAAAAGGGTATCTATGAATATAAATAATTTAAGGGAAAATTTATAAAGCCGAGTACCGCGGTTCTATTAGAGAGAATAACAAGGGGCAGACTCTAACCCCAAGGGCAAATACAAAGGAAAAAACTTATCTACAAGCCCTTTGTAAGATCTTGGATGGGCTTGCAAAAAAGATTTGCAAAAATCTCAATATCCATCCAAAGACTTGTAAAGGGCTTGTAGAAAAATTTCTCTACAATCCGAGAAGATTTTTTCAATATAGATTGTTTATTAGAGGAAAAATTAAAAAAACAAGATGAAGCAATTGAAAAAAAAAAGAATTTGATGTGAAATAAGAGATGGTTGTAAGTATTTTGGAAAAATTCGAAATGCAGATAATTATTTTATGCTTATATTTCATTTGTGAATATTGTTGACATAGTGTAAGTAAATATAGAAATATAATTTTTAGAGAGACTTTTAGGACATATAAATGGAAAAAAGGATTTTTATGGTAGGATTAGGGAATCTCTTATGATAGAATTGGATAGAATAAATAATAATAGAGAAGAAGATAATTCATATATTAAATGTAGAAGCATAATAAGTATAGAAGCCATGACGACCCATATAGCATGTTCCTATATAACCTGTTGGTTTAAACAAGAATTTATAATAAAAATAGTCTAAGGTCCCTAATAATTCTAAGTGTTATTTATGTACAGGAAAATTATTCTTAGGTCCTTGATAAACCATAAACTTTGTTTTAACAACCTTGTAATGATACCAAAGAAAATAAATTATAGAAAAATTATAGAAAATTAAATAAAAAACATTATCAATAATTATAGTCATTTATAAGAGAGTTTGGTGTAGAATTTAGTTAGAAACGATATTTGCATGAGTTTATATTGATTGTTGTGCAGCTTTATATAGGGAGTGGATAAGTGGGTTTACCTTCAGATTTGATGGGTTTGAGTTAGGTATTTGTGATCCAAAGTAATTTTTAGACGCATACGATTCGTTCTAATTTATGACATCTCTTTTCTTTCATAACTCAATTATTCTTGTTCTACGCTATAATCCTGAATATTCCTCATTTTCAAATTCTTTGAAAATATTACTAATTTCTAAAGTTTGTGATCATGAAATGATACAGTATATTTTGATACATGAGTACCAGCGATAGATATGACATTTACTCCCATTATGATTATCGTAATTGATAGTGTCCTTTCCTAACATGTATACATGAGTTAGGTAGTTTATATGACGCATATAGATAGGAGTTTAGTTGTGTCAGCACCATATAAATGTACCTCTCGAGGCCGCCACTATAGGCTCAGGGTATTTGTCGTTGTATGCTAAAACAACCATTGTTTCATAAGTGATAATCTGGTCATTGATTAATCAATAAGTCGTAGTCCATACTTATAAATTATTTAATTCATAATAATTTACAGGCATGAGCTACCACTTATCAACCAATGGTCGGGTTATCCCTTATGAACCAGTAAATGGTTTGGCCTACAACGGCAAATAACCCTCGTCTCCAGCGGCGGTCTCCAGCAGCACATCTACATGACGCTGACACAACTAACTCCTATCCATATGCACCCTATGAACTACTTAACTCAGGTATAACCTTTAGAAAATGACACTGTCAATTATGATAATTATAATATAAGTAAATGTCAAATCAATTGTTCCACCGGTCATGTGAAAACATATGTCCATCATATAATTGTTAGTTATATATCAAAATAAATCGTATGACACTACGATCACAAATGTTATAAATTAATACTATGCTCAAAGAATTTAAAACGATAATGAATAATCGAGAGATTGTAACGTATAACAGAAATAATCGAGTTATGAATTAAGAAGGATATCATAAATTAGAACATATACGTTTAAAACCTACTTAGATTACAAACACCTAGCTCAAATCTTTCAACTCCGAAGTTAAACCCACTAATCAACTCTGTTCGTAGCTACAATCAATATAAAATCATGCAAATATCGTTTCTAACTAATTACACTAAACTCTCTTATAAATGCATATGAGTATTAATAATATTCTTATGTAATTTTCTATAATTTATTTTCGTTAATATCAATAAAAGGTGGTTAAAACAAATTTTATGATTTATCAAAAACCGAAAAATAATTTTCCTATATGTGAGGCTGAAAATTAAATCAACTTAGTCTATAAGGATCTGATAACAAGTTTCCTTTATAAACCTTAGGGCTAAAATTGTATGAGAGGCTAAAACGAAATAAATAAAATTATTAGGGACCTTGGATTAATTTAAAAGCAACAGGTTATATATAGGAACATGCTATATGGTCGTGTCCTGGCTTCTATGCTTTTCATGCTTTTACATTTAATATACTAGAATTTATGCACGTGCCCATGTTAATTAAACAATTAATTAGTTTTTGGTTGAAGAGAGAAAGAGAGAATGTAAAGAGTTATATATATATTGAGAGAAATGATATGAAAAGTTTTTGATAAACAATTAATTGTTTTTTGAGAGGAGAGAGAGAGATGACGTGGAGGGCTTGAGAGGTAAGAATTTTTCTCCTTTTCTCTTTTTTTCTAGAAAAAGGAGAAGGGCGAAGCTCTAACAAAGAGTATTTGCATTATATATTTGTCACGCCCCGTTTTCCAGAGTACGCTAAGCTAGGCACGTGACATACCCAACCATGCTATCTGTGGATAGGAATTATCCTTCCACAGTCATATTACGGCTGTGAAGATATCAAGAACAAAAATAAAACTATCTAGCACATGTCCATAAGCCAAAATAAAATGAGTCAAGAATAAATAGTGCGGAAGCAAAATATCCAATACAAGAATAACTGGAATGTTTGTCCCATAATGCGGGCTCACATCAGGAATAAAATACTGAAAAGTAAAAGAACTAACTACTATTGAGTCCTCCCTGCTCAGCCTGCTGGCTGAAGTACTCCTGCTCGGACTGCAGCAAAGATACGGAATCTGGGCCATGTAAAACCCAGACGTCAGCGGGTCATGTCATCAAGCAATAAAATATAAACAGGGTAACAAGACATGCAAGTATAATCATAAATGGTAAAGCAGGTGTAACAGCAATATAAATCAGGGCAGTGAAGGGTAGTGTGCAGTGAGTAAACTAAACTGGTCTGTTGGGTTATCTACTCTCAAGTCTTTGAAATCAGTCTGATGAATCATCGATGTAACTCAATAGTATCCCGTGCGTGCCCAGGACCACGGTCAAGATTTTCGGGCTGAATCCGAGAAGTGCCGCTAGGCAGTAAAAGTGTAGTATGTAAAGATGAGTGATGTCAGCTTCATCATCCCGGGGCTGGCCTAGCCCGTAAGACTGATCAGAACAGGTATAGAACTGTCGAGTTACAAGTCAGATTTCATCATTGATTTCCCCATACCCCCAAGTTATAAGTATTCAAGTCAGGTTTTAAGTAATCTAGAGCTAATGCCAACACAGGATCAGGCAGGTACATGTTTGTCTGGATAGACAACAGGAACGGTCCGTAAGGACAACATGTCAGGTTTGTTGGCATTAGTAACAAGATCAGGTAACAGGTAAAGCCATGGTACATCAGGTCAAGTCAAGTAATGTATATAGGTGTCATGTTATGTCAAGAGTTGCACGGTACCATGTCGTGTCAAGTAATGGGTGTGACAAGTCATGTCAGGGGTGCACACAATGTCATGTGGGTGCTCACAAACAAACTAATATAAGCATGGGTATACAAAACAAGCATGAAGTACTAATGGAACAATAAAAACGGAACATTGTAATATGATATGCAATCAGGTACAGATTAAGGCGTGTAGATGCACAGTTATCAGTTTGGGTTCAAGGGATAGTTTCAACATTACATGAATACAGTAAAACGAATGTGGATGATAAAATCATGTTAATATGTACTAAGTAATCTAGAGATGCAATTGAATATAAATCAGGTTAGATGTATGCAAATGGTCGTCCGACAGGGTATAAAATATAAAAGGGGTACTGTGGGCTATGCAAATAATTGTTATAAGATTTAAATATGAATGTGGGTACTATGTATAATAGAACTAAATGCAACCTGGTATGTTTCGAGCTATGAATCTAAAATGATATAATGGGACGTCGAAATATTAAAATGGAAATTATCTTATTAAATGGAAACTACAAGTTTAACGTGCACTCAAATAGGTATATAGTAATTTAAATAGCATATATAGTAATTTAAATAGCATGTAGCAAGTTTCACTTGTATCGACGGATCGCGAAGCGGTATACGGAACGTCACGCGTCGGCGGGAAAAGTCACGACGCGCGCACGGTACACGGTACACGGAATGAGTCCAAACAACGAACAGTGGGATCACACGGGTCAGAGGTCCTCGCTGGGTCGTCGGGATCGTCGACGTCGTGGCCAACTCCGGCGATCTTGACAGAACAGTGAATACAAGAAAGCAAGAATTTAAGAAAAAAGAAAAGAAAAGAAGGCAAGAAAAAGAATAGAGGAGGAATGAGTGTACGATGGCTTACTGGGTTGCAGAGGGGTGTGCTAACGGTGGCGGCGAGACCAATAGTGGTGAGATCGACAGAGCTCCGACGATCCACAGAGGTACTCTTTTAAAAAAAAACAGAAAAGAAAAATTTAAAAGAAAGAAGAATAGAAAGAAGAAGAAGAGAAGAATGAGAGAGAGAAGGGGTTGCTTACTGGGGTTGGGAGAAGGCTAGGATGTGATTGCAAAGGTGGGAAGTCGTCGGCAAGGGATCGCCGGCGAGAACGACGGCAAGGCAGCAAGGTTCTAGGTTGGAGGGAATGGCTCGGGTGCTAGGGTTTCTGCTAGGGTTTGTTGTTGGTTTCGTGAAGGGGAGAAGAATAGAGGAGAGAGATGGCGTGATGGCGACGGCGATGAGAGATGGTCGGCGACGAGGAGGTGGTGGTGCTGGGTTCGCGGGCGCAGTAGAGTCTCTGGGTTTGGAGAGGAAGGAGATGAGAGGAAGGAGATGAGGGTGACGGGAGGATGAGGAGGGTGTCGACGAGGGTTGGCGTCGGTGGATTGGGGATTGAGGAGCTAGGGTTTATGTGTTTGCATGGGTTCTCGTGGGCGGGGCTCGGTTAAAAGAAGGAGAAGAAGAAAAGATTTTCAGAAGAAGGGAGGTGACGAGATCTGCGGGTGATGACGAGATTCGAGAAGCTAACAGTAACCGCGAGAGGTGAGAGAGAGAGAGCGCGAGAGGAGAGAGAAAGAAGAGAGAGAGAGACAGAGCTGCGCTCGGGGGAGAGAGAAAGAGAAGGAGAAAGATTTTGGGGGAGAGAGAAAGAGAAGTGGGGCCCAGTAACCTAAGGGAATATTTCTAATTGGCTGAGGGAAAAGAAAAAGAAAGGGATAGAAGAGAGAGAGATTTGGTGGTGGGGTCCAGAGCAAGCAAAGAGAGCCCTGATTGGCTCGGGAAAATTTTGATAAAATTTATAAAAGATTTTAATATTTTAAAGAATGATTTCATTGGCTGGGGAAGAAAGGAAAAGATTTCCATTGTTAAAAATATTCTCTACAGTTAGCTTAGACTAAATGAATTAATTTTTTTTTAAATAATTAGAATTTTGCGGGATACAAAATAATTCAGAAATGCGCCCGGCTTGGGTCCAAAATTTTGGATTTGAAATACGAAAATTATTAGTAAGTTCCAAAAATTAAAATGAAGGATTTTGTAATAGAAATGCATAGCTCCAAGAACGGACGCACGTACGTATGCGTAGCCATCCAAACACGTCCGTTTCACTGAATGGGATAAGAACACGATATAAGGACGCTATCACAGGGTTAGGGGTATCAAGCAGGCCATGTCATGTATTTTTAAATTATTTTAAGGGACTTAAATTGTTATATGCAAAAATACGTGATGCTAGGGTATTATGAAACAACAAGCTCAAGCAAGCGGGTTGAATATAAAGTAAACTACCATTCGCATCCACACAGTAAAAAAAATAAACACCACAAACAACACATACGGCTACAGAAAATTGGTATAACAGAACTCGGTTGTTACAATATTTAACTAGATTTGTGCACGTGTTCGTTGCGTGTGTTAATTAAAAAAAAATTTTGAAAAAAGAAAGATGTGGAGGTTTGTTTGATGATAATTAAAAAATTAATTTTTTTCGGAGAAAAGAGAGAGATGTGGATATTTCTAGATCATGTGGAGGCTTGAGAATGTAAGGTTTTCTCCTTTTTTCTTAAAAAAGGAGAGGTGGACCTCTGTGCAAAGGGTATTTGCATTGTATATCATGTGGAGGCTTGAGAATGTAAGGTTTTCTCCTTTTTTTCTTAAAAAAAGAGAGGTGGACCTCTGTGCAAAAGGTATTTGCAGTGTGTGTGTGTGTGTGTGTGTGTAAGGTTTTCTCCTTTTTTTCTTAAAAAAAGAGAGGTGGACCTCTGTGCAAAGGGTATTTGCAGTGTGTGTGTTTCTCCTTTTTTTCTTAAAAAAAGAGAGGTGGACCTCTGTGCAAAGGGTATTTGCAGTGTGTGTGTGTGGACCTCTGTGCAAAGGGTATTTGCAGTGTGTGTGTGTGTGCGCGCGTGTGTATGTGTGTGTTGAAAGAGATGAAATGGAAGGTTCTAGATAAACAATTAATTGTTTTTTAGGAGAGAGGAGATAACGTGGAGGGCTTGAGAGGTGAGAGAGATGATGTAGAGGGCTTGAGAGGTGAGGACTTTTCTCATTTTTTTTTTTATTTTTCAAGAAAAAAGAAGAAGGGTGGACCTCTAACCAACGGTATTTGCATTATAAAGAAGAAGATATATTGGAAGAGATGATATGGAAGGTTCTAAATAAACAATTAATTGATTTTTAGAAGAGAGATGACGTGGATGGCTTGAGAGGTGAGAGAGATGATGTGGAAGGCTTGAGAGGTGAAAATTTTTCTCATTTTTTTTTATTTTTCAAGAAAAAAGAAGAAGGGTGGACCTCTAACCAAGAGTATCTGCATTATAAAAAAGATAGAATTTGTGCACGTGCGTTGCACGTGTTAATTAAACAATTAATTATTTTTTGGAAGAAGGGAGAGAGAGATGATGTGAAGGTTATATATATATATATATATATATATATATAGGGTTTTAGATAAACAATTAATTGTATTTTGGGAGGAGAAAGAGAGATGATGTGGAGGGCCTAAAAGGTGAGAGAAATGATGATGAAGACTTGAGAGATGAGAATTTTCTCCTTTTTTTGTAGAAAAAAGGAGAATGGTGGACCTCTAACCAAGTCCATTTGCATTATATATAAAGACTAGAATTTATGCACGTGCGTTGCACGTGTTAGTTTAAAAAAATTTAAGAAGGGGGGAGAGAGGGAGAGAGATGTGGAGGGTTCTCGAGTTTTATTTATTTATTTTTAAAAAAAAGAGGATTGATGATATGGAGGATTCTAAATAAATAATTAATTGTTTTATGGGAGGAGAGAGAGATGATGATATGGAGGGCTTAAGAGGTGAGAGAAATGATGTGGAGGGCTTGAGATGTGAGAATTTTTCTCATTTTTTCTTTTTTTCTAGAAAAAAAGAGAAGGGTGAAGCTCTAATCAAGGGTATTTGCATTATTTGCACTAGAATTTATGCACATGTGTTGCACGTGTTAGTTTAAAAAATTTAAGAAGGAGAAGAGAGAAAAATGTGGAGGATTCTAGAGTCTTATTTATTTTTTTTAAAAATTAGGAGAGGGTCCTCTAACCAACCCCTATTTGCATTATATATATATATTGGGAGAGATGATATGGAAGGTTCTAAATAAACAATTAATTGTTTTTTAGGGGAGAGAGAGTGTTATATTCGGATAGATGATATGGAATGTTCTAGATAAACAATTAATTGTTATTTAGGAGAGAGAGAGAGAGAGTGTATGTATGTGTTAGAAGAGATGGTATGGAAGGTTCTAGATAAACAATCAATTATTTTTTAGGAAAGAGAGAGATGACGTGGGGGGCTTGAGAGATGAGAATTTTTCTCATTTTTTCTATTTTTCAAGAAAATAGGAGAAGGGTGGATCTCTAACGAAGGGTATTTGCATTATAAATAGAGACTAGATTTGTGCACGCGTGTTGCACGTGTTAATTAAAAATTGATTTTTTTAGAAAAAGAGAGAGATTTGGATATTTCTAGATTATGTGGAGGCTTGGAATGTAAGGTTTTTCTCTTTTTTTTCCTTTTTTTTCTAGGAAAATGGAGAGGTGGACTTCTATGCAAAGGGTATGTGCATTGAAAATATATATATATATATATATATATATATATATATATATATATATATATACTGGGAGAGATGATATGGAAGGTTCTAGATAAACAATTAATTGTTTTCAAGAAGAGAGAGATAACGTGGAGGGCTTGAGAGGTGAAAGAGATGATGTAGAGGGCTTGAGAGGTAAGGATTTTTCTCATTTTTTTAAAATTTTTTCTAGAAAAAAGAAGGTTGGACTTCTAACCAAGGGTATTTGCATTATAAAGAAGAAGATATATTGGGAAAGATGATATAGAAGGTTCTAGATAAACAATTAATTGTTTTTTAGGAGAGAGAGAGAGATGACGCGGAGGGTTTGAGAGGCGAGAGAGATGGTGTGGAGGACGTGAGAGGTGAGGATTTTTCTCATTTTTTTTATTTTTCTAGAAAAAAGAAGAATGGTGGATCTCTAATCAAGGATATTTGCATTATAAAAAAGAAGATTATTTTATATATATAGAGAGAGAGTGTGTGTGGGGGGGGGGGGAGGGAGGGGGGCGAGAGATGATATGGAAGGTTCTAAATGTATATAAAAGAGATAAATATGTATATTGGGAGAGATAATATGGAAGGTTCTATATAAATAATTAATTGATTTTTAGGATAGAGAGAGATGATGTAGAGGGCTTGGGATGTGGAGGGCTTGGGAGATGATTATTTTTCACATTTTTTCTATTTTTCTAGAAAAAAGAGAAGAGTGGAACTCTAACCAAGAGTATCTGCATTATATATAGAAGATTATTATATTATATTATAGAGAGAGAGAGAAAGGGAGAGGGAGGGATGATATGGAAGGTTCTATATGTATATAAAAGAGATAAATATATATATTGGGAGAGATGATATGTAAGGTTAAATATAAATAATTAATTGGTTTTTAGGAGAGAGAGATGATGTAGAGGTCCTGAGAGGTGAAAGAGATGATGATGTGGAGGGCTTGAGAGATGCTGATTTTTCTTATTTTTTCTATTTTTATAGAAAAAAAAGAGAAAGGTGGATCTCGAACCAAGAATATTTGCATTATATATAGAAGACTGGATTTTGTGCACGTGCGTTGCACGTGTTTAAAAAGATTTAAGAAGGGAAGCGAGAAATGTGGAGGATTCTAGAATCTTATTTATTTATTTATTTTTAAAAGAGGAGAGGGATGAAGTGGAGCGCTTAAAAGGTGAAAGAAATGATGTTGAGGGCTTGAGAGGTGGGGATTTTTCTCGTTTTCCTTTTTCCAAGAAAAAGAAGAGGGGTGGACCTCTAACCAAGGGTATTTGCATTATATATAGAGATATTTGCATTATATATAAGATTGTATATAGAAAATATTTGCATTATATATAGAAGATTATTATATTATATTATATAGAGAGGGGGGAGGAAGAGATGATATGGAAGGTTCTAGATGTATATAGAAGAGATAAATATATATATTGGGAGAGATGATAAGAAATGTTCTAGATAAATAATTAATTGTTTTTTAGGAGAGAGAGATGATGTAGAGGCCTTGAGATGCGAGACAGATGGTGTGGAGGCTTGAGGGATGATGATTTTTCTCATTTTTTCTATTTATTTAGAAAAAAAGAGAAGGATGGATCTCTAACCAAGGGTATTTGTATTATATATAGAAGATAAATAATAAATATATGAATAATCTTCTTCTCTTTTATTATTTATTCTATCCAATTCTATAAAGCTAGCATAAAAATCCTTTTTTCATTTATGTGTCCTAAACTTTTCATTAAAAAAATATATTTTTACATTTACTTACAGTATCTAAACAATAAGTACAAATGAAACACAAGCGTAAAATAATTTACCTAAATTTCGAATTTTTCCAAAATACTTGAACAATTTTTTACTTCACATCAAATTCTTCTTCTTTAAAGGCTTCATTTTTCCCCTTTAATAATTAATCTATATTTCTTGATGCACGGTAAAAATACATTAGGAATTCTAACAGTTTATACATATTTTATACACACACGTTATCATCTAATTTTATATATATTTTATCAGAAACATGTGATTTGGTTTTTAACGTGGCAAGTCGAGGAAAAACCTTTTTACGAACGAATGACAAGTGCTTTTTCTTGTGTAGATCCTATTTCAATAGTATTTTGATGAGTCGATCCGTCTACACTCCTTACTTTTACCGCTATATCGGGAGTTACTCCACGTATTGCTTGACGTAAACCAGATAGTGGGTTTATTTGTCTTTTGTTGAATCTTTTTCACGGCTCGATAGATAGTTTGATAAGCTAATGGTTTTGTTTTTTTTGCATATTTAAATAAATAGTGTTTGGATTATCCAAATCCCAAGGAAAGATCTTTATCTCCTCAACATAATTATCTTAACAAAATATCAGGTATAGTTTGCTGTATAAATTTTGTTAATATATTTTCATCCATTATTGAACTAGTAATTATATAATATTATGGTTATTAGATATGTTTTTATATTTTAATATTATCTGATAACAACCTTATCACTTTATAGTATTTATCTATATTTTGATTATCTTTTATGGCATAATTTACAACAATTTAATTATAATAAATATTGTAGCTTACTCATATCTTAAATATTCCTAGTATCTAGATTGTAAAAAAATTTAAGATGAAACAATGTAACTATAAGCTATAACAATTTAATTATAATAAATATTGTAGCTCACTAAGTTCAATTTGTTAATGTAAATCCCCGGTTTCCGTATATATTTTTCCGTATTTTTCCAGAATTTTCATAGTATTTTTGCACATTTTTTTATATAAAATTTTAATTATTTTACTTATTTTACTTATTATTTTTTTCTAATCTAACCCAAACCTTAAATTACCCGACCCGTTCACCCACGCCTGCTTCTTCTTCTCCTTCGTTTTCCCACCACAAACCCAACGTCCCTCCTCTTCTCGCGCTCGCCCACAACTAAGTCTTCGTCGACACTGTCCACGCTCGCCAACTCCTCGCGATCCCCTCCACCAAATCCTCTTCCTCCAACGGCTCTCCTCCTCTCTCCTCTCGTGTCCTCTCTCCCCCGCGTCGACGTCTCCGTGAGGCCCGCTTCCCCAACGGCCACGACGACCTTGTCCACTCGCAAACGATCCCAAGATCCTCTCGCTTAACTTCTCTAAACCCTCAACCGCTCTTTCTCACTATCTCTCTCTCGTTCTCTTCTATAACAACTCCAATTTCAATGTATAAAAATGGTTAAAAGTTAATGTACAATTGGGGTATTTGCAATCCTGTGTATAGTATAAGTATTTGATTTGCTTTTGAACAGTAAGAAACAACTTATAGTTTATTGGTAAAGCCTTGCACTGTTGTGATATAGCCCTTGTGTTCAAATCCCCTCAGCAACATATTCTTTTTATTTTAATCTTTAAGAAGCCCAAAGGTTTGCACGTGCATAACACGTAAAATGAAAAGTCACAGATTATTTAAATATGTGCAGAAGGGTATACGAGACGACACCAACACGTGGCACCCAACCCCAACACCCCCCGTCGGTAAAGACCTAGCGAAAAGCCCTAAATGCCCGGTACCGCCGGTCTAAACAGTCGGGAATGCTTTGATTTTTTTCCCCTGCACCTTTTGGCCTACCCCACTTCCTTTAGACTGTTTATCTTTTCTGCATTTATCCAGAGAACAATAAAACACCCTTTAATCAAAATTTTAATACAAATTTTAATGCATTCTTTAATCCTCTAAAAGCCTAATTTTCCTTATAAATACCACACCATATTGTACCCATCCTCACCAGAATTTCATTGTCAAAACTCTTCAAAATTCTTAAGTCCCTTTTGTGTGCAAGTGGAGTTAGCGAAGGGTGAAGTTCCGGCGACGGTCTAAGAAAATTCTGGCGACGAAACGACGCCCCGAAGCATTCCGTAGCTTGCTCTCCCTCTTCTTTTGATCCCAAGCCAGTAAGTCTCTTCTCCCCCTCTCTTCTCCTATTATAAAAAGTTCTAATTCTAAAACCCGATGGAAGCGGAGTTAATCTGACTTCCGATTCAGTTTTTTCTATAAAACTCTGCTTTTCTTAATCAATAAAATTCCATACCATCACATAATGTTTAACAAACACTTTAAAACAAATTTCATCTCAAAATATTCTTGTATGAAATTTTTATTGTATTTTTACGGTAAAATACCACATACTTCATTTACGACATAAAACAACACAAAACTTGTATTAACTTTAGATAACTCACGAGATAATGACCTATCTCATCACAACACATATCTTTGATATAGCACGATAAAGTTTTGGGAATATTTTCATGGGATAACACGACTTTACAAATAAATACCATCAACTTATAAAACCAGTTCTTTAAAAAGATGTATTAAACAATTCCTTACAATTGCGCCTCTACAACCCACTTTTGGGGACCCCATTCAGATGGTGCGGATTACCGCACATTCTTGGGTCTAGTAGAGCGAGATGCAGACTTTCGAAAGGAGTATTCGATCTCGATAAAATTTTTATGCATTTGTTTTAGAAAATGAGATTTCTACAAGAAAATAAATAAAAATATTTTCATTATATATATATATATATTATCAAAATATCTACTTTAATTATATTATATAAATATTCCAAGTTTTCAAAAGGAATCACCATTACATGAAAATACCATCCAAATACAAAACAATACCGATATTTCAATAAAATACCCTATACTATGAAAATTAGGTTTTACTCACTAGAAAATTCACTTTTATAAAATATACATCTATGAAAACCCTAAACACGATAATTAAATACTTGAGATGTATTTTGAAAATTATATCAAACTGTTTTTACATAAAACCCCCTCAACCTATACTAAATTACAATAAGAACCCTAGTAAACATAAGTTTAAGTGGGATCAGTCTCTTGTGCCTCAGAGAGTCGGAGATATGGGTGCTTGCCTATTTAAGGTAGACAATCTAACAAACGGTGTTATCAACACGGTAATTGTCTTGGAAAAATACACAAATCCTGCCGTCCATGTGCAGCAGTTACCGATAACATCAAAACTAATTCAGGATTTAAAGTTCTTTTTCAAAGTATATGACTCAGACTGAGTCTCAATCTAGTCAATCTAAATTTAATGTGATTCAAGTATAAAACTACAAATGCAACATGAATCCATGAATCCATCTATTCAATCTATATCAATCTATATTGACCGAACCGAACATGAATATACTCCGTCTACATGACTTTCCATTTATATCCATTCCATTTACTGATATCATGATTTCGGCAAGTCATCCATCTATATAACAAAATAATACAATCAAAACAAAAGATATCGCGGGTTTTATAAGAGGTAGATTAGTACGGAAGGTATTAAAAATGTCACGAGACTGTAACCATAATACACTTAACCTGAATATCCATTGCCGTTGTACCGTGGCTGAACGGTTTCTTGTGCTCCGTATACCTTAGTCTCCGAAATAGTGGGACTCCTCTCGTATACACTGACATTTTCTGTACCAAACTACAAACAACAGTGTTAACAATATAATCAAACACTATAAGTTATATTCTTTCTATCGATTCTATCTCTACTCACCTTTGGGACTTACCGAGCGATTGTTCGCTGACGACATTCCTTTCTTCTTTCTTTGGAATGTTGTCAGGTGATTCGGACTCATTGGAGATCAAGCCCAGCACTGAAGATTTGGAGCAGATACCATTTGACCCAGAGCTTTAGACACTTGTATATTTTTATTTCATTTCAGTCATGCCATTGTTTAGGCATCGCTTTCTATTCATGCACTTTCATTTCATTTGTACTTGTAAAAAAATGTTTAATAAATAAATTTGATGTTCATTTACATTTCTGTCTCTTGTGTACTTTACTCTATATTGCTTAGATATGCTTAGCGTGTTTACTTCTGAGTAAATACGTAGCGGCCTCATCGCGTCCTCTTGCCGTACACCGGGAAGCGGGGCATGACAGGTTTTGTTGGCAGCCCATGCAGGTCCGCTCTGTATGGACATGCAGGTCAGTTCTGCATGAACATGCGGGTCAGTTCTGTATGAAGTCCTGAGCAATATAACACAAGAATCAGCAACCAAAAATATTCTTTACATATTCCTTGAATCTTCCAATTTCGTATATTTTGAATCTGTCCTAACCCAAAAATTTTCTTTCAAGGTTATGAATTCACCAAACAATATTGCACCAACTTCAACAACACTCCACCACCTCTATCGCTTACACCTATCGTCGCCGCTCCGATCAATGAACAGACGGTACTGCTTGAGGTGATCCGCATCCTTCTAGAGGGACAGCAGCAGGAGACTGCTATGTTGATGAACCGCCCAGAAGCGGAAGCCCCGGGAGTAAAGCAATTTCGGGCTTTGCATCCCAAACAATTCTCAGGAAAATAGAGCCCTCTAGAAGCTGAGGAGTGGGCTCAGAGCATTAAAGATGATCTGGAAGCGGCACAAGTGCCAGAGATAGCTTGGGTTCGAGTTGCAAAGCTGCAACTCATAGACAATGCACGAGTTTGGTGGAAGGCGGAAGAAAGCCGTCTTGACCAACCTATCGAATTGAGGACGTTTCGCGATATGTTCTACACGAAATACTTCCCAGAGACTGCCTGATTCGATATAGAGCAGCAGTTTATTCATCTACAACAGGGTTCGATATGGACCAAGTCAGTAGATGAATATGACGCTGAGTTCACCATGCTCAGTAGGTAAGATATGTCTCAATATTCGATTTTCAAATATTATATACTACACAGCTAACATAATACCTTAACAGATTCGCGGCACACTTGATATCAACGGATGAGATCAGAGCCCGTCGATTCCAGCAAGGGTTAGATTCGGAAATCCAAGCTGCCTTAGCTATAGGGGATTTCCCAACCTATGAGATGGCCCTGAAAGCTGCCCGCCGATATGAGGCAGTGGTGAAAATGAGGGGCAGACCTCAATCTGCTGGGATGAAGCACCCTGCTACTCAGATGGCAGGAGGAGCCTTTTCAAGTCCACAATTTGTGTCCAGGAGACCGGGAGTACCAAACAACCGGTCCAACCCAGCCTTTTGCACCTACTGCAGGAGAGATGTACATTTGGCGAAAGACTGTCGACGTGCAAATTGCCTTTGCTTAGTCTGCGGCTCAGCTATCATGACATTGGGTCTTGTCCTCGTAGACACAACCCAAATGCTGCACTCAGGCCAGCAATTTCTTATCAGCAGTGCCCAGCCATCCAGGCACCTGCTCCATGACTTGCACTACCTGCTCCACCTCCTCGTGGACCGACTGCACCTCCTTCTCGTCGGTTCGATCAAGATCAACGGAATGTACTTCAAGGACAAAGGAACGGACAGAGGAATGTGTAGGGTGTTTTTCGTCACCCTATTGAGATGGGAATACGCGCACTTGTCAGGCGCATTACAGATTCCCCCTACCTAGGGTAGACCGGGGTTTATTGATTGTGGGGATTCGAATCTCCGGCAGCCGCGGGCTAAACTGCCGTTAATTACCCCTCGCCTTTGGAGCGAGAGAACCTCCGATTGACGGGTCAAACAGGTCATGTGAACTCAACATGAAGTGTTGTGTTTTGAAGGGGTTTTATATTGAGGGCCCCGCAGAGTTTTTACGGGGGTCCCGCTACCCGGATAGCGGGCTGGGGGTTAAGAGGGCTAGCAGCTCCCTTGCGGGGTACGGGGCAGCACCCCGTTAGAAATTTTTTCTTAAGGGGACAATGTTGTGGAGTATGTGTGTGTGTGTGTGTATACATATTTATAAAAAAGGAAAGGCATCCAAAGGATGCATGGGAGAAGATGCCAGCGTCTCACGTGCGCGGCACGTGGGCGCTGGGCGCATAGCGCCAGTACCTTACGTGCGCGGCACGCGGGCGCTGGGCGCATGGCGCCAGCGCCTCACGTGCCTGGCACGCTGGCGCTGGGCGCAAGGCGCCAGCGGAAAGTAAAGGGGGGGCTCAGCCTCCCGTACTGGGAGTTGTGCTCCAATTGACTTTTGGGAGTTAAACTCCTTAAAAATAGATGTATTGTTATTGTCAATTTATTCTTATGGAGTTAAACTCCCAGAAATTTTGATTTGTGGAGTTAAACTCCAATAAATCTTTGTAAATGCTCAAGGGGACCCCTTTCTTCTCCCCTGAGCCTTGGATCTTTCCCAAAATGGGATCTCTGGATATGGGTCTCCTTCCTCCTTTTCTGTCGGCCGGATCTTGGAGAACAAGAGGGGGTGAGATTTAAAAATCTCACCTTTTTGAGATCTAATGGAAGATCTGAGCTCCCCTTTGTGGGTTTTGTGGTGAAAAACTATTTATTTTTGGAAGAGCAAGAGTTAAACTCTTGATTTAATTCAAAAAAAGAAGAAGGTTTAGAACCTTGAGGAAGGAGAATGAGGCACAAAACCCTAGAGTTTTTTTTAGAGAATGAAAAGTTGTCTTAGATATTTTCATCATGTTTGCCTTTATAGGTTACAAACTTTACATATAGCCTCTTGGGCTTTACAAAATGGCATTTTGCCCATCCCATGCCTCATGTGCTCATTTTTTTTGCACATGAGCCATGGGTTTTACAAAAATTTGGCTTTATGCCCACTTTCTTACATTTATTCATAAAAAAATATACCAAAATTATTTATTACAAAATTGTTATTTTGGCATGGGGGGCCGGCGGCTTCATGTTCGGGCTCGACCTGGGCATTGGCCCACTTGACCTGGGCTTGGGCCCACATGGCTTGGGTTGACTTTGATTTTGACTTGGTCAACCGGGGTGTAAATTTTTACCCCAACAGAATGCTCCTCCAGCAAGGAGGAATGTGCCGAGGTGACAAGCTTTCATAATGACTGTGGAAGGGGCTGAAGCCACCGGTCAAGTCATTACTGGTAACATTTTCCCTTCAAGATTTACTTTTCCATCTATATATACATATCCATATATTTTCCTTATACCTAAAATATATCCCACATAACTTAGGTATAATCTTAGTAGCCTCATTCCCTTCACTAGCACTCTTCGATACTGGAGCATCTCATTACTTTATGTCGTAACGGTTCGTCCGAACTCATGCGATTCCGGTCAAACTTCTCGTATCCAGCTGGAATGCCAGTTCAGAGAATGGCGTTCTAAAGGTAGTAATGGGATACGATCTGTGTCCAGTGGTCGTCTGCAGCAGAGAATTCTATGCTGACTTCAAGGTACTGGACATACCGAATTTCGATGTCGTCTTGGGTATGGATTGGCTCGAAATATTCTATGCTACCATTGACTGTTTTCAAAGGATGGTAGTATTCGAGATTCCAGATCATCCGGTCTTCTATTTCAAAAGTGGAGACCATACCCTAGAGCCAAGTACATACAAGGCGAAACCAAAGAAGGAAGTGATTGCAGCAATTCAAGCAGAGGAAGGATCAAAGCCGGAAATAGTTCGAGAGTTTGACGATGTGTTTCCTGAAGACATATTAGGTTTGCCTCCCGATCGAGCTCTTGAATTCAGCATTGATTTAGTACCAGAAGCACAACCGGTAATCAAAGCACCATATCGGTTAAGTCCGGAAGGTTTGAAGGAAATCCGAACTCAGTTGGACGAATTATTGGCGAAAGGATGGATTCGTCCCAGCACTTCAAGTTGGGGATCACCAGTTATGCTTGTAAAGAAGAAGGAAGGTTCATATCGAATGTGCATTGATTATAGAGCTCTGAACGATGTAACTATAAAGAATAAGTATCCACTTCTGCGCATCGACGGCCTGTTCGATCAGCTAAGTGGATCTTGCATTTTCTCCAAGTTAGATCTTCGTTCGGGTTATCATCATGTGAAGGCCAAAGAATCTGATATCCATAAAACGGCATTCTAAACTCGCTATGGACATTACGAATTTCTTGTGATGCCATTTGGAGTGACCAACGCCCTAGCTATATTCATGAACCTGATGAATCAAGTTTTCCGAGAGTACCTAGACAAGTTTGTTGTCATCTTCATCGATAACATCCTGGTGTATTCTAAGAGTCGGAAGGAACATGTCGAGCACCTACGAATTGTTCTGGAAACCCTACAACAACATCAACTCTATGCCGAGTACAGTAAATGCGAGTTTTGGCTAGATCAAGTTGGTTTTCTTGGACATATTGTATCAGGCGATGGAATCTCTGTAGATCCAGCTAAAGTTTCAGCAGTAAGAGAATGGCCGACACTGAAATCAGTGAAGGAAATTCAAAATTTCTTGGGTCTAGCTGGATATTACAGAAAGTTCATTGAAGGATTTTCGAAGATTGCAACACCTCTGACCAAGCTCACACGTAAATTTGAAGAATTCGTGTGGTCAGAAACATACGAGCAAGCTTTCGTAGAACTCAAGTCAAGATTGACATCGGCGCATATCCTTGTCATACCGGACCAATCTGGAGGTTTTGAAGTGCATTACGATGCATCCGGTAAGGGATTATGATGTGTTCTACATCAGCACGGAAAAGTTGTGGCTTATACTTCAAGACAGTTAAAGAATCATGAGCGCAATTATCCGACGCATGATTTAGAGTTGGCGGCCATTATCTTTGCTCTTATGATTTGGCGCCATTATCTTCTTGGTGAACGAGTGGACATATACACAGATCATAAGAGTCTGAAATATATGTTTACTCAGAAGGAGTTGAATATGCGGTAGAGAAGATGGTTAGAACTCATGGCGAACTTTGATATCAACCTGCAATATCATCCAGGGAAGGTGAATGTAGTTCCAGATGTCCTTAGTCGCCAACCATTAGCACTGAATCTCACCGCATAGTGGAAGCTTCAACAAAACTTATATGAGATGAAGATTGAAGTAGTCATGCCAGGTAACGCTTCAAGTTTGATGAACTTATAAGTTCAATCTACCATTGTCAATCAGATCAAAGCAGTTCAAATAAGTGATGCTAAGTTGCAAAAGACCAGAGAACAAGTGGAAAGTGGACTTCAAATAGATTTCATCATCCATAAAGACGGATCTTTGAGATACGGCAGTAGATTGTATGTACCAAAAGGCTCTGTGCGAGAAGAGCTGATGAAAGAAACTTACAGCTCTCCTTATTCAGTACACCCTGGAGGGACAAAGATGTACAAAGATTTACGTCAAAATTACCGGTGTCATGGAATGAAGCGTGAAGTAGCCAGAAGCGTCGCTAAATGCTTGGTGTGTCAACAAGTAAAGGTTGAACATCACAGGACTACTGGATTACTTCAACCGTTACCTATCCCAGAATGAAAGTGGCAACACATCACAATGAATTTCGTGACTGCACTTCCTCGCAGCACGAAGGATAACGCTGAGATATGGGTTATTGTAGATCGACCCACAAAGTCGGCTCATTTTATTCCCTTTCGAGTTGGCCAATCTACTGAGATATTAGCAAAGAAGTACATGGATGTAAGAATCTAAGTAAGATTTAAACTCTTCAAAAATGTACTATCTCTGATACCCATTTACTCATGCAGGAAATCGTGAGATTACATGGAGTATCAGTTTGCATTGTCTCCGGTTGTGACACCAGGTTCCGATCGCAATTTTGGCGAAGTCTGTAAGCGAGCTTAGGAACAAGTCTGAATTTCAGCACGGCGTATCATCCACAAACAGATGGTCAGTCTGAGCGGACTATTCAGATCGTAGAAGATATGCTCAGAGCATGTATGTTAGACTTCGGAGGATCGTGGGAAGATCACCTATATCTTATGGAGTTTTCATACAACAACAGCTACTAAGCAAGTATAGGAATGACACCTTTTGCAGTGCTTTATGGAAGGAAGTGTCGATCGCCATTAAGTTGGGACGATATCGGAGATAGAGAACTCCTTGGACCTGAGATGATAGTAGCAACTTTCGACGTGGTTCGTACTATCAGGGAAAGAATTAGCATAGCCCAAGATCGACAGAAACACTGGGCTGATGCAAAGCGCCGTCACTTGGAGTTTCAACCGGGAGAACATGTATTTCTGAAGATATCTCCGAACCGTGGAGTGATACATTTTGGAAGACGGGGTAACCTTAGTCCAAGGTACATTGGACCGTTCGACATACTCGAACGAGTCGGTGAAGTGGCTTATCGATTGACACTTCCACCTTCATTGGAAGGAGTGCACAACGTGTTCCACATATCTCAACTCAGAAGGTATGTGAGTGACCCCATCTATATTCTTGATCATTCCGACCTCACTGTACAGCCAGATTTATCTTGTGAGCAACAACCTATTGAGATCCTGGATAGAAAGGTGAAGTCGCTTTGGAACAAGAAAGTCAATTTGGTTCGAGTGATGTGGAGAAAGGACACACCAGGAGAATCAACTTGGGAAAGGGAAGATAAGATGCGTGCAAGATACTCTCATTTATTTGTAAAATAGTCCTTAAAAATAAATTGTAAATTTCGAGGACGAAATTTTTGTAAGGAGGGTAGACTGTAACAACTCTAATTTCAATGTACAGAAAATTGGTTAAAAGTTAATGTACAATTGGGGTATTTGCAATCCTGTGTATACTATAAGTATTTGATTTGCTTTTGAACAACAAGAAACAACTTGTAGCTCATTGGTAAAGTCTTGCACTGCTGTGATGTAGCCCTTGTTTTCGAATCCCCTCAGCCACAAATTCTTTTTATTTTATTTTTCTTTTAATTTTTAAGAAGCCCAAAGGTTTGCACGTGCACAACACGTAAAATGAAAAGTCACAAATTATTTAAACATGTGCACGGGGGTATACGAGACGACACCAACACGTGGCACCCAATCCCAACACCCCCCATCGGTAAAGACCCGGCGAAAAGCCCTAAATGCCCGGTACCGCCGGTCTAAACTGTCGGGAATGCTTTGATTTTTTCCCCTGCACCCTTTGGCCTACCCCACTTCCCCCAGGCTGTTTATCTTCTCTGCGTTTATCCAGAGAATAATAATACACCTTTTAATCAAATTTTTAATACAAATTTTAATGCATTCATTAATCCTCTAAAACCCTAATTTTCCCTATAAATACCACACCATATTTCACCCCTCCTCACCAGAATTTCATTGTCAAAACTCTCCAAAATTCTCAAGTCCCTTTTGTGTGCAAGTGGAGTTAGCGAAGGGTGAAGTTCCGGCGACGATCCAAGGAGATTCCGGCGACGAAACGACGCCCCGAAGCATTCTGTAGCTTCCTCTCCCTCTTCTCTTGATCCCAAGCCAGTAAGTTTCTTCTCCCCCTCTCTTCTCCTATTATAAAAAGTTCTAATTCTAAAACCCGACGGAAGCAGGGTTAATCCGACTTCCGATTCGGTTTTTTTTATAAAACTCTACTTTTTTTAATCAATAAAATTCCATACCATCACATAATGTTTAACAAACATTAACAAACATTAACAAACATTTTAAAATAAGTTTTATCTCAAAATATTCTTGTATGAAATTTTTATTGTATTTTTTACGGTAAAATACCACATACTTCATTTACGACATAAAACAACACAAAACTTGTATTACCTTTAGATAACTCACGAGTTAATGACCTACCTCATCACAACACACATCTTTGATATAACACGATGAAGTTTTGCGAATATTTTCATGGGATAACACGACTTTACAAATAAATATCATCAACTTATAAAACCATTTCTTTAAAAAGATGAATTAAACAATTTCTTACAATTGCGCCTCTACAACCCACTTTTAGGGACCCCGTTCGGGATGGTGTGGATTATCGCACATCCTCTGGCTTAGTAGAGCGAGATGCAGACCTCCGAAAGTAGCTGTAGGGTGTTTTTCGTCACCCCATTGAGATAGGAATATGTGCGCGCTTGTCAGGCGAATTACAGATTTCCCCTGTCTAAGGTAGGCTAGGGTTTATTGATTGTGGGGATCCGAATCTCCGACAGCCGCAGACTAAGCTGTCGTTAATTACTCTTCGCCTTTGGAGCGAGAAAACATTCGATTGACAGGTCAAACAGGTCATGCGAACTCAATGTGCAGTGTTGTGTTTTGAAGGGGTTTTGGATATATCGGGAACCCCACAGAGTTTTTATGGGATCCCGCTACCCGGATAGCGGGCTGGGGGTCAAGGAGGCTAGCATCCCCCTTGCGGGGTATGGGGCAGCGTCCCGTTAGAAATTTTTTTCTAACAGAGACAGTGTCGTGGAGTGTGCGTGTGTCTATACACACACACACACACATACACGTATATATAAAAAGGGGAAAAGCATTCAAAGGACGCGTGGGGGGCCAGCGCTTCACGTGCGTGGCATGCAGGCGTTGGGCGTTAGCGCCTTACGTGCATGGCACGCGGGTGCTAGCGCCTCACGTGCATGGCATGCGGGTGCTGGGCGCCGGGGGCTAGCGCCTCACGTGCATGGCACGCGGGCACCAACGCCTCACATACGTGGCACGCGGGCGCCAGGCTCCTGCGCTTCACATGTGTGGCATGCGGGCACCAGCGCCTCACGTGCGTGGCACGCGGGCGCCGGGCGCCAGCGCCTCACGTGCGTGGCATGCGGGCACTGGACGCCAGCAGGAAAAAGGGGCTTAGCCCCTGCATAGGGAGTTGAACTCCTAGAAGGAAAGACTTTTTTTATATGGAGTTAAACTCCCAGAAGCCTTGATTTATGGAGTTAAACTCCAAGAAATCTTTGTATGCTCAAGGGGACCCCTTTCCTCTCCCCTGAGCCTTGGATCTTTCCCAAAATGGGGTCTTTGGGGATGGGTCTCCTTCTTCCTCCTCTCTGTCGGACGGATCTTGGAGAAAAAGGGATGAGATTTAAAAATCTTCCCTTTTTGAGATCTGATGGAAAATCTGAGTTCCTCTTTGCGGGTTTTATGGTGAAAAACTATTTATTTTTAGAAGAGGAAGAGTTAGACTCATGATTTAATTAGAAGAAGAAGAAGAAGGTTTAGAACCTTGAGGAAAGGGAAGGAGGCACAAAAACCCTAGATTTTTGAGGGGAATAAAAAGTTGTTTCTTATTTCATCATCATGTTGTCTTATATAGGCTTACAAATTTACATATAGCCCCTTGGGCATCACAAAATGGTATCTTTCCCATCCCATACCTCATGTGCTCATTTCTTTTGCACATAAGCCATGAGCTTTACAAAAATTTGGCTTTATGCCCATTTTGCTTACATTCATGCATAAAAAAAATTACATCAAAATTATTTATTACATGATTTTTATTTTGGCATGGGGGAGGCTGGCCGCGGGGCTCGACTTGGGCATGGGCCCACTTGAGCTGGGCTTGGGCCCGCTTACTTGGAGTTGACTTTGACTTTGACTTGGTCAACCGGGATGCAATTTTTGACCTTAATAAAGTGCCCCTATCAATAAATGCACACCACATGTGTAAGCCGTGTGCATGAAATTGATGGATCTTCTTTCATGTGGAGGCGACTTGATTTGGTTCATGCTTTTGGGAAGCCGACACTGCCCTTTTTACGACATGGATGGTCGATGCTTGGCGCGTCTCCAAGACGGAGTGTCCGTGGTAGACGTTTCCCTGGCATGGAGCAATTTGGTTCCCACTTTGTGGGAAGCCGGCACTGCCCTTTTTACGACATGGACGGTCGGCGCTTGACGCGTCTCCGAGGCGGAGTGTCCGTTGTAGACGTTTCCCCGGCACGGAGTGATTTGGTTCCCGCTTTGTGGAAAGCTGGCACTGCCCTTTTTACGACATGGACGGTCGATGCTTGACATGTCTCCAAGGCGGAGTGTCCGTGGTAGACGTTTCTCCGGCACGGAGTGTCGCTGGTTGATTCCAACTCGAAGCATAATTCCGACAGGGAAGGCAGATACACCGAGGCAAAGCATGATTTCGACACGGGGTACACTCTGAGACGAAGAATGATTCTTACGCAGAGCTTGTTGGGCGACTTGATTCTGAGACGGAGCATAATTCCGACGGGGAGGTTGTTGGTTGATTCCGAGTCGAAGCATCATTTCGACAGGGAAGGCAGATACACCGAGGCAAAGCATGATTTCGACACGGGGTGCACTCTGAGACGAAGCATGATTCCGATGCAGAGCTTGTTGGTTGACTTGATTCCGAGGTGAAGCTTAATTCCGATGAGGAGGTCGCTGGTTGATTCCGAGCTGAAGCATAATTCCGACGAGGAGGTCGTTGGTTGATTCCGAGCTGAAGCATAATTCCGACGAGGAAGTCACTGGTTAATTCCGAGCTGAAGCATAATTCCGACAGGGAAGGCAGATACACCGAGGAAAAGCATGATTTGGACACGGGGTGCACTCTGAGACGAAGCATGATTCCAACGCAGAGCTTGACATTCCGACCGAAGCATAGTTTCGATGCAGAGGTTGATTCTCAGGCAAAGCATAATTCCGACAGGGAAAGCAGATACTCCGAGGCGAAGCATAACTTCAGCACGGGGTACACTCTGAGACGAAGCATGATTCTGCCGCAGGGGTTATTGGTTTGATTTGATTTGGGTTGATATCAGCATCGCTATACTGGAATATGGTACCAGGAGCGAATCATCATTTGCCATGAGTGGATTTGGGGATTTTGGTTTTGGTTTGGCATCAGCATTGCTACACTGGAATATGGTACCAGGAGTGAATCATCATTTGCCGTGAGGGGATTTCCCTCGTTCCCAGTTTAACGACTTAGGGGTCATCTGTTCCCAGTTTAACGACTTAGAGGTCATTTGTTCCCAGTTTAACGACTTAAGGGTCTATTGGATCAGAAGTTTGTAATTTTGGGGTAGGGGCCGGCATCAGCGTTGCTAACACTGAAGCACAGGTACCAGGAGCAATTCATCATTTGCCTTTTCCTGTTGGGGAGCGATTGCTTAGGAGACAGGTTTAGGTCCCTATCACTTAAGGCTTTTCAATTTTATGAGCCGTAAGGGTCCCATAAAAGCATTTTCTCCCTACGAGTCGAAAGGATCCCGTAGGTGTATTTTCTCCTTAGGAGTCGTGAGGACCCCCAAGTGTGTTTTTCCTTTGTGAGTCGTAAGGATCCCACGAAGGTGTTTTTTTACGAGTCGTAAGGATCCCGTAAGTTTTGTTCTCCTCATGCATCGTGAGGACACATGAGTGGGTTTTCCCAAATGGAGCATAATTCCAAGGGCGGAGACCAGCCACGTAACTGGTGATTGCGATGGGGCATGGGTATGATGAGAATTATTTGAGCCCGTGGATTGTATACGGTAGTCAACTTGGGGACCAACCATAGGGCTGGGAGAATTTTTGAAAATTGGATTTTGGTTGGCGTCTGCATCGCTGCACTGGAATATGGTACCAGGAGCGACTCATCATTCGCCATTGGGAATTTTAATTTTGGTTGGCGTCTGCATCGCTGCACTGGAATATGGTACCAGGAGCGACTCATCATTCGCCGTTGGGACATTCAGAGTTTGGTTGGCGTCTGCATCGCTGCACTGGAGTATGGTACCAGGAGCGACTCATCATTCGCCGTTAGGGATTTAAGTTTTGGACGGTGTCTGCCTCGCTGCACTGGAATATGGTACAAGGAGAGACCCATCATTCGCCGTTAGGACATTTAGAGTTTGGTTGGCGTCTGCATCGCTGCACTGGAATATGGTACCAGGAGCGACTCATCATTCGCCGTTTGAGAATTTGGCTTTTAGACGGCGTCTGCATTGCTGCACTGGAATATGGTACCAGGAGCGACTCATCATTCACCGTTTTTTTTACCGCGATTGCTCTATCATTTCAGCTTTTCTTATCGCGAAGGTCGCGATTGCCCTATCATTTCGGCTATTTATCCGCGGTTGCCCCATCATTTCGGCTTTATTTTCATCTTTATTTTTACTCGTTGATTTTTATTACGAGTTGCCCCATCATTTCGGCTTTTTATATATTTATTATTATTATTATTATTATTATTATTTTTGTTTTATTTACACATTTTTACATCCCCAGTTTAACGACTTAGAGGTCGATTATTCCCAGTTTAATGACATGGTGGTCAGCTGTTTTGTCTGAAGATGGCGGTCGCAGCTTGACTGTTTGCCAACACGCCTTTAGACAGTTCTATCTCTTCTGCCTTATATTGTTTTTCGACCCAATCTTTGAAGACGAAACAGTCCTCAATAGCATGACTTATCACTCTATGATAGGGGCAGTATTTGGGGTCGTCAGTCATATTCGCTTCTTGCGGTCTTTTTGATTCTTGCAATTATAGACCGTTTCTCAGGGCGTCTTTGAATATTTTACGGATTTTGTCCTTTCTGAAGGAATAAATCTTATCCAGCTTCTCTTTCAGTGGAGCTTCTCCGCCCTCTCCGAACACTGGCTTCCGAGGCTGGTTAGCATTAGGCCCTCTCATCCCTCACTTATTTCGGTTAGCCGAAGTGTTGAAAGATTCAGTATCGTCGGAATTTCCGCCTTTGCGATTATCGTTCTTTTGGTTTATCCAGGACCTATTGTTATTTTAGGAATCTGAGGAGGACTCCTGCTTTGAGCGCTTCAGCATCTAAACTTTCCTAGTCAGCTCTTGGAATGTTTTGAGACCCGCGGTGCATAGAAACGGGGCCATCCAATTGTTGAGATTTTCGACAAGGAGACTGACAGATTGGTCCTGCTCTATTGGCGGTTCACATTTGACGGAGAGATTGCGCCATCGGGTTATAAAATCCGTGCTACTTTCGATGTTCTTTAGCTTGGTCCTTACGAGATCGGCAATGGTGATCTTATCGCTGACGCTCATGAACCTCTGCCGAAACAGAGACTCCATTTGGACGAAAGTTGTGACGGAGCCATCCGGTATGCTTGCGTACCAGTCGAAAGCAACATCGGTCAAGCTATTAACGAACTGGCGGAGGAGAAGTGCATCATTGCCCCCAATATTCCCGCATGAGGTTTTAAAGTGGGCGATGTGCTGATTCGCATTTCCCATCCCATCGAATCTTCCGAATTTAGGGATGACATAGTCGCTAGGAAATTCTACCAGATCATACTGAGCAGGATATGGTCTTCCGCTACCGCTAACATCTTTTTGCGCTTCGGCTTCAGCTACCAATGTTTTGACTTTGTTGGCAACCAAATCCATGATTTGATCTTGAGTTAGCGGGCTACTGTCATCGGTAGCCAAGACATTTCCCGAGATAGGATGCGACTGACTTTCATGTGGTCCGCCCACTTTTGGATTTGAGGGAATAGGCGTCGGCTGTCTTGGGACACCGTTTCCCGGTTCATGAGCAGAGCCCTGCGCTTGATTGGGTGGCTGAGAGGCAAGTTGGGTCGTGAGCTGTAAGACGAGGTTTGTCAAGTCGTCAATTTTTTAGTCGAGCTTGGCCGTCTCCTTGTCTTTGTTTTTAAGTAGCTTTCGGAGCTCTTGGAGAAGTTGCTGCTCTGCGGTCTTAGGATGGAAAGTTGGCTCATCTTCGCTTCTCGAGCCCGACTCCTCATGAACTGAGGGCTCACTCTGCTTATCAGCCTCACTGGAAGGGTCTTCATTACCTTCCAGAAGAGGCTGGTCTGGGAATGTGGCTGCCATATTCACACCAGATTGGATTTGAGATGCGGTGGCCCCCAGCCTTGCTTTTGCTGCGAAGGTTGTCGCTGGGACGCATGCCCACCATGTAAACGGTGTGGATAACACATTCAGCCATCCTTTCGTCACTGGCAGCTGGTTTCGTGGAGCGGTCCGGGCTTTGGAAATTCATAAATTTTAACATGGCCGGAGCCCTAGCCTTTCTGTTAGCTCTGTATCTGAGACGCTTCTGCCTCAGCTTCTCTGCCTTGAGAGCTTGACAGGCTTCTGCTCTTCGGGAAGCCGCCATAGGCTGAGTGATGGGGAGTCTTGAGAAGACATCCGCCGTGTGTCCGTCTAAGGTATCGCCTGGGCTTGCCCGCGACGTCTGGAAACTTCTTTTGTTTTGATGGCTTTGCCCACGCTGGGGCCATGGGGAGCCGTTTGAACAACGACTTGCGTTTAGGTTGGGCGCCCTCGAGATCACCACATTTGGCCTCTTTCCTTTCGAGGCCGGTTTGTCGATTACCAGATCTTGAAGAGCAGGGATGGCGTTAGTTGGCACGAATAGAATAGAGCCAAATGGCAGTGGTGGCTCCTCCCACTGTCGCCCGAGACTGGCCGAAAGGACCGTCATGGCGTCCATCTTCATCGTGTAGAAGATGGGTGTTGTGCTGAGAGCTGAGATCATCCTTGGAGACATTTTGCTGCGTCCGAAGATTGCGATTGGAAAGTGTTAACCTGCACAAAAAAGCATGATTTCAGTACAGGAAATTGATATGCATATTAATTGAGTTCGCATGAATGCTTAACCCGAAATATGGGAGGAAAGATCGGTCCCACCGGGCGTGCCAGAATCTTTAGGGTGTTTTTCGTCACCCCATTGAGATGGAAATACATGCACGCTTGTCAGGCGTATTATAGATTCCCCCTGCCTAGGGTAGGCTGGGGTTTATTGATTGTGGGGATCCGAATCTCCGGCAGCCGCGGACTAAGCTGCCGTTAATTACCCTTCGTCTTTGGAGTGAGAGAACCTCCGATTGACGGGTCAAACAGGTCATGCAAACTCAATGTGCAGTGTTGTGTTTTGAAGGGGTTTTCGATATATCGGGGGCCTCGCAGAGTTTTTACGGGGTCCCGCTACCCATATAGCGGGCTGGGGGTCAAGGGGGCTAGCAGCCCCCTTACGGGGTGCGGGACAGCGCCCCTGTTCAGTTGATAAAACTGCATATTTAATATGACATTTTTCCTACTATTTCTATATAATAAAAGGTGTTTATTATAATATATGATACATATGAGGGTTTATCTATAAAAATACTATTTTCATGTGTTTATATATTATAAATAACATTTTGTAGGAAAAAGTGAGCATATAATATACATGTAACATTTGGCCCATTTAAATATGCTTACCTTATTAATACCTTTGACCAATCTTTAATGGTTAAGTTAATATCTCAATAAAACAAACTCTACTAATATTGTTTGTTGAGTTATTGTGCAGAATTTTCAGGGCTGAAATCAAGGAAATCAAAGTTGGCAAATCAAATCTACCAAAGATATTCAAGAAACTAATTCTGGTAGAAATGTAGAAAAGATTTTCAAAGTCTAGATACTCAAAAGATTACCAAGTGTTACAGATATGAAGCTACAAAAATTAAAGGCCATGATCTCACCAAAAAGGGGCGGATCCACGGCCAAACCTATCCAATGGCCGCGGTTCCGCCACGGATTTGAAGAGTTGAGATATGGGATTGTGGTGGTTAGGATCCTAACAACTAGTTTCCATATTAGGAAACGATGGTTCTGGCTCTGTGACTATAAATGAGGACCGAGAGCCTCTTGGAAAATTTATCAAGCCGACGAGATCACGAAGTCCAAGACGGCTCACGCATCTAGACTGGTCATCAACGGTTCATCTACCTCCTTAGAAGGGATCGAGAAGCAAACTAGGTTTTTGTAATCATTTTCCAAGGAATCAAAGTGTACTTGATCTTGTTGATTAATAAAGGTAGTTTATTGCATTTTATTTTCTTCATGATTTCTATCTCTTCTTATCCCAACATGCGCGAGTAATTCTCCGCTTGTTAGGGTTCGTAGGATTAGGGTAGGCTGATGGATGAAGAACATCCCTAAACTCTTTTTAAGTCCTATAAAGTTTATGAACTTTATCAAAAGAATCATTAATATCCTAATCGGGCGCGCTAACAATTCCTTGTTAGTTCCGACCGCGATTAGAGATTAGATTAATGATTGTTTTGATAAAGGCTAGATATGAACGGAGTTCCGTGTCAAGATAGGGGTTAAGAGTGGGATTCCTTTTCCCTCCAGAAACCCTAATCTACACGCATCACCGTCGTTCTAGTTTTAAATCTATTAAAGGATAAAAGGGTAACTTTTAATTAATCATCCATAACTACTAAATCCTAACGAACCCTACAAGCCCCCTTATTATATTAACTACATCCTTAAATAATCTAGATCTATATTCTGCATTAGTGCTTAACGTAGATCTAGAAACTTTTCACAAAATTCTTTATTCCTCCTCTCTTTTTCAACACATCTAAAGTAACAGTAAAAGATTCAACGTTTCCCAGAGGACGACCCATACTCATCTCGGTCTAGCTATATGTGACACCGTTATTGATTGCGGTTAACTACAAACACACTTTTTCGTAACAATCAGCCCCGTTAGAAATTTTTTTCTAACAGAGACAGTGTCGTGGAGTGTATGTGTGTCTATATATATATATATATATATATATATACACATATACACGTATATATAAAAAGGGGAAATAGCGTTCAAAGGACCCATGGGGGGCCAGCGCCTTACGTGCGTGGCATGCAGACGCTGGACGCCAGCGCCTCACGTGTGTGGCACGCGGGCACTGGCCGCCAGCGCCTCACGTGCGTGGCACGCGGGCACTGGGTGGCAGGCGCCCGCACCTCACGTACGTGGCACGCGGGCGCCGGGCGCCAGCTCTTCAGGTGCCTAGCGCGCGGGCGCCAAGCGCCAGCGCCTCACGTGCGTGGCATGCGGGGGCTGGGCGCCAGCGGGAAAAAGGGGCTTAGCCCCTGCACAGGGATTTGTACTCCCGATTTACTTTTGGAGTTGAACCCCTAGAAAGAAAGACGTTTTTATATGGAGTTAAACTCCCAGAAGTTTTGATTTGTGGAGTTAAACTCCAAGAAATCTTTGTAAATGCTCAAGGGGACCCCTTTCTTCTCCCTGAGCCTTGGATCTTTCCTAAAATGGGGTCTTTAGGGATGGATCTCCTTCTTCCTCCTCTCTGTCGGCCGGATCTTGGAGAAAAGGGGATGAGATTTAAAAATCTCCCATTTTTGAGATCTGATGGAAGATCTGAGTTCCCCTTTACGGGTTTTATGGTGAAAAACTATTTATTTTTAGAAGAGGAAGAGTTAAACTCTTGATTTAATTAAAAAACAGAAGAAGAAGGTTTAGAACCTTGAGGAAAGAGAAGGAGGCACAAAAACCCTAGATTTTTTAGGGGAATAAAAAGTTGTTTCTTATTTCACCATCATGTTGCCTTATATAGGCTTACAAATTTACATATAGCCCCTTGGGCTTTACAAAATGGTATCTTTCCCATCCCATGACTCATGTGCTCATTTTTTTTGTGCATAAGCCATGAGATTTACAAAAATTTGGCTTTATGCCCATTTTGCTTACATTCATGCATAAAAAAAATTACATCAAAATTATTTATTACATGATTTTTATTTTGGCATAGGGGAGGCTGGCCGCGGGGCTTGACTTGGGCATGGGCCTACTTGAGCTGGGCTTTGGCCCGCTTACTTGGGGTTGACTTCGACTTCGACTCGGTCAACCGGGGTGCAATTTTTGACCCCAACAGGAGCATTCGATCTCGATGAAATTTTTATGCATTTTTCTTTAGAAAATGAGATTTCTACAAGAAAATAAATAAAATTATTTTCATTAAATATATATATATATATATATATATATAATCAAAATATCTACTTTAATTTATTATATAAATATTCCAAGTTTTCAAAAGGAATCACCATTACATCAAAACTAATTCAGGATTTCAAGTTCTTTTTCAAAGTATCTGACTCAGACTGCGTCTCAATCTAATCAATCTGACTTGAATGTGATTCATGTATAAAACTACAATGCAACATGAATCCATGAATCCGTCTGTTCAATCTATATCAATCTATATTGACTGAACCGAACCATGGATATACTCCGTCTACATGACTCTCCATTTATATCCATTCCATTTACTGATATCATGGTTTCGGCAAGTCATCCATCTATATAACAAAACAATACAATCAATACAAAAGACATCGCGGGGTTTATAAGAGGTAGATTGGTACGGAAGGTATTAAAAGTGGCACGAGACTGTAACCATAATACACCTAATCTGAATATCCATTGCCGTTGTACCGTGGCTGAACGGTTCTTTGTGCTCCGTATACCTTAGTCTCCGGAATAGTGGGACTCCTCTCGTATACACTGGCATTTTCTGTACCAAGCTACAAACAACAACATTAACAATATAATCAAACATTATAAGTTATATTCTTTTTGTCGACTCTATCTCTACTCACTTTTGGGACTTACCGAGCGATTGTTCGCTGACGACATTCCTTTCTTCTTTCTTTGGAATGTTGTCAGGTGATTCGGACTCATTGAAGATCGATCCCAGCACTGAAGATTTGGAGTAGATACCATTTGATCTAGAGCTTTAGACACTTGTACATTTTTGTTTCATTTCAGTCATACCATTGTTTAGGCATCGCTTTCTATTCATGTACTTTCATTTCAGTTGTAATTGTAAAAGAATGCTTAATAAATAAAGTTGATGTTCATTTACATTTCTGTCTCTTGTGTACTTTACTCTATATTGCTTAGATACGCTTAGCGTGTTTATTTCTGAATAAATCGGGAAGCGGGGCATGACAGGTTTTGTTGGCCGCCCATGCAGGTCCGCTCTGTGTGAACTTGCAGGTCAGTTCTGTATGGACATGCGGGTCAATTCTGCATGAAGTTCTAAGCAATATAATACAAGAATCAACAACTAAAAACATTTTTTACATATTCCTTGAATCTTCCAATTTCATATATTTTTAATCTGTCCTAACCCAAAAATTTTCTTTCAAGGTTATGGATTCACCAAACAACATTAGCACCAACTTCAACAACACTCCACCACCTCTACCGCTTACACCTATCGTCGCTGCTCCGATCAGTGAACAGACGGTACTGCTTGAGGCGATCCGCAACCTCCTGGAGGGACAGCAACAGCAGACAGCTATGTTGATGAACCGCCCAGAAGCGGAAGCCCGAGAGTAAAGCAATTTCGGGTTTTGCACCCCAAACAATTCTCAGGAAAAGAGAGCCCTATAGAAGCTGAAGAGTGGGCTCAGAGCATTGAAGATGATCTGGCAGCGGCACAAGTGCCAGAGATAACTTGGGTTCGCGTTGCAAAGCTGCAGCTTACAGACAATGCACGGGTTTGGTGGAAGGCGGAAGAAAGCCGTCTTGACCAACCTATCGAATGGAGGACGTTTCGCGATATGTTCGACGCAAAATACTTCCCAAAGACTGCCCGATTCGATATGGAGCAACAGTTTATTCATCTACAACAGGGTTCGATGTGGTCCAAGTCTGTAAATGAATATGACGCTGAGTTCACCATTCTCAGTAGGTAAGATATGTCTCAATATTCGATTTTCAAATATCACATACTACATAGCCAACACAATCCCTTAACAGATTCGCGGCACACTTGATACTGACGGATGAGATCAGAGCCCGTTGATTCAAGCAAGGGTTAGATTCGGAAATCCAAACTGGCTTAGCTACAGGGGATTTCCCAATCCACGAGATGGCCCTGAAAGCTGCCCGCCGATATGAGGCAGTGGTGAAAATGAAGGGCAGACCTCAATCTGCCGGGATGAAGCGCCCTGCCACTCAGATGGCAGGAGGAGCCTCTTCAAGGACAAAATTTATGCCCAGATGACCGGGAGTACCAAACAACCGGCTCAACCCAGCCTTTTGCACCTACTACAGGAGAGATGGTGTTAGTGTATATGCCCTAGGGGCCATTATTGTATCATACTAGATTGTATATTACTTAATGGAAGCTTGGGATATTCACAGTTGTATATACAGTCTTGCTAAAAATAGTAGTATGCTACTTGGTTTGTGTCTACTTTAATATGTGCATATGTTTCTTTTGACGTATCACTTATATATATTAGTAGAGCCCATAGGATCTTTGCTTGATTACCACCGTTGTGATGGCAGTCACACTAGTGGGGGCTGGGTAGTCTGTAGGCAACATCCTATATAGGTCGCTGGTCGTTGGATTATCGAGATAGGGCATCGATATTCCGGAGTAGACTAAGTGTGTATGCTTCTCATCCCAGTTGGGGAGATGGTCTGTCCCACAGCCATCAGTACGTCGTACTGGAGATAGTATACAGGTGCTCGTTAGGTTACGGGTACACCAGACAGGACTTGCAGGAGAACTGATTGGTTGGTATTATACCCGTCGTCAGTTAACAGTTCCCAGATGACATGAGTACAGCATAGTCCGCAGACTTGACACTGCTACTTTGCCTCGAGTGTATCCCACTGTTCTTAGATTGCTATCCTACCACGGCTCAAAGGAGTCGTGCAAACAGGTAGCAGTTGGGTGCAGTCCCGAGCACTTAGAGACAGTAGTGGTTAGACAGGATTCGTCTCTCCCGGTATTGGGAGATGATATCGCGCTGTGTCAGAGAGCCATTACGCAAAGTCCCTGGCCAGGGCAAGCGAGATATACTGGTAGGTTCCAGTAGCTTCTCAGGGTGTAATGGGTTTCGCTCCGACATGACTTATACAGCTATTAGGGGACTGACGCTTGCCGCCCCCAGGCTTGATATGCGATAGTCTTAGACGAACAGACCGGACCGTATGGAGATTGTCACATCAGGCTCAGTGGGAGTTCGGATGAGTTTCCTCATCGGCTTTCTTATCGACATCTACCTGGGGACCGTTACGTACAGCTAGTGCCGCTTGCGGTCTGTAGTTAAACCCACTGCCAGCGAAGTGTCGAGTCTTTAGAGTCCCATACAGAGAGTTTCCCTGCTCCAGGCGAAACGATATAGAGGTCGTATGGTTTTACGACAAGGGTTCGGAGGCATACGTGTGTTTACGCACGTACGACTTTTCGGACAGTTTTTACTAGCCGGTTTTGGTTTAAGCCAGATTCTAGTATCGGATAATTGGATTTATACAGTCTAAAGTTTTTTCGTGTTTTCACGGATTGGAGGGGCATTCTCGTAATTTTTCGGGAAGCTTCTAGAAGAGTGGTGACTAAGGGGTTAAGGTGGCATTGCATTAAATGAGATTAGTGACTCATTTGTGTGATTCATCCAAGTCATTAAATGCATCATAAATGCTTAATGACTCATGGAGATGAATCACTCATAGATATTTATGAAGCATGGTTGATAATTCTTTTATTTGATTTTTGGATAAATAATAATGCTTCATATAAATTATGATAAGATCATTATCTCATTTTCATTTCTCATCTTCACTTTCTCTCTCCTCAAGCTCACTCTCTCTTCAAACCCTAACCCTAACCTCTCATGTGTTGAGATCAAGGGTTAGCTAGACTAATACATCCATAACCTCACTCTATATCCCCTAGGTAGCTTAGATTAGCACTTTAAGCAACCTAAATATCTCAAGTTTGAGATTAAGCTTGGCGTAAGAGCTTTCGGGTGGATCGTCTTTGATTCGAGGAGGCCGTTGAGGTGCCGATGTTCCAAGGAGCCTACGAGGAGTGGAGGACCGCGATGAAGACCCGAAGAACTAGTATCGTGAGGTATAATTTCGTATCCGAGTAGTTAAACCTCTAGTTGATAGTTAGCAATGGTTTAGATAAGATTCATGTGCTCAAGTCCATATTACGAAGCTTTGATAATCATTTTTCATATATTCCGCCTCCCCGCAAGTTCGTGGGGTGCGTGACACGGACTTACAGATGGACATTTGGCAAAAGACTCCGGCGTGCAAATTGCCTTTGTAACTGAAAACTGTTATTCAATAAACTCTGTTTCCTGGGTATTGGATACCGGTTCGGGTTCTCACATCTGCAATTGTATGCAGGGATTGAGAAATAGCAAAGTTTTGAGGACTGGTGATCACACTCTCCGGGTTAGAAATGGTTCCAATGTACATGCAGTATCAGTGGGAGAGTATCACCTGGGGTTGCCATCGGGATGTATATTGGTTTTGAACTCGTGTTATTATGTACCAAGCATGCTATGTAATATAATATCTGTTTCTTTGTTAGACAATGAAGGATATAATTTTATGTTGCAAAATAATGTTATGAACATTAAGCTGAATCAAGAGTTGATTAGGTATGGTGCACTAAATAACGGGATATACGTTCTAAATCGGTGCACTAAATAACGGGATATACGTTCTAAATCAACACACAGTTTGCAACATACAACAAACAAATAAAAGAAAATTTTCAGATATAAATGAAGCTTTTTTTTGGCATTGTAGACTTGGTCATATTAACGAAACAAGACTAAACAAGCTACATAAAGATGGATATTTAAATTTTTTTGAATATAAATCTTATGCGACTTGTCAGTCTTGTATCAAAGGTAAAATGACCAAAACTCCATTTACTGGACACGGAGAAAGAACTACAGAACCCTTAGGCCTCATACATAGTATGTGGACCAATGTCTATACATGCTAGAGGCGGTTTTTCTTACTTCATAACTTTTACTGATAATTTCTCAAGATTCGGACATGTGTTTTTATTAAAGCATAAGTCTGAAGCTTTCGAGAAATTCAAAGAGTACAAACTTGAAGTAGAAAAACAAACAGGTTTGAGTATCAAGATACTTCGATCAGATCGAGATGGAGAGTATCTGAGTACAGATTTTTCGGACTTCCTAAAAAAGAATGGGATTCTCTCTCAGCTCACTCCCCCTTACACACCACAGCACAACGGTGTGTCAGAGCGGCGAAATCGTACCCTATTAGATATGGTGCGATCCATGATGAGTGGTGCTGAGTTACCTCACTCCTTTTGGGGGCATGCATTGGAGACTGCAGCATATCTGTTGAACAGGGTTCCAACCAAGACTGTGTCCACCACTCCATATGAGATATGGTATGGGAAGAGACCATCTCTTAAACGAGTTAGGATTTGGGGTTGTCCGGCTTTTGTCAAAAAGCAGAATCCAGACAAACTCGAGACACGATCGGTTCAGTGTATATTTGTGGGATATCCAAAACATTCGTATGGATATCTTTTCTACCACAAGGAGGAACAAAGAGTGTTTGTTTCTCAACATGCCACTTTTTTTTTAAATGAATTTTTTTCAAATAACACTGATGGCAATGCGGTAGAACTAGAAGAAGTTCTAGAGACACAAGTTACAAATGACGACTTGGTTAAACCTGATGTTGCAACAGAAACTTATGAACCTCAGCCACTCCATAGATCCAATAGGATTTCTCGCCCACCGGAGAGATACTACGGTTTCCTCATTGATGGTGATAGAGAAGATTGCATCATGGATGATGATGACCCTACTAGTTTTCAGCAAGTTATCACGAGTGGTGACTCTGTGAAGTGGTTGGATGCCATGAGATTCGAAATGGAGTCTATGTACACCAACAAAGTGTCGACTTTAGAAGCTGTACCCTCTGGGGTAAAACCCGTAGGGTGAAAATGGATCTTTAAGAGAAAGATCGGTGTAGACGGGAAGGTGGAGATCTATAAGGCAAGGCTTGTGGCGAAATGATTTCGTCAAAGACCAGGACTGGACTATGACGAAACTTTCTCTCCTGTAACCATGCTTAAATCCATTCGGATCCTACTTGCTATTGTTGTTCACTACGACTATGAAATCTGTCAGATGGACGTTAAAACTGCATTTCTAAATGGTGATTTAGAAGAGTGCGTTTATATGGATCAGCCAGAGGGCTTCGTTGATAGTGGGAGCAGCGGGAAAGCATATAGATTGCTTAAATCCATTTATGGATTAAAGCAGGCATCACGGAGTTGGAACATCTGTTTTGATGATGCGATCAAAGAGTTTGATTTCGTCAAAAATCCAGACGAGCCTTGTATTTATAAGAAGATCGTAGGGAGTACTATCACGTTCCTCGTATTATACGTAGATGACATTCTCCTGATAGGAAACGATGTTCCTATGCTACAATCGGTCAAACTGTTCTTATCACAAAGGTTCTCTATGAAGGACCTAGGTGATGTCTCGTACATATTGGGCATTAAGATCTATAGAGATAGATCTAAAAGGTTGTTGGGATTGTACCAATCCAGGTACATTAACACCATCCTAAAGAGGTTTAGTATGAAAGATTCCAAGCGGGGTGCCTTACCCGCTTGTCACGGAATCACTCTCTCCAAGGACTTTTGCCTAAAGTCTGATGAAGAGAAAGCTTGCATGAGCATTATACCCTACGCTTCAGCCGTAGGATCTATATGTATGCGATGTTATGTACTCACCCTGATGTAGCTTATGCACTAGGTGTAGTAAGCAGGTATCAATCCAACCTAGGGGAGAAACACTGGACAGCTGTGAAGAACATTCTTTAGTATTTGCGAAGGACTAAAGAAATGTTCTTGGTGTATGGTAACGGAGATCTACAAATGGAGGCCTTTACCGATTCGATCTTTCAGAGTTATAAGGATGACAGCAAATCTATCTCAGGATTTGTATTTACCCTCAATGGAGAGGCGGTATGTTGGAAGAGTTCCAAGCAGGATACCGTTGCAGACTCCACGATGGAAGCTGAGTATATTGCTGCAAATGATGCTGCCAAGAAAGCCGTCTGGATGAGGAAGTTCATCTCGGAGTTAAGAGTAGTTCCAACCATTATTATTCCAATATCATTGTATTGTGATAATAATGGGGCTATGGCGTTGGCCAAAGTGCCCAGGTCCCATCAATGATCCAGACACATCTTGAGGCGATATCATTTGATCTGGGAGATAGTTGATCGCCGCGAGATCGTGATTCGGAGAGTAGATACAAAGAATAACACCGCGGATCCACTCACCAAGGCCCTCCCACAGCCGCAGCATGAGCGACTTTTTGAGATGTTGGGTATGAGATACGCCAACAATTGGCCTTAGTGCAAGTAGGAGATTGTTGGATATATGTATATCATAGAGGCCATTATTTGATATTGGATGTATAAACATGTATATATATATATATATATATATATATATATATATATATATATATATATATATTCAGAGGACTTTCTTGTTCGACATGATAATATGCTATCTGGACTCTTTATCTTAACATGTTCACTTGATTCTGTATATTGTACATTTGTTACATGTTGATAAAGCCCTTATGATATTTGCTTGACTACTGTGATTATGATGCAGATCATACTAGTGGGACATGTGTAGTTTATGAGCATATCCTTAAATGTTCCTAGTCGTGGGTGTATCGAGACGGGGCATCAATATTCCATAGTAGACTAGCGTATACGTTTCTTGACTCATTTGATGGGCGATAGATGATCCCATATCCATTGGTGTTTGATTTCAAAGATTGTATATGAGTGCTCAGTGGAGACTGGGTACACTGAATGGACTCGCCGAGAACTCCTATACGGTATTATATCTATCGTCGAATAGCAATTCTCTGGTGACACTTGTACATGTTAGTTTGTAGACCCGAGATCGTCATAGAGTCTTGTGTGTTCTCCCACTGTACTTTGATTTCCACCCTACCACGGCTTTACTGAGTCGTGCAAGCAGGTGGATTTTGGGTACAGTCTCGAGACACATGGAGGAAATGAGCGATAGGAGGGGTTTCGTTTCTCCCGGTATTGGGGGTAGATGTTGCGCTGTGCTCGATTGGTTATAACTGGAAGTCCCTGGCCAGAGCTGATGAGATTTACTCATAAGTGTTATCAATAGTTTCTCGATCTATTATAGGCCATACATCGGCATGACTTATTGAGTTATTGGGATCGACGATACCATCCCTAGATTCAATATACAACATATCTGACGACCGGACTGTACGGTAAGTGTTGAGGGTTGGCTCTACGGGAGTTTTGACAGGTTTGCTTGTTGTTCTTCTGTTCGCTCAATACCTGGGAGCCGTTACGTGCAGCTAGTACTGCCGACAGTTTATGGGTATGTGATATGATCACTGCCTACTACTAGCGTATTGACGAGTCTTAGAGTCTCACAAAGGGGTTTCCGAGCTCAGGCGAAACGATGTTGGGCACATATGGGGATATATGCGTGGGAGCCTGATTAAATACAAGTATATGATACTATATTTTAATCTTGCGTTTTCTATTGGTTGGGTCGTATGAGATATGACCGGATTATTAAATCAAGTGTTGATTTAATATCATGTGACCATTAGCTCATTTATTAAATCCTTTCTTTATTTGTATGCATATATATATATATATATATATATATATATATGTATGTTTATATTGATATGTATGCACACATGCATGCATACATGTGTCATGGTTGATGATTCATTGGAGATGGCAATACAAGACTCACATGGAAACATTTGTGGTATTTTTATTTTTGAGTTAATGGAAATTAGGAATAAATCCATGGTTGATATTTTGTTTCTACACACTTCCTAAAATATCTCATGTAACCATGGTTTCATTTCTAATCCTCCACTAACTCAACTACTAAAATATCTAGATATTTTCATGCCATAGGTTAAGAGTGAGTGTGACTCTCTCTCTCTCTCTCATATTATTGTTACTCTTGTGCTTATCTCTCATAAGCTCAAGCTTAGCCATTTCCATCTCCTTCTTCCTCCAAGCTCTCTACCATTTCCTTGTGAGTAAAAGAGAAAGAAAAGAAAGGTTTTTTAGTGAGCTTATTACCCACTTCACCAATCTATATTAGTCTAGCCCACTAGTGTAGGTTGTTTGCCTCACTTCTACATATGTCAAGTGAAGCAATGAGCTTGAGCAAAGGAACTTCGTGGTGGATCATCGTGGACTTCGAAGGCCTCAAGCGGATCCGTTCAAGTTTTGATTAGAACTAAGGAGTCAAGTAGGAGAGGTCTACAAAGGTTGTATTTCTTTCCTCTTAGTGTTAGACACTTACTAGTATATGATACTTGTAACTTTACGCCTAATTTTCTAGTTCGATTCTCGGTTCGGGTTGGTTAGCGCCCTAGATTTTTAAAGTTGCATACTTGATGCTTGTTAAAAACCTAGTGTGGGTGTTAAGAAAATCCCCAACACTTCCAACATACCGTCCCTCCACTGAGGGTAAAGACAAAACCCGCGATTGTCTGACAGTCGACCTTATCACTCTGGAAGCTTGAATCGGTAAAGGACTCAATATAGAGTTCACCGTTACCAAACACTAAGAACATTTCTTTAATTCTTCTCAAGTACTTAAGAATGTTCTTCACAGCTATCGAGTGTTTCTCGCCAGGATCTGATTGACATCTACTCACTACATCTAGTGAGTATGATACATCCTCTTAGATATATCTTTATAGATCTTAATCACTGGATGTATGAGGCATCACCCAGATCCTTCATAGAGAAACATTGTGATAAGAAGAGCTTGACCGAGTGTAGTATAGGAACACCATTTTCTATCAAGAGTATGTCATCCACGTACAATACGAGGAAGACAACCTTACTCTCTATAACCTTCTTGTATATATAAGGTTCATCTACTTTTTTAATGAAGTCAAACTCTTTGACTACTACATCAAAACAGATGTTCCAACTCCGCAATACCTGCTTTAACCCGTAGATTAATATGAGCAGCTTGCACACCTTTCTGCTGCTCCCACTGTCTATGAAGCCCTCTGGCAGTGTCATATACACGCTCTCTTCTAAATCACCATTTAGAAAAGCGGTCTTGACATCCGTCTGCTGGATTTCATAGTCATGGTATGCAGCAATGGTAAGTAGGATCCTGATGGACTTAAGCATAGCCGCTGGAGAAAAGGTTTCATCAAAATCCACACCTGGTTATTGACGAAAACCTTTTACTACAAGTCTAGCTTTGAAAATCTCAACTTTTCCATCTACACCAAGAATCTTCTCAAGATCCACTTGCTCCCGATGGGTTTTACTCCTTCAGGTGCAACTACCAAATTCCATACTTTGTTGGTGTATATGGATTCCATCTCAGATCACATAGCATCCAGCCATTTCACAGAGTCCCCACTTATGATGGCCTGCTTAAAACTAGTTGGGTCATCATCTTCCATGATGCAATCCTCACTCCCACTGTCATTGAGAAAACCGTAGTATCTCTCAGGCGGATGAGGAACCCTACTAGATCCGCAGAAAGGCTGAGGTTCATCGGGAACTATTGAATCCTCCGGTTCTACCAAATCATCAACCGTTAGTTTGTCTAGATGGAACTTCTTCCAGTTCTATCTTATGACCACTCATTCTTCCATAAGAAATTCCTTTTCTAAAAAGGTGGCATTGCGAGAAACAAACACCTTTTGTTCCTCGGTGTCGTAGAAGATATACCGACGTAAGTTTTTGGGATATCCTACAAACTTGCACAGAACTGACCTTGCCTCGAGCTTGTCTGGATTTTTCGTTTTTAACATAGGCCGGACAACCTCATATCTTAACTCGTTTAAGAGATGGTCTCTTCCTATTCCATATCTCATATGAAGTGGTGGGCACTGATTTGGATGGAACTCTATTCAATAGGTATGCAGCTTCTCAAGCGCATAACCCCAAAAGGAAACAGGTAACTCAACGTTACTCATCATAGAGCGCACCATATCTAATAGGGTGCGATTCCTCCACTCCGATACACCGTTGTGCCGTGGTGTATACGGAGAAGTAAGCTAAGAGAGAATCCCATTCTCTTTTAGATAATCCAGGAACTCTATACTCAAGTATTCTCCTCCTCGATCAGATCGAAGGATTTTAATACTTTTACCCGTCTGGTTCTCAACTTCATGCTTATATTCTTTGAATTTCTCAAAAGCTTCAGACTTGTGTTTCAACAGGAACACATATCCGAATCTTGAGAGATCGTCAGTGAATGTAATAAAGTATGAGGAACCATTCCTGGCATGTGTAGACATAGGACCGCATACATCACTATGTATCAGTCCCAAGAGTTCAGTAGCTCTTTCTCTGTATCCAGTAAACGGAGTTTTGTTCATTTTGCCTTTGAGACATGACTGGCAAGTTTCACAAGATGTAAATTCAAACGGGTTTAAATATCCATCCTTATGTAACTTAGCTAGTCGTGTCACATTGATGACCTAGTCTATAATGCCACAAGAAGGACTCATTCATTTCTGAACTTTTCCTCTTGTGTGTGTTTTGTACATTAAGAACTGTGGTTTGATTTAGAACGTATATGCCATTACTTAACGAGCCTGATCCAATCAACTTTTGATTTAGGAAAATGTTCATAATATTATCCTGCAATACAAAATTATATCATTCTTTACTTAATTAAGAAACTGATATAATATTGCATATCAAGTTCTGTATGTAATAACACTTGTTCAGAATCAATATATTACCAGTTGGTAATACAAGGTGATATTCGCCAACTGCTTTGGTTTCAACATTTGCACAATTCCCTAATCTTACAGAATGATCACCTATTCCCAATTCTCTACCTTTCTTTAGCCCATGTAACATATTATATATATGGGATCCCGATCCGGTATCTAATACCCATAACGTAGAGTGTACTGAGAAATAGTTCTCGGTAACTAACACACCCGAAGAAGATGCATCAACATGCACATTTCTCGTTTGGGTCGCGTGGGAATCCAGATATTCCCCTATTTCCTGCTCAGACTTATAAAAATTATAAGATAGAGTGGAACCAACGTTCCCCAACTCAGTATAACAAACGGGTTCGGTCAATACATCCATATTATTATCTTGATTAAGACGTGATATTGTCGCTACCTGGAGAGAGAGAGAGAAGAAAACACTTTGCGTATGCTCTTACAAAATTATATTGGTTATTATTTTATCTAATCAGGATGGCTCTCACTGTTTTTATCAAATCTTTCTTCAAACCGTAAAAGGTAAGACTAGCCGGGATTAATTACACCCTACAAGTTCGCCAATCTTTCAGCCAGGCCAATGTTGGTACTTTGAGGGAGGTTTCCCGTGCTTTCGCATGGACCTAATTAAAATAAACCTCATTTTTCCAGGGGCGTAACCCCATTAACACCTTTGTAGACACCTACTTGATCGGCTAATTGTAATGTGCAAAACTCTCCCAGGAGTAACTCTTACTCGCAGTGGGTATCGGGATCCATCTATCTCTTAGAAAGTATGCAATCTCATAGCAAATTTCAACACTTGAAATTCCCAATAATATTTTGCCTCAAGCGATTTATGATCTTGACAGGGTCAACAAACCATAAACCGCAAGTCAAGTTCAACCCGTTTATTTCGTGATTGAATTAAACCCACCCACATGACCCTTGACATTGTCAACAAGGCCGTATGACTACCCTAATCTAATCATCATATGTGTTGCAGATAAGCACTAATTAGCTACCGCACACTACGCCTTGACAAGGTCAACAAACACAACACGAATACTTAATAGTCCTTATCTGAAATGACGGAGGGCTACGACAGGTTTTTAAGAAAACCTTTTGCGTAATGAACTTGATATCATTGTAGAATCGAGTGATTTTGTCACGCCCCGCCTCCCGGTGTAAAGTGAAGGGGACGCGACTAGGCCGCTACGTATTTACTCAGAAGTAAATACGCTAAACGTATCTAAGCAATATAAAAGTAAAAGCACAAGAGACAAGATATAATAAAACAACAACTTTATTTATTCACATTCTTTCTGTATAATGCATGGAAAGTAATACAACTGAATAAAAGCGATACCTAAACAATGGCATAACAGAAAAGGAAAATTACTGAAATGAAAGTGTACAGTGAACTAAAGCTCTGGGTCTTCAACGAAGTGGTCCAAGTCTTCAGCAGTGGGCTCTAACTCAGGGATGTCCAGATCACCTAATGACATTCAAAGAAGGAAGAAAGAGAATGTCGTCAGCGAACAAATCGCTCGCTAAGTCCCAAAGATAAGAGGGAAATAGAATAGACAGAATAAAGAGGTAGCTTTTAAAATTGTATTATATTGTTGTAATGTTGTGTTAACGTTGTTGTTTGTAGCTTGGTATAGAAGGATGCCAGTGTATACGAGAGGGGTCTCTATATGCTAGAGACCAGGGAAAACGGAATGTACAAGGAACCGTTGAGCCATGGTACAACAGCAACGGAATATAGGTTATGTGTCTTAATCTTACTGTCTCGTGCCACTTCTAACACCTTCTGTACCAATCTACCCCTTAAACCTCACGATGTCTTATACTGTATTGTTTGTATTTGTATTGTAAATTGTATTGTCTTGTATATATAGATGACTTGCCGAAACCATGATATCAGTAAATGGATATAACTAGAGAATCATGGATGTAACTGGAGAATCATGTAAATGGAAGTATATCCATGGTTCGGTTCAGTCAATATAGATTGAATGTATTGAACAGCTTGAATATAGGGATTCATGTTGAATTGGAATATTGTAGATTGTAGATTGTAGATTGTACTTGAATCATATTCAAGTCAGATTATTAATGAGACTCAGTCTGAGTCAGACAATTAGAATAGTAAATTGAAGTTCTGATTGTTTTGATGTTATCGGTAACCGCTGCACATGGGCGGCATGATTTGTGTCTTTTTCAAAGACGATTACCGTATTGATAATACCATTGTTAAGTTGTCTACCTTAAATAGGCAAGCACCCACTTCTCCGGCTCCCTGAGGCTTAAGAGATTGGTCCCTCTTAAACCTATGTTTACTAGGGTCCTTAAGATAATTTATAGATCTTGAGGGGTTTTATGTAAAAATACTTTTGTATAGTTTTCAAAATACACCCTAAGTATTAGTTATCGTCTTTAGAGTTATCATAGGTGTGGATTTTATAATTGTGATATTTCTAGTGAAAATATCCTAAATTCATAATAAAAGGTATTTATTTTGTAATATTGACTTTGTATGGAATTCATGGTATATTAATGTAAAGTGATGCTTGTGATTTTTGAAAAGAGTTGTAATATTTATATTATTTCAAAATAGATATTTTGATGTTACATATATACATAATTATATAAAAATAATTTTAATATATATTTTATATTTCTAAAAATCTCATTTTCTTAAGATGTCGTATTTTAAAGCTCTCAAGACCAAATGCTCCTTGCGGAGGTCTGCATCTCGCACTGCTAAGCCCAGGGATGTGCGATAATCCGCACCATCCCAGTCGGGTTCCCCAAATGGGTTGTAGCGGCGCTTTACAAAGATTTGTGTAAAATACTAATCATTAAGAAAAATGGTTTTATTAGTAATGGTATTTATTTGAAAAGGTGTCGTTTTCCCGTATTCTATGTTCCCGAGGGTATTGTGCTATGTTGTATATGAGTGTGTGAGGAGGTAGCTCATTACCTCATGATCTACTTAAAGGTATAGCAAGTTTAATGGTTTAAATACCGAAATGAAACTACATGGTATTTTAGTGAAAAAAATACGGTAAAATGGAAATAGCAATTTTTTTTGATATAGAACTTATTCAATATGATTAGTTAGTGTTTAATAGTCAACATGAAGTGGTTTAACAAGATTGTATTAAGAAAATGTTGTATTTTGAGAAAGAACCGAATCGGAAATTGGATTTACTCCGTTTCCGTCGGGTTTTGGAATTTCGTATTTTTAGAAAAGATTATAGAAGGGAAATTGGGACTTACGGGTTTCAAACTTAAAGGAGAGGAAGGGAAGACAAGAGGAGTCGACGGTGCGTCGTTTCGTCGCCGGGATCACCTAGGGTTGTCGCCGAAAAATTTGTCGGGGCTTCGCCTCTTTACTTCTTCCAAAGTACACTAGGGTTTCTAGGAATTTCTTGAGAGTTGGCTCAGAATTTTGGGTGAGGGGGTAGTGTTTATGGGTGGTATTTATAGGGTTAGGCTAGGGTTAGGGTAGATGAAGAGTTTAATTGAAAAAAATGTAATAAAATATATTAAAATGTATTAAAAGTGGAGTAAATAGGGTTTTATTGTGTCTCTGGAACCGATCTGGGTAATTGAAGTGTGCAGGGGGGTATGGGAGGCCAAGAGGCACCACTTTGGTGTTGGGGACTCGGCAGTCCGGCCGAGTCCGGCCGGCGGCGTCGGCCCGAGTCGGCTGGTCCGCCGGTCGAGTCAGGCCACCGTTGGGTCCCCCGACGGTCCAACTACTCACTGGCGTATTTAGCTTTTCATGGGTAGTGGGTTTTTTGTGAGATATGCATGTGTAAACTCTTGGTATTCTAAAAATGCAAATCAAAATAATATTAAAAAAAATGTGGGGTATGGGATTTGAACTCTGGTGGCTTGGTTCAGCAGTGCAAGGTATTACCAATGAGCTACAAGCTCCTTCTTGTAATTAAAGAGCTAATTAAATACTTAAAGTAGTCACAGCAAAAGTAAATACCCCAAGTATATATTAATTTTTAAGCAAATTTTTGTACACTAAAAATGGAGTTGTTACAGTTTACCTTCCTTACAAAAATTTCGTCCTTGAAATTTACAACTTTTATTTGAGGACTTGTTTACAAAGAGGTGTGGATATCTTGCACGTATTTCATCTTCCCTTTCCTAAGTGGACTCATCTAAAGTGTCTTTTCTCCACATTACTCGAACCAAGTTAACTTCCTTGTTCCGAAGTGTCTTCACTTTCCTGTCCAGGATCTCTACAGGTTGTTGCTCACAAGATAAGTCGGGCTGTATAGTGAGCTCGGAATGATCAAGAACATGGCTGGGGTCACTCACATACCTTATGAGTCGGGATATGTGGAACACATTATGCACTCCTTCCAATGAAGATGGAAGTGCTAAGCGGTATGCCACTTCACCGACTCGTTCGAGTATGTCGAACGGTCCAATGTATCTCGGACTTAACTTACCCCGTCTTCCAAATCGGATCACTCCGCGGTTCGGAGATATCTTCAAGAATATGTGATCTCCTGGCTGGAACTCCAAGTGACGTCTCTTTGCATCAGCCCGGTGCTTCTGTCGATCTTAGGCTATGCGCATCCTTTCTCTGATAGTTCGAACCACATCAACAGTCGCTATTACCATCTCCGGTCCAAGAAGTTCCCTATCTCCGATGTCGTCCTAACTTAATGGCGACCGACACTTCCTTCCATACAGTGCTGCAAAAGGTGCCATTTCTATGCTTGCTTGGCAGCTGTTGTTGTACGAAAACTCTACAAGATGTAGGTGATCTTCTCACGATCCTTTGAAGTCTAACATACATGCTCTGAGCATATCCTCCAAGATCTGAATAGTTCGCTCAGACTGACCATCTGTTTGTGGATGATAAGCCGTACTGAAGTTCAAACTTGTTCCCAAGCTCGCTTGCAGACTCTGCTAAAATTGCGATCGGAACCTGGTGTCACGATCGGAGACAATGCAGACCGGTACTCCATGAAGTCTCACAATTTCCTGTATGAGTTCATGGGTGGGTATCAGAGATAGTACATTATGAAGAGTTTAAATCTTAAGTAGATGATTACCTCCATGTACTTCTTTGCTAGTGTCTCAGTTGATTGGCCAACTCGAAATGGGATGAAGTGAGCCGACTTTGTGAGTCGATCCACAATGACCCAGATGGCATCGTTACCCTTTGTGCTGCGAGGAAGAGCAGTCACAAAATCCATCGTGATGTGTTGCCACTTCCATTCTGGGATTGGTAACGGTTGAAGTAATCCAACAGTTCTGTGATGTTCAGCCTTTACTTGCTGTCACACCAAGCATTTTGTGACGCTTCTGGCTACTTCACGCTTCATTCCATGCCACCAATAATTCTGACGTAGATCTTTGTATATTTTGGTACCTCCAGGGTGTACTGAGTAGGAAGAGCTGTGAGCTTCTTTCATTAACTCTTACCGAACAGACCCTTTTGGTACACATAATCTGCTGCCGTATCTCAAAGATCCGTCTTCATGGATGATGAAGTCCGTTCTGAGTCCATTCTCCACTTGCTCTCTGATCTTTTGCAACTTAGCATCATTTGCTTGAGCTGCTTTGATCTGATTGACAATGGTTGATTGAACTTGTAAATTCATCAAACTTGAAGCATTACCTGTCATGACTACTTCAATCTCCATCTGATGCAAGTCTTGTTGAAACTTCCACTGAGCGGTGAGATTCATCGATAAAGATTGGCGACTAAGAGCATTTGGAACCACATTCACCTTCCCTGGGTGATATTGCAAGTTGATGTCAAAGTCCACAATGAGTTCTAACCATCTTCTATGCCGCATATTCAACTCCTTCTGAGTAAACACATATTTTAGGCTCTTGTGATCGGTGTATATGTTCATTCGTTCACCAAGTAGATAATGTCGCCAAATCTTGAGAGCAAAGATGACGGCTTCCAACTCCAGATCATGCGCCGGATAATTGTGCTCATGAGTCTTCAGCTGTCTTGAAGCATAAGCCACAACCTTACCGTGCTGATGTAGAACACATCCTAATCCCTTACCGGATGCATCGCAATGCACTTCGAATCCTTCAGATTGGTCCGGTATAACGAAAATAGGCGCTGATGTCAACCTTGACTTGAGTTCTACGAAAACTTGTTCGCATGCTTCTGACCACACAAAATCTTTATCTTTACGTGTGAGCTTGGTCAGGGGTGTTACTATCTTTGAAAAGACTTCAATGAACCTTCTGTAATATCCAGCTAAACCCAAAAAACTATGAATGTCCTTCACTGACTTTGGTGTTGGCCATTCGCTTACTGCTGAAACTTTTGCTGGATCTACAGAGATTCCTTCACCTGATACGATATGTCCAAGAAAACCAACTTGATTTAGCCAAAACTCGCACTTGCTGTACTTGGCATATAACTGATGTTGACGAAGAGTTTCCAGGACAATTCGTAGGTGCTCAACATGCTCTTTCCGACTCTTAGAATACACCAGGATGTTGTCGATGAAGATGACAACAAACCTGTCTAAGTACTCCCGGAAAACTTGATTCATTAGGTTCATGAATATTATTGGTGCATTGGTCACTCCAAATGGCATCACTAATAATTCGTAAGGACTATAAAGAGTTCTGAAAGCCATTTTATGAATATCAGCTTCCTTGATCTTCACCTGATGATAACCTGAACGAAGGTCTAATTTAGAGAAAACACAAGATCGACTTAACTGATCGAATAAATCGTCGATGCACGGGAGTGGATAATTGTTCTTTATAGTGACTTCGTTCAAGGCTCTGTAATCGATGCACATTCTGTATGAACCTTCCTTCTTCTTCACAAGAAGTACAGGTGATCCCCAATTTGAAGTGCTGGGACGAATCCATCCTTTCGCCAGTAATTTGTCCAACTGTGTTCGGACTTCCTTCAAACCTTCCGGACTTAATCGATAAGGTGCTTTGATCACCGGTTGTGCTCCTGGTACTAAATCAATGCTGAATTCAAGAGCTCGATCGGGAAGCAAACCTGATATATCGTCAGGAAACACGTCGTTGAACTCTCGAACCACATCTGGTCTTGATTCTTCCTCCGCTTGAGCTGCTGCAACTACTGCGTCCCTTGGCTTCGCTTTGTAGGTACTTGGCTCCAGGGTACGGTCTCCGTTTTTGAAATAGAAGACCGGATGGTCTGGAATCTCGAATACTACCCTCCTTTGACGACAGTCGATAGTATCATAAAAAGTTCCAAGCCAATCCATACCTAGAACCACATCGAAGTTCGGTATGTCCAGCACTTTGAAGTCAGCATAAAATTCTCTGCTGCAGACGACTACTGGACACAAGCTGTATCCCATTGTTGCCTTTAGAACGCCATTTCCTGAACTGACATTCCAGCTGCATACATGCGGTGTGACTGGAATCGCATGGGTTTGGACGAACCGATACGACATAAAGCAGTGTGATGCTCCATTATTGAACAGTGCTAGTGCAGGTATTGAGGATACTAAGATTGTACCTAAGGTATGTGGGATATGTTTTAGGTATGGGGAAATGTATGTAGATAAGTAGCAAGACTGAAATAAAGGTTGAGAAGAAATGGTTACCAGTGCTAACTTGGCCAGTGGCTTCAGCTTCTTCCACGGTCATCGTGAAAGTCTGGCGCCTTGGTACATTCCTCCTGGCCTGAGGAGCATTTCTCGTAACGTTCCTTTGAGCTTGATGGAACTGACGAGGTGGTGGTGCAGCTTGTGGTCCTCTAGATGGTGGAGCAGATAGTGCCAGTCTTAGAGCAGGTGCTTGGATGGTTGGGCGCTGTGGGTAAGTGTTTGCTGGCCTGGGTACAGCAATTGGATTTTTTCTATAAGGACAAGATCCAATATCATGAGCAGCTGAGCCGTAGACTAAGCAAAGACGGTTGGCTCGCCGACAGTCTTGCATCATATGTCCAGATCTCTTGCAGTAGGTACAAAAGGCTGGGCTGGACGATGGTTCGGTACTCCCGGTCTCCTTGGCACAAAAGGTGGCCTGGAAGAGGCTCATCCTGTCATCTGGTTGACAGGGCGTTTAACTCCTGCAGACTGAGGTCTGCCCCTCGCCTTTATCACTGCCTCATAACTGCGGGCAGCTGTCAGAGCCTCTTCATGAGTTGGAAATTTCCCTGTGGCTAGTGCAGCCTGGATTTCCGTGTCCAAGCCTTGTTGAAATCGACGGGCTCTGATCTCGTCCGTCGGTATCAAGTGTGCCGCGAATCTGTTTAAAGGATTGTGTTAGCTGTGTAGTATGTGATATTTAAAAATTTGAAATATTGTGACATATCTTACCAACTGAGCATGGTGAACTCAGCGTCATACTCATCTACCGACTTGATCCATATCGAACCTTGTTGCAGATGAATAAACTGCTGTTCCATGTCAAGCCTGGCTGTCACAGGGAAGTACTCCGTGTCGAACTTATCGCGAAAAGTCTTCCAATCAATGGGCTGATCAAGACGGCTTTCTTCCGCCTTCCACCAGTTCCGTGCATTGTCCGTGAGCTGTAATTTTTCCCCACGAACCTAAGCTATATCTGGCACTTGTGCCGCTGCCAGATCATCTTCTATACTTTGTGCCCATTCTTCAGCTTCTAGTGGGCTTCCCTTTCTGGAGAACTGTTTGGGATGTAAAGCTCTGAATTGCTTCACCCCAGGTGCTTCAGTCTCGGGACGGTTCAAGAGCTGCTGCTGTCCCTCAAGGAGGCTGCGGATCGCCTCAAGCAGATCCGTTTGCTCGTTGGGTAGAGCAGGAACGGCAGGTGTGATTGGTAGTGGTGGTGGAGTGTTGTTGAAGTTGGTGCTTGTGTTGTTTGGGGAATCCATAACCTTGAAGAAAAATTTGGGTTAGGACAGATTCAAAATATATGATTCAAAGAATATGAAATTGTAAGATTCAAGAAACATGAATTGTAAAGAATGTTTTAGTTGTTGGTTCTTGTGTTATATTGGTTAGATTGTTCACGTAGAACAGAACTGCATGGTAGGGTTCTATACAGCTCTGACCTGCATGGGCCACCAACAAAACCTGTCACGCCTCGCCTCCCGGTGTACGGTGAAGGGGACGCGACTAGGCCGCTACGTATTTACTCAGAAGTAAATACGCTAAGCGTATCTAAGCAATATAAAAGTAAAAGCATAAGAGATAAGATATAATAAAACAGCAACTTTATTTATTCACATTCTTTCTGTATAATGCATGGAAAGTAAATACAACTGAATAAAAGCGATGCCTAAATAATGGCATAACAGAAAAGAAAAATTACTGAAATGAAAGTGTACAATGAAGTAAAGCTCTGGGTCTTCAACGAAGTGGTCCAAGTCTTCAGCAGTGGGCTCTAACTCAGGGATGTCCAGATCACCTAACGACATTCAAAGAAGGAAGAAAGAGAATGTCGTCAGCGAACAAATCGCTTGGTAAGTCCTAAAGATAAGAGGGACATAGAATAGACAGAATAAGGTGGTAGCTTTTAAAGTTGTATTTTATTGTTGTAATGTTGTGTTAAAGTTGTTGTTTGTAGCTTGGTACAGAAGGATACCGGTGTATACGAGAGGGGTCTTTATATGCTAGAGACCATGGCAAACGGAATGTACAAGGAACTGTTGGGCCACGGTACAACAGCAATAGAATATATGTTAGGTGTCTTAATCTTACTGTCTCGTGCCACTTCCAACACCTTCCATACCAATCTACCCTTAAACCCCGCGATATCTTGTATTGTATTGTTTGTGTTTGTATTGTAAATTGTATTGTCTTGTATATATAGATGACTTGCCGAAACCATGATATCAGTAAATGAATATAACTGGAGAATCATGGATGTAACTAGAGAATCATGTAAATGGAAGTATATCCATGGTTCGATTCGGTCAATATAGATTGAATGTATTGAACAGCTTGAATATAGGGATTCATATTGAATTAGAATATTGTAGATTGTAAATTGTAGATTGTACTTGAATCATATTCAAGTCAGATAATTAATGAGACTCAGTCTGAGTCAGACAATTAGAAAAGTAAATTGAAGTCCTGATTGTTTTGATGTTATTGGTAATCGCTGCACATGGGCGGCATGATTTGTGTCTTTTTCAAAGACGATTACCGTATTGATAACACCGTTGTTAAGTTGTCTACCTTAAATAGGCAAGCACTCACTTCTCCAGCTCCCTGAGGTTCAAGAGATTGGTCCCGCTTAAACCTATGTTTACTAGGGTCCTTAGGGTAATTTATAGAACTTGAGGGGGTTTTATGTAAAAATACTTTTGTATAGTTTTCAAAATACACCCCAAGTATTAGTTATCGTCTTTAGAGTTATCATAGGTGTGGATTTTATAATTGTGATATTTTTAGTGAAAATATCCTAAATTCATAATAAAAGGTATTTATTTGTAATATTGACTTTGTATGGAATTCATGGTATATTAATATAAAGTGATGCTTGTGATTTTTGAAAAGAGTTGTAATATTTATATTATTTCAAAATAGATATTTTAATGTTACATATATACATAATTATATAAAAATAATTTTAATATATATTTTATATTTCTAAAAATCTCATTTTCTTAAGATGTCGTATTTTAAATCTCTCGTGACTGAATGCTCCTTGCGGAGGTCTGCATCTCGCACTACTAAGCCCAGGGATGTGCGATAATCCGCACCATCCCAGTCGGGTTCCCCAAATGGGTTGTAGCGGCGCTTTGCAAAGATTTGTGTAAAATACTAATCATTAAGAAAAATGGTTTTATTAGTAATGGTATTTATTTGAAAAGGTGTCGTTTTCCCGTATTCTATGTTCCCGAGGGTATTGTGCTATGTTGCATATGAGTGTGTGAGGAGATAGGTCACTAGCTCGTGATCTACTTAAAGGTATAACAAGTTTAATAGCTTAAATGCCAAAATGAAACTACATGGTATTTTAGTGAAAAAAACGGTAAAATGGAAATAGCAATTTCTTTTGATATAGAACTTGTTCAATATGATTAGTTAGTGTTTAATAGTCAACATGAAGTGGTTTAACAAGATTGTATTAAGAAAATGTTGTATTTTGAGAAAGAACCGAATCAGAAATTGGATTTACTCCGTTTCCGTCGGGTTTTGGAATTTCGTATTTTTAGAAAAGATTAGAGAAGGGAAATTGGGACTTATGGGTTTCAAACTTAAAGGAGAGGAAGAGAAGACGAGAGGAGTCGACGGTGCGTCGTTTCGTCGCCGGGATCTCCTAGGGTTGTCGCCGGAAAATTTGCCGGGGCTTCGCCTCTTTACTTCTTCCAAAGTACACTAGGGTTTCTAGGAATTTCTTGAGAGTTGGCTCAGAATTTTGGGTGAGGGGGTAGTGTTTAGGGGTGGTATTTATAAGGTTAGGCTAGGGTTAGGGTAGATGAAGAGTTTAATTGAAAAAATGTAATAAAATATATTAAAATGTATTAAAAGTGGAGTAAATAGGGTTTTATTGTGTCTCTGGAACCGATCTGGGTAATTGAAGTGTGCAGGGGGGTATGGGAGCCAAGAGGCACCACTTTGGTGTTGGGGACTCGGTGGTCTGGCCGAGTCCGGCCGGCTGCGCTGGCCCGAGTCGGCAGGTCCGTCGGCTGAGTCAGGTCACCGTTGGGTCCCCCGACGGTCCAACTACTTACTGGCGTATTTAACTTTTCATGGATAGTGGTTTTTTTGTGAGATATGCACGTGTAAACTCTTGGTATTCAAAAAATTCAAAACAAAATAATATTAAAAATAATGTAGGGTATGGGATTTGAACTATGGTGTCTTGGTTCAGCAGTGCAAGGTATTACCAATGAGCTACAAGCTCCTTCTTGTAATTAAAGAGCTAATTAAATACTTAAAGTAGTCACAGCAAAAATAAATACCCCAAGTATACATTAATTTTTAAGCCAATTTTTGTCACTAAAAATGGAGTTGTTACAGATTTTGAAATGGAGTGGTTTAAGCTCCGCCTTTTAAAATCAAGTTTTTCAAAATAAACTAAATGGGTGTAGCAACTGCTAGCTTCTGCTAAAGAGGTCACTCCAGGTGAAGGGATCTAGGCTCTTTCCTCATCGAATGAGGTGCTGGATATTTTACAAGGGATACCGCTATGCAAAAATAGAACTAGAGCTACCAGTTTTGAAAATGTGATTCTACAACATCATTAGGTTTCTTTCCTTTCATTCATCTCATTAATGAAGTCCCGTCATTATGCTTCCTAAGTATCACCAGATAAAGAAAGGAAAATACTTATACAACGTACGCTTATGCTATCCGCATTCACCACGGGGTCCTGTCATGTACCGTTAGGTTAGATAACTAACTGCAGAGCGGGGCAGGACTAGTGCAGACGCAAAACATAAGCAACGTTTATTATATATCATATATATGATATAAAACATTCGTCTCAGACAGTCATATGATCTCATCACAGAACATTGCAGCAGAAGTCAACATATGAAATATTGGATATACTAGGAGTTCCGCGTTTTAAATTAAGCCAGTAAAAAATACGGATTCCACGGTCGTGATGAATAGCCAAACCCACATCCCTAGATCCCTACGAGAGCGGCAAGCAACCCTACCAATTCTAGAGTTAGGAGACCCGGTCTCGACTTCTCGAGATGGTCTCCCACTGGACTCTAGAACCTGGTTACTTGTGCTCCCCGTCTTGGGTCTATCCTAATGCGGAAAAGTAAATAATATACATCAATGATGACATTATCCTCAACCCGGAAGTGTCCCGATAAAAGAATATTACATACATTTTTACATGAATGAAAATGAAAAACTCTCATCTCACGCAAAAAATCCTGGCTATTCAAACACGACGATCCAATATAACATATCACAGCAACACATAACATCACATGTCATCAACGTACGTAAATATGCGTATCCTGATTGTCATTGACATATAGCAACGAAACCGGCGATACACCACATATTAGACTTACGGTCGCAGAAAAGAAAACAAAAACTACAATAATTAGAATCCGCAACATTCTTAGACATCATAAACCCTGAATATCTCATACCCTGAATTTCATGCCTAACATATAAACCTTGCATTTTAGTCTCATATTGAAAACACATTTTCAATAACCTAGTCGGGTAATTCAACAAGATTCCTGACTACATGATCGAATTCTCGTCGGAAACATTAGTGGATGGTCGTACCCCCGATGCCGTCGATGAAGTGCACTTAGGCGTAACACCGTGGCCGCGAGCACCCGAAACGATGCTTTTGGCAATGGGGTTCTCCTACAGTCACTTGGTCGGGGCTATAAAGTATGGCTATCTAGTAGTGTTACCCGGCGAATGTTCGTGTACTATACGAGATTTCGAGGGAGTTTTGATCCGAATCGAAACTCTGTGGCAATCTATCAGAAGAGACTAAATTGCTAGATTTACATAACACTAACTAGTTTTCACAAAACTAATTATCGTGGATTCTAAATATTGTATCATATTTCAATATCAAACCCGAAACGATGTTAAAATATGACTATGAAACACTCCGTATTGCCACTACAGAAAAATAACATCATATGCAATCTTGGCAAAAACAAACATAACCTGAAACCCTAAAACCAAGAGATCAGAACACCACAAAAATTTCAAGGTTTATTGCTACAGGAAAAAAGGTGAAGCCGGTTTTTATAACAATATGGCTGGCTAAAATTTTGGTGTTTTGCCTCAAATTTTTCTGGTGTTCTAGATATATCATAACTAGTTTTCTACACTTGTTTAAAAAATTTTTAGAGGACTTAAAAAATTCGACAGAAACTAAGGTTTCAGATTTCAGGTTTCGGAGTTATTTCGGTTTCGTAATTCTAACACATCATATAATTCTCTAGCTTGGCTCTGATACCACTGCTGGGTTTCTTAGCACGACTACTAGGTTTAGGAAGGCATCAAGTATGCAATTTTATAAAAATCTAGTGTGCTAACAAACCCGAACTAAGGATCTAACTAGAGAATTAGGATTTAACTAAGCAAGTAAACAACTTTACACTAAGTGAACAAGAAATACAACCTTTGTAGACCAGTCCTTCACTTCAAAAGCTCCGTGTAGTAGTCTCTTCGCTCCAAGTAGTGGTCTTCCGGACTCTCGTTAGGATCCACTAGGCGAAAGGAACAAGCTTGCTTGAAAAACTTCGAGGCCGAAAATGATCTACATCGAGAAATCTCCAACTCAAGCTACCTCTTCACTAATTGAGAATTAATGAAGAAAACAAGCTATCTAAATGGCTAGTCTAATGTAGATTGATGAAGTAGGAATTTTGCTCACTTCAGAATTATTTTTCTCACTCTTTTTCTTCACCTCAAGAAAACCTAGAGAGCTCAATGGAGATGAAGAAGAAGATGAAGTCTAGAATAGAATGGTAACCATGGATGAGATAATATCTCATAGACTTAACCATGGCTAAACATAATGGTTGGAATAATAAATATCTAAGGTAAAACAAAATTAGTGGACCAAGTCAATGCTTTCACAAGCTTCTTCAAGCCTCTTAGCCATGACATTTTTCCACCTAATTTTGATTTTCCCTTTAATATATAAATACCCAAATTATCTTTACTTTGGTATGAGTCTCATACACCCATGTACAATGTATCATCAAGCATGACACAAGAAAATAAATACAATAATATACATCACATATATATTAAATGTACAAGTGAGAAAAAGAAATTCTTAATTGAGCTAATATTAGTTAATGTATAGTAATATATCAAATATATAATCATATATTAAATTATTAAATCAACGCTTGATTTAAAAACCCGGCTGTATCTCATACAACCGACTAATATCATTTATATGCATATCACATATACATATAACATATCATTGAATCAATACTTGATTCAACAATCCGGTTATATCACATATAACCTGTATCGCGAGATTGGAATAGGTATCACATACACGTATTAATCTCGGTCCCGCACATATCACATATGTGCCCTACTTCGTTTCGCATGAGCTGGGAAGCCTCTGTGTAGGACTCTAATGACTCGTCAATACGCCGACAGTAGGTAATGATCATATCAGTCACCCACAAGCCGTCAGTGGTACTAGCTGGACGTAACGGCTACCCGGGTATTGAGCGACTAGAAGATCAACAAGCAAGCTTGTCCATACTCCTATGAGTCCAATAAGTAACACTATCGTACAGTCCGGTCTCTTCGTCTGATATGTCGCATATCTAGTCTGGGGGTGGTAAACGTCTGTTGGGTTTCCATAGCACCTTATATAGGGTTTGGAAGCAACACACATGCCACAATTTAAATTTTAAGATGTGCTAAGCAAACTAAACTAGGAATCGAACTAGAAATTTAGGGTAACATCTAATAGTATCACATACAATAAATAATCTATCACTAAGTGGAAAGACTACAACCTTTGTAGACCTCCTTGAGTGGCTTCTTGGATCTTCTAGAGTTTGGAACGGCTCGCTTGAATCCTTCCTGGTCCACGACGATCCACCCGAAGTCCCTTTGCCCAAAACTCCTTGCTTCACTTGATCAATGAGGAAGTGATGCAAACACTCTAAACTAATAGGCTAAACTAGTATAGAATGATTGTGTGGTTTGTTATCTCACTTAAAAGCCCTTTCTTTTTCTTTTCCTCACACTCAAAGAAACTCAAAAGAGCTTGAAGAAGGAGGAAGATGAAGATGGTAAAGTTTTTTCAAAATAATGATAATTCTCTTGTTTTAAAAATAAAACAAAAGGATATATATGTGAGACACTCTCACATACAACCATGGTTAAAATAAATATCTAGATATTTTGTATGAGTTAAAAGAACAAAGGAAATAAACCTAGGGTTAAGTCAATGGTCAACCCTAGAAGAGTGTAGAAAGAATGAGTCATTTGTTAAAATCCTTTTTCTTTTATCTCAAAACAAAAATACACATATAAATTTGAACCATGTGAGTCTTGCATTGCCATCATCCATGTATCATCAACCATGATACACTTGTATGTATGTATGTGTGCATATACATCATCATGTGTATGTATATACATATATGCATACAAGCATAAAGAAAAGGTTTAATAAAAGTGAGCTAAAAGTCATTATTAAATCAACACTTGATTTAATAAACCGGTCATATCACATACGACCCGACCAATAGTAAACGCCCGATTAATATACGGTATCTCATACACGCATTTAATCGAGCTCCCGCGCATATCTCATATGCACACCACATCGTTTTGCCTGAGCTAGGAAACTTCTGTGTAGGACTTTAAGATTCGTCAATACTCTGGCAGTAGGTGATGATCATATCAAACACCCACAAGCCGCAAGCGGTCAGCTAAACGTAACGGCCACCCGGGTATTGAACGATCAGAAGAAAAACAAGCGAATCTGTCAAAACTCTATCGAGTCAACTGGCAACACTTACCGTATAGTCCGATCTCTTCGTCAGATATGTTGCATATCGAGTCTGGGGATGGAATCGTCGACCCCAATAACTCAATAAGTCATGCCGGTATATGCTCTACAATAGATCGAGAAACTACTGATAACACTTATCAGTAATATCTCAGCAGCCCTGGCCAGGGACTTCTTGTTATAACCAATCGTGCATAGTGCAACATCAACCCCTAATACTGGGAGAGACGAAACCCCTCCTATCGCTCATCGCCTCCATGTGCCTTAGGACTATACCCAAAATCCATCTGTTTGTATGACTCAGTAGAGCCGTAGTAGGGTGGAGATCAAAGTACAGTGGGAGGACACACAAGACTCTATGACAATCTCGGGTCTACAGACTAACCTGTACCAGTGTCACCTGAGAACTGCTATCCGACGTATGATATAATACCACATAGGAGTTCTCGGTGAGTCCGTTCAGTGTACCCGGTCTCACTGAGCACCCGTATACGATCTTTGGTGTCACCACACCAGATGGATACCCATCATATGGAACAAGAATGGTATACGCTAGTCTACTCTGGAATATCGATGCCCTGTCTCGATACACCTACGACTAGGAACATTTAAAGGATATGCTTATAAACTACAGGTGTCCCACTAGTATGATCCACATCATAATCCCAGTAGTAAAGCCAATATCCTAAGGGCTTTATCAACATGTATCAAATGAGTAAAAGCATGATCAAGTGAACATATGATAAAGAGCAATCAGATAGCATACTATCATATCGAGCAAGACTGTCCTCTGAATACACACACACACACACACACACATCAGTACATACACTATCATATAATGTCCTCTAGGGCATACATATATCCAACAACGTCACACCCCAATAACTTGATAAGTCATGCCGATGTGAGGCTCATAACGGGTCGAGAAACTACTGATAACACTTACCAATAAATCTCAGTATCAGCCCTGGCCAGGGACTTCCTGTTATAGCCAATCGAGCACAGCGCAACATCAACCCCCAATACCGGGAGAGACGAAACCCCTCCTATCACTCATTGCTTCCATGTGACTCGGGACTGTACCAAAAAACCACCGTTTTGCACGCTCTCTTGAACGTGGTAAGGTGGAAATCAAACCACAGTGGGAATCACACAAGACTCTATGACGATCTCGGGTGTACAAACTAACCTGTACCAGTGTCACCAGAGAACTGCTATCTGATGTTAGGTATAATACCATTTAGGAGTTCTCGGCGAGTCCTGTTTGTTAGTTATATGTATGCCCTAGAGGCCATTACTATACATAGGATGTATATTGTAGTGGATGCTTGGATATATATAGGGAGGACTTTCTCGCTCGACATGATAGTATGCTATCTGGTTACTCTTTACCTTAACGTGTACACTGATTGTCTCTCTGTTACATGTTGGTAAAGCCCTTAGGATGTGTACTTGACTACCTGGACTATGATACGGATCATACTAGTGGGGACATGGTAGTCCATAAGTACATCTTTCAAGGTCCCTAGTCATGGGTGTATCGAGACGGGGCATCGATATACCAGAGTAGACTAGCGTATACCTTCTCGACCCATACAGATGGGCGATGGATGATCCCATATCCATTGGTGTTTGACATCAGAGATGATATACGGGTGCTCAGTGGAGACTGGGTACACTGGACGGACTCGCCGAGAACTCCCAGATGGTATTATACCTTACGTCAGATGGCAGTTCTCTGGTGACACTGGTACAGAGTAGTATGTTGACCCGAGATCGTCATAGAGTCTTGTGTGGTTCCCACTATGCTTTGATTTCCACCTTACCACGTCCAAGAGGGCGTGCAAAACGGTGGTTTTTGGGTACAGTCCCGAGTCACATGGAGGCAATGAACGATAGGAGGGGATTCGTCTCTCCCGGTATAGGGGGTTGATGTTGCGTTGTGTTCGATTGGCTATAACCAAAAATCCCTGGCCAGGGTTGCTGAGATTTACTGGTAAGTGTTACCAGTAGTTTCTCGAACTGTTATAGACCTCATATCGACACGACTTATCGAGCTATTGGGGTCTGACGTTTACCACCCCTAGGCGAGATATGCGACATATCAGACGATCAGACCGGACTGTACGGTAAGTGTTACTGGTTGGATTCACAGGAGTGTGAGCGGGCTTGCTCGTCGATCTTCTGATCGCTCAATACCCGGATGGCCGTTACGTTTAGCAGACCGCTTGCGGCTTGTGGGTGCTTGATATGATCATCATCTGCTGCCGGCGTATTGACGAGTCTTTAGAGTCCTACACAGAGGTTTCCTGGCTCAAGCGAAATGAAATAGGAGCGCATATGAGATATGTGCGGGACCGAGAATAATGCGTGTATATGATACCGTATTCTATTCTCGCGATGAATGTGTCGAATGGTTGTATGTGATATAAGCTAGTATTTGAATCAAGGATTGATTCGATAAAACGATACATTGTATACTAGTCGGTTGTGTGTGACATGACCGGATCATTGAATCAAGTATTGATTTAATGATTTAATGCATAATTATATATTTGATATATTACTTTGCATTAACTAGTATTGGTTCACTTTAAATGGATTTTCTCACTTGAAGTTCACAAGTTGTATATGTGATATACTTTTGTGCACTTGTTTGTATCATGTTTGATGATACATGCTCACTTGGGTTTATGTAAAGAATTAAACCATGGCTAGTCGTCGCTTCGATTACATGGAGCTAAGGAAGTGGATAACCGGATCTACAAAGGTTGTAGCTTTCTTCTTTTAGTTAAGATGTTAACTAGTTTAATGTTTCGTCTAAAATTCTAGTTAACGATCCGTATTAGGGTTTCTCGGCACTCGTAAAATTTGAAATTGGCATGGTTGATGCCTTATGTGACTTCATTAGCGTGCCTAGGAACCCTACAGTGCCAGATTTCGTAATCATGATATGCAGCGATGGCAAGCATGATCCGGATGGATTTAAGCTTTCTTCATTCCACTTAACCATGATTCATTCTCTACACTTGACCATGGTTATATTATGATAAGGTTGATTATTCTTTTCTATTCAATTAACTCATCATAATATTATCATCTTCTTCTTCTTCTTCTTCATGAAGAAAGCTTTCTACCATTTATTCATTTATTTATTTATTTTGAAAAGATAAGAAATGAAATGGTTGCAAGTTTTGTTTTTTCTTTGAAGCTTCTTGAAGCTTTGACTAAAGTGACCATTTTGTCTCATACTTAACCCTAACCATTCCTCTTAACCTTAGTAAATTCTCTATACCTAACCAAGGTTAGTAAATGATAAGTGTTGATTTTATTTTCTATTTTAATATAACACTTATCATAGCTTTTTCTTCTTCTTCTTCGTGAGCAAGAAAGAAAAGCTTTCTACATCAATGGCAAGTAATGAAATCAAGTGAGAAATCCAATTCTAAAGTGAACCCACTTCCTATTTCTTCATCCTCTACCTCTTGCCAAGTAGTATAGGGTGTTTTCTTCACAAGTTTCATGACTTGGTGAAGTGGGAGCTTGATCTTGTGATGCCTCGACGTAGATCATCTTCGGCATCGTAGTCGATGACCTAGCACGCCCATTTCTCCGATGAAGCCGACGCTAGAGCCCGGGATTTGATTTGGACAGCAAGGGGACTTCATCGCGGAGCTATAGAGGTGGAGAACCGGATCTACAAAGGTTGTATTTCCGTTCACTTAGTTAAGTTGTTAACTAGTTGCTTGTTTCGCCTAAAATTCTAGTTAACGATCCGTATTAGGGTTTCTCGGCACTTGTAAAATTTGAAATTGGCATGGTTGATGCCTTGTGAGACCTCTTGAGAGTGCCTAGGAACCCTACAGTGGTATCAGAGCCTAGCTAGAGCCTTAGGCGATGCGTAGACGGAGTTAGAAGTCCGATCGAACCGAAACCCCAATTCTCAAAATGCTCTCTGTACTTTTTCTGAAATCTGGAGTTTTTCGATATTAAAAATATGCAGAAAAATCAGCAGGAATATCTAAGAGTTACTATGCAACAAGAGTGTCCAATTCGACTAAGTCGCGGCGGAACCGCGGCAGAAGCCTGCCTTCTGCAGCGGTTCCGCAGCCAAGTTGTCACATCAGGCTTTAAAAATTGCACAGTAATTCCTATTTTGTAGTGCTGGTTTTCCTGGGAATTTTTAATATTTATTCAAGAGTTGAATTTTCTGGGTTGTATTGGGGACTCGGTGTATCGATCGGATTGTCAAATTATGTCTGTGTGCCTTTCCGGATAATTTTAGAATATGATAAAAAGTTCGACCGGATATAGATACCCAACTTTTCCCCTGCCGGAAAATTTCCAAGTGTTGGATTTTTCCGAGGTTTAAAGACGTTCTAAGTAGTGTAAGTAACTCGATGGTCCCTCTAGAAGACAACAAACCTTAACTCGATTATGTGACCGTCTTGAACTGGCCTTTGAACCTTCGGGTTTGGGGCAGTACGGCGTGCCACATGTGAGGCGTTGGCTTGACCCTTCTACGGCTGGACCATTGGTACTGAGGCATGAACTGAATGTTTTTTAAACTTATTTCATGTGTTGATCTGTATCGGGAAAAGTTGGGTGTTCGATTGTTCGATCGGAAAGTTTAACATTTTCTATTTATCTGGAATGGGATACAATAATTGGAATTCACAAGCAGTTATGAAATAACTGAATGAATGTTATAAACATAACACTTTAGTCTCACTTGATCGGTTGCCACGGAATTTTGATGTGATCAAAAGTCCGTCGCAATCACGTAGCGTACGCGGATACTCGCCGGGTAAACTTAATAGACAGCCTCACTCCATAGCCCCGACCAAGTGACTGTAGGAGAACCCCGTCGCCGAAAGCGTCCGTTCGGGTGCTCGTGGCAGCGGTGTTCCGCCTTGGTGCACTTCGTCGACGGTGTCGGGGGTGCGGCCGCCTACTAAAGTTTGCGACGAGCATTCGATCAGGATGTCGGGAATCTTGTTGAATTACCCGACTTGATATTGAAAAGTATTTTCGATAATGAGACTAAAATGCGGGGTTTATAATTGTTAGGCATGCGATGTCTAAGTATTTCATTTGATTAGGCATGCGATGTCTAAAGAGATTGCGGATTCCAACTGTTGTAGTTTTACACTTTCTTTTCTGTGACCGTAAGTGTAATATGTGATATCGCCGGTTTCGTTGCTATATGTCAACGACAATTGGGATGCGCATATTTACTTATGCTGATGACATATGATGTTATGTGTTGCTGGATATGTTATATTGGATCGTCGTGTTTGAATAGCCGGGTTTTTTTTATGTGAGATGAGTGTTTTTCCATTTTCATTCATGTAAAAACTTGTATGTAATATTCTTTTATTGGGGCACTTCCAGGTTGCGGAAGATGTCACCCTTTGTATATTATTTACTTTTCCGCACTAGGATAGACCCAAGGAGGGGAGCACAAGTAACCGGGTTCTGGAGTCCAGTGGGAGACCAACTCGAGGAGTCGAGTCCGGGTCTCCTAACTCTAGAATTGGTAGGGTTGCTTGCCGCTCTCGTAGGGGTCTAGGGGTGTGGGTTTGGCTATTCATCGCGACCGTGGAATCCGTGTTTTATACTGGCTCGTATTGAAAACACGGACGTCCTAGTATATCTAATATTTCATATGATTCTTCTGCTGCGATATCTGTGATGTGATCATGTGATGTTCTGTGATAGATACAGTATATAGTATATATGATATATTATATAGGCGTTACTTATGTTTTACACCCGTGCTAGCCCTTCCCCGCTCTGTCGTTAGTTACCTAACCTAACGGTGCACGAGGGGACATCGAGGCGAATGCGGATGGCATAAGTGTACGTCGTATTTATCTGTGATGTTTAGGTACTTAAATGATGGGACTTCATTAATGTGATTAATGAAAGAAAAGAAACCTAAGATGTTGTAGAATCGAATTTCAAAAATAAAAGGGTAGCTACAGTTCTTGCTTTGGACAGAGGTATATGTGATATATCCTGCACCTTATTCGATGAGGAAAGGACCGAGATCCCTTCACCGGGAGTGACTCCTTTAGCAATAACTGGCAGATGCTACACACTCGGTTTGTCTTTTCATTGCTTTTAAAAGTTTTTGCTTTGCACAGTGATATATATGATATATCCCGCACCTCATTCGACGAGGAAAGGGCCGACGATCCCTTCACCGGGAGTGACTCCTTTAGCAAAACTAGAAAAGCCTAAAAAACACTCCATTTCAAAATTCATTCGATCCTACAACGATATCAAGTTCATTACGCAATAGGTTTTCAGAAAAACCTGTCGTAGCCCTCCGTCATTTCAGATAAGTACTAGTTAGTATTCGTGCTGCGGTTGTTTGGCATGCGTCAAGGCGTAGTGTACGGTAGCTAACTAGTGCTTATCTGCTAGCATACGATGCGATTGGATTAGGGTATTCGTACGGCGTTGTTTGGCATGCGTCAAGGGTCGTACGGGTGGGTTTAATTCAATCAAGAAATGTACGGGTTGAACTTGACTAGCGCACTATGGGTTGTTTGGCATGCGTCAAGGTCCTAGCACGCTAGGGGCAAAATATTATCGGGAATTTCAAGTGTTGAAATTTGCAATGAGATTGCATACCTTCTATGAGATAGTTGGATCCCGATACCCGTTGCGAGTAAGAGTTACTCCTGAAGAGAGTTTTACACATTACAATTAGCCGATCAAGTAGGTGTCTAGAAAGGTGTCAACGAGGTTACGCCTCTGGGAAAACGAGGTTTACATTAATTAGGTTCGTGCGAAAGCACGGGGGACCTCCCTCAAAGTACCAACACTGGCCTGGCTGAAAGATTGGCGAACTTGTAGTGTGTAATTAATCCTGGCTAGTCTTTCCTTTTTGGGTTTGAAGGAAGATTTGATAAAAAGCAGTGGGAGCCATCCTGATTAGATAAAATAATAACCAATCTGATCTTGCAAGAGCGCACGCAGAGTGTTTTCTTCTCTCTCTCTCCAGGTAGCGACCATATCACGCCTTAATCAAGATAATAATATGGATGTATTGACCGAACCCGCTTGTTATACTGAGCTGGGGAACATTGGTCCCGCTCCAACTTATAATTGTTATAAGACAGAGCAGGAAATTGGGGATTACCAGAATTTCCGTGCCGCCCAAACGAAGAGAGTGCATGCTGATGCATCATCTTTGGGTGTGTTCATTACAGAGAACTGTTTCTCAGTTCCTTTACGTCCTGGGTATGTGATACCAGATCAGGATCCCAGATATGTAATCTGTTACATAGGGCTACAAAAAGGTAGAGAACTGAGAACGGGTGATAAGTTTCATGAGGCAGAAAACGGGGCAAGTGTTGCAGCCAAGTCTGTTGGTCACTGTCACCCTGTATTCCAAATACATTGATTCTGAACGAATGTTATTAGATACCGAACCTAATATACAAAATCATATCAGTCTCTTTATTAGTAAAGAAATGATAAAATTTTGTATTGTTGGATAATGTTTTGAACATTTTGTAGAGTTCCTAGGCACTCTCAAGAGGTCTCACAAGGCATCAACCATGCCAATTTCAAAAATTATGGGTGCCGAGAAACCCTAATACGGATCGTTGACTAGAAGTTTAGGCGATATGTGAATCTAGTTAACAACTTAACTAAAAAGAAGAGTTACAACCTTTGTAGATCCGGTTATCCACTTCCTTAGCTCCATGTAGGCATCCTCTCGCTGTCCATCTCGAATCCCGAACTCATACGTCGGCTTCATCGGAGATTGGGGCGGACTAGGTCGTCGGCTTCGTGCCGAAGATGATCTACGTCAAGGCATCACAAGTTCAAGCTCCAACTTCACAAAGTTATGAAACTTGTGAAGAAAACACCCAAAACAACTTGGCAAGAGGTAGAGGGTGAAGAAATAGGAGGTGGGTTCACTTTAGAATTGGATTTCTCTCACTTTAGCTTAAGTTGCCATTGATGGCATCAAGCTTTCTTTCTTGAAGATGAAGATGAAGAAGAAGAAGAAAAAATATGATAAGTGTTGAGTTAAAATGAATAATCATTCAATACTTATCATAAGCTAACTATAGTTAAGTGTAGAGAATAGACCATGGTTACTAGGATGAGTTAGGGTTAAGCATGAAGACAAGAATGGTTACAAAAGTCAAAGCTTCATGAAGCTTCAACTTAAAACAAAGAAAGTCACCATTCTCATTATAATCCTTTTCAAATAAATAAATAAATGAATATGCAGAACCCTAATCAACACTTAACCATGGTTTTAATTCTTTACACTTAACAAAATGATCAAGTATCATCAAGCATGATACAAATATGTGCACAAAAGTATATCACATATACTTCTTGCACATCAAGTGAGAAAATCCATATAAAGTGAACCAATACTAGTTAATGCAATGCAATATATCAAATATATAATTATACATTAAATCATTAAATCAACATTTGATTCAATGATCCGGTCATGTCGCACATAACCGACTAGAATCCAATGTATCGATTTATTGAATCAATGATTCGATAACTAGGTTATATCGAATATAACCATTCGATACATCCATCGCGAGAATGAAATACGGTATCACATACACGCATTATTCTCGGTCCTGCACATATCTCATATGCGCTCCTATTTCGTTTCGCTTGAGCCAGGAAACCTCTGTGTAGGACTCTAAAGACTCGTCAATACGCCGGTAGCAGATGATGATCATATCAAGCACCCACAAGCCGCAAGCGGTCTGCTAAACGTAACGGCCATCCGGGTATTGAGCGATCAGAAGATCAACGAGCTAGCCCGCTCACACTCCTGTGAATCCAACCAATAACACTTACCGTACAGTCCGGTCTGTTCGTCTGATATGTCGCATATCAAGTCTAGGGGTGGTAAACGTCAGACCCCAATAACCGATAAGTTGTGCCGATATGAGGCTCATAACGGGTCGAGAAACTACTGGTAACACTTACCAGCAAATCTCTGATCAGCCCTGGCCAGGGACTTCCCTGTTACGGCCAATCGAGCACAGCGCAACATCAACCCCCAATACCGGGAGAGACGAAACCCCTCCTATCGCTCATTGCCTCCATGTGACTCGGGACTGTACCCAAAGACCACCGTTTTGCACGCCCTCATGGACGTGGTAAGGTGGAGATCAAAGCACAGTGGGAATCACACAAGACTCTATGACGATCTCGGGTCTACAGACTAACCTGTACAAGTGTCACCTGAGAACTGCCATCTGACGTGAGGTATAATACCATCTGGGAGTTCTCGGCGAGTCCGTCCAGTGTACCCAGTCTCCACTGAGCACCCGTATACCATCTCTGATGTCAAACACCAATGGATATGGGATCATCCATCGCCCATCTCATGGGTCGAGAAGCGTATACGCTAGTCTACATTGGTATATCGATGCCCCGTCTCGATACACCCACGACTAGGGACCTTAAAGGATGTACCTATGGACTACCATGTCCCCACTAGTATGATCTGCATCATAATCCACGTAGTCAAGTACACATCCTAAGGGCTTTATCAACATGTAACTATAAGACAGTTTAAAGAGACTAGTGTACATGTTAAGATAAAGAGTAACCAGATAGCATACTATCATATCGAGCAAGAAAGTCATCTCTATATATGTCCAAGCATCCAATATAATATACATCATCTGTACAATACTGGCCTCTAGGGCATACATACAACTAACAATCTCCCACTTGCACTAGGGCCAGCTGCTATAGTATCGCATACCGAGCATCCCGAAGAGTCTCTCAAACTGTATCTGGGGAATGGCCTTCGTGAGTGGATCCGCCGTGTTGTTCTTCGTGTCAACCCTCCTGACCTCGATCTCCTGGCGATCAACTATCTCCCGGATCAGGTGATACCGCCTCAGAATATGCCTGGACCGCTGATGGGACCTGGGTTCCTTGGCCAAAGCCACCGCTCCATTGTTATCGCAATACAAAGGTATTGGATGCTCAATGGATGGAACCACTCCAAGTTCAGCAATGAACTTCTTGATCCAGACAGCCTCTTTAGCAGCATCGTTGGCAGCGATGTATTCAGCCTCCATCGTCGAGTCTGCCACGGTTTCCTGCTTGGAACTCTTCCAGCTAACCGCCCTTCCGTAAAAGGGTAAAGACAAAGCCCGACTGCGACTTAGAGTCGTCCTTATCACTCTGGAAGCTCGAATCGGTAAAGGACTCCACTTGGAGTTCTCCGTTACCATACACCAAGAGCATCTCTTTAGTCCTTCGCAAGTACTTGAGAATGCTCTTCACAGCTGTCCAGTGTTTCTCTCCAGGATCAGCTTGATACCTGCTCACTACACTTAGTGAGTATGCAACATCGGGTCTGGTACATAGCATCGCATACATGATAGAGCCTACTGCTGAAGCATAGGGTATCCCTTGCATGCGAGCTCTCTCTAAATCAGTCTTGGGAGACATCTCTTTGGAGAGAGTGACTCCAGAGATCGTGGGTAAGTTCCCACGCTTGGATTCTTCCATACTAAACCTCTTTAGTATGGTGTCAATGTACCTGGATTGGGACAATCCCAATATCCGTTTGGATCTATCTCTATAGATCCTAATTCCCAATATGCAGGAGGCATCACCAAGATCTTTCATTGAGAATCTTTGTGATAAGAAGAGCTTGACCGCTTGCAGCATAGGAATATCATTTCCTATCAAGAGTATGTCGTCTACGTACAATACGAGGAAGACAACCTTACTCTCTGCTACCTTCTTGTAGATACAAGGTTCATTTGGGTTTTTGACGAAATCAAACTCTTTGATAACGACGTCAAAGCAGATGTTCCAACTCCGCGACGCTTGCTTTAATCCATAAATGGATTTAAGCAGCTTGCACACCTTCCCGCTGCTCCCACTATCTACGAAGCCCTCTGGCTGAGTCATGTACACGCACTCTTCTAAATCACCATTTAGAAAGGCGGTCTTAACATCCATTTGCCAGATTTCGTAATCATGATATGCAGCGATGGCAAGCATGATCCGGATGGATTTAAGCATAGCCACTGGAGAAAAGGTTTCGTCATAGTCTACACCTGGTCTTTGACGAAAACCTTTTGCAACAAGTCTAGCTTTGAAAGTCTCCACTTTCCCATCTACACCAAGTTTCTTCTTGAAGATCCACTTGCTCCCAATGGGTTTTACCCCTTCAGGAGCAACTTCCAAAGTCCATACTTTGTTGGTGTACATGGATTCCATCTCAGACCGCATAGCATCCAGCCATTTCACTGAGTCCCTACTCGTGATGGCCTGCTCGAAGCTAGTTAGGTCATCATCCTCCATGATGCAATCCTCGCTTCCACCGTCAATGAGAAAACCGTAGTATCTCTCAGGTGGACGAGATACCCTACTAGATCGGCGGAGAGGCTGGGGTTCGTCGAGTTCTACTGAATCCTCTGGTTCTACCAAGTCTTCTGTTGCAGTCTGTGTTGCTGGAACCTCTTCCAGTTCTACCTCAATGCCACTAATCTGTTTCATAAGAAAACCTTTTTCTAAGAAAGTGGCATGTCGAGAAACAAACACCTTTTGTTCCTCGGGGTGGTAGAAGATATACCCTTGTGAATTTTTGGGATATCCTACAAACTTACATAAGACAGATCTTGCCTCGAGTTTGTCCGGATTTTGTCTTTTGACATAGGCTGGACAACCCCATATCTTAACATACTTAAGAGATGGTCTCTTCCCTTTCCATATCTCATATGGAGTGGTAGGTACTGATTTGGTAGGAACCATATTCAATAGGTGTATGGCTGTCTCAAGCGCATACCCCCAGAAGGAAATAGGTAACTCAGCTGTACTCATCATTGAACGCACCATATCTAATAGGGTGCGATTCCTTTGTTCCGATACACCGTTGTGCTGTGGTGTATAAGGTGGAGTAAGCTGAGAGAGAATCCCATTCTCTTTTAGATAATCTTGGAACTCATTGCTCAAGTATTCTCCTCCTCGATCAGATCGAAGGATCTTAATACTTTTGCCCGTTTGGTTCTCTACTTCGTGCTTATATTCTCTGAATTTCTCAAAAGCTTCAGACTTGTGTTTCAATAGGAACACATGCCCGTATCTAGAGAGATCGTCAGTGAATGTAATGAAGTAGGAAGAACCGTTCCTGGCAAGGGTAGACATGGGACTGCATACATCACTATGTACCAGTCCTAAGAGTTCAGTAACTCTTTCTCCGTGTCCACTAAACGGAGCTTTGGTCATTTTTCCTTTGAGACATGAATGGCAAGTATCATAAGATGATAATTCGAACGGATTCAAATAACCATCCTTATGTAACTTAGCCAGTCGTGTCGCATTGATATGACCAAGTCTACAATACCACAAGAAGGATTCGTTCATTTCTGAACTTTTCCTCTTGTGTGTGTTTTGTATATTGAGGACTGTATTTTGATTTATAATGAATATGCCATTATGTAGCGAGCCTGATGCAATCAATTTTTGATCTAGGAATATGTTCATAACATTATCCTTTACTACAAAATTATATCCTTCTTTACTCAATAAAGAAACTGATATAATGTTGCACATCATGTTTGGTATATAATAGCACTCATTCAGAATTATTGTATCACCACTTGGTAATACTAGGTGATATTCGCCAACTGCTTTGGCTGCAACATTTGCACCATTCCCTACTTGAACGGAATGATCACCTTTTCCCAGTTCTCTACCTTTTCGCAGCCCATGTAACATCTTACATATGTGGGATCCTGATCCGGTATCTAATACCCAGGACGTAGGGTGAACTGAGAAACAGTTCTCAATGACAAACACACCCGAAGATGATGCATCAACATGCATGTTCTCCGTTTGGGCGGTGTGAGAATCCAGATATTCTCCTGTTTCCTGTTCATTCTTATAACACTTATAAGATAGAACGGGTCCAACGTTCCCCTGCACAGTATAACATGCGGGTTCGGTCAATACATCCATATTATTATCTTGATTAAGGCATGAAATGGTCGCTACCTGGAGAGAGAGAGAAGAAAACACTTTAGCGTATGCTCGTGCAAGATCAGATTGGTTATTATCTTATCTAATCAGGATGGTTCCCACTGGTTTTTATCAAATCTTCCTTCAAACCCTAAAAGGAAAGACTAGCCGGGATTAATTACACACTACAAGTTCGCCAATCTTTCAGCCAGGCCAGTGTCGGTACTTTGAGGGAGGTCCCCCGTGCTTTCGCACGAACCTAATTAATGTAAACCTCGTTTTCCCAGAGGCGTAATCTCGTTAACACCTTTCTAGACACCTACTTGATCGGCTAATTGTAATGTGTAAAACTCTCCCAGGAGTAACTCTTACTCGTAGTGGGTATCGGGATCCAACTATCTCATAGAAGGTATGCAATCTCATTGCAAATTTCAACACTTGAAATTCCCGATAATATTTTACCCCTAGTGTTCTATGACCTTGACGAATGCCAAACAATCCATAGTCCACTAGTCAAGTTCAACCCGTACATTTCTTGATTGAATTAAACCCACCCGCACGACCCTTGACGAATGCCAAACAATGCCGTACGAATACCCTAATCCAATCTGCATCATATGCATAAACAGATAAATACTAGTTAGCTACCGTACACTACGCCTTGATGAATGCCAAACTACCGTAGCACGAATACTAAGTAGTACTTATCTGAAATGACGGAGGGCTACGCAGGTTTTTCATAAAAACCATGAGCGTAATGAACTTGATATCGTTGTAGAATCAAATGAAGTTTTGAAATGGAGTGATTTTGAGGCTTTTCTAGTTTTGCTAAAGGGGTCACTCCCGGTGAAGGGATCGTCGGCCCTTTCCTCGTTGAATGAGGTGCGGGATATATCATATATATCACTATGCAAAGCAGAAACTATAGAAGCAATCAAAAACAAACCGAGTGTGTAGCATCTGTCAGTTATTGCTAAAGGAGTCACTCCCGGTGAAGGGATCTCGGTCCTTTCTTCATCGAATAAGGTGCAGGGTATATCATATATACCGCTATGCAAAGCAAGAACTGTAGCTACCTGTTTTATTTAAAATTTGATTCTACAGCATCTTAGGTTTCTTTTCTTTCATTAATCACATTAATGAAGTCCCATCATTTAAATACCTAAACATCACAGATAAATACGACGTACACTTATGCCATCCGCATTCGCCTCGATGTCCCCTCGTGCACCGTTAGGTTAGGTAACTAATGACAGAGCAGGGCAGGGCTAGCGCGGGTGTAAAACATAAGTAACGTCTATATAATATATCATATATACTATATACTGTATCTATCACAGAACATCACATGATCACATCACAGATAAAGCAGCAGAAGTAACATATGAAATATTGGATATACTAGGACGTCCGTGTTTTCAATATGAGCCAGTATAAAACACGGATTCCACGGTCATGATGAATAGCCAATCCCACACCCCTATACCCCTACGAGAGCGGTAAGCAACCCTGCCAATTCTAGGGTTAGGAGACCCGGACTCGACCCCTCGAGTTGGTCTCCCACTGGACCCCAGAACCCGGTTACTTGTGCTCCCCTCCTTGGGTCTATCCTAATGCGGAAAAGTAAATAATATACAAAAGGTGACATCTTCCGCTATCTGGAAGTACCCCAAATAAAAGAATATTACATACAAGTTTTTACATGAATGAAAAGGAAAAACACTCATCTCACATAAAAACCCCCGGCTATTCAAACACGACGATCCAATATAACATATCCAGCAACACATAACATCACATGCCATCAACGTAAGTAAACATGCGTATCCCAATTGTCGTTGACATATAGCAACGAAACCGGCGATATCACATATTACACTTACGGTCACATAAAAGAAAGTGTAAAACTACAACAGTTGGAATCCGCAACCTCTTTAGACATCACATGCCTAATCAAATGAAATACTTAGACATCACATGCCTAACAGTTATAAACCCCGCATTTTAGTCCCATTATCGAAAACTCTTTTCAATATCACGTGAGACTAAACTGCTAGATTTATAACATTCATCCAGTTATCTCATAACTGTTTGTGAATTCCAATTATTGTATCCAATTCCGGATAAATAGAAAATGTTAAACTTACCGATCGAACAATCGAACACCCAAGTTTTCCCGAAACCATTCAACACATGAAATAGGTTCAATGACATTCGTTTCATGCCTCAGTACCAACGGTCCAGCCGTAGAAGGGTCAAGCCAACGCCTCACATGTGGCACGCCGTACTGCCCCAAACCCGAAGGTTCAAAGGGCAGTTCAAGACGGTCACATAATCGAGTCAAGGTTTGTTGTCTTCTAGAGGGATCATCGCGTTACTTGCACTACTCAGAACGTCTTTAAACCATAGAAAGATCCAACACTTGGAAATATTCCGGCAGGGGAAAAGTTGGGTATTTTCATCCGGTCGAACTTTTTAACATATTCTTAAAATATCCGAAAAACACATAGACGAAATTTGATAATCCAATCGAACTATCGAAGCTCCAAAACAACCCCAGAAAATGCAACTCTTGAATAAATTTTAAAAATTCCCAGGAAAACCAGCACTATCAATTAGGAGTTACTGTATAAAATATATTGAATAAGGAGGCCGTACGACCGCGGAACCGCCGCACGAGCCATGCTCGTGCCGCGGAACCGCGGCGGTTTGATGGAGTTAGGCACACAAAATTCACAGTAACTCTAAAAATCACCTGCTGATTTTTCTGCATATTTTTAATATTGAAAAATCCCGATTTTTAAAAATTGGACAGAGAGCATTTTGTGAGTTAGGGTTTCGGTTCGTTCGGGTTTCAAACGTCCTAATGCTCTAGCTAGGCTCTGATACCACTGTAGAGTTCCTAGGCACTCTCAAGAGGTCTCACAAGGCATCAACCATGCCAATTTCAAAAATTATGGGTGCCGAGAAACCCTAATACGGATCGTTGACTAGAAGTTTAGGCGATATGTGAATCTAGTTAACAACTTAACTAAAAGAAGAGCTACAACCTTTGTAGATCCGGTTATCCACTTCCTTAGCTCCATTTAGGCATCCTCTCGCTGTCCATCTCGAATCCCGAACTTATACGTCGGCTTCATCGGAGATTGGGGCGGACTAGGTCGTCGGCTTCGTGCCGAAGATGATCTACGTCGAGGCATCACAAGTTCAAGCTCCAACTTCACAAAGTTGTGAAACTTGTGAAGAAAACACCCAAAACAACTTGGCAAGAGGTAGAGGGTGAAGAAATAGGAGGTGGGTTCACTTTAGAATTGGATTTCTCTCACTTTAGCTCAAGTTGCCATTGATGGCATCAAGCTTTCTTTCTTGAAGATGAAGATGAAGAAGAAGAAAAAATATGATAAGTGTTGAGTTAAAATGAATAATCATTCAATACTTATCATAAGATAACTATAGTTAAGTGTAGAAAATAGACCATGGTTACTAGGATGAGTTAGGGTTAAGCATGAAGACAAGAATGGTTACAAAAGTCAAAACTTCATGAAGCTTCAACTTAAAACAAAGAAAGCCACCATTCTCATTATAATCCTTTTCAAATAAATAAATAAATAAATAAATGAATATGCAAAACCCTAATCAACACTTAACCATGGTTTTAATTCTTTACACTTAACAAAATGATCAAGTATCAACAAGCATGATACAAATATGTGCACAAAAGTATATCACATATACTTCTTGCACATCAAGTGAGAAAATCCATATAAAGTGAACCAATACTAGTTAATGCAATGCAATATATCAAATATATAATTATACATTAAATCAACATTTGATTCAATGATCCGGTCATGTCGCACATAACCGACTAGAATCCAATGTATCGATTTATCGAATCAATGATTCGATAACTAGGTTATATCGAATATAACCATTCGATACATCCATCGCGAGAATGAAATACGGTATCACATACACGCATTATTCTCGGTCCTGCACATATCTCATATGCGCTCCTATTTCGTTTCGCTTGAGCCAGGAAACCTCTGTGTAGGACTCTAAAGACTCGTCAATACGCCGGTAGCAGATGATGATCATATCAAGCACCCACAAGCCGCAAGCGGTCTGCTAAACGTAACGGCCATCCGGGTATTGAGCGATCAGAAGATCGACGAGCTAGCCCGCTCACACTCCTGTGAATCCAACCAGTAACACTTACCGTACAGTCCGGTCTGTTCGTCTGATATGTCGCATATCAAGTCTAGAGGTGGTAAACGTCAGACCCCAATAACCGATAAGTCGTGCCGATATGAGGCTCATAACGGGTCGAGAAACTACTGGTAACACTTACCAGCAAATCTCTGATCAGCCCTGGCCAGGGACTTCCCTGTTACGGCCAATTGAGCACAGCGCAACATCAACCCCCAATACCGGGAGAGACGAAACCCCTCCTATCGCTCATTGCCTCCATGTGACTCGGGACTGTACCCAAAGACCACCGTTTTGCACGCACTCATGGACGTGGTAAGGTGGAGATCAAAGCACAGTGGGAATCACACAAGACTCTATGACGATCTCGGGTCTACAGACTAACCTGTACAAGTGTCACCTGAGAACTGCCATCTGACGTGAGGTATAATACCATCTGGGAGTTCTCGGCGAGTCCGTCCAGTGTACCCAGTCTCCACTGAGCACCCGTATACCATCTCTGATGTCAAACACCAATGGATATGGGATCATCCATCGCCCATCTCATGGGTCGAGAAGCGTATACGCTAGTCTACACTGGTATATCGATGCCCCGTCTCGATACACCCACGACTAGGGACCTTGAAGGATGTACCTATGGACTACCATGTCCCCACTAGTATGATCTGCATCATAATCCACGTAGTCAAGTACACATCCTAAGGGCTTTCAACATGTAACTATAAGACAGTTTAAAGAGACTAGTGTACATGTTAAGATAAAGAGTAACCAGATAGCATACTATCATATCGAGCAAGAAAGTCATCTCTATATATGTCCAAGCATCCAATATAATATACATCATCTGTACAATACTGGCCTCTAGGGCATACATACAACTAACACATTTCTTATATCAAAAGTTGATCGGTTCAGGCACGTTATCTAAAAGCATTGATGTTCTAAATCAAACTACAGTTCTTTAGTATACTGAACACACAAAAGAGGAAGAGTTCAGAAATGAACGAATCCTTCTTGAGGCATTGTAGACTAGGTCATATCAATGCGACCCGACTAGCTGAAGTTACATGAAGATGCATATTTAAATCAGTTTGAATCTACATCTTGTGAAACTTGCCAGTCATGTCACAGAGATATAATGACACCAGCTCTGTTTATTGGAAACAGAGAAAGAGTTAGTGAACTCTTGGGATGATACATGTTGATGTATGTAAGGTCCCCTGTCTACATATGCCAGGACTGGTTCTTTGTACTTCGTTACATTCTCTAATAATCTCTCAAGATTCAGACATATGTTCCTGTTGAAACACAAGTCCGAACCTTTTGAGATATTCACCGAATATAAGTTAGAAGTAGAGAACCAATACGGGTATAAGTATTATGTCCTTTGATGAGATCAAGGAGGAGAATACTTGAGCACGGAAATCCTGGACTATTCTAAAAGGAGAATGAGATTCTCTCTCAGCATTACTCCTCCGTATACACCATAGCACGATGGTATATCGGCGTGGAGCAATCACACCCTATATGATAAGGTGCGCTCTATGATGAGTACTACTGAGTTACCTATTTTCCTTTTGGGAGTTATGCACTTGAGAAGCTGCATACCTATTGAAAAAGGGTTCGAATCAAATCAGTTGCCTACCACTCCATATGAGATATGGTATGGGAAGAGCCCATGTCTTAAGCTAGTTAAGATTTGGGGTTGTCCGGCCTATGTCTAAAAGCAAAATCCGGATAAACTCGAGGCAAGGTCTGTTATGTAGAACTGGAAATGTTCCAGCAAAACAAACTGCAGCTGATGATTTGATAAAACCAAAGGATTCAGTAGATTCCAACGAACCTCAGCCTCTCCGCCGATCTAGTAGGGTTCCTCACCCACCTGAAAGATACTTCGGTTTCTCTATGACAGTGGGAGCGAGGATTGCATCATGAGATGATGACCCAACTAGTTTCGAGCTGGCCATCAAGAGTGGGACTCTATAAGAATGGCTGGATGCTTAGCGATCTGAGATGGAATCCATGTACACCAACAAAGTATGGACTTTGGTTGCTATATCTGAAGGGTTAAATCCCCATCAGGAGCAAGTAAATCTTGAGAAGATTACTTGGTGTAGATGGAAAAGTTGAGACTTTCAAAGCTAAACTTGTTAAAGCTTTTCGTCATCGACCAGGCGTGGATAATGATGAAACCTTTTCAAGTGGCTATGCTTAAGTCCATCCAGATCCTACTTGCCACGGCTACATACCATGACTACGATATCTGGCGGTTGGGTGTCATGACAGCTTTTCTAATTGATGTTTTAGAAGAGAGCGTCTATAAGTACACAGCCAGAGGGCTTCGTAGACAGTGGGAGCAGCGGAAACGTGTACAAGATGCTTTATAGGATAAAGTAGGTATCGCGGAGTTGGAACATCTGTTTTGATGTGTTAGTCAAAGAGTTTGATATCATCAAAATGGTATATGAACCTTGTATAAACAAAAGGGTAGTAGGGAGTATGGTGATGATCCTCGTAAAGTACGTGGATGACATACTCTTGATAAGAAAGGAGTTTCCTATGCTACGCTCGGTCAATCTCCGCTTATCACAATGATTCTCCATATAGGATCAAAGTGATACCTCCTAAATCCTGGGTTTTGGATCTATGAGATAGATTTAATTGGATGTTAGGATTCTCACTAGTTGTAGTGAGATGGTATCAATTGATTCTGTGGAGAATCACTAGAAAGGTTCCAGGGTGATAAAGACGACTGAATGTCAGTCACAGGCATTGTCTTTACCCTCAGTGGAGGGACGGTATGTTGGAAGAGTTCCAAGCTAGATATCGTGGCATACTAGACGAATAAGGCTGGATACATCGCTACTTAAGATGCTACCAAAGAGGCTGTCTGGGTGTATATATTTGTTCATGAGATGAACTCTGTTCCTCCCATTGTGTGACAATGGAGTTGTCGCTTATGCCAAGGAACGTCCGTCCCATCAGTGATCCAGACATATTCTAAGGCAGTGTCACCTGATCATGGAGATGGTTGATCTCCAAGAGATCAAGGTTAGGAGAGTAGACTCAGAAGACAACACGGCGGATCCACTCACAAAGGCCTTTTCCCAGAGAGAGACTTTTATGGGATGGTTGAGTATGAGATACTACAACCACTGCTATAGATGGCCCTAGTGCAAGTGGGAGATTGTTAGTTATATGTATGCCCTAGAGGCCATTACTATACATAGGATGTATATTGTAGTGGATGCTTGGACATATATAGGGAGGACTTTCTCGCTCGACTTGATAGTATGCTATCTGGTTACTCTTTACCTTAACGTGTACACTGATTGTCTCTCTGTTACATGTTGGTAAAGCCCTTAGGATGTGTACTTGACTACCTGGACTATGATGCGGATCATACTAGTGGGGACATGGTAGTCTATAAGTACATCTTTCAAGGTCCCTAGTCGTGGGTGTATCGAGACGGGGCATCGATATACCAGAGTAGACTAGCGTATACCTTCTCGACCCATACAGATGGGCGATGGATGATCCTATATCCATTGGTGTTTGACATCAGAGATGATATACGGGTGCTCAGTGGAGACTGGGTACACTGGACGGACTCGCCGAGAACTCCCAGATGGTATTATACCTTACGTCAGATGGCAGTTCTCTGGTGACACTGGTACAGAGTAGTCTGTTGACCCGAGATCGTCATAGAGTCTTGTGTGGTTCCCACTGTGCTTTGATTTCCACCTTACCACGTCCAAGAGGGCGTGCAAAACGGTGGTTTTTGGGTACAGTCCCGAGTCACATGGAGGCAATGAGCGATAGGAGGGGATTCGTCTCTCCCGGTATAGGGGGTTGATGTTGCGCTATGTTCGATTGGCTATAACCGGAAATCCCTGGCCAGGATTGCTGAGATTTACTGGTAAGTGTTACCAGTAGTTTCTCGAACTGTTATAGACCTCATATCGACACGACTTATCGAGCTATTGGGGTCTGACGTTTACCACCTCTAGGCGAGATATGCGACATATCAGACGATCAGACCGGACTGTACGGTAAGTGTTACTGGTTGGATTCATAGGAGTGTGAGCGGGCTTGCTCGTCGATCTTCTGATCGCTCAATACCCGGGTGGCCGTTACGTTTAGCAGACCGCTTGCGGCTTGTGGGTGCTTGATATGATCATCATCTGCTGCCGGCGTATTGACGAGTCTTTAGAGTCCTACACAGAGGTTTCCTGGCTCAAGCGAAATGAAATAGGAGCGCATATGAGATATGTGCGGGACCGAGAATAATGCGTGTATGTGATACCGTATTCTATTCTCGCGATGAATGTGTCGAATGGTTGTATGCGATATAACCTAGTATTCGAATCAAGCATTGATTCGATAAAACGATACATTGTATACTAGTCGGTTGTGTGCGACATGACCGGATCATTGAATCAAGTGTTGATTTAATGATTTAATGCATAATTATATATTTGATATATTACTTTGCATTAACTAGTATTGGTTCACTTTAAATGGATTTTCTCACTTGAAGTTCACAAGTTGTATATGTGATATACTTTTGTGCACTTGTTTGTATCATGTTTGATGATACATGCTCACTTGGGTTTATGTAAAGAATTAAACCATGGTTATAAGAATGGTTAGGGTTTCATTTCCTTTACTTATTCATTTATTTATTTATTTTGAAAAGATAAGAAATGAAATGGTTGCAGGTTTTGTTTTTTCTTTGAAGCTTCTTGAAGCTTTGACTAAAGTGACCATTTTGTCTCATACTTAACCCTAACCATTCCTCTTAATCTTAGTAAATTCTCTACACCTAACCAAGGTTAGTAAATGATAAGTGTTGATTTTATTTTCTATTTTAATATAACACTTATCATAGCTTTTTCTTCTTCTTCTTCATGAGCAAGAAAGAAAAGCTTTCTACATCAATGGCAAGTAATGAAATCAAGTGAGAAATCCAATTCTAAAGTGAACCCACTTCCTATTTCTTCATCCTCTACCTCTTGCCAAGTAGTATAGGGTGTTTTCTTCACAAGTTTCATGACTTGGTGAAGTGGGAGCTTGATCTTGTGATGCCTCGACGTAGATCATCTTCGGCATCGTAGTCGATGACCTAGCCCGCCCATTTCTCCGATGAAGCCGACGCTAGAGCCCGGGATTTGATTTGGACAGCAAGGGGACTTCATCGCGGAGCTATGGAGGTGGAGAACCGGATCTACAAAGGTTGTATTTCCGTTCACTTAGTTAAGTTGTTAACTAGTTGCTTGTTTCGCCTAAAATTCTAGTTAACGATCCGTATTAGGGTTTCTCGGCACTTGTAAAATTTGAAATTGGCATGGTTGATGCCTTATGAGACCTCTTGAGAGTGCTTAGGAACCCTACACTGTTCAGTGTACCCAGTCTCCACTGAGCACCCGTATACCATCTTTGATGTCAAACACCAATGGATATGGGATCATCCATCGTCCATCAAATGGGTCAAGAAGCGTATACGCTAGTCTACTCTGGAATATCGATGCCCCGTCTCGATACACCCTCGAATAGGAACAATTAAAGGATGGACTTATGGACTACCCTCGCCCCACTAGTATGATCTCCATCATAGTCCTGGTAGTCAAGTCCACATTCTAAGGGCTTTATCAATATGTAACAGAGAGACAATACAAGTATACATGTTAAGATAAAGAGTAACCAGATAGCATACTATCATGTCGAGCAAGAAATTCCTCCCTATATATGTCCAAGCATCCACTATAATATACAATTATGTACAATAATGACCTTTAGGGCATACATACAACAGTAGTATGCTTTAGCTCTCTAAAATTTTAAAATTCTTCATATATTGATGTTTAAACTCAACTATAGCTGCTAAGACATACTTACATGGTATCAGAGCCAAGGTAGAGTATTAGGGAAGTCTAGAAGGTTTTAAAAGTGTTCGATCAAAGTTAAAACACGGATTTTTTACAAGTTTCTGTACATTTTTCCAAAAGTTGGTATTTTGCAGATTAAAAATATTCAAAAAATCGTGCAGGTAAATGTATGGAGCCCCAAGAAATACTAAACGCCCAATTCACTCAAATAGCCGCGGAACCGTGGCAGATCCCTTGGTTTAGCCGCTATTCCGCCGCGTGTCTGGTGAGTTAGGGATTCTTGTTTCTTCTGCTGCTCCATTGTAACATTTGTGACTTTCTGGGTATTTTTGGTGAGGCTCAAGTTGTTGAGGTCTCTGTGGTTTGTGGAAATTTATGAAGTCGATCGAAATGTTTAATATCGTCTAGATAGTTGTTATATGTGATACAATATTTGGAATCCATATTAATTAGTTTTGTGAAAATTAATTGTTTGTTTGTAAATCTAACATTTGAGTCTCAATATAATGATTGCCTCGGAGTTTTGATTTGGATCAAAACTCTGTCGCAATCTCGTATCGTACGCGAACATTATATAATCGGGAATCTTGTTGAATTACCCGACTTCTTTTTCAAAAGATGTTTTCAATTCGAGACTTAAATCTAAGATTTATTGGGATTAGGCATGAAATCCGAAATATGAGATAATCCGGATTTGTGATGTCTAAGGATTCTGCGGATTCCAATTATTGTAGTTTTTCATTTCTTTTCGGAGACCGTAAGTGTAATATGTATATCCCTAATTTCGTTGCTATACGTCGACGACATTAGGAATACGCATATTTATTTACGTTGATGATTTGTGATGATTATTCTATTGCCGTATTGATATGTTGTATAATATCGTCGTGATTGAATAGCCGGGGGTTTTATGTGAGATGAGATATTTTCTTTTTCATTCATGTAAATCAATGTATGTAATATTATTTTATTGGGACACTTCCGGATTGAGCTTGTTGTCTCCATTTGATATATATTATTTACTTTTCTGTCTTAGGATAGACCCAAGGTGGGGAGCACAAGTAACCGGGTTCTAGGGTCCAGTAGGAGACCATCTCGAGGAATCGAGACCAAGTCTCCTAACTCTAGAATTGTAATGACTCTGTTTTAATGTACAGAAAATTTGTTTAAAAGTTAATGTACAAATGGAGTATTTGTAATCCTGAGTATGCTATAAGTATTTAAATTACTTTTGAACAGAAAGAAAGCACTTATAATTTATTGGTAAAGCCTTGCACTGCTGTGACATAGCCCCTGTGTTCAAATCCCCCAGCCACATATTATTTTTAATGATTTTTCTTTTAAACTTTTTAGAAGCACAAAAGTTTACACGTGCAATACACGTAAAAAATGAAAAGTCAGATTAAACAAACATGTGGAAAATGCTATATGAACAGCCTAGGACACGTGGCCCCAATCTAAGAACCCCACCCTCGGATTGGACCGGCGAGATTCTTCATGGGACCGTCGCCGCCGGGCCCACCCGTAGGTACTGCCCCCAATTTTTGTGCCCTAGTCTCTTGGTCTTCCCCTTAACTCCTATTATATTTGATTACTCTGCAATTATCCAGAGAGTGTAATTTCACTCTTTAATTCTAATTTTAATGCATTTTTAATTCTCTCTTCACTCACAAAACCCTAATTCTATCTTATAAATACCCCTTACACTTTGGCCCTCCTCATTCTGAAATCCATTGCCGAAACACATTAAAATTCCGAAGTCCAAAAGTTGTACAAGTGGAGTTAGCCAAGGTCAAAGTTTCGGCGACGATTCGGAACAAATCCGGCGACGACGCGACCCCACGATGCCTTCGAAAGTTCCCTCTACCTCCCCTCTCTTCTCTAAATTAGTAAGTCCCTTCTTCCCTCTTCTCATTCTAATCTACAACTCTCTCATTTCAAAACTCGTCGGAAGCGGAGTTATTCCGACTTCCGATTCTCTTTTCTTTAAAAACCCAAATTTTCTTAATAACAAACCTACCAATTCTTTATATATTGTTTAACAATCATAAACAAATACTTTAGAACAAGTTTCATCTCAAAAGAACATGTTATGAAACTTTTATCGCATTTTTACGATTAAATGCCACAAACTTTACATTCTACATATTTCTTTGTATTATCTTTAGAAAATTTACGAGGTAATGACCTATCTCATCACAACACTCATTCTTGACATAACACGATGGATTTTGAAACTTTAGTTTGTGGACCCTAAACTATTACAAAACCGTATTCTTTAAATTGTTTTATTTAAATTCCATACGATTAAGTCCTTACAACCCATTTTGGGGAATCCGACTTGGTTGGTGCGGGTTATCGCACATCCATCGGACTAGTAGGGCGAGATGCAGACCTCCTCACGTAGCATACGATCTCGATGGAATTTGTATTACAATTTTAAGAAAAACGTGATTTCTTCTTAATAAATAAATTCTATTTTTTAATATATATATATATATATTATCAAAATATCTACTTTAAATATATTATATATTCCATGTTTTCTAAATCAAAATAAAAGAGTCACAAAAGATCATGAAAATACCATCATATTCAATACAAGTCAAATTACAAGAAAATAGCATATACTATTCAAAGTTAGGTTTATATCCACAAGAATATTTCATTTTATAAAAATTACAACTATGAAAAGCCTAAAAACGATAAATAAATACTTGAGGTTTATTTTGAAAATATATCAAAACTATTTTTCATAAAACGCTCTCAAGTTATATTAATTTACAATAAGGACCCTAGTAAATATAGGTTTAAGCGGGACCAGTTCTCTTAATCCTCAGGGAGCCGGAGAATATGGGTGCTTGCCTATCTAAGGTAGACAACCTAAAAACGGTGTTATCAATACGATAATTGTCTTAGAAAAAAACACAAATTCTGCCGTCCATGTGCAGCAGTTACCGGTAACTCTGAAACTAATTCAGGACTTCAATTCTGTTTAAGTGTCTGACTCAGGCAGAGTCTCAGTCTAATCTGAAATCAATCAATCTATCCTTGAATATGATTCACGTATAACTCCAATTCAAATTGAATCCATTTATACCAGAATTCAATCTATATCAACATGAACATGATTTGACCGAACCATGGATATACATTTGGCTAGTCTACATGAATATCCGTCTATATCCTTTCCATTTACATGAACTACTGATATCATGGTTTTGGAAAGTCGTACATCTATTAAACCAAACAATATACATCAATACATAATACATTACGAGGTTTTAAAGGGGTAGACTGGTACGGAATGTGTTAGAAGTGGCACGAGACGGTCACTTTAATACACCTAACCTAAATATCCATTGTTGTTGTTCTGTGGCTTAACGGTTCCTTGTGCTTCGTATACCTTAGTCCACAGAATAGTTGGAATCCTCTCGTATATACTGGCATATTCTGTACCAAGCTACAAACAACTGCGTTAATATAACAAAGTCACAATATAACAGTTATATTCTCATATCTGTCTATTCATCTATCTATTCTATTCCTACTTTTCTTTGGGACTTACCGAGCGATTGTTCGCTGACGACATTCCTTCTCTCTTTTTTCTTTGGAATGTTTTCAGGTGGATCCGACTCACTGGAGATAGAGCCCAGTTCAGAGGACTTGGATCAATTCAGCGAGGACCCTGAGCTTTAGACTCTTGTATATACTTTACTTTCATGTTCATGCCATTGTTTAGGCATTGCTTTCACCATTGTATTTACTTTTCAGTTGTATTGTAAAAAAATGTTTAATAAATAAAAGTTGTTGTTCATTTATGTTTCATGTCTTCTTGTGTATATTTACATTATATTGCTTAGTTACGCTTTGCGTGTTTACTTCTGAGTAAATACATAGCGGGCCAGTCAAGTCTACTTACCCGTACACTGGGAAGCGGGGCGTGACAGGTTTTGTTGGTATCCCATGCAGGTCAGTTCTGCATGGACATGCAGGTCAGTTCTGCATGAATTCCTAAGCAATATAATACAAGAATCAGCAACTAAAAAAACATTCTTTACATTTCATATTCCTTGAATTTTACAATTTCATATTTTTTGAATCTATCCTAACCCTATTTTTTCTTTCAAGGTTATGGATTCTTCAAAAAATACCAGTACAAACGTCAACAACATACCCCACCTCTTCTACTTACGCCTACCGTTGCAGCTCCGATCAACGAGCAGATGGTATTGCTTGAGGCAATCCGAAGCCTCCTGCAAGGACAGCAGCAGCAGACTGCTATCTTATTGAACTGCTCAGAAGCGGAAGCACTCGGAGTGAAGCAATTCCGGGCATTGCAGCCGAAGCAATTTTCTGGGAAAGTGAGCCTTTTGGAAGCTGAAGAATGGGCTCAGAGTATTGAGGACGATCTGGCAGCAGCATAAGTGCCAGAGATCGCTTGGGTATGGGTTGCAAAGTTGCAACTCACCGACAACACCCGAGTATGGTAGAAGGTGGAAGAAAATCGTCTTGCCCAGCCTATCGAATGGAAAACTTTTCGCGACATGTTCGACGCGAAGTATTTTCCTGAGACTGTCCGATTCGACATGGTGAGGCAATTCATCCACTTACAATAAGGCTCTATGTGGAGTAAATCGGTGGATGAGTATGATGCTGAGGTCACTATGTTGAGCAGGTAAAGATATATCTCAAATATTCGATTTTATAATATCAAATACTACACAGCTAACACAAGACCGTAACAGGTTTGCGGCATACCTCATTCTGACTGCTGAGATCAAGTCCAGACGATTTCAGTAAGGGTTAAATCCGGAGATCTAAGCTGCCTTAGCTACATGGGATTTTCCAACCCACGAACTGGCTCTGAAAGCTGCCCGTCGAAATGAGGCAGTAGTAAAGATGAAGGGAAGACCCCAATCTGCCGGAGTGAAGCGCGCTGCCACTCAGATGGCAGGAGGAGCCTCTTCAAGGCCACCTTTGTACCTAGGAGACCGGGGGTACCATTCAACCGGCCCAGTTCAACCTTTGCACCTACTGCAGGAGGGATGGACACCCGGCGAAGGATTATAGGCATATGCTAATCGCCTTTGCTTAGTTTGTGGCTTATCCACATATGATATTGGGTCTTGTCCTCGTAGACTCAATCCAAATGCTGCACCCAGACCAGCAATTACCTATCCACAGCAGCCAGCTATCCAGGCACTTGCTCCACGTCTTGCTCTCCCAGCTCCACCTCCTCGTGGATCGACTGCACCTCCTCCTCGTCAGTTCCACCAAGCACAAAGGAACTTACCTTAAGTACGGTAAAACCTATTCCACATAACTTAGGTACGATCTTAGTAGCCTCACTTCCTGCACTAGCACTCTTTGATACTTGAGTATCTCATTTCTTTATGTCGCAACGGTTCATTCGAACTAATGCAATTCCAGTCAAACCACTTGTATCCAGCTGGAATGTAAGTTTAGGGAATGGCGTTCTAAAGGCGACAATAGGATATGACCTATGTCCAGTGTTTGTCTGCAGCAGAGAATTCTATACTGACTTCAAGGTGCTGGACATACCGAATTTCGATGTCGTTTTGGGTATGGATTGGCTAGGAACATTCTATGCTACTATTGACTGTCGTCAAAGGAGGCTAGTGTTCGAGATTCTAGAACATCCGGTCTTTTATTTCAAAAGTGGAAACTGTGCCCTGGAGCTAAGCACATAAAAGTAAAACCAAAGAAGGCGGCTGTTGCAACACTTCAAGCACAGGAAGGATCGAAACCAGAGTCGAGAGTTCGACGATGTATTTCCTGAAGACATATCAGGTTTGCCTCCTGTTCAGACCATAATATTGCATTTATCATTCCCCTATTCTTATCTTTTTTATAAATAAACAGGTACTCTTGACGCACGTTTGTTGCATATTACAGGATACAGGTTTCTGGAGCAAATACAGTGAAAAAGACACAAAACAACAGAAAAAGGGACTTTTGACCAACTATTAGACGAATCCTAGTCAAGCCTAGACGAAGAACAGTACAAGGTCCAAAATGTCAAGTGAACGGTCAAAAGATATGAACAAGTTTTCATTGAAGATCTGGAGAAGACCCAGAAGCCCAACAGAGAAAATACATATAAAAATACAGAGCCCAAGAACCACTGAAGAAAGCCCAAAAGTTTGGCGGCCCAAGACCACCAAAGGGACGCGGATCCGCGGTCCAAGCCAACCAATGCCGCGGATCCGCGGCCATCTAATACCCGTGTCGGTGGATTTTTCTTCTGTTTCCGCGACGGTTCGGGTGTTGGGATTTTTAGAGGTCAAATCAGTAATTGCGCATGTGCGAGACTCTGAAACCCTAATTCTCCTGTTTACTTATAAATTGTAATCTCAAAATTGTAAAACCCTATGCCTCTTTTCAATAAATAAAATTCAGAATTTCTGGGAATGATATTCAGATCTATTCTGTCTTCTATTTGGAGGGAGCCATCAAATCAGTAGGTAATTTTATTTCCTTGCTTTTATTTTCTAGTATATTTTATTATCCCCTAATGAGCGAGTAGTCTCCTCGCTTGTTAGGGTTAGCCTTAGGGAAAGGGTTGAGAGATGAGATCTCTCACCCCTTTCAATGCCACCTTCACTTGAGAGTTAGAACTCCATGCATATGAGCACAACCGCTCCCTGCGGCATCCTACCCCTCGAGGTAATGATGAACCGTAGTATAAAGGGCCGGTTGCGCGCGTTTTCCGTGGGGGTTAGGTAATTTTCAACAAAGGAAGGATACAAATCTAGAGGAAGGAACATCTTCCCAAAAGATTCGTATCCACTTTATTAATAATTAACTTAACATCTAATAGATCTAAAAAAGAAGGCATTGAAAGCGGTGAAGAAAAACGTTAATCTCCAAAACTTCCCCTAAGCCTAACCCTAGCAAGACATTTAATTAGATTAATTAGATCCAGTTTTCATAGATTTTTATAAAACCAACAAAACAACATTTGGAATCAACTCGTTAAAACACATAAAAGAAATTTACCCGTCTCTGTGGATCGACCCGTACTCACCGGCTAGCTGCGAAGCGACGCCGTTTCTGATTGCGGTAAATACAAGTTTTGACACTAATCACCTCCCGATCGAGCTCATGAATTCAGCGTTGATTTAGTACCTGGAGCACAACCGGTGATCAAAGCTCCGTATCGCTTGAGTCCCGAAGGTTTGAAAGAGATCCGAACTCGGTTGGACAAATTATTGAAGAAATGATGGATTCGTCCCCGCACTTCAAGTTGGGGATCGCCAGTTCTGCTTGTGAAGAAGGAAGGTTCATATAGAATGTGCATTGATTATAGAGCTCTAAACGAAGTAACTATAAAGAACAAGTATTCACTTCCGCGCATCGACGATCTGTTCGATCAGCTAAGTGGGTCTTGCGTTTTCTCCAAGTTAGATCTTCGTTCGGGATATCATCAGGTGAAGGTCAAAGAGTCTGATATTCCGAAGACGGCATTCAGGACTCGCTATGGTCATTATGAGTTTCTTGTGATGCCATTTGGAGTGACCAACGCACCGCCATATTCATGAACCTGATGAATCAAGTTTTCCGAGAGTACCTAGATAGGTTTGTTGTCATCTTCATCGACGACATCCTGGTGTATTCTGAAAGTCGGAAGGAATATGCTGAACACTTACGAATTGTCCTGGAGACTTTACGACAGCATCAACTCTATGCCAAGTACAGCAAGTGTGAGTATTGGTTAGATCAAGTCGATTTTCTCGGACATATTGTATCAGGCGATGGAATCTCTGTAGATCCAGCTAAGGTATCAGCAATAAGCGAATGGCCGACACTGAAATCAGTGAAGGACATTCGAAGTTTCTTGGGTTTAGCAGGATATTACAGAAGATTCATTGAAGGATTCTCGAAGATTGCAACACCCCTGACCAAGTTTATACATAAGGATGAAGAATTCGTGTGGTCAAAAGCATGCAAACAAGGTTTTGTAGAACTTAAGTCAAGATTGACATCAGCACCCAATCTCGTCATACCAGATCAATCTGGAGGTTTCGTAATGCATTGCGATCCTTCCGGTAAGAGATTAAGATGTGTTCTACATCAGCACGTTAAAGTTGTAGCTTATGCATCAAGATAGCTAAAAGTTCATGAGCGCAACTAGCTGACGCATGATTTGGAGTTGGCAGCCGTTATCTTTGCTCTTAAGATTTGGCGTCATTATTTTCTTGGAGAATGAGTGGACATATACACAGACCACAAGAGTCTGAAATATGTGTTTACTCAGAAAGAGTTGAATATGCGGCAGAGAAGACGGTTAGAACTTATGGCAGACTTCGACATCAACCTACAATATCATCCAGGGAAGGTAAATGTAGTTCCTGATGCACTTAGTCGCCAACTACTATCAATGAATCTCACCACACAGTGGAAGCTTCAACAAGATTTGCATCAGATGGAGATAGAAGTAGTCATGCCAGGTAACGCTTCAAGTTTGATGAACTTACAAGTTCAGTCTACAATTTTCAATCATATCAAAGCAGCTCAAGCAAATGATGCCAAGTTGCAAAAGATCAGAGAAAAAAGTAGAAAGTGGACTTAGAACAGACTTCATCATCCATGAAGACAGATCTTTGAGATACGTCAGTAAATTATGTGTACCACAAGGTTCTGTTCGGGAAGAATTGATGAAAGAAGCTCATAGCTCTCCCTATTCAGTACACCCTGGTGGTACAAAAATGTACAAAGATCTGCGGCAACATTACTGGTGGCATGGAATGAGGTGTGAAGTAGCCAGAAGCGTCGCTAAATGTTTGGTGTGTCAGCAAGTGAAAGTTGAACATCACAGGACTGCTGGTTTACTTCAATTGTTACCTATTCCAGAATGGAAGTGGCAACTCATCACCATGGACTTCGTGACTGCTCTTTCTCGCAGCACGAAAGGTAACGATGCGGTATGGGTTATTGTGGATCGACTCACAAAGTCGGCTCATTTCATCCCATTTCGAGTTGGCCAATCTACCGAGACACTAGCAAGGAAGTACATGGAGGTAAGTTTGAATCTAAGTAAGATTTAACTCATCAATGTGTACTATTTCTGATACCTATGAACGCATGCACGAGATCGTGAGATTACATGGAGTACCGGTTTGCATTGTCTCCGATCCTAACACCAGATTCCGATCGCAATTTTGGCAGATTCTGCAGGCTAGCTTAGGAACAAATCTGAAGTTTAGCATAGCTTACCATCCACAAACAGATGGATAGTCTGGGAGAACGATTCAGATACTTAAAGATATGCTAAAAGCTTGTATGTTAGACTTCGGAGGATCATGGGAAGATCACCTACATCTTGTGGAGTTTTCATACAACAACAGCTACCAAGCAAGTATTGGAATGGCACCCTTTGCTGCTCTATATGGAAGGAAGTGTCATTCACCATTAAGTTGGGACGACATCGGAGATAGAGAACTCTTTGGACGTGAGATGATAGTAGCAACGGTCGATGTAGTTCGCACTATTAAGGAAAGAATTCATATACCCCAAGACCGACAGAAGCACTGGGCTGATGCAAAGCGCCGTCACTTGGAGTTCTAACCGGGAGATCATGTCTTTTTGAAGATCTCACCATACCATGGAGTGATTCACTTTGGAAGGCGGGGTAAGCTAAGTACGAGGTATATTGGACCATTCGACATACTAGAACGAGTCGGAGAAGTGACTTATCGCTTGGCACTTCCAACCTCATTGGAAGGAGTGCACAATGTGTTCCACATATCCCAACTTAGAAGGTATGTAAGTGACCCCAGTCACATTCTTGATCACTCCGAGCTCTGTACAGACGGATCTATCTTATGAGCAACAACCCCTTGAAATCCTGGACAAAAAGATGAAGTCACTTCGGAACAAGGAAGTAAATTTGGTTTGAGTGATGTGGAGAAAAGACACACCAAGAGAATCAATGTGGGAAAGAGAAGACGATGTGCGTGCAAGATACCCTCACTTGTTTGTAAATTAATTCTTAAAATAATTGTAAATTTCGAGGACGAAATTTTTGTAAGGAGGGTAGAATGTAAAGACTCTGTTTTAATGTATAGAAAATTTTGTTTCCCCCAATCAGAGCAAAGCTCTGTTCAAATTTTGAAATTTGAAATGAAGCAGTGCTTCATAAAAGGGCTAGCGCCAGAAGCGCCAGCACTAAAAGTCAAAGACTCTGAGGCAACGCTCACGTGCAAAGCACGAGAGCGCTCGCGCCAAGAGCGCCAGCGCCAAGAATCAAAGACTCTGAGGCAGCGCCCAAGAGTCAAAGACTCTGAGGCAGCGCCAAGAGTCAAAGCACGAGAGCTCTAGCGCCTATGTGCAAAGCACGAGAGCGCTAGCGCCAAGTGCACCGGCGCTAAGAGTCAAAGACTCTGAGGTAGCTCTCACGTGCAAAACACGAGAACGCTAGTGCTAAGTGCGCCGGCACCAAGAGTCAAAGACTCTGATGCAACGCTCACGTGCAAAGCACGAGAGCGCTAGTGTTGGAACTAAAATGTTCCCAACCCTTGGATCAAAAATCCAACAAAGATGATTAAAAATCATCAGAAAGAAAGTTCTGTTGAGGGAATACTCCTCAAATCTTTCCAAACAGGAAAGATTGTCCTCTGAAAATCAGAGCACCGTTGGATCAAAGATCCAATGGTGATTAAAAATCACCAAGATACAGAATAAGTTCTGTATGGGAAAATATTTTCCCAATCTTTTTAAAAACAAGAAGATTGCCTTCTGTAAAACAGAAGTCCTTGGATCAAAGATCCAACGGTGGGAAACATCCCCAAATCAATCAGAGGAAAGATTTCCTTAAACCGGTTCAACAAATCAGCCTCCCATATATATAAAGGACCCAAGACTTCAAGTCGAAAAAGAGAGGAACCCCCTATAAACATCAAAAAGAAAAAGAGAAGAGCAAGCTCTGAAAAGAAGAATTTCTTCAAGGTAAATAAAACAGAGATATCAAAGCATCTCATAAAAAAAGAAGAACTTAGTTCTTTTTCTAGATCATAGATTTACAAAGACAGAAGACTTTCTTAAGAGTAGGAGAGAATGGAGCATCTCATCATAAAAAAGGAGGGAGAAGAACTTAGTTCTCTTTAGATCACAGATCTATAAGACAAAGACAAAGTCTTTCACAAAAACAGAAGAGATCATAGCATCTCCTATTAAAATAAGAACTTAGTTCTTAGATCCATGAGATAAAGTCTCTTATAAACGAGAACTTAATTCTTAGAGCACAGAATTAATCAAGAGCGCTTTGCACTCATTGGATAGCTCTCAGCGCCAAGCGCGCCATGTGCTCCTTACATGGGCACTACTTAATAAAGAGTGCTATGTACTCCAAGTCTGGCACTCAGCGCCAAGCGCGCCTCGTGCTCCTCACATGTGCGCTATTTCATAAGAAGCGCCTTAGCGCTCCAAGTCTGGCGCTCAGCGCCAAGCGCGCCACGTGCTCCTCACGTATGCGCTATTTCATAAGAAGCGCCTTAGCGCTCCAAGTCTGACGCTCAGCGCCAAGCGCGCCACGTGCTCCTCACGTGTGCGCTATTTTATAAGAAGCGCCTCAGCGCTCTAAGTCTGGCGCTCAACGCCAAGTGCTCTGTACATAAAGGCTCTGTACATAAAGCGCTCTGCGCTACAAAGAGTGTTCAACACTCAATAAAAGAAAAAAGAGGAAGGGGTGTCAGAACCCAAAATTAATGCTCTGCATTATTGAACAAAAAAGGGCCTGAGCCCAAGCAAATGTTAACATTTTGTTCAAAAATGAATGGACTGAGTCCAAATAAGTGTTCAAACACTTTAACTGAATGGGCTGAGCCCAAGTAGGCCATAAATCCCCCAATTCAGATTAATTGAGCCTATGTGCTTCCAATATTTTTAATTAGTCTTAGTCCCAAACCTGACTATAGATCCCCCAACCAACATTGGTTCAAGGGTACATCACTTCATTCTTCTGATATGTATCGTTGTAATTCTTCAACGTCTTCAGAGAGGTGACGAGTCCCAACAACGAGATACTCCATGGACTATGATGTCCTTAAACTTATGGATCGCAACGTCCCTAAACTAAACCCCACAGACTATGACGTCTTTAAACTCCATGGACTAGTATATCCTTAAACTCCATGGACTATGATGTCCTTAAACCCAATGGACCGCAATGTCCCTAAACTAAGACGATAGAGTCCAAATACTCTTTCATTGGATCTAAATGATCCCAAAATCTTGTTGAGTATATCTTAGTCTAAAATTAGACTAACGTATCCTCGACAAACATTTAAGTTGATCTTAATCTCAATGAGAATAACGATCCTTAAACCCAAACCAAAACCAAATCTAAGAAAATACGGATTTGGACTAATCCACGCCCTACGGGCGATAACATAAATTAGTCTCCGTATATAATCCACCGGTAACCAAAACTAAAAATAAACACACACGACACGAAGTGACCATCTAGGGAAGGAGAAAGTTGTTACCGCGATGCGGTAGCATAATTAACTGCAGAGGCTTGCGCCTGCAGAGAAGAGCGTTCCCACAATCAAAAACCCCTCAAATGAGGGGGAATCTGACGAAATATGCTACAACGGCCATGTTTCCCCCAATCAGAGCAAAGCTCTGTTTTGAAATTCAAAATTCAAAAGTGGAAGCAACGCTTCAGATCCAGCGCTAGGCGCGCTGCGCGCCACGTGTTAAACACGAATGCGCTAGCGCCAGGTGCGTTGCGCCCTAGGCAGCGCACCCCAATCAGAGCAAAGCTCTGTTTTGAAATTCAAAATTCAAAAGTGGAAGCAACGCTTCAGATCTAGCGCTAGGCGCGCTGCGCGCCACGTGTCAAACAAGGGTGCGCTAGCGCAGGCTGCGCTGAGCTCTGCGCTGGGCGCCACGTGTCAAACGTAGGTGCGCTAGCACAAGGTGCGCTGCGCTCTGCGCTGCGCGCCACGTGTCAAACGTAGGTGCACCGGCGCAAGATGCGCCGGCGCTGGAATTAAAAATTACCCACCGTTAGATCAAAAGATCTAATAATAAATTATTAATTAATCAGAATTAAAATTTTGTTATGGAAAAATCTTTCTAATCTTTTTAAAAACAAGAAAATTGTCTTCTGTAAAACAGAAGCCCTAGGATCAAAGATCCAACGGTGGGGAAATATCCCCAAATCAATCAGGGAAAGATCTCTTTAACAGATTTAACAAATCAATTTGTCCTATATAAAGGCCCCAAGACTTCAAATCTGATATAGAGAAACACCCTACAAATTTTGAGAAAATTCAAAGAAAGAAAAGCAAGCTTTTAACAAAAGAAGATCATTTCTTCAAGGTAAAGAACATGAACAATGAACACAGAGATGAAATCATCTCATGAAAAGAAGAACTATCTTCTAAAAAAATCATAGATCTACAAAAGACCAAGATCTTTCATAAAAAAAATCAAAAGATCACATCAAAGAATAAAAAAGATGTATTTACTTCATTCACAGATCCTTGATCTACAAAGGCAGCGCCTTTTTTACAAATAAGAACTTTTGTTCTTGAATCCTGAGGCAAAGCCTCTTTTAAAAAGAACATGAACTTGTTCTCTGATCATAAATTTGATCAAATGCACTTTGCGCGAAAAGTACCTTGCACTCTTGAACTGCGCTTCTACGCTCCTTGGACCGGCGCTCAGCGCCAAAACGTGCCATGTGTCAACCACGTAAGCAACTTGCGCTTTGCGCTTCTGAAACATGAGCTGGCACTTAGCGCCAAGCGCGCCACGTGTCACTTACTTGGGCGCCACTAAACTAGCGCAACGCGCTCATAAATTAAAAACGCAACGCGCTCATAAACTGGCGCAACGCGTCCATCATCTGGTGCTTAGCGCTAAGCGCGACACATGTCCTTTTTGTGGGCGCTACTTGGCAGAAGCGCAATGCGCTCTTTAATTGGCGCAAAGCGCCTAGCGCGCCACGTGGCGCATTGTCAGAACACACATTGTTCTGATGAATGCTATGCATTCAATACAAGACAAAAAAGAAATGTCAAGATCTAATGCTCAGCATTATTAAAAGGGCCAAGCCCAAATAAAGGCTCAATAGCCAGAACAATAAAATGTTAAATATTTATTGGACTTAGCCCAAGATTGGCCGTAAGTCCTCAACTCATATCAATTGAGCCCATCTGCTCACGAATATTCAACAGATCTTAGTCCCAAACTGGACTACAGATCTTTCAACCAACTCACACCGGTTCGAGGGTACATCTCTTTATTTCTCTGATATCTGTCGTTGTAATCCTTCAACGTCTTCAGAGAGGTGACGGGTCCCGACAACCACACATTTCTACGAACTGTGGGGTCTTTAAACTCATGGACTACGATGTCCTTAATCTCGGACTGTGGGGTCCTTAAACCCATGGACTACGATGTCCTTAACCTGGACTGTGGGGTCCCTTTAAACCCACGGACTATAATGTCCTTAACCTTGGACCACAATATCCTTAAACTGGTAATAGACCGCAATGTCCCTAAACTAAATAATAGAGTCCAAATGCTCTTTTGTTGGATCTAAACGATCCCGTTAAGTTGATCTCAGTCTAAAATTTGACTGACGTATCCTTAACAATCGTTAAGTTGATCTTAGTCTAAAATTAGACTAACGTATCCTTAACAAATGTTTAAGTTGATCTTAGTCTAAAATTAGACTAACGTATCCTTAACAAATGTTTAAGTTGATCTTAGTCTCAAATGAGGCTAACGTATCCTTAAACCCAAACCAAAACCAAAATCTAAGAAGATACGGATTTGGACTAATCCACGCCCTACGGGCGACAATATAAATTAGTCTCCGTATACAATTCACGGGCAACCACAAACAAAACAAACACCCACGACGTGAAGTGACCATCTGGAGAAGGAGAAAGTTGTTACCGCGATGCGGTAGCGTAATTAACTACGGGGGCTTGCGCCTGCAGGGAAGAGCGTCCCTACAATCAAAAACCCCTCAAACGAGGGGGAATCTGACGAAGTCTGCTACATCGGCCGCATCCGTTTAAAGCTTCGATACATGGTGCCATAAATCAACTTGGAATCTTCGGAGAGGTGGACGGATAGCACCAATTAGCATCTACCCCGAAATTCAGGCTAGACGTCCGACGCGTCTTCGTCGCGTCTTTCGGCGGGGAACAGATTCTGGCACGCCCGGTGGGACCTTTTGCTCTTTCCACTCCACACTTCGTGTGTCGTGTTCGCGAACGAATCGCGTTTTGTTATGGTTGCCTATGGATTCGAGGTAATAAAGATTTGGTGTCTTGCTCCGTGCTGAAGATCAATAGCTTCAAACTGCAACTGCAATTCTCGCTCCGTCCCGTCCAGAGGAGTGACTTACGGGTCCCAAGCGGCCTCCTTGTTCACGATGCCGGTAGACCAGGTGACTCAGGCCACCACTGGATTGTTCTTTGGGACCATGCTCCCACCGATGAGCTTCAGCGCCCCTATACCAACACAAGAAGCTCCCAAGAAGTCGGTCTTTGATCGGCTTACAACTACAGCAACCCCTCTCAACGGGTCGAACAGCTCCAGTGCCTCGGTCTTCGCCAGACTGGGCCAAAGTTCATGTGGGCCCTTAATGAAGCCTGCAGTTCCAGAAAAGGTTGTTTCGAAGAGGATAGCCATTCTTGCTCTCGAGGCCACTAAAGAAGCATCCCCTGCCAAGGGGTCGGTCTTTATAAGATTGACTGTTCCGGCTCCCACTCCGGCTCTCGCTCCTGCCAAAGGGTGAAGCCAGGCGAGACGTGGGTCCAATACGCCATACGATGGCGGAATCTGTAGTCGAAGTGAGAACAACGCATCGAAGAAGCACCGACGGTGGGTATGTTCATGGGCACTCTGGACCCTCATACAACTATCTCCCAGTTCATGATGTTCTTCAAGCCGACTACTTTCCAGGCCTTGATCGACAAACTGGCCTAAATGGACCAGATGGATCACAGACCGTCTCCTCTAAAGCCGGACTCTCGAAATGAGAAGGGAACGGGGAAAGCGATCGTTGTCGCTAATGCTCAACAGCAGCCCGGTGGCCCGAGACCAGTTGATCGCTAAAGTAACAGAACTCGATCTCTCGAAGATAAAATGAGACGCCCATACTCGTTCCCTCGAGACAAGACGAAGAGGTTATTCGAGCTTGCACTGCGCAACAAGCTCATCAATATACCGGAGCCAAGACGCCCAGTGCAACCCGGTGACACTAGCAATCCTGACTATTGCCCTTATCACCGAATGTTGGGCCATCCGATCGAGGATTGTTATATCTTCAAAAGCTGGATAGAAGATCAGTACCAGCAGGGCAAGGTCATATTATCCGAAAATTGGAAGGTGAACCCGCCTCGGCCACACACTCCCAAGAATACAGATACACCGGGGGGATCATGCTCCTTCGTAGAAGAAGCTCCATGGGAGGTCGTTCTTTCAGCCAAGACAAAAAGAATGCTGAAGGATCTCCACAAATGTCCGGCGATTAAATGGAAGAATCCGCTGGAGATCATCGAAAGGATGCTGAAGCCACGCCCAACTCCAAAGATCAGTGGTGATAGCCAAAGCACACACACCCAGCCGTCAAAGTCTTCGAAAAAGAAGAAGAAGACCAAAAAGCCCGTGAAGCCCGGCGACAAGCGCACGGACCTGCAAAAACAGATTGACGCGCTGGAAAAGTATAACTAGAAGGTGCGGACCCCAATCACACTCCAAGAGTTTCTCAACCACGTCCTTGAGGACGGAGATGATGGAGAAGACTCGTCGGGTGAATCTGAAGATTACGTAGCAAGTTGCCATATGATCTCTCACTCGTCGATAGACGATGAAGAAACTCCTTGCACCGAGAAACTGGGGGCAGGTCCTGAGCCAGAACTTCTGGGGCCATCAGATGAAATAATTGATGCATTCCTGAACACAGGTCTTCTTAAAAGCAAAGCTGACCGGGAGCGTGAGATGGCCATATTTGAAAAGGCCAAACGCCGACGACTAAACGAAAGGGGCGAAACATTCTCACCAGATCAAAGTACATCCGTCGCAAATAAAATCATGTTCAAAACGAGGAAGAGGTTCGCCAAAGCCATCTCGATGGGAATGAAGCTGCCATCCTCCGAAAGAAATATTCTTGGTGAAGCGGAGACACATCCTAGCTACTGCTTATATCATCGAAAGATTGCGCATCCCACCGAAGAGTGCAACGCTTTTACAAGATGGTGGCAAGGATATGTTGCTCACCGGCAAAATTTCAAGCGGATGAAGCGTCAGGCTCGTCGGGAACAGAAAAGCACGACAGATGAGCGCGAAAGAGCTGCTGGCAACTGTCACATAGCCGACAACAAGAGATCGCAAGTTATCACCTTTGGAAGTGACTCTGATGAAGAAATTGCCCTCAGCCCTCTCTTTAAGGAATCCACCTCCGACACAAAACATGCGAAGATTTGCAGCAAAAATCTAGCTGCGTAATCGTACGTTAGCTGATGACCGAAACGTCGTTAAACTACTACCAACCCGCGGCATCCTCAGGCTGACGTGGTAAAAAAAAGGTACATCCACAAGTGAGATGGGCATGGATGAAAACCAGAAAGGGCTCCGTGAGTAAAAACATCAGGGCCACCGGCGTGTTTTGTGAAAACCCGAAAGGGCGCAATCTCGTTAAAAGACACTTTTAAGGTCCTCTCAACCTTGTGAGGAGAAACCACCTGCGTGAGATCCTTACGACTCACAAGGGAACAACACACTTAGGGATCCCCACGATTCCTAAGGAGAAATTACACTTGCGAGATCCTCGCGACTCGTAAGGAGAATCCTCTTATGAGACCTTCATGGCTCATAAGATTCAAAAGTCTTATGCTACAAGGATCTGAACCTGTTCTTAAGCAGCCACCACAACCTCCGATACTGCTTTACAAGCGGTTCAGTATTGACCCTTGTATACAATCCACGGGCGCGAATAAATATTTCCCTAACAAAGTCCCATCCGTGACTAGGGATATGTCTACACGGTGAACAGCCCTTGTAAATCCTCTCGACTTATAAGGAGAAAGCACTCTTGTAAGATCCTTACGACTTATAAGAGACCATGCACTTAGGAATCCTCACGACCCCTAAGGAGAAAACGCACTTACGAGATCCTCGCGGCTCGTAGGGAGAAATACCTTTATGAGACCCTTACGGCTCATGAAGTCAAAAGCCTTAGTCGACAGGACCCTAACCTTGTTCGCTAAGCCACCTTTGTTCGACATCGACAGAGGCAAATGATGATTCGCTCCTGGCAATATTCCAGTTGTAGCGGTGCTGATGCCGAAATCGGTGTCTAATCCCAAGCTTGCAGCGAAAAGCCGGCGAGCCACACATGCATGCAAAATAGCCAAAATGATGGGGCAACTTACAACAAAATCAGCAAGTAAAAATGCATGCATGCAAATTAGCCGAAATGATTGGGCAAATCGCAATAAAAAACAGCGAGTAAAAATAAACAAATAGCCGAAATGATTGGGCAACTCGCAATAAAAAGCAGCGAGTAAAAATAAAACAAATAGCCGAAATGGTTGGGCAACTCGCAATAAAAAGCAGCGAGTAAAAAATAAAACAAATAGCCGAAATGATTGGGCACCGCGAAAAATAACCGAAATGATTGGGCAATCGCGAGCTTCGCGATATAAAAGCTGAAATGATAGAGCATCGCGAAAAGAAATAAAAAAAGTTTGAAAGAATGAAATTTTTGCCTTACAGGTGATATCACATCAATCCCTGTATACAATCCAGGGGGCACAAACAAAGAAGGAATCACACCTTTCCTTCCCAGGCTCCATCAGAAAATGAAGCCAAGTCTCGACGGCCACGTCTACAGCCTGGAGACCCACAACAGCGTTCCTCCTCATTCCAGCAGGACTCAGACGCAACATCACCAAACGGAGCCACGGCTTAGTCCCTAGTTCCAAACCTCGATGGTTCACAGACAACCTAGAGATCATCTCGACATTCGTCTCGTTACAGTAGACGCAATGTGAACAATGGCGTTCCTTCGCAGTCCAGCAGGATGCAGGTGCAACGTCAATGCAGACGCAACGTCAAAACAAAGCGGAGTGATGGCAAAATCCCAACTCCACCTCAGCATTCGTCTCGTTACAACAGACGCAATGTCAACAACGGCGTTCCTTCGCAGTCCAGCAGGATGCAGACGCAACGTCAACAAAAGACCTCACGGTCAAAGCAAAGCGGAGTGATGGCAAAATCCCAACTCCACCTCAGCATTCGTCTCGATACAGCAGACGTAACATCACCAAACGGAGCCATGGCAAAATCCCTAGTTCCAAACCTCGACGGTTCACCAGCAACCTAGAGACAACTGCGACATTCGTCTCGATACAGCGGATGCAACGCCAGCAAACGAAGCGAAGGCTAAATTCCTAGCTTCAAGGTCTTGACGGTAACTCATATAAAACCCGAAAGACTATCGGAGATCATCCCACACCAGCACGGAGTGATCACCACCTCGACATTCGTCTCGATACAGCAAACGAGATGTCACTACAGCGTCCTTCCTCCAACAGGATTCGGACACGCCAAAGCAAATGAAGCGAAGACCAAATTCTTAGCTTCAGGGTCTTGACGGTAACTCATATAAAACCTGAAAGACTATTGGAGATCATCCCACATCAGTACGGAATGATCACCACCTCGACGTTCGTCTCGACACAGCAGACGAGATGTCACCACAGCGTTTTTCCTCCAGCGGGATTCAGACGCGACAATCAAACAACGGAGCCACGACAAAATCCCTTGTTCCAAACCTTGACGGTTCACCAACAACCTAGAGACAACCGTGACATTCGTCTCGATACAGCAGACGCGATGCCAGCAAACGAAGCGAAAGCCAAATTCCTAGCTTCAGGGTCTTGACGACAACTCATATAAATCCTGAAAGACTATCGGAGATCATCCTACACCAGCGCGGAGTGGTCACCACCTCGACGTTCGTCTCGACACAGGTAGACGAGATGTCACCACAGCATTCTTCCTTCAGCAGGATTCAGACGTGACAATCAAACAAACGGAGCCATGGCAAAATCCCTAGTTCCAAACCTTGACGGTTCACCAGCAACCTAGAGACAATCGTGACATTCATCTCGATACAGCAGACGCAATGCCAACAAATGAAGCGAAGGCCAAATTCCTAGCTTTAGGGTCTTGACGGCAACTCATATAAAACCTGAAAGACTATCAGAGATCATCCCACACCAGCGCGGAGTGGTTATGACTCATCGGGGCTCTCAAAAATGGGCCTAACCTCAAGTAAAAAGCGGCATGGCAAAATTCCTAACGCTTGCTCTTCCGATGGTCAAACTGCCTAGCAGGATTGCTTGAAGACGTCTTGTCCAGCCCCCGAAGGGATCAGAGACACGACAGTCGCAAGGCTACTCAAACAGCAAGATTGCCTATCGAGAAATACATCAGCCAACGCGACGGTACGACGGACAAAACCCTAGTACCACAAACCCTAACGGACCTCTGTCGTAAAGAACAGAGGTTAACTGTGACGTTAGGATATTCTTGCGAGAACTGCTCGATTCATCTCGACTCGTGAGGAAATTAGTGTCTTTGCGAGAACTTCTCGATTCGTCTCGACTCGTGAGGAAAAGCCTTAGGCAATGGGGATAAGAACCGGTTTTCTAAGCACTGGGGCCCTGCAAGTCGGTCCAAAATGGACTCTTGCATACTATTCACGGGCCACACTCTCCAAAGTCGAATCTCGACAAGGAAGGAAACAACCGCTTACGAGTCCTCTCGACTTGTAGGAGGGAAAATTCTCTTGTGAGATCCTTACGACTCTCAAGAGAAAACGCACTTAGGAATCCTCACGATTCCTAAGGAGAAAATACACCTATGGGATCCTCTCGACTCGTAGGGAGAAAAGTCTTTATGAGACCCTCATGGCTCATGAAGTTGAAAAGTCTTAGGCAACAGATCTGAACCTGCTCCCTAAATCATCACTACCCCTCGAAGAAGCCAAAACAAGATGCTCACCCTATCATCTGCTGGCTATGTTTGCTAAGGTGACATGCTGATAACAAAAGAAAGAAGAAAGCAGAGAGATGACACAAGACATTGCGAAAGAAATGTATCTTTTATTCATGAATTCAAATGGGTACAAAATACATCATATGAAAGAATAAAAGAATGAATACATTTTATTCAAAATTACAGATAGTACAAAAAAAATTATTGAGAGGGAAGCGCTTTCAATAGTCTGATCAGCCGCTCGCGCACTTCCCTCAGCCCCTCTTCTTGATCAGCCGCCGCGGCCAGCTCCACTTCGATTCGAGTCCTTTGCTGCAGGCATGATGAAATCTTCTTATCGATTTCCCGTTGAGCAGCTTCGCGACTCTGCATAATCCGATCGATAGAGTCAAGCTTCTGTCTCAATACAAGCCCGGCCGAAATACACTGCTGCAAGGTGTTAAAGACGGCTCTCAGTTGCGCGGCGTTCGCTTCAACCTGGGCACGCAATTGAACAGACTCGGCGGAAGCCTCTACGTGTTCCTTCCGCCTCAAGGTCGCTTCTTTTTCAAAATGGCGGAGGAAGGACACGCTCTGCTCAACCCATGCAGCCCGCTGAGAGTTCAAAACCTGAATCTCAGGAGCAGGACGCATAAGCTCGAACTCATGCAGGAAGGCCTCAATCTTCCGGCAGTGGTTAACCCAAGACTCGACGACGCCTTCGTTATGGAAGTTTACAAGCGTCGCCAGCATTAGGTTAACCTTCGCAGCAAAATCCGTGGCAGATGTAGGAGTCTCCACGTCGAGCTCCTCAATATAGCCGCTCACCATGCGCAGACTATTTGCAGCGCCTTTCCAGGATGGATGTCTGGAAAAGGGTCCGGCCGACATTATGACGCGAGACTCGAACGGGGCTGGAGGCAATGTGACCGCTGCAAGACAAATCACAATCAGATGACGGCTCACGAAATAAAGAAAATACACGAAAAAATAGAGTCTACTATACCGGCTGCAACAGGGGGCAGAGCTGGGAGTACTGGTGGCGCAACGATAGCCGCATCCCCACCTTCGATTTGTAAGGCTACAAGCAATACAAAGAGGGATTAACAATAATGTGACTGCCCGTTAAAGAGAGGATGTCGTTTAGAAAAGATACTCACCGACACCACCAGGCGGACTAATCTCTGACAGGAAGGAGAAGTGTGGGTGCAGAACCTGATACAGGTGGTCAAAAAGGACTCCTGCAAAAACGCAGTAATGCAATGTCAGTACATAAATTATACAGCCTAAAAATAAGGCTGACGGGTCACGAATCCGCACCTTCCAACATCTGAGATGGTGCGAGAGAAGGTAGAGGAGGTGTCATCGTCATAGCGATAGCTGATGGCGCTGTCTCGGGTAGCGCAACCTCAACGCCCGCCACACCTGCATTAGAAACAAGATAAATACTGTCAGAAAAGGTAGAAAAGGGATTGCAGAATAGAATAGAAAGCAATAACCTGAAATTTACCTGGTAAGTCACCGGTCAAGACCACGACAAGGGCATCACTGGATGCAGCGACCGCCTCACCCTCCTCCGTGTTCCCGAGCACATCATCAGGGATGTCAGCTGGTATAATAACGTCTGGTGGAGAAGCAGTGACCATCGCTACACGCTCCAATGAAACGATAGTGGCTTCGGCCACCTGCTCCACAGTCGTCGGGCCGTCCCCAGAAAGATCCATTAGATCCGCAGCCAATGAAGATGCCTCTTCCGGAGGAGCAATCACCTGGAGAGCAGGAATCACCAAGGGAAGCTCCGTCGCAGGATCAATAATGGCGTCAACCCCCTCCACACTGATTAGTGCCTCATCGGGGTTATCTGCGAAGTCCATAGTCAGGGCGCAACTTGGACTCAGCTTCTCTGCCATCGCCGAAGTCCCTGCAAAGTTTGTACGAGGATAAGGATATATATATATGTCTGTATGTATGTATGTATGTATGTATGTATACAAGCAATACAAAATATTACAAAGAGATACATGAACATACCGATGCGCAAGGGAGCTTCTAGTATGGCTTGTTCAAGCCGACGCTCCTTCCTGAGGAGGTAGGCTCGCCAAGGTTCGAGAGTAGACTCGTGGCCACCGGTCCACAATGAAAGTGCATCCTCGGCGTCGGCTGAGACGGCCTTCTTAAGAGCCCTTTCCCCCCATTCTTCCAGATGGCCTATTAATAGTCGCCGTATCCACGGAGGGTCTTCATAAAAGATGACGGCAATGTAAGGCCTTTTCGGGATCCTTACATTCTCGGATTCGTCTTGTGAGCGTCTTATAGCCTCAGCCAATTGTGCGGCTTCCTCGGCAGATGAACCAGGAAAAAGAAGACCGTCTTCCGGTGGACTAGTAACGGTCTTCTTCCCCCGCTTTGGTCTAGAGCTAGTGATTGCAGATGATCGCTTCTTTCCCCTGGCCGTTTTTTTTGGGCTGCTTCTCGGTTTTGACAGGGAGAGGAGACTTCTTCAGGACCTTCGCCAAGGAGATATTATCACTAGGGCTAGGTTTTATCTTCGGAACCGTTATGGTATCCATCATCAGTCATTCAAGCGAAGCCTCTGTTGGCAATGAGGTGCGAAGTCTTTCCTCCTCTTCAAAGGTTTTAAGCGAAGCAGCAATGGCTTCCTCTATAGAGGCACCTGTTAAAACAGGAAGCGTCAGTCAAAGTATGATAAAAAAAAAAAAGAGAAGAGTGAAATAAACATCAGAGAGATAAGGATGAAGTATACCAGACTGCACAAGGGCGGCCAATTCCTTTTCGAGGGCAGCCGATTGTTCGGAAGCTGTAAGTCCATATTGCGACCCCCGGTGCTTACGGGGAGGCGGAAACGGTATAAAAAACGAATTTTTATCGCAAGAGGCAACATGGACTAAACAAGGTCGGGATCGTTGTCTAAACTAAAACTAGTATTCTAGCTAAAGAGAGTTAGCTACTATGGAAGATGGTTATACCTAAACTTGAACTCCTTCTTCTTCAAACCTTGTAGAGGTTGATGGTTCTCTTTTCGTCGCCTTCTCCCGTCGAAGATGGATCCACCTCGAAGGTTCGACTTTGGGCTCTTCCTCGATCTTTGAGTGAACTAGGGTTTCCGGCTTGCTAAACCTTCATCCTAGAATGAGTAGAGAGTGATTAGGGTTTGCTTTTCCTTTTAAAGAGAATGATTCTCAACACATGAGAAGGTTTCTCTTTGCTAGAGGAAGAAGAAGATGAAATGAGGAGAGAGAGAGGTTATGATAGAATGAGATATCTTTTCTCTTTCTTGCAACCATAATGCAAAAGAAAAATATTATCTAAATGATAATAATTGAAATAAGAATAGTTGATGGTAATATTTGGAATGACCACAACCATGCTTCATTTAATAAAAAGTAAGCATGAATCAAGGAAGACTTTTTAAAGCATGATGGTAGTCAATGGTCAACAAGTCAACCATGGTCAACAAGTCAACAAAAAAATCAACCATAACATAATTCTTATTTAATTACTATTATTAATAGATAATATATAAATCCATTAGGGTTTGGAAAATGAAGACTGTCAACTGTGCATACGCACCCGATCCGAAACCCTAATGAAAAACCTCATTCTCCGCCTCAAGCAACTGTGCATACACACCTGCATTCTCGTTCCGAGGAACAAGAATACCAAGATATAAAAGCAACCCCCAAAACATATACCAGTATCTGGCTCAAACCAGAGCCTGCCAGTATAATCCGTCCGGACTCCAAACGTGCACAAGTGCGCGGATGAGAACGAACCCTGTCGCAAAACCATGCGACCTCTACTCTGTTTTGCCCAGAGGCGAATACCCTCTGTGTGGGACTCTAAAGACTCGACACTATGCTGGCAGTGGGTTTAACCACAGACCGCAAGCGGCACTAGCTGTGCGTAACGGTCCCCAGGTAGATGCCGACAAGAAGGCTGACGAGGTGAAACCCCATCTGAACTCCTACTGAGTCTGAATGTGACATTCTCCGTACAGTCCGGTCTGTTCGTCTGATACATCGCATGGCGGGCCTAGGGGGCGGTAAAACGTCAGTCCCCCAATAGCGGTACAAGTCGTGTCGGAGTGAAGCCCAAAACACCCTGAGATAACACTGGAAACCTACCAGTATATCTCGCTTGCCCTGGCCAGGGACTACTCGTGTAATGGCTCTCCTAGACACAGCGCGATGTCAACCCCCAATACCGGGAGAGACGAATCCTGTCTAACCGTCACTGCCTCCAAGTGCTTCGGGACTGCACCCAACCACCACCTGTTTGCACGACTCCTTTGAGCCGTGGTAGGGTAGTGATCAAAGTGCAGTGGGAACACACTCGAGGCAAAGTGTCAGTGTCAAGTCAGCGGACTAAGCTGTACTCATGTCACCTGGGAACTGATAACTGACGATAGGTATAATACCAACCTGTCAGTTCCCGACGAGTCCTGTCCAGTGTACTCGTAACCCAACGAGCACCCGTATACTATCTCCAGTACGACGTACTGATGGCTGTGGGACAGACCATCTCCCACACTGGGATGAGAAGCGCATACGCTAGTCTACTCCGGAGTATCGATGCCCTGTCTCGATAGTCCTACGACTAGGGACCTGTATAAGGATGTGCCTATAGATTACCCAGCCCCCACTAGTGTGACTGCCATCACAACGCTGGTAATCAAGCAAAGATCCTAAGGGCTCCACTAATGCGTATAAGTGATATACTGAAATAAACACAAGTACACATTGAAGTAGAAACAAACCAAGTAGCATACTACTATATTGAGCAAGATTGTTTATACAAGGTGAATATCCCAAGCTTCCATCAAGTAATATACAAACTAGTATGATACAGTAATGGCCTCTAGGGCATATACACTAACAATCTCCCACTTGCACTAAGGCCATGTACTGGCGTATCGAAGACCTATCATCTCGATCAGCCGCTCGAACTGAGTCTGGGGTAGGGCCTTGGTGAATGGATCTGCAGTGTTCTCTTCTGAAGCAACCCTCCGAACCTCGATCTCCTTGCGATCCACGATCTCCCTGATCAGGTGATACCGCCTCAAGATGTGCCTGGATCTCTGATGGGACCTGGGTTCCTTTGCTAAAGCTATAGCCCCGTTGTTGTCGCAATACAGAGGTACTGGGTCAACAATGGACGGAACCACCTGAAGTTCTTTTAAGAACTTCCTTATCCAGACAGCTTCTTTTGCGGCATCAGATGCAGCGATGTATTCCGCTTCCATAGTCGAGTCTGCAACGGTTTCCTGTTTGGAACTCTTCCAACACACCGCCCCTCCATTGAGGGTAAAGACAAAACCCGACATGGACTTGGAATCATCCTTGTCACTCTGGAAGCTGGAGTCAGCAAAGGCCTCAATCTGGAGGTCTTTTCCGCCATACACCAAGAACATCTCCTTAGTCCTCCTCAGGTACTTGAGAATGTTCTTTACCGCTATCCAATGTTTCTCCCCAGGGTTTGACTGATACCGGCTTACTACACTCAGTGCATAAGCTACATCCGGTCTGGTACACAACATCGCATACATTATAGAGCCTACCGCAGAAGCGCAGGGTATAATAGACATGCGATCCCTCTCCAAATCAGTCTTGGGAGACATCTCTTTAGAGAGGGTGATCCCGTGACAAGCCGGTAAGTTACCGCGCTTGGAATCTTCCATACTGAATCTTTTCAGTACGGTGTCGATGTACCTGGACTGTGAAAGTCCTAATATCCTCTTGGATCTATCACGATGGATCCGGATCCCCAGGATGTAAGAGGCATCACCCAGGTCTTTCATGGAGAACCTGTGTGACAAGAAACCCTTGACAGATTGTAGCATAGGAATGTCATTTCCTATTAAGAGAATGTCATCCACGTATAAAACAAGGAATACTACAGTTCTCTCTACAAATCTACTATAGATGCATGGTTCATCTGGATTTTTGATAAAGTCAAATTCCTTGACCGTCTCATCAAAACAGATGTTCCAACTCCGCGATGCCTGCTTCAGTCCATAGATGGACTTAAGCAACTTGCACACCTTTCCGCTGCTCCCACTCTGAATGAAACCCTCTGGCTGATCCATATAGACACACTCCTCTAAACTTCCATTTAGAAAAGCGGTTTTTACGTCCATCTGCCAAATCTCATAATCGTGGAAGGCAGCAATGGCAAGAAGGATCCGAATGGATTTCAGCATAGCCACTGGAGAAAAGGTTTCGTCATAGTCCAAGCCAGGTCTTTGACGGAAACCCTTTGCTACAAGTCTAGCTTTATAGGTCTCAACCTGTCCATCTACACCAATCTTCCTTTTGAAGATCCACTTGCATCCTACGGGTTTTACCCCGTCTGGAGCAATGTCCAACGTCCATACTTTGTTGGTGTACATGGACTCCATTTCGGTCCGCATTGCATCCAGCCATTTTTACCGAGTCAATGCTCTGAATGGCTTGCTGGAAGCTTGTAGGCTCATCATAGTCTATGATGCAATCCTCTCTATCCCCGTCTATGAGAAAACCGTAGTATCTCTCGGGCGGATGAGACTGCCTACTACTTCTGCGGAGCGGCATAGGAATGTCCTGTTCATTTGAACCCTCTGGTTCCATTAAGCTTTCAGTAATAGTCTGTGGTTCTGGAATTTCTTCCAGTTCTATTGCGCTCCCACTTACTTCCTTTTCTAAGAACTGATGTTCCAGAAAATGGGCATTACGAGAAACAAGGACTTTTTGCTCCTCTGCGTAATAGAAAAGATACCCCCTGGAGTTCTTTGGGTATCCCACAAACTTGCACAGTACTGAGCGCGCCTCGAGCTTGTCCGTATGCTGCTTTTTGACATAAGCTGGACATCCCCAAATCTTCAGGTACTGAAGATAGGGTTTCTTCCCACTCCATAACTCATATGGTGTGGTAGGCACAGTCTTAGTAGGAACTCGGTTCAATAGGTATGCAGCTGTTTCTAGCGCATACCCCCAGAATGATCGCGGTAACTCAGCGTTACTCATCATGGACCGTACCATATCCAATAGGGTCCGATTCCGTCTCTCCGATACACCGTTATGTTGCGGGGTGTATGGAGGAGTAAGCTGAGAGAGAATCCCATTCTCTTTTAAGTAATTCAGGAACTCGGCACTTAAGTATTCTCCACCTCGATCCGATCTTAGAATCTTGATACTTTTGCCGGTTTGTTTCTCTACTTCATTCTTAAATTCCTGGAATTTTTCAAAAGATTCTGACTTATGTTTCATTAAGAAGACATAACCGTATCTTGAAAAATCATCCGTAAAAGTAATGAAGTAAGAATAACCGCTTCGCGCATGTGTAGACATTGGACCGCACACGTCGCTGTGTACGAGTCCCAAGAGCTCGCTCGCTCTTACTCCGTGTCCAGTGAACGGAGTCTTTGTCATCTTTCCTTTGAGACAGGATTGACAAGTGGCATACGATTGATATTCGAACGGATCCAAATATCCTTCTGTATGTAACTTAGTCAACCTTCTCTCATTGATGTGACCCAGTCTACAATGCCATAAGAAAGTCTGATTAATATCTGGTGACTTTCTTTTGTGTGTATTCTGGACATTGAAAATCTGTGGTTGGTTTAATACGTATATACCATTGCTCAATGTACCTGACCCAATCAGAACTTGATTAAGGTGAATGTTAACAACATTACTTACAAACGCAAATTCATAACCTTCTTTAGAAACCAAAGATACAGAAATGATATTACAAGTTGCGTTGGGTACAAAAAAGCAATTACGCAAAACCAAAACATGCCCATCTGACATTCCCAGGTGATAGTCCCCCACGGCTTTAGCATCCATGCTAGCTCCGTTCGCAACTCTGAGGGTCATGTCACCTGCCTTCAAAACCCTACGGTTTCTCAACGCCTGCAAAGAATTACAGATATGAGATCCTGATCCGGTATCCAATACCCAGGAAGTAGAGTTTATAGAAAGACAGTTTTCAATAACATACACACCTGAAGCTGAAGCCGCAACCTGCTTCAGTTCCTGTGTCCTGGCTTTCCAAGCCCTGCAATCTTTCTTCCAGTGTCCACTCTTGTGACAATAGAAGCATTCCTCTTTACCAACAAGCTTCCCCGCTATCTTTGTTGCCTTTTCCTTTCCCTTCGCACCCACTTTACTAACACCGCCTCTTGGTTTGGCGGGGGCTTTCTTCTTCTTTCCCTTGGCTTTCGCCTTGGACCTAGAAGAAGAAGATCCTCCTACAAACAAAGTGGATGTATCCCTACCTTTCTGTAGGGTGCCCTCTGCGCTCCTCAGCAGGTTGAGGAGTTCTGAAAGTTCAACTTCCTTTTCTTGCAAGTTGAAATTCAGTATGAACTGGGCGTAAGTGGATGGAAGGGACTGGAGAATTATATCTGTATAAAGTTCACTGTCCAACGTGGTCCCAAGTTCCGCGAGCTCCTCAGTGTAGCCAATCATCTTAAGCACGTGGTCCGCTACCGATGATCCGACGGCCAACTTTGTCGAAAATAACTTCTTCGACACTTCGTATCTTGCGATACGAGACTGCTCTCCATACAGTTCTTTTGTATGAAGAAATATGGATTCCAAATCCATATTCTCGTGCCTCCTCTGATGGTCGTTGTCCATCGAGGCAAGTACGAGGCATCTGGCCTTCGCGCTGTCAATCTCCCAAGTCTTACGGATTTCCTTATCCGCGACGCTGGAGGTGGGACCTGGGACGGGGGGAGCTTTGGTGGTAAGAAGATACCCCAGCTTGTCGTAAGAGATTGCCAATTTGACATTCCTGAGCCAATCTTTGTAGTTTGGCCCTGTCAATATGTTTTTATCTAGAAGTAACTTAAGTCCAGTCATTTCGATTTGGTCGCTGCAGGGGGAGAGAAGAAACACTTAGCACGATGCTCTTGCAAGTTTAGAATGGTTTTTAATTTGTCTAAACAGGATGGCTCCCACTGTCTCTCGAATCCCTCCTCAAACCACAAAGGAAGAATTAGCCGGGATCAATCCCACCGTACAATACTTGCTTAACCGTTCAGCCAGGCCAGTGTCGGTACTTCGAGGGAGGTTTTCCAACGCTTTCGCGAAGTTCCTTAATTTAAGAACCTCTTTTCCCTGGGGGCGTAGCCCCGCTAACACCTTTCTAGGCACCTACTAGGTTTATAGCATTGATCGTTTAGTGAGAAATTTCCCGAGGAGTAGCATATACTCACAGTAGGATCGGGATCCAAATATCATCGCGTGACGAAAATGAAGGAATCCTACCATAATCATCACACTCCAAATGGTATGCAAATCTAGCAAGTTTCAGTACTTATGAAACTCCCGATGTGGATTTTTGCCCCATGCTCTTATGACCTTGGCGTGAGGTCAAAATGTCATAAGTCACATGTCAAGTTCTTCCCATCATTATCCCGGTTGATTTGAATCCACCCGTACCTATCCTTGACGTAGGCCAAAATGGTGGTACGACTGTCTCAAAACAACGCATTCTATCTATGCAACAGATAAATATCCGGTAGCTACCAATCACTATGCCTTGGCGTGAGGTTAAAATACATAGCTTGAATACTACCGTATATTTAACTGAAATGATGGAGGGCTACGAATGGTTTTGGCGAAACCGTGAACGTAGTGAACTTGATATAATCGATGGAACGAGATAGCTTTTAGAAGGAGTGGCTCAAGCTCCGCATTTAAAAGTTAGTTTTTGAAAAGAACCGAGTGGTTTTTCGAAAGTGTTCCATCGACTTAAACTTGGTTTATTATCTTGCATTAGTTCTTTTAATGCGTGATATTCTTGCATTAGTTCTTTTAATGCGTCCCATCATTTAATCCTACCATTGCAGAAAACAACCAAAATATGACGTACGCTTATGCCATTCGCATTCGCCACGGGGTCCCGTCATCACTCGTTAGGTTACTTAACTAACGACAGAGCGGGGGCTGGGCTAGCGCGGCTGTAAAACATAAGCAACGCCTAAATAGAAAGCAATGATAGACATTACAGATCACAGATGAATACATTGGATATACTAGCAATCCGCAATCCTTTCGAGCCTGAAACGAAAAGCGGATAACACGGTCGCGGTGAATAGCCAAATACCCCACCCAAGACCCCTACGGGTGCGGCAAACTACCCGCCAAGTACTCGGCAGTTTGTGCACCCCTCCATGGGTCTATCCTAGGAGCATAAACAGTAAAAAGAATTATACAATGACGGCTACAACCCCGACCCGGTTGTGCGGCCAAACAAATAATATAATTACATCAATTTACATTTACAAATGAATGAAAGAAAAACAAAAGCTCATCTCACATCCACCCCGGCTATTCACCCGCGACAGTCCAACACATTCATATACACATTCCAGCACATTACAGATCATGTATAACCCCGACTAATCGACTTATAGCGATTAGCCGACGTTCAATACATGCAAACATCACAGATATAACCAACATAGCCAAAGTGCAGTGAAGTTCGGAAAAAAATACGGAATTATAGGACCCCTAAAGTGAATTTCTGTTCTGGAAAATCTGGGTACATATAATATATCTGAAAAATCCCAAAACCAACACAGAAGAACACTGCACGAAAAACGATGCAAAGATGAAAATAACCTGTGGCGGTTCCGCGGCCAGATGAATAGGTGAGGCCGCGGAAGGGCGGCGGTTTGGAGGAAACATGCTATCATTTTTGGTGGATGTTCTTAGAAAACCCTGAGACGATTTTACAAGTATAAAGTTTTTCATTTTGAGCAGAAAAAAAATCAACAGAAACTTAGGGTTTTGTTTTTCCGGTTTTGCGATTTTTCGGTTCCGAACTTCGTTACACCTTACTACCAAGCTAGTTTAAGTTTAGTTAGGCTCTGATACCACTGTAAGTCCATATTGCGACCCCCGGTGCTTACGGGGAGGCGGAAACGGTATAAAAAACGAATTTTTATCGCAAGAGGCAACATGGACTAAACAAGGTCGGGATCGTTGTCTAAACTAAAACTAGTATTCTAGCTAAAGAGAGTTAGCTACTATGGAAGATGGTTATACCTAAACTTGAACTCCTTCTTCTTCAAACCTTGTAGAGGTTGATGGTTCTCTTTTCGTCGCCTTCTCCCGTCGAAGATGGATCCACCTCGAAGGTTCGACTTTGGGCTCTTCCTCGATCTTTGAGTGAACTAGGGTTTCCGGCTTGCTAAACCTTCATCCTAGAATGAGTAGAGAGTGATTAGGGTTTGCTTTTCCTTTTAAAGAGAATGATTCTCAACACATGAGAAGGTTTCTCTTTGCTAGAGGAAGAAGAAGATGAAATGAGGAGAGAGAGAGGTTATGATAGAATGAGATATCTTTTCTCTTTCTTGCAACCATAATGCAAAAGAAAAATATTATCTAAATGATAATAATTGAAATAAGAATAGTTGATGGTAGTATTTGGAATGACCACAACCATGCTTCATTTAATAAAAAGTAAGCATGAATCAAGGAAGACTTTTTAAAGCATGATGGTAGTCAATGGTCAACAAGTCAACCATGGTCAACAAGTCAACAAAAAAATCAACCATAACATAATTCTTATTTAATTACTATTATTAATAGATAATATATAAATCCATTAGGGTTTGGAAAATGAAGACTGTCAACTGTGCATACGCACCCGATCCGAAACCCTAATGAAAAACCTCATTCTCCGCCTCAAGCAACTGTGCATACACACCTGCATTCTCGTTCCGAGGAACAAGAATACCAAGATATAAAAGCAACCCCCAAAACATATACCAGTATCTGGCTCAAACCAGAGCCTGCCAGTATAATCCGTCCGGACTCCAAACGTGCACAAGTGCGCGGATGAGAACGAACCCTGTCGCAAAACCATGCGACCTCTACTCTGTTTTGCCCAGAGGCGAATACCCTCTGTGTGGGACTCTAAAGACTCGACACTACGCTGGCAGTGGGTTTAACCACAGACCGCAAGCGGCACTAGCTGTGCGTAACGGTCCCCAGGTAGATGCCGACAAGAAGGCTGACGAGGTGAAACCCCATCTGAACTCCTACTGAGTCTGAATGTGACATTCTCCGTACAGTCCGGTCTGTTCGTCTGATACATCGCATGGCGGGCCTAGGGGGCGGTAAAACGTCAGTCCCCCAATAGCGGTACAAGTCGTGTCGGAGTGAAGCCCAAAACACCCTGAGATAACACTGGAAACCTACCAGTATATCTCGCTTGCCCTGGCCAGGGACTACTCGTGTAATGGCTCTCCTAGACACAGCGCGATGTCAACCCCCAATACCGGGAGAGACGAATCCTGTCTAACCGTCACTGCCTCCAAGTGCTTCGGGACTGCACCCAACCACCACCTGTTTGCACGACTCCTTTGAGCCGTGGTAGGGTAGTGATCAAAGTGCAGTGGGAACACACTCGAGGCGAAGTGTCAGTGTCAAGTCAGCGGACTAAGCTGTACTCATGTCACCTGGGAACTGATAACTGACGATAGGTATAATACCAACCTGTCAGTTCCCGACGAGTCCTGTCCAGTGTACTCGTAACCCAACGAGCACCCGTATACTATCTCCAGTACGACGTACTGATGGCTGTGGGACAGACCATCTCCCACACTGGGATGAGAAGCGCATACGCTAGTCTACTCCGGAGTATCGATGCCCTGTCTCGATAGTCCTACGACTAGGGACCTGTAGAAGGATGTGCCTATAGATTACCCAGCCCCCACTAGTGTGACTGCCATCACAACGCTGGTAATCAAGCAAAGATCCTAAGGGCTCCACTAATGCGTATAAGTGATATACTGAAATAAACACAAGTACACATTGAAGTAGAAACAAACCAAGTAGCATACTACTATATTGAGCAAGATTGTTTATACAAGGTGAATATCCCAAGCTTCCATCAAGTAATATACAAACTAGTATGATACAGTAATGGCCTCTAGGGCATATACACTAACAGAAGCGTCAATGGTAACCTCCAAATCGGTATCATCAAGCATCCCGAATAAACCCTCGTTGGTCCCATATTCGCTCAAGCCTTCGCTAGACGGAGCAGGGGGCGTCGAGCCTAATATGGTCTCCAAAGAAAGTACTTGCTTCTTTTTCTTCTGAGAACGGGCCCCGGTGGCCGACGACACGAGTTTGCGTTTGGTAGATGCCTTTGGACGACGAGTCCCAATTTATTTTCCTACATCCGACTCGGGAGACGCGGCAGCCACTTCTTTTTCAGGCACGCTGGATGGGGGCAACCTGCGCGTAGGGCTTAGCACGTGTGGAGGCTCAACTACAGTGACCTCTTTCAAGGGAGGATGAACAATGTTCCGTCGCTTCAGAGGAACATTTCGATCACCAACTGACACTGCACCCTTGCGATCGAGAAACAATCGTTTCTCCTCCCTGATGACGGCGCCCATTGAATGCTGATACCATGCCACGTATGCATTAAGGGCCGTTGGGACGCAGCTCGGCTCGCTGATAAAGAAGTTGGACCTTGTGTTCAAACGCATGAAATGATGCAGTGCGCTCCGCATTCCCTCTTCAGTAGCAGCAGGGTCGGCCAAGAAAGCCTCAAGTGGGACGCCCTGATTGTAACTAAGCTGTTGGGCGAAATGATGCGGGTTGTATCTAATGAATAACGCCACATCATTTTGCCTGAATACGAGAAAGCCTGGCCTGATGGAGTACAGATGAAGGATCCCCCGAGCTTTCAACACAGAGGCCCCATCTTTAAATATATCTTGCAGTGGCAGCACCGTCTTCCCCGACTCTTGGCCGACGGTCAAAACTTTATCAGTAAAGGACATTCCAGCTCCAACCATGCGTGGGCGAAGAAGTAAGCCTCTAGCTTCCCGTTGCGTTGGAGTCACAATAGAGGCCCCGACCAGTCGCATGATCCGAGGGAACCTGCACCTGCACCTGTCATAAAAACTCGGCCTCTTATGGATGCTGAAGATGCCTAGCACGTGTAACTCGAGCCATGATGTGAAATAATGTATCGGGAAATTTACCAACTGCACCCCTGGCTCAGTGGCATCAGCTGCCAAGCTGAGGCCGTGATACATATGGGCTAACCCAGCAATCCCCACAGCTACCGGTATCTCGGCAACCATTCGATACGCAGGATAGAAGACGGACGGCCTCATGCGGCGAGGGTGCTTGGGAAGCGCAAACCAACTCAGCCACAATCCAAGGAACCCTAAAATGAACGTTTCTTCATCAATCCTGGGAGCCGCCAGCTCTGTAAAAGGGATGACCAGGGTATTAGGTAGAAAGAAGCTTTTCTTATCTACCTCCGCCGTTGGTAAATTGCCTAAACCCAAGCCGAAGGGGCCGTCAAGACTGGCGAATTTATCGACTTCTTCCTTCAACATTTCCGGGCGAAGAAAATCAGCGATAAAAGCCGTAAAATTAACTCCACGACCTTCAGATGCGAGAGAGAGGTTTTCATACATATTCAACACCTTTATCAAGCTCGGAAATTTATATTGAATAGCATTCTCGGGAGTAAGACCTATTACCATAGATTTGGTAGCGAAAACATACTCATCCGGGGGAAGCAATTCCTCGTAATGTTCCCCCCTAACTGGTAAACCCAAGACCTCTGCAAACTCCTCCAAAGAAATGGAGACTTCTCGATCTGACTGGAGGAAGGTGTGGGTTGGAATGTTCAACTGTTCCAGAAATGCCCTGACCCACCATGTAGGGGGTGTGGAATATTGAAACAAAGAAGCATAGACGGCGGAATACAATCCGAGCTTCATCAACTGTGATTTCCTCGCCGATAAGATATACCGGGCCCACTGCAAATATCCGGCTGGATGACGGGGAGTTAGTCCTACATTGTACGGCTGTCCCCAAAGACGTGACTCGCCTTGACATATGCGTCGCCCTAGGATGTCTAAAGCTACCGGCGGCTACACGGGTATTGCGGCGATAGAAGGCCGAAAGAGACCTTCCGAAGTCACGTTGACCTCCTCCACAGTGTAATTTATCGGAGGCGCATCTGCATAAACAATCGCTGAAATAGGCTCCGAGGGTGTCGCACAGGAAAAGCTCTGTCGGCCCACGATAATTTGGTCATACCATTTACCCCATAAATGAAGGCTCTTGTGCTCCGGGTCATGGTCATTTATCAACGCAAAAACCTCACGGTCAACGGGTGCTTCAGGGAACCCGCCTTCTGAGCAAATGAATGGGAAGGAGGTGTCGGAAGATATAATGCCCGCGCGAAAAAGAGTGAATTTTCAACTGCCCATGCTATAAATTAAATTCTATTACAAAGTACTATAAGTCCGTACTGCACTGCAATGCAGTTAAAAGGGACCAAAGGGGACCCACAAAAATCTAGATGACAGTTCATCATTAATAAAACAGCCTCATCATTGGATGAGGCCGTTATTAAAAGAGGAAATCCTCAAGAGATTCTCATTAAATGAGAGAAATCCCTCGGGCAGAGGAGTAAAACTCCCATTGAGAGCAGCGCTCTTCACTAGACAGACATCTGTCAAAGTCTAATGATGAAGGAATAAAATTCCTCAAGAAGAGCCTCGCTCTGAGAAGATGATCCATCAAAAATAAAATTTTATTTTTTTGATCTTCAAGATCCATGAACAAACTCTTAAGAGTTCTTCTATATGATCTGAAAGGAGCAAAGCTCCATTAATGGATTAAAAAGTTATAAGTAAATCCTTTCTGAGAGCAAAGCTCTGTTAATGAAACCCTAAATGGGTTTTCTTTAGATCAAAGATCTATGAAGAGAAAGGCTCTGTTAATGGGTAAAACCCTAATTTATTAAAAGTTCTTAACTTTACCAAAGTTTTGACAGAGTTTTACTCTTAAAAAAGTTTTAAACGGGAGAGCTATCTCTGTGGGAGAATGAAATTCTCAGAAGTGAAAATTCTCTAGAAGAAGATGAAAATCATCTAAGGGACCAAAGGTCCTATTTATAGGTATTGAAACGCCTCTTCAACTTCTGAGTTGATCCGAGGGCTCAAATGCTGCCACCGCTGCACTCACGTGTGCGCCACGTGAGCGCAACGATGGGGGGCATTTGTTTCCCCTGATTAGATCAAAGCTCTGTTTTGAAATTCAAAATTCAAAAGTAGAAGTAACGCTTCAAATCCAGCGTTAAGCGCGCTGCGCGCCACGTGTTAAACACGGATGCGCTAGCGCCAAGTGCGCTGCGCCCTAGGCAGTGCACCCCAATCAGAGCAAAGATCTGTTTTGAAATTCAAAATTCAAAAGTGGAAGCAACGCTTCAGATCTAGCGCTAGGCGCGCTGCGCGCCACGTGTCAAACAAGGGTGCGATAGCGCAGGCTGCGCTGCGCTCTGCGCTGGGCGCCACGTGTCAAACGTAGGTGCGCTAACGTAAGGTGCGTTGCGCTGTGCGCTGCGTGCCACGTATCAAACGTAGGTGCGTTGCGCTCTGCGCTGCGTGCCACGTGTCAAACGTAGGTGCGCTAGCGCAAGGTGCACCAGCGCTAGAATTAAAAATTCCCCACCGTTAGATCAAAAGATCTAATAATAAATTATTAATTAATCAGAATTAAAATTCTGTTATGGAAAGATCTTTCCAATCTTGTTAAAAATAAGAAGATTGTCTTCTGTAAAACAGAAGCCCTAGGATCAAAAATCTAACGATGGGGAAACATCCCCAAATCAATCAGAGAAAGATCTCTTTAACTGATTTAACAAATCAATTTGCCTTATATAAAGGCCCCAAGACTTCAAGTCTGATATAGAGAAACCCCCCTACAAATTTTGAGAAAATTCAATGAAAGAAAAGCAAGCTTTTAGCAAAAGAAGATCATTTCTTCACGGTAAAGAACATGAACAATGAACACAGAGATGAAATCTTCTCATGAAAAGAAGAACTATCTTCTAAAAAAAATCATAGATCTACAAAAGACCAAGGTCTTTCATAAAAAAGATCAAAAGATCTCATCAAAGAATAAAAAAGAAGTATTTACTTCATTCACAGATCCTTGATCTACAAAGGCAGCGCCTTTTTTACAAATCAGAACTTTTGTTCTTGAATCCTGAGGCAAAACCTCTTTTAAAAAGAACATGAACTTGTTCTCTGATCATAAATTTGATTAAATGCGCTTTGCGCTATTGAAAAGTGCCTTGCACTCTTGAACTGCGTTTCTGTGCTCCTTGGACCGGCGCTCAGCGCCAAAACGTGCCATGTGTCAACCACGTATGCAACTTGCGTTTTGCGCTTCTGAAACAGCGCACTGCGCTCATGGGCTGGCGCTTAGCGCCAAGCGCGCCACGTGTCACTCACTTGGGCGCCACTAAACTAGCGCAACGCGCTCATAAACTGGCGCAACGCGCCCATCATCTGGCGCTTAGCGCTAAGCGCGACACGTATCCTTTTCGTGTGCGCTACTTAGCAGATGCGCAATACGCTCTTTAATTGACGCAAAGTGCCTAGCGTGCCACGTGGCGCACTGTCAGAACACACATTGTTCTGATGAATGCTATGCATTCAATACAAGACAAAAAAGAAATGTCAAGATCTAATGCTCAGCATTATTAAAAGGGCCAAGCCCAAATAAAGGCTCAATAGCCAGAACAATAAAATGTTAAACATTTATTGGACTTAGCCTAAGATTGGCCGTAAGTCCTCAACTCATATCAATTGAGCCCATCTGCTCACGAATATTCAACAGATCTTAGTCCCAAACTGAACTACAGATTTTTCAACCAACTCACATCGGTTCGAGGGTACATCTCTTTACTCCTCTGATATCTGTCGTTGTAATCCTTCAACGTCTACAGAGAGGTGACGGGTCCCGACAACCACACATTTCTACGGACTGTAGGGTCCTTAAACTCATCGACTATGATGTCCTTAACCTCGGACTGTGGGGTCCTTAAACCCATGGACTACGATGTCCTTAATCTGGACTGTGGGGTCCCTTTAAACCCACGGACTATGATGTCCTTAACCTTGGACCACCATGTCTTTAAACTGATAATCGACCGCAATGTCCCTAAACTAAACAATAGAGTCCAAATGCTCTTTTGTTGGATCTAAACGATTCCGTTAAGTTGATCTCAGTCTAAAATTAGACTGACGTATCCTTAACAAGCGTTAAGTTGATCTTAGTCTAAAATTAGACTAACGTATCCTTAACAAACGTTTAAATTGATCTTAGTCTCAACTGAGGCTAACGTATCCTTAAACCCAAACCAAAACCCAATTCTAAGAAGATATGGATTTGGACTAATCCACGCCCTACGGGCGATAACATAAATTAGTCTCCGTATACAATCCACGGGCAGCCACAAACAAAACAAACACCCACGACGCGAAGCGACCATCTGGAGAAGGAGAAAGTTGTTGCCACGATGCGGTAGTATAATTAGTTGCAGGGGCTGGCGCCTGCAGGGAAGAGCGTCCCCACAATAAAAAACCCCTCAAACGAGGGGGAATCTGACGAGTCTGCTACATAGGCCGCATCCGTTTAAACCTTCGATACATGGTGCCATAAATTAACTTGGCATCTTCGGAGAGGTGGACGGATAGCATCAATTAGCATCTGCCCCGAATTTCAGGCGAGACGTCCTACGCGTCCGCGTCTCTGTGTTCGGTGGGGAACAGATTCAAAATTCAAAAGAGGAAGCAACGCTTCAGATCCAGCGCTAGGCGCGCTGCGCGCCACGTTTCAAACACGGATGCGCTAGCGCCAGGTGCGCTGCGCCCTAGGCAGCGCACCCCAATCAGAGCAAAGCTCTGTTTTGAAATTCAAAATTCAAAAGTGGAAGCAACGCTTCATATCTAGCGCTAGGCGCGCTGCGTGCCACGTGTCAAACAAGGGTGCGCTAGCGCAGGCTACGCTGCGCTGGACGCCACGTGTCAAACGTAGGTGCGCTAGCGCAAGGTGCGCTGCGCGCCACGTGTCAAACGTAGGTGCGCTGGCGCAAGGTGCGCCAGCGCTGGAATTAAAAATTCCCCACCGTTAGATCAAAAGATCTAATAATAAATTATTAATTAATCAGAATTAAAATTCTGTTTTGAAAAGATCTTTCCAATCTTGTTAAAAACAAGAAGATTGTCTTCTGTAAAACAGAAGCCCTAGGATCAAAGATCCAACGGTGGGGAAACATCCCCAAATCAATCAGAGAAACATCTTTTTAACTGATTTAACAAATTAATTTGCCCTAGATAAAGGCCCTAAAACTTCAAGTCTGATATAGAGAAACCCTCCTACAAACTTTGAGAAAATTCAAAGAAAGAAAAGTAAGGTTTTAGCAAAAGAAGAACATTTCTTCAAGGTAAAGAACATGAACAATGAACACAGAGATGAAATCATCTCATGAAAAGAAGAACTATTTTCTAAAAAAAATCATAGATCTACAAAAGACCAAGGTCTTTCATAAAAAAGATCAAAAGATCTCATCAAAGAATAAAAAAGAAGTATTTACTTCATTCACAGATCCTTGATCTACAAAGGCAGCGCCTTTTTTACAAATAAGAACTTTTGTTCTTGAATCCTGAGGCAAAGCCTCTTTTAAAAAGAACATGAACTTGTTCTCTGATCATAAATTTGATCAAATGCGCTTTGCGCTATTGAAAAGTGCCTTGCACTCTTGAACTGCGCTTCTGCGCTCCTTAGACCGGCGCTCAGCGCCAAAACGTGCCATGTGTCAACCACGTATGCAACTTGCGTTTTGCGCTTCTGAAACAGCGCACTGCGCTCATGGGCTGGCGCTTAGCGCCAAGCGCCCCACGTGTCACTCACTTGGACGCCACTAAACTAGCGCAACGCGCTCATAAATTAAAAGCGCAAAGCGCTCATAAACTGGCGCAACGCGCCCATCATCTGGTGCTTAGCGTTGAGCGCGACACGTGTCCTTTTCGTATGCGCTACTTGGCAGAAGCGCAATGCGCTCTTTAATTGACACAAAGCGCCTAGCGCGCCACGTGGCGCACTGTCAGAACACACATTGTTTTGATGAATGCTATGCATTCAATACAAGACAAAAAAGAAATGTCAAGATCTAATGCTCAGCATTATTAAAAGGGCCAAGCCCAAATAAAGGCTCAATAGCCAGAACAATAAAATGTTAAACATTTATTGGACTTAGCCCAAGATTAGCCGTAAGTCCTCAACTCTTATCAATTGAGCCCATCTGCTCACGAATATTCAACAGATCTTAGTCCCAAACTAGACTACAAATCTTTTAACCAACTCACACCGGTTCGAGGGTACATCTATTTACTCCTCTGATATCTGTCGTTGTAATCCTTCAACGTCTTCAGAGGGGTGACGGGTCCCGACAACCACACATTTCTACGGACTGTGGGGTCTTTAAACTCATAAACTACGATATCCTTAACCTCGGACTGTGGGGTCCTTAAACCCATGGACTACGATGTACTTAACCTGGACTGTGGGGTTCCTTTAAACCCACGGACTATGATGTCCTTAACCTTGGACCACCATGTTCTTAAACTGGTAATCGACCGCAATGTCCCTAAACTAAACAATAGAGTCCAAATGCTCTTTTGTTGGATCTAAACGATCCCGTTAAGTTGATCTCAGTCTAAAATTAGACTAACGTATCCTTAACAAGCGTTAAGTTGATCTTAGTCTAAAATTAGACTAACGTATCCTTAACAAATGTTTAAATTGATCTTAGTCTCAAATGAGGCTAACGTATCCTTAAACCCAAACCAAAACCCAAATCTAAGAAGATATGGATTTGGACTAATCCACGCCCTACGGGCGACAACATAAATTAGTCTTCGTATACAATCCACGGGCAACCACAAACAAAACAAACACCCACGACGTGAAGTGACCATCTGGAGAAGGAGAAAGTTGTTACCGCGATGCGGTAACGTAATTAACTGCAGGGGCTTGCGCCTGCAGGGAAGAGCGTCCCCACAATCAAAAACCCCACAAACGAGGGGGAATCTGACGAAGTCTGCTACATCGGCCGCATCCGTTTAAACCTTCGATACATGGTGCCATAAATCAACTTGGCATCTTCGGAGAGGTGGACGGATAGCACCAATTAGCATCTGCCCCGAAATTCAGGCAAGACGTCCAACGCGTCTTCGTCGCGTCTTTCGGCGGGGAACATGCCATATCCGTCTAAACCTCCGATACACTATACCATAAATCAACTTGGCATCTTCGGAGAGGTGAACGGATAAAACCAAATAGCATGTGCCCCCAAATTCAGGCAAGACGAACCTACGCGGTCTCATCTCCCGTTTTCGGCGGCGAACAGATTCTGGCACACCCGATGGGACCTTTTCCTCTTTCCACTCCACATTTCGTGTGTTGTGTTCATGAACGAATCGCGGTTTAATGTGGTTGCCCCTGGATTCGAGGTACTAAAATTTGGTGTCTTGCTCCCATGCAGAAAAATGGCTTCCAACTGCACCAGCTGCAACAACAACTCCCACTCCGTCCTCGCCGGAGGAGTGACTTATGGGCTCCAAGCGGCCTCCATCTTCTCCATGCCAGTGGAACAGGTGACTTAGGCCACCACTGGACCATTCTTCAGGACCATACTCCCACCAACAAGCTTCAGCACCCCAGTGCCATCGCAAGAAGCTCCAAAGAAGTCGGTCTTTGATCGGCTTTCAACTATCGCGGCCCCTCTCAATGGGTCGCCCAAATCCAACGCTTCGGTCTTTAACAGATCGGGCCAAAACTCCAATGGGTTCGTGAAGAAACCCGCGATAGCTGCGGGGGTTATCCCGAAACAGATAGCTATCCCTGTTCCAGTAAATGAAATCGTCGGAGAGGCTTCTCCTGCTAAGGGGTCGGTCTTCACAAGACTGGCCGTGACAACTCCCGCTCCAGGCGAAGTCACCAAAGCCGTTACCCCTGCTCGAAAGTCTGCGTTCGACAGGTTGACCATCTCCTCTTAACGGACGTCGGTCTTTGATAGGCTGACACCAACAACGGTCTCTCATCAAAGCATGAAGCAAGATGCAGCTACCCCAACAGCAGAGGTGGTCCCAGCCGCTCGACATGCTCGACGTCACCACTGGCGCTGAGTGAGGAAAGCTGAGGGCAGTTCCCCTTCTGGACTTACCCCACCAGCTCCAACGATGGAAATTGATACTGATGTTCCAACTGGGAACATCTTTGAATCACTTAACAGGGTAAGCAGGAATTCGCCAACTGCCATGCTGAAAAAGTCTCCTCCGCCTGCTAAAAAGATCACAAAGGCGAAGCCGGAGCAGCCTCCTCAGCGGCTGTCCTCTAAAATCCATAGGGTCTGGCGAAGGGTCCAAGACTCTGTGATTAACTAAGACTACTCCCGCCAACCAAGGAAAATGAAGGTTCGGCAAGAGAAGAACCATCCTGTCGTACCATAGAAGGTATCATCTACTTGGGTGCCCGCTGCAACGGCCCCCTCGACTTCGACCGCCCACAAAAGAAGAAGGCCGGAGAAAATCCCCATGTCCACAACAAAGCTCAGAGGCACTGAATTCAAACGCCCCAAGTCTGCAGGCATGGTGGTGCACACCATTTACATGGCTTCCAGGAAAGAGGATAGCCGAATCTCCATGGGCCATCGACCACTCACGCGGTCAGTAACTAAGGCTCAGGAGCAACAACAACAAAAGCTCCAAGAGATGTTGACAGCCATGGCCGCGCTCACTGGGCCAAAAGAAAGCCCGGAAATATCGTCGGAGCAACGTCAGGAACAGGTAACTGATGTCGAATTCCTCCAAAGAATGCTCGAGTGGAAAGACAAAGAGGCCGCGGAACAAGCGGCCAACATAAAATAAATGGCGCTTTTATTCCAAGATATGGCTGGAATGATGATACAGCCGGATCTTCCAGCTGAAGACCCTCCGATTTTCCTTGAAGATGACAGAGGGGAGACATCGAACCCTCTTCCTGCTTGTTCAGCAGCTAAGGAGGAGACCATCTCTAAAGACGCCCTTGACGACTATATAGCTTAACAAATACGAGCTCATCAGGCGAGCCAAGCAGCTGGCCAAATCGTCAAGACTAGACGACCCATCCGGGTTGGTACGACCAAATAAAGTACCCGCCGGGATACACGATCCCTAAGTTTCACGTGTATAAAGGGACGGGTAATCCACACCAGCACGTTGCTCAATTCAGAGCCCTATGCGGTAATACAGGGGGTGACGACAAACTGCTGCTTCGCCAGTTTGTTCGCAGCTTGTCGGAGACAGTGTTTGAATGGTACTCTGAGCTCCCGAATAACTCCGTTAAGATATTTGCAGAAATGGAGCTACTGTTTACACAAATGTTCGCAAGCGCCAGCGAACGCACCCCAATCACGGCGTTGATCAATGCCAGGGTGAAGCCGGGAGAAACATGGGTTCAGTATGCAATTCGGTGGCGGAACCTATGGTCGAAATGCGAACAACGCATCGAAGAAGCTCCTGCAATAGGCATGTTCGTGGGTACCCTCGATCCACAGGCGACCATACCCCAGTTCATGATGTTTTTCAAGCCGACTACCTTCCAGGCCTTGATTGACAAGTTGGCCCAAATGGATCAAATGGGCCATAGACCGTCTTCCTCGAAAATGGAGCCTCGAAACGAAAAAGGGAAAGTGAAAGCGACCTTCGTCGCCAATGCTCAGCAGTAGCCCAGTGGCCCAAAACCAGCTGATCGCCAAAACGATAGACAACGATTCTTCAACGAGAAGCTAAAACGCCCTTATTCGTTTCCCCGGGATAAAACGAGGAGACTGTTCAAGCTGGCGGTGCGCAACAGGCTCATCAATCTGCCAGATCCAAGATGTCCACTGCAGCCCGGCGACGCCAACAATCTTAGTTACTGCCCCTACCACTGAGCAGTAGGCTATCCAATCGAAGATTGCTTCATCTTCAAAGGCTGGATTGAGGACCAATACCAACAGGAAAAATTCGTGCTGTCTGAGAATTGGAAGGTAAGCCCACCCCAGCCACACGCTCCTAAAAAGGTGGACACGCCGGGGGCATCGTGCTCTTTTATAGAAGAAGCTCTATGGGAGGTCGCTCTTTCAGCTAAAACGAAAAGAATGCTGAAAGATCTCCAAGCATGTCCAGCAATTAGGTGAGAGAGCTCGTTGGAACTCGAGATTATTGAGGGGATGCTGAAGCCGCGCCCAACGCTGAAAGTTGGTGACGGTGGACAAAACGTTCAGGCCAAGCCTCCAAAGTCTTTAAAGAAAAAGAAGAAGGCCAAGAAGCCCGTCCAACCCAAAGATAGCCGTACAGGTCTGCAGAAATACCTCGATGCACTGGAAGAATATAACCAGAAGGCTCGGACCCCAATCACATTGGATGAATTCTTTAAGCATGTTCTTGAGAATGTAGCCGATGAAGCTGATGAAGGAGACAATTCTTCAGAAGAGCCTGAGGATTACGTAGAAAGCTGCCAAATGATCTCTCAATCATCAATAAAGGGCAAAGAAGCTCCTGATGCAGAGAAACTGGGGGCAGATCCAGAACCGAAACTAAAATCCCTGGAGCCATCGGACGAATTGATTGACAGACTGCTGAGCGAAGCTCTTCAGAAAAGCAAATCTGACCGAGAGCGTGAAACAGCCATATATGAAAGGACCGAACGTTGGCGTCGCGTTGAAGAAGCTGTTAGTGTATATGCCCTAGAGGCCATTACTGTATCATACTAGCTTGTATATTACTTAATGGAAGCTTGGGATATTCACAGTTGTATATACAATCTTGCTCGAAATGGTAGTATGCTACTTGGTTTGTCTCTGCTTTAATATGTGCATGTGTTTCTTTTAGCATATTGCGGGTATACATATTAGTAGAGCCCTTAGGATCTTTGCTTGATTACCAGCGTTGTGATGGCGCTCGCACTCGTGGGAGCTGGGTAATCTATAAGCACATCCTTATACAGGTCCCTGGTCGTTGGACTATCGAGACAGGGCATCGATACTCCGGAGTAGACTAGCGTATGCGCTTCTCATCCCAGTGTGGGAGACGGTCTGTCCCACAGCCGTTAGTACGTCGTACTTGGGATAGTATGCGGGTGCTCGTTAGGTTACGAGTACACTGGACAGGACTCGTCGGGAACTGTTGGTTGGTAATATACCTATCGTCAGTTATCAGTTCCCAGGTGACATGAGTACAGCTTAGTCCGCTGACTTGACACTGTCACTTCGCCTCGAGTGTGTTCCCACTGCACTTTGATTACTACCCTACCACGGCTCAGAGGAGTCGTGCAAACAGGTAGTTTTTGGGTGCAGTCCCGAAGCACTTGGAGGCAGTGACGGTTAGACAGGATTCGTCTCTCCCGGTATTGGGGGTTGACATCGCGCTGTGTCCAGGAGAGCCATTACACGAGTAGTCCCTGGCCAGGGCAAGCGAGATATACTGGTAGGCTTCCAGTGTTATCTCAGGGTGTTCTGGGCTTCACTCCGACACGACTTGTACCGCTATTAGGGGACTGACGTTCACCGCCCCCCTAGGCCCGCCATGCGATGTATCAGACGAACAGACCGGACTGTACGGAGACTGTCACATACAGGCTCACACCCAGATTCTACAGAAAAGAAATTTCTTTTTGGGGTCCTATAATTCCGTATTTTTCCGAACTTCACTGCACTTTAACTATATCGGTTATATCTGTAATGCTTGCATGTATTGAACGTCGGCTAATCGCTATAAGACGATTAGTCGGGGTTATACATGATCTGTGATTGTTATTGGTTTGTGGATATGAATGGATTGGATTGTCGCGGGTGAATAGCCGGGTTGGATGTGAGATGAGTGTTATTTTCTTTCATTCATTTGTAACATGTAAATTGATGTAATAATATTCTTTGTATGGCCGCACAACCGGGTCGGGGTTGTAGCCGCCATTGTATAATTCTTTTTACTGTTTTTGCTCCTAGGATAGACCCATGGAGGGGGTGCACAAACTACCGGGTATCTCGAAGTGCCGAGTGGCCTACTCACGGTGGTGAGGGAGGTTGCTTCGCTTCGGGTGCTTGGCGGGTAGTTTGCCGCACCCGTAGGGGTCTTGGGTGGGGTATTGGCTGTTCACCGCGACCGTGTAATCCGCTTTGCGTTGCAGGCTCGAACGCATTGCGGATTCCTAGTATATCCAATGTATTCATCTGTGATCTGTAATGTCTATCATTGCTATATATTTATATATAATAACTATTTAGGCGTTGCTTATGTTTTACAGCCGCGCTAGCCCAGCCCCCGCTCTGTCGTTAGTTAAGTAACCTAACGGGTGATGACGGGGCCCCGTGGCGAATGCGAATGGCATAAGCGTACGTCATATTTTGGTTGTTTTCTGCAATGGTAGGATTAAATGATGGGACGCATTAAAAGAACTAATGCAAGAAATAAACCAAGTAAAAGTCGATTGGAACACTTTGAAAACCACTCGGTTCTTTTCAAAACTAAACTTTTAAACGCGGAGCTTGAACCACTCCTTTTAAAAGCTATCTCGTTCCATCGATTATATCAAGTTCACTACGTTCACGGTTTCGCCAAAACCATTCGTAGCCCTCCGTCATTCCACATGAATGGTCAAAAGTATTCAAGCTATGTATTTTGGCCAAAGTCAAGGCATAGTGATTGGTAGCGTTTGGGTATTCATGTGCAGCATAGATAGATGCGTTGATTTGGGACAGTCGTGCTGCCATTTTGGCCAAAGTCAAGGGTAGGTACGGGTGGGTCCAAATTAACCAGGAGAATGACGGGTAGAACTTGACATGTGACTTATGATATTTTGGCCAAAGTCAAGGTCATAAGAGCATGGGGCAAAAATCCACATCGGGAGTTTCATAAGTACTGAAACTTGCTAGATTTGCATACCATTTGGAGTGTGATGATTCTGGTAGGATTCCTTCGGTTTTATCACGCGATGATATTTGGATCCCGATCCTACTGTGAGTATATGCTACTCCTCGGGAAAACTCTCACTTAACGATCAATGCTATAAACCTAGTAGGTGCCTAGAAAGGTGTTAGCGGGGCTACGCCCACAGGGAAAAGAGGTTACTTAATTAAGGAACTTCGCGAAAGCGTTGGAAAACCTCCCTCGAAGTACCGACACTGGCCTGGCTGAACGGTTAAGCAAGTATTGTACGGTGAGAATGATCCCGGCTAATCCTTTTCTTTACGGTTTGAGAAGGGATTCGAGAGACAGTGGGAGCCATCCAGTTTAGACAAACTAAAAACCACTCTAAACTTGCAAGAGCATCATGCTAAAGTGTTTCTTTTCTCTCTCCTAATTGCAGCGACCATTCAAGATGACCGGACTTAAGTTACTATTAGATAAAAACATATTGACAGGGCCAAACTACAAAGATTGGCTCAGGAATGTCAAGATGGCTATCACTTATGACAAGCTGGGGTATATACTTACCACCAAAGCTCCCCCTGTCCCAGGTCCCACCTCCAGCGTCGCGGATGTTGAAATCCGTAAGACATGGGAGATAGATTGCGCGAGGGCCAGATGCCTCGTACTAGCCTCGATGGACAATGACCATCAGAGGAGGCACGAGAATATGGACCTAGAGTCCATATTTCTCCATACAAAAGAACTGTATGGAGAGCAGTCTCGTATCGCAAGATACGAAGTGTCGAAGAAGCTCTTTTCGGCAAGGTTGGCCGTCGGATCATCGGTAGCGGACCACGTGCTTAAGATGATCGGCTACATAGAGGAGCTCGCGGACCTTGGGACCACGTTGGAGAATGAACTCTATACTGATCTGATTCTCCAGTCCCTTCCTTCCACTTACGCCCAGTTCATTCTTAACTTCAACATGCAAGGAAAGGAGGTAGAACTTGCCGAGCTTCTGAACATGTTGAGGACTGCTGAGGGCACCCTACAGAAGGGTAGGGAGACATCCACTTTGTTTGTAGGAGGATCTTCCTCTTCTAGGTCCAGGGCGAAAGCCAAGGGCAAGAAGAAGAAAGCCCCCGCCAAACCAAGAGGCGGTGTCGGTAAAGTGGATACGAAGGGAAAGGGTAAAGCAACAAAAGTAGCGGGGAAGCTGGTGGGGAAGGAAGAATGCTTCTATTGTCACAAAAGTGGTCACTGGAAACAAGATTGCAAGGCTTGGAAAGCCAGAACACAGGATTTGAAGCGAGTTGCAGCTTCAGCTTCAGGTGTGTATGTTATTGAAAATTGTCTATCAATAAACTCTAATTCCTGGGTATTGGATACCGGATCAGGATCTCATATCTGTAATTCTTTGCAGGCGTTGAGAAAGCGTAGAGTTTTGAAGACAGGTGACATGACCCTCAGAGTTGCGAACGGTGCTAGCATGGATGCTGAGGCCGTGGGGGACTATCACCTGGGATTATCAGATGGACACTTTTTGGTTTTGCGTAGTTGTTATTATGTACCAAATGCAACCTGTAATATCATTTCTGTATCTTTATTATCTAAAGAAGGTTATGAATTTGCATTTGTAAGTAATGTAGTGAACATTCACCTTAATCAAGTGTTGATTGGGTCAGGTACATTGAACAACGGTATATACGTTTTAAACCAACCACAGATTTTCAATATCCAGAATACACACAAAAGAAAGTCTCCAGAAATTAATAAAACTTTCTTATGGCATTGTAGACTGGGTCACATCAACGAGAGAAGATTGACTAAGTTACATACTGAAGGATATTTAGATTCGTTCGAATATCAATCGTATGCAACTTGTCAATCCTGTCTCAAAGGAAAGATGACAAAGGCTCCGTTTTCTGGACACGGAGAAAGAGCGAGCGAGCTCTTGGGACTCGTACACAGCGACGTGTGCGGTCCAATGTCTACACATGCGCGAAGCGGTTTTTCTTACTTCATTACCTTTACGGATGATTTTTCAAGGTACGGTTATGTCTTCTTAATGAAACATAAATCCGAGGCTTTTGAAAAATTCCAGGAATATAAGAATGAAGTAGAAAAACAAACAGGCAAAAGTATCAAGATCCTAAGATCGGATCGAGGAGGAGAATACTTAAGTGCCGAATTCCTGAACTATTTAAAAGAGAATGGAATTCTCTCTCAGCTTACTCCTCCATACACTCCGCAACATAACGGTGTATCGGAGAGACGGAACCGAACCCTATTGGATATGGTACGGTCCATGATGAGTAACGCTGAGTTACCGCGATCTTTCTGGGGGTATGCGCTAGAGACAGCTGCATATCTTTTGAACCGTGTTCCCACTAAGACTGTGCCTACCACACCATATGAGTTATGGAGTGGGAAGAAACCCTATCTTAATCACATTAAGACATGGGGATGTCCAGCTTTTGTAAAAAAAGCAGCATGCGGACAAGCTCGAGGCACGCTCAGTACAGTGCAAGTTTGTGGGGTATCCAAAGAACTCCAAGGGATATTACTTCTATTGCGAAGAGGAACAAAAAGTCCTTGTTTCTCGCCATGCCCACTTTCTAGAACATCAGTTCATAGAAAAAGAAATAAGTGGGAGCGCAATAGAACTGGAAGAAATTCCAGAACCACAAACTATTACTGAAAGTTTAGTGGAACCAGAAAGTTCAAAAGAACAGGACATTCCTATGCCGCTCCGCAGGAGTAGTAGGCAGTCTCATCCGCCCGAGAGATACTACGGTTTTCTCATTGACGGGGATAGAGAAGACTGCATCCTGGATTGTGATGAGCCTACTAGCTTCCAGCAAGCCATTCAGAGCGTCGACTCGGTAAAATGGCTGGATGCAATGCGGACCGAAATGGAGTCCATGTACACCAACAAAGTATGGACGTTGGACATTGCTCCAGATGGGGTAAAACCCGTAGGATGCAAGTGGATCTTCAAAAGGAAGATTGGTGTAGATGGACAGGTTGAGACCTATAAAGCTAGACTGGTAGCAAAGGGTTTTCGTCAGCGACCTGGTTTGGACTATGACGAAACCTTTTCTCCAGTAGCTATGCTGAAATCCATTCGGATCCTTCTTGCCATCGCTGCTTTCCACGATTATGAGATTTGGCAGATGGACGTAAAGACAGCTTTTCTAAATGGTCATTTAGAGGAGTGTGTCTATATGGACCAGCCAGAGGGTTTCATTCAGGGTGGGAGCAGCGGAAAGGTGTGCAAGTTGCTCAAGTCCATTTATGGACTCAAGCAGGCATCGCGGAGTTGGAACATCTGTTTTGATGAGACAGTCAAAGAATTTGGCTTTATCAAAAATCCAGATGAACCATGCATCTATTGTAGATTTGTAGCGAGAACTGTAGTATTCCTCGTTTTATACGTGGATGACATTCTCTTAATAGGAAATGACATTCCTATGCTACAATCTGTCAAGGGGTTCTTGTCACACAGGTTCTCCATGAAAGACCTGGGTGATGCCTCATACATTCTGGGTATCCGGATCTACCGTGACAGATCCAAGAGGATATTAGGACTCTCGCAGTCCAGGTACATCGACACCATACTGAAGAGATTCAGTATGGAAGATTCCAAGCGCGGTAATCTACCGGCTTGTCACGGGATCACCCTCTCCAAAGAGATGTCTCCCAAGACTGATTTGGAGAGGGATCGCATGTCTATTATACCCTACGCTTCTGCGGTAGGCTCTATAATGTATGCGATGTTGTGTACCAGACCGGATGTGGCTTATGCACTGAGTGTGGTAAGCAGGTATCAGTCAAACCCTGGGGAGAAACATTGGATAGCAGTAAAGAACATTCTCAAGTACCTGAGAAGGACTAAGGAGATGTTCTTGGTGTATGGCGGAAAAGACCTGCAGATTGAGGCCTTTGCTGACTCCAGCTTCCAGAGTGACAAGGATGATTCCAAGTCCATGTCGGGTTTTGTCTTTACCCTCAATGGAGGGGCGGTGTGTTGGAAGAGCTCCAAACAGGAAACCGTTGCTGACTCGACTATGGAAGCGGAATACATCGCTGCATCTGATGCCGCAAAAGAAGCTGTCTGGATGAGGAAGTTCTTGAAAGAACTTCAGGTGGTTCCGTCCATTGTTGACCCAATACCTCTGTATTGCGACAACAACGGGGCTATAGCTTTAGCGAAGGAACCCAGGTCCCATCAGAAATCCAGACACATCTTAAGGCGGTATCACCTGATCAGGGAGATCGTAGATCGCCAGGAGATCGAGGTCCGGAGAGTTGCATCAGAGGATAACACAGCAGATCCATTCACCAAGGCCTTGCCCCAGACTCAGTTCGAGCGGCTGATCGAGATGATAGGTCTTCGATACGCCAGTACATGGCCTTAGTGCAAGTGGGAGATTGTTAGTGTATATGCCCTAGAGGCCATTACTGTATCATACTAGCTTGTATATTACTTAATGGAAGCTTGGGATATTCACAGTTGTATATACAATCTTGCTCGAAATGGTAGTATGCTACTTGGTTTGTCTCTGCTTTAATATGTGCATGTGTTTCTTTTAGCATATTGCGGGTATACATATTAGTAGAGCCCTTAGGATCTTTGCTTGATTACCAGCGTTGTGATGGCGCTCGCACTCGTGGGAGCTGGGTAATCTATAAGCACATCCTTATACAGGTCCCTGGTCGTTGGACTATCGAGACAGGGCATCGATACTCCGGAGTAGACTAGCGTATGCGCTTCTCATCCCAGTGTGGGAGACGGTCTGTCCCACAGCCGTTAGTACGTCGTACTTGGGATAGTATGCGGGTGCTCGTTAGGTTACGAGTACACTGGACAGGACTCGTCGGGAACTGTTGGTTGGTAATATACCTATCGTCAGTTATCAGTTCCCAGGTGACATGAGTACAGCTTAGTCCGCTGACTTGACACTGTCACTTCGCCTCGAGTGTGTTCCCACTGCACTTTGATTACTACCCTACCACGGCTCAGAGGAGTCGTGCAAACAGGTAGTTTTTGGGTGCAGTCCCGAAGCACTTGGAGGCAGTGACGGTTAGACAGGATTCGTCTCTCCCGGTATTGGGGGTTGACATCGCGCTGTGTCCAGGAGAGCCATTACACGAGTAGTCCCTGGCCAGGGCAAGCGAGATATACTGGTAGGCTTCCAGTGTTATCTCAGGGTGTTCTGGGCTTCACTCCGACACGACTTGTACCGCTATTAGGGGACTGACGTTCACCGCCCCCCTAGGCCCGCCATGCGATGTATCAGACGAACAGACCGGACTGTACGGAGACTGTCACATACAGGCTCAGTAGGAGTGCAGATGGGGTTCACCTCGTCGGTCTTCTTATCGACATCTACCTGGGGACCGTTACGTACAGCTAGTGCCGCTTGCGGTCTGTGGTTAAACCCACTGCCAGCGTAGTGTCGAGTCTTTAGAGTCCCACACAGAGAGCTATTCGCCTTTAGGCAAAACGAGTAGAGGTCGCATGGTTTTGCGACAGGGTTCGTTCGCATCCGCGCACTTGTGCACGTTTGCTGTCCGGACAGTCTATACTAGCGGGCTTTGGTTTAAGCCGGATCCTAGTATATGATTTGAGATTGGTTTTTCTCATTGTGTTCGTGTTCCTCGGATCACGAATGCGGGTGCGTATGCACAGTTGCTTGAGATTGGGGGAGAGGACCTTGTTTAGGGTTAATGGCCTTTGTCATTTTATTAACCCTAATATTTATGTGTGTGTTATTGTTAATTAGTAATTAGTTTAATAATTATCCATGGTTGTGGTTGTTGACCTTTTGACTTCTTTGACTTGTTGACCAAGGTTGACACTTTGACCATCATAATTTCTTTTGGAAGATGCTTTTTGATCTTTGCAATTTGAAATGATAATGGTCATGTCATGATTTACCATGATAATTATCTAGCTAATTATTCAATTAAAAATTATACACACATATTAGTGAGAAAGGCTCACAAATAATTGATTCTCTCATTCTATTTCTCTCTCTTGCTCATCCTCTCCCTCAAGCTCTCTCCCTCTCATGTGTTGAGAAACAAAAAGCTTGAGAAAAACCCTCTCTTGATCTTCTCTACTCACTTCTAGGGTTCAAGTCTTAGCATTTCTTGCACTCTAGTTACTCCTAGCTTGGAGTTGAAGCTAAAGGTGGTGGCTTTCGGGTGGATCCTTCTTTGACGGGAGAAGACAAGCAAGGTGACCCTTTTCTACCAAACCTAGGAGCAAGGAGAGAAGGACTAAAGACCAAAGGTATAACCTTTCTTCACTTAGCTACTTTGTAGTTAGGGTTAGCTAGTTTATGTTTAGCAAAGATCCTCACAAGTTTAGTCCATGTTGCCTAAGTCATAAAAAATCCGATTTTTATTATGTTTTCCGCCTCCCCGTAAGCACCGGGGTGGGCAACACGGACTTACAGAAGCTCCGGTATTGAGAAGTCATAGAGTACCCCAACCGGACAGAACTACTTCTGCCGCCATCAAAAGCAAGTTTAAGACAAGGAAGCGGTTCGCCAAAGCCCTGTCGATGGGGATGAAGTTGCCGCCTTTCAAAGAAGACACTTCAGAAAATACGTTCCCTGACGAACTAGATGCACATCCAAACTACTGATTATACCATCGAAGGATCACACACCCTACCGAGGGATGCGTGGCCTTTAAAAATTGGTGGCAGGGATACGTTGCTCATTGACAGCATTTCAAGCGGATGAAGTGCAAAACTCGTCGAGAGCAGAGAAGCACGATAGAGGAGCGCAAAAGAACTATCGGCGACTGTCACATGGTTAATTCCAAGGAATCGCAAGTCCTTACCTTTGGGAGCGATTCTGATGAGGAAATAGCCCTTGGCCCTCTCTTCAAGGAATCCATCTCCGAAACAGAAGAGGTGAAGACCTGTGAGAACATTCAGCTGCGTAATCGCACGTAACCCAAAAAGAATCTCGGACCCATAAGCAAGAGAGCGAACAAAAATGATAAGGGAAAAGAAAAAGTCCCTGAAGATATTGCCCTCAATGACCAAGTCGTCGAAGAGATGGTAGCCAAAAACCCGCCAAAGAAAAACAAGGTGGATTACAACGTTCTGGCACACCTGAGGAAGATACCCTCGCAGCTAAGCATTCTCGATGCTCTTCTGCTATCTAAAGAGGCGTGAGATTCGTTGATCAAGGCACTACAAGAGCCCGAGCAGTTTCAAGCCTTCCTTGCCGAAGAAAAGATGAAGGACGAGCTGGAAGAAGTGCATACAGCTGACATAACTTTCGGCAATGATGATCTCCTTCTCGGAACATGTGAGAACGACTGTCCCATATATGTCTCCGGGTATTGCCATGACATCAAGACAGGGAAGATCCTAGTTGACAATGGGTCCTCTGTCAATCTCCTAAATATGAGGGTGCTAAAATAAATCTGCATGAGCGTCCAGCATCTCGCTCGGGATAAAATCACCATCTCCGGGTTCAACTCCCAGTCATCACGGATGCTCGGGTCTGTGATACTGACGTTACACTTTGGGCTGCTCGTCACTAATATCAAGTTTCATGTCGGTGACGCCAAGACTTGCTACAACGCTTTGCTCGGCAGGCCTTGGTTACACGAATACAACATCATCCCTTCTACACAACATCAGTGTATGAAGTACTTCAAAGATGGTCTCGAGTATACCGTGACAGGGGAGTTGAACCCATTCTCCCCTGTCACGGTATACTCGAGACCTTCTACACAACATCAGTGTATGAAGTCCGAAAGTACGAAGATGTAAAGTATTTCTTACCAGACTTTGAAGACACGGAAAGATGCTATAAGCCGGAAAATAAGCAGAAAGCTATCACCACTATTCCGGTCTTCGGGAGCGATATCGAGAAGGGGAAAGAGATAGTCTATTCAGGGCCGCTCCAATACAACAAGCCCGGACCATCTGCCCCTGTGTTGATCTTCGGTAGCGACTCTGAAGATGTGGTCAATGCAGTATTTTCTGTTCGACCATCAATACAGGCCCTCATCGGAGATGATCAGAGTTTGAAAACCGCCATGGTTCCATAAAAGTAGTACAAAGAGCTTGACGCACTTGATACGTATAGTGTGCAGGAACTGCGGACGTTCTACACCCCTCCCAGGCAGAAAGATAAAAAGGCGATTCTCTTTTATCGATCCGCGGAAACCAAAGTGGAGAAAGAAATCTGGCATGGTGCCGATTCTACGCTTGACAGGCTCTAGCCCATCCGTCTGCCCAGATATCGACAAGCTCAGTTCTACAACAGGATCTGGAACATCTCCGGAACTCAACGAAAATTGCCCAACGGGAAAATGGAAACGATCGGGCTCGGATATGTCCAATCCAAGAAATGGGAGCGATTCCACGACTGCTACGCTATACATGACTTCGATGAAGAAGGAGATGCTCTTTTAAAAGACGCCGACGATGAATCAGACGAGGCCCTGCTATAAAAATGCCAAGTCCGTCGTTCGAAGAAGAGAAGGACAAGCTAATAAGGGAAGCGGGTCAAAAGGCCCGGGATGACCACAACCGTGAAATGGCTATTTATGAGAAAGCCAGGACGCAGCGCCTCCTTCAGCAGGCTACGGAGAATGACGACGCCCTTCGTCGCCAGCCAGTCGTATAGAACACCCGGTGCGGGGGCAAAAACAAACTAAAGAATGGAAAAAACGTTCGACGGCGGCAAAGCGGGTCTAAGAAGCCACGCGATCGAGAATTAAGCAGCCAGAATCCGTCTCTTATAAAAAAGATGGGTCGAGCATATTCTTTCCCCAAGACAAGATAAGGAAGATATTCGATCTTGTCATGAAATATCAAATGATTACGCTCCCGGAATCCAAACACCCCGAACAAGCAGACGGGGTCTCTCATCCGGATTATTGCTCCTATCACTGAGCGATAGGACATCCTCTCGAAGGCTGCTTCACATTCAAAAACTGGGTTGAGACCAATATCAACAAGGCAGGTTCACTCTATCCAGCAGTTGGAGGGTAACCCCACCATAGAAGCATGTTCCAAAAGCAACGTACGTAGCGAGGGTAGAACCAGATCAACATCGGTCTTGGAAATGATCTCGTACCTGTCACGCGATAACGCTGTCAGAAGAAGGAGTACGCGAGGATATGGATGACCTCTCCTGGTGCTTTGAAAATGAGGATGAAGATGAGTTGATCTTAGAACTTCCACCGGCACTAAAAGAGCTAGAAGATGGGATACATACTACTACGGACAACCTAAGGAAAATTGATTTGGGGACGGCAAACGACCCGAGGCCTACGTTCATCAGTGAGCTGCTGTCCGAAGAGCAAGTAGCTATGCTAAGAGACGCGCTTATACAGTATAAAGACTGCTTCGCATGGAACTACTCCGAGATGCCCGGGATAGATCCAGAGATAGCTGTGCATAAATTGGCGATATTTTCGGACGTCAAGCCAGTCAAGCAAGCACCAAGAAGAATGCGGCTCGAACTTGAAATGAACATCAACGCCGACGTCAAGAAGCTAATCGACTCCGGCTTCGTCTAAGAAGTTCAATACCCTGACTGGATCTGTAACAACCTAGTTCATCTATACCAATTCCAGTTTCCGTATTTACTTATCTGTGGTATTTTCTTGATTTATCGGGTTTTGGGTGCGAATGATATTTTACATTTTACATTGCATTCGACCCGACCCGCTTGCTTGAACCTGTTTGATTCATATTTATAAATTACCCTGACTTGTTATATAGACCGTACATTTTCATATTTAGTACATACTGGTATTTTATCTGGTATCGCATCTTTTATCATATAACATTTTAGGTCACAGAAAATAATTTAAAATTGCATTTCATAACCTGCATGATACCCCTAACCCCGTGGTAGCATCCGCACATCTTGTTCTCGTCCCGTTCAGTGAAACGGACGTGTTTGGATGGCTACGCGCACGTACGTGCATCCGTTCTTGGGGGTATGCATTTTCTTTAACTGGGCATTCATTTTGAAATTTGGAAGTCGCGTATATTTTTAATATTTTAAATCTGAATTTTTAGACCTGATCCGGGCGTGTTTTGGAGTAAGTTTGTATTTGCCAAAATCTCAAAACGGACTTATATTATCTTCTTATATATCGTTAACAATTCATATATATTTACTGTTATATATTTTAACCACTCAGATTCGATTTCTCTTTCTCTCTCTGACTCTCTCTCTGTTAAATATATTCTTTATATATATATTTTTTATTATATTAATTTTACCCATTCTTTTTCCCCACGTCCTCTCTCTTTCTCTCTCTATATATTTTATTTTATATTTTTTCTCTCTTAAAATTTTTTAAACCTCACGTCTCTCTCTCTCTCCCCTCTCATCTTCTTCTTTACATTTTCTGTTTTCCCGTCTCTCGCCACGAGAATCCAGCCCTTGCCTCGCCGTCGCCCTCGCGCCGGCGACCCCTCGCCTCACCCTCGTCAACCTCTTCCTCCACTCCTCTCTCTTCCTTCTACAACCCCGATCTCCTCTGCCTGCACCCACAACCCCGCATACCCTGCAACACTCGCCGCAACCCACGCCCCACCTCGCCTTTGCCTTCGCCGCCGCCACCCTCGCCCAACTTCCCGACCATCTTCTCACCCTCGTCAACCCACACTCTCTCTCTTCTCCTTCTCTATTTTCTTCGCCTCCCGAGAATCCTGAGACCCCACAACCCAAGAACCCGATCTCCGAACCCGGCCTCGCCTGTCGTCCTCGTCGCCGCCGACCATCCTCGTCAGCCTCCCCTCGTCACAAGCATCGCCTCCATCTCCTCACCAACACCCCAGGCAACCCCTGACGATTCCCTGCACACCCCTTCGACCCAAGATTACCCACTGCCTAAACTCTCACCTGCACCTCGCCGGAGTTCCGACCACCTCGCTGTCGTCCTCACCCCATCACCACCACCTCTCTCCTCTCTCCAGAACCAAGCTTCAACTTTTATCCCTACACCCGAGACTCCCCCTGCACAAGAAACCCTCTTGTAACCATCACTGTTCATCGCCGGAAAACCCACGTCGGCTTCCCCTCACCTCCTCTGTCCCTGACCCAGAGCCATACCAAAGGCCCAATGCAGCCCCTTCTTCTTACTCTTCTTCTCTCCCTTTCTTCTTCTTCTTCTTCTTCTTTCTTTTTCTTTTCTTGATCTTGTTCTTTTCCGGTGATCACCCGCCGGAGCCGTAACCGTCGTTGCCTTTCCAGATGACCCTGTGGACGTTCCCTATCTACGCGGTTACATTCTTGCATTGCCCGTTCCTATTCCGTACGCGCGAGAATGCATCGGGACTTTTACTGACAGTGGACGCTGCGTACGCATTCCGTGTTGTGATCCGTTCAGGCAAGTAAAACTTTCTACATGCTATTTATATTATTTCATATTTATTTAGATACATATTAAGCATGAAGTTTGAATTTAGTGCCTTATATTACATTTTTTTACCATTCGATGTCCGTTTATATCATTTTAGAGTTAATTATGAAAACATACCTGGTTGCATGTTAGATTACAATATTTTGTGCCCACGTTCATATTTATATCATAGTGCTTGGTTGTATAGCCCATAGTACCATAAAATAGTATAACCTTTCAAACACCCGTTTGCATCCATCTCGTCTAGTATATATATTATTGCATCCATAGATCACTTGAATGTATAACATTGAAATATTAACATTCCACATTTGATAAATTGTAGTTTAATTAGTATTGGAACTTTAACTTTAACCCTAATCATAACTGTGCATCTATATGCCTTAATTTGTACCCGATTGCATATCACATTACAATGTTCCTTTTTATTGTTCCATTAGTACCCCATGCTTGTTTTGTATACCCATGCTTATGTTAGTTTGATTATGAGCACCCACATGATATTTTGTGCACCCCTGACATGACTTGTTACACCTACTACTTGACACGACATGGTACCGTACACCTCTTGACATGACATGATACTTATATACTACCCAACTTGACCTGATGTACCATGACTTTACCTGTTACCTAATCTTGTTACTAATGCCAACAAACCTGACCTGTAGTCCCTATGGACATTTCCTGTTGTCTATCCAGACAAACCTTTACCTGCTGATCCTGTGTTGGCATTAGCTCTAGATTTATCAATACTTGACTTGAATACACAACTTGGGGGTATGGGGAAATCAATGATGAAACCTGACTTGTAACTCGACAGTTCGATACCTTTACTGATCAGTTTTAGAGGCTAGGCCAGCCTTGGGATGCTGCTGCTGACATCATCCATCATTACCCACTACCTTTTTAGAGGCTAGGCCAGCCTTGGGATGATGTTGTTGACATCATTTATCGTTACCCTTTTTCCTTTTAGTGCCTAGCGGCATGTCTCGGTTTCAGCCTGAGAATCTTCATCGTGATCCCGAGCACACACGGTATACTATTGAGTTACATCGATGATTCATCAAATTGATTTCAAAGACTTGAGAGTAGTTAACACAGTAGACCAGTTTAGATTACTCACTGCACACTACCCTTCACTGTCTTATTTATATTGTTGTTTTACCTGTTTTACCGTTCATGCTCATACCTGCATGTCTTTCTACCCATGATTATATTATTGCTTGATGTTATGACGCACTGACGTCTGGATTTTGCATGGCCCAGATCCTCTAGCTTTGTTGCAGACTGATCAGGAGTACTGCCGCTGTTAGACCGAGCGGTGAGGATCCTGTTGGTATCCAGTTTTACTTTCCAGGTGTTTTATTTATTGGATCTTTTGCTTCCGCATTTATTATTTCTTGACTCATTTATTCTTGCTCATGGACATGTATTAGATAGTCTAGTTTATTTTACTGTTCTTGATATCTCTACAGCCGTAATGTGATTGTGGAAGGATATTTCCTATCCACAGGTAGCATGGTTGGCTATGTCACGTGCCTATCTTAGCGTACTCTGGGAAGTGGAGCGTGACAGGATCTCCAACATCGTCCTGGTGATGAATAAAAATAGGACGGTGCGCATCTGCGTGGACTTTCGGGACCTCAACAAAGCTTGTCCGAAGGATGACTTTCCCATACCTGTTACCGAGCTGATGATAGACAATACGTCCACTCATGAAGTCTTCTCCTTCATGGACGGCTCATCAGGGTACAATCAAATAATGATGCATCCTGAAAACCAGAAGCATACCGCTTTCCAGACACCTCTGGGCATATTCTATTACAAAGTGATGCCTTTCGGTCTAAAGAACGCCGGCGCTACCTACCAGAGGGCCATGACAAAGATCTTCGATGACCTTCTACATGAGATTGTCGAATGTTACATCGACGATCTCGTAGTGAAAAGCAAATCGCACGAGGAACACTGGGACCATTTGAAAATAGTGTTCCAACGTCTTCGTAAATACAACCTGAAGATGAACCCTCTGAAATGCGCGTTCGGAGCTTCCACGGGCAAATTCCTAGGATTCATCGTACGACACCGGGTAATCGAGATAGATCCATCAAAGATCAAGGCAATTATGGAAATGCCTGCTCCAAGAACTCTCAAGCAATTGCGGTCTCTCCAAGGAAAGCTCGCGTATATCCGGCGGCTCATAGCCAATCTTTCCGGCAAATGCCACCCCTGCAGCCATTTAATGAAGAAGGGAACCCCGTTCGTTTGGGATCGCAAATGCCAAAATGCACTAGACGAAATCAAGCAATACCTGCAGAATCCGCCGGTGCTGACCGCTCCAGTCAAGGGAAAACCCCTCATCTGTACACGACCGCCCTTGAAGGTTCCTTAGGCGCGTTATCGGCACAAGAAAACAACCAAGGGAAAGAGAGAGACCTCTACTATTTGAGCCGAGTTCTCCTGGGGGCAGAAAATAACTACCCCCCATTGAAAAACACTGCCTGGCGCTAATCTTCGTGATAACGAAGCTTCAGCACTATGTATTGGTGCATGAGGTCCACCTCATATCAAAAGTTGACCCTCTCAAATATTTGATGTCAAGAGCCATACTAACAGGACGGCTCGCTAAATGGGCCCTCCTCTTGATGGAGTTCTTGATAACATACCGACCTTTCAAGGCAGTGAAGGGTCAGGCCATCGCCGACTTCCTCGTTGAGCATCTGATACCTGCCGATTCACCCCTAAATTGTGAATTGCCGGACGAGCACGCGTTTGACATGATCGACAGAGAGAAAGGAGAGAGTGACACCCGATGGGAACTCTATTTCGATGGGGCATATTCCATGAAGAAGCGAAAGTACAGCTCCCCCATAATCAAATCTGGGGTAGGCCTTATCTTTGTGACTCCACAAGGAGGGATAATGCGCTTTTCCTTTTCCTTAACAGGGTCGAGACAAACAATGAAGCCGAATATGAAGATTTGATAGCAGGTCTTGAGATCGCTGTCGACATGGGAATAGAAAACCTCCTCATATACGGAGACTCCCAGCTTGTCGTTAGTCAAGTAAATGGAGACTATCAAACGTACAAGCCCGAGTTAGTAAAGTATGGCGAGAGAGTGCAACAATTGCTGACTCAAATTCCTTCCTACGTTCTAGAAAGCATATCACGTACGGAAAATAGCAAAGCGGATGCCTTAGCCAAACTCGCTAAAGAACTGGCTGACGAAAACCTCGATGACGTAAGGATCGTTGTGCAAAGCCGTCAGGTTCTTGCACCAGCGGAAATATCTCCGAAGTCGTCTGAAGAAAAGGAAGCGACCGGGCAAACATCCCTACAAATAGGGGACCAGGAGAAGGCCAAAGATTAGAGAGAAGTCTTTATAGACTACTTCAAATCCCGTCAAACACCTGATGATGCATCCTCGAGACATCAGCTCATGAAACGAGCTCTGTCTTTTGCCTTCGTCAATGACATGCTGTATAAGAGATCGTTCGAGTCTCTATGGTTGAGATGCCTGGGACCAGAAGAAGCAAGGAGAGTCGTCCAAGAAACTCACGGCGGACTTTGCAGTTCTCATCAAGCCGGGCCAAAGATGAAGCTGAAGATCAAAAGGATGGGCTACTATTGGCCCACGATGATTCAGGACTGCATTGAATACGCGAAGCAATGACATTCGTGCCAGATTCATGGAGACTTCATCCACCAGCATCCAAACCCGCTACACCCAACAGTGGCTAGCTGGCCGTTCGAAATGTGGGGAACCGATATAATTGGGCCCATAGAACCAATATCGTCCAGAGGACATCAGTTCATATTGGCGACAACCGATTACTTCTCTAAGTGGGCAGAAGCAGTCCTGCTAAGATAAGTGAAGACAGAGAATATCCTCCATTTTTTCAAGACACGCGTCATCTATCGGTTCGGCACCCCGCGACGGATTATCTCTGATAACGGGCCAGCCTACAGAAGTCACAAAATCAGCCACTTTGCACAGCAGCATAATATAGACTGGAGATACTCTTCGGTCTATAATCCATGAGCTAATGGTCTAGCTGAGGCTTTCAACAAGACATTGACGAAGATCATAAAGAAGATGGTGTCCCGAAGTAAGAAAGACTTGGCACGAGAGACTGCATGAAGCTCTTTGGGCGTATCGGACCACGTTCAAAACGGCCACAAACACAACGCCATATGCGTTAGTATTCAGCACAGAAGCAATACTCCCCTTGGAGATAGAGCTACCCTCGCTACGAGTGGCTGTTCATTATGAGCTGACAGACGAACAGAATGCTCATCTCCGGCTTGAGGAGCTCGATGCCCTCAATGAAACTCGTCTCATGGCGCAACAAAACCTAGAAGCTTACAAAGCAAAGATGACGCGCTTATACGAAAAATTGACTAGACCAAGGATATTTCGCCAAGGCGAACTCGTGCTAGTGGTCAAGAGACCTATGATCCCCAATCGTGCCAAATGGGGGAAGTTCGAGCCGAATTATGAGGGCCCGCATATCATAGACAAGGTCTACCAAGATGGGGCTTACTTGCTCGTGGATATGCATGGCGAAAGACCCTTCAGGCCAATAAACGACCGGTTCTTGATAAAATACTACGCCTGACAAGTCACGGCCTAGGTCAACGATAGATGACGATGCCTATGTCTACTCGCTATCTTCCCAAGCCCAAACTTTATAAGTAGTATCCGTCGAAATCTCTCCTCGAAACCGTGCGATGGACCGAAACGTCCCTAAACTAATAATGGACCGAAACGTCCCTAAACTAATAGCGGACCGAGATGTCTTAAAACTAATAAAGGACCGAAATGTCCTAAAACTAACTACTGACCGAAACATCTTTAAACTACTACAAACCCGCAGCATCCTTAGGCTGACGCGTAAAAAAAAAAGGGTACGTCCACAAGCAAAATGGGCACGGATGAAAACCCAAAAGGGCCCCGTGAGTAAAAACAGCAGGGCTACCGGCGAGTTTGTGAAAACCCTAACGGGCACAATCGCGTTAAAAGACACTTGCAAGGTCCTCTCGACCTTATAAGGAGAAAACTACCTGCGTGAGATCCTTACGACTCATAAAGGAGCAACACACTTAGGGATCCCCATTATTCCTAAGGAGAAATTACACTTACAAGATCTTCACGACTCGTAAGGAGAACCCTCTTATGAGACCCTCAGGCTCATAAGATTCAAAAGCCTTAAGTTACGGGGATCTGAACCTGTTCTTAAGCCATCACCTTTTCCAGATTTCCCTACAAGCGGTTCAATACTTACCCTTGTATACAATCCACGGGCACAAATAATCATTTCCTTGCCGAGTCCCACCAACGACGAGGAATGCCCTCATTTGATGAACAAACATTTGTAGGTCCTCTCGATTTACAAGGAGAAAATACTCTTGCAAGATCCTTACGACTTACAAGAGAACATACACTTAGGAATCCTCACGATTCTTAAGAAGAAAAGACACCTACGAGATCCTCGCGACTCGTAGGGAGAAACATCTTTATAAGACCCTTACGGCTCATGAAGTCAAAAGCCTTAGTCGACAGGATCTTAACCCCGTTTGCTAAGCCATCTTTGTTTGAACCCACAAAGGCAGATAATGATTCGCTCCTGGCAACTTCCCAGTTGTAGCGATGCTGATGTCTAAATCGGTATCAAATTCCAAGTCCTTTCATGGCAAATGATGAGTCGCTCCTGGCAACATTCCAGTCATAGCGATACTGATGCAAGAATGGTATCAAACCATGAGTTCCATACTCGAAAAAAATGCATATGAAATAGCCGAAATGTTTGGGCAACTCGCAATAAAAATCAGCGAGTAAAATATATGCATACAAAAATAGCCGAAATGATTGGGCAACTCGCAATAAAAAACAGCGAGTAAAAATGAAAAGACAGCCGAAATGATTGGGCACCGCGAAAAATAACCGAAATGATCGGGCAATCGCAACTTTCGAGATACAAAAAGATGAAATGATAGAGCATCGTGGAAAGAAATAAAAAAATGAAATGAAACTTTTTGCCCTGCAGGTAAGTCTATATTGACCCCTGTATACAATCCATGGGCATAAACGATAAGGGAACCACATGTCCCAACAAACTCCATCAAAGGGAGATTCAGGTCTCAGCGGCAATATCTGCATCCCAGAAAACCAACAACGACGTTCCTCCTCATGCCAGCAGGACACGGACGCTGTACTACCAATTGGAGCCACGACAAAGCGCCCAGTTCCAAGACTCTGCGGTTCACAGACAACCTAGAGTCAATCCTGACACCGTAGAAAACGGAGAAAGTCGATCCCGACACCGTAGAAAACGGAGAATGTCAACCTTGACCTCCTTGTCGTCAAGCAACGCTTCGACTCGGATACATGTCAACCCTGACCTCCTTGTCGTAAAGCAACGCTTCGACACGGGATACATGTCAACCCTGACCTTCTTGTCGTAAAGCAATGCTTCGACATGGATACATGTCAACCCTGACCTCCCTGTCGTAAAGCAACGCTTCGACTCGGATACATGTCAACTCTGACCTCCCTGTCGTAAAGCAACGCTTCGACTCGGATACATGTCAACCCTGACCTCCCTGTCGTAAAGCAACGCTTCGACTCGGATACATGTCAACCCTGACCTCCTTGTCGTAAAGCAACGCTTCGATACGGATACATGTCAACTTTGACCTCTCCGTCGTAAAGCAACGCTTCGACTCGGATACATGTCAACTCCTGACCTCCTTGTAGTAAAGCAATGCTTCGACATGGATACATGTCAACCCCTGACCACCCTGTCGTAAAGCAACACTTCGACACGGATACATGTCAACTCCTGACCACCTTATCGTAAGTAACGCTTTGACTCGGATACATGTCAACCTTCTGACCTCCTTGTCGTCAAGCAATGCTTCCTTATCGTAAAGCAACGCTTCGACATAGATACATGTCAACCCCAGACCTCCCTGTCATAAAACAACGCTTCGACACGAATACATGTCAACCCCTGACCTCCCAGTCGTAAATCAATGCTTCAACACGGATGTTCCCGCCAAAAATTTCTGCGCAAAAGAGCCCAAGGTATCAAATGGCAGTGATACGCTTAAGGAAATGCGAACCAGGATCTTCCGGCCTGTATTTTGATAAACTCCTGAAGGAGGAACTATTAAATTCTGATGATATTGGAAGCATCTCGAAAAACCCTTCGATTTGATATATTATGGGCTTCATAATTCATTCGGGATCAAAAGTTATGAGCAAATATGCTATGCACTGTTCCCTGATTAAAAAATCAGGAATTACCTCAATGGGGTATCACGTGGTCACACGAGACCAATGGTCACGTGTTGACACGTGATAGTTAAAACAGAAATAAAAACAAACGGCTGAAGAAGGACCCAATTGGGGGTCACATGCTCACACGTGACCAATGGTCACGTGTTGACAGGTGATAGTTAAAACAGAAATAAAAAACAAATGGCTGAAAGAAATACCTCAATGAGGTATCACGTGCTCACACGTGACCAATGGTCACGTGTTGACATGTGATGGTTAAAACGGAAGCATAAATAAACGCTGAGAAAAGAACCAATTGGGGGTCACGTGCTCACACGTGACCAAGGGTCACGTGCAGCACGTGCCAGGCTTTGAAAGCCTTACAGTTTAATAGAATTAAAATTCTAAATTTCTCTAAATCTTTCCAAATAGAATTAAAATTCTAAATTTCTCTAAATCTTTCCTAATGGAAAAGGATTATGGGGACCGTTGGATTAAAGATCCAAGGGTGATTAAAAATCACCAATTTATGGAAAGATTTGATACGAGGAAAGATTTCCTCTAAATCTCACCAGAAATAACAAACATAATATCTTTGGATTTAAAATCCAACGGTGAATAAAATTCACTGTGTGATCTAAAGGCTCATATCAATTTTGAAATCAATCAAAATCTTTCAATGAGAGATTTACTAAACAAATTGATTCTTTTCCTTCTCCTATAAATAGGAGCCAAGAGAAAAGAAAGGGAGAGAATTTCTGGGATTTTGAAATTGCAGAGAGAAAAGAAAGGAGAATTTAATTCTCAATAAAGAAAAGCCCTAGGTGAGAAAAGAAAGGGGATCAAAATTTCAAACAGAGAATTTAATTCTCAAAGATCTAAGAGTTTAACTCTTTTGCAAAAGAACTAAGTTCTTTCTCTGGTTGAAGATCTGCAAAGTGCACATCTCCCCTATAAATTGAGAATTTAATTCTCATTGGGTTGAGATCCTGCTATGCAGATCTAAAACATAGAGAAGGAATTGAGTTTTGAGAACTTAATTCTCACAGAGTTATAGGAATTTAATTCCTTTGAGATAAAATTAGGGTTTAACCCTATACTATAGGAATTTAATTCCTTCAAAATGGACAGAACTAGGGTTTAACCCTAATTGAGAACTTAATTATCTCAAACTCACAGGAATTTAATTCCATTAAGAAAAGAAATTAGGGTTTCACCCTATGCCAGAATTTAATTCTTTACATATACGGGGAATTTAATTCCTACAGAAAAGAAATTAAGAATATAATTCTTCAAAAGAAAGTGGGAATTTAATTCCTTTAAAGTCATTGCTAGGGTTTAACCCTATGAAGAATTTAATTCTTAAAAAGATAAGGAGATCTTCAAACATGCAAAGAACCAGAGTCACGTGCTTCCACGTGACCCCTGTAAAGATCCACAGAAAAGAACTTTGAGGCCACGCCTCACGTGCTCCCACGTGACAGAAAAGAAAAAGCAAAAGAAACAGAAGCTATGGGCGCTTTCACGTGCTATCACGTGACCCCTTGGCAAAAGATTTAACAGACAAATACCCAAATTCCCATCACGTGACAGCACGTGATGCTCCAAAGTATTCAATACTTTCGGCAGAACAAAATAAGGGGAATCAGGGCGCTCTCACGTGTCTACACGTGACCCCTCTCTCTCCTTAGTGTTTAACACTAATTTGAGATCTTTGTTCCCAGTGTTTAACACTGGTTTTCTTAGTATTTAACACTAATTTGAAAACTCTATCCCCAGTGTCTAACACTGATTTTCTTAGTGTTTAATACTAATTTGAAAACTCTATTTGCAGTGTTTAACACTGATGTGCTTTAGTGTTTAACACTAACTTGAAAACCTTATTTCCAGTGTTTAACACTGACTGTTTCTAGTGTTTAACACTAAATTGAAGACTATATTTCCAGTGTTTAACACTGATTGTCTTTTAGTGTTTAACACTAATTTGAGAGTTCTACCTCCAGTGTTTAACACTGTTGTTCTCTAGTTTTTAACACTACTTTTAGCCAAATTGGCTAATTTTCCAGAGGCAAAAGGCCCTCCTCCAAATTAATCTCAAAATTGAGGAAATCAAAGACAAAATGTTGTCAGAGCCCCCAAACCTCTGTTTAGCACTGCTGAATGATGAGGGGCTGAACCTAGACAAATGTCTAATGGTCCAAAGGGCCAATATTTCAAACATAACTGGACTTAACCCAATTCTGGCCATAAGTCCTCAAATTAAATTGAATCGAGCACAACCGCTCTCCCAAATCAATTTACATCCGGTTCGAGGGTACATCTCCGAACTCCTCTGGTATTTGTCGTTGTAATCCTTCAACGTCGTCAGAGAGGTGACGGGTCCCGACAACCACACATAATACGGACTGTGGGGTCCTTAAACTCATGCGTCCATAAACCAGTATCCTTCTCCAAAATGGGAATGTTGGACCACCACGTCCTTAAACTGGCGAAGGACCACCATGTCCCTAAACTGGCAATAGACCACTATGTCTCTAAACTGGAACAATAGAGCCCAAATGCTCTTTTTTCGGATCTAAACGATCCTGTTAAGTTGATCTTAGTCTCAAATCAGACTAACGTATCCTTGACAAACGTTTAAGTTGATCTTAGCCCCAAATATGGCTAACATATTCTTAAACCAAAACCTTCAAAACAGACTTTAGTCCTAAATTGGACTATAGATCTCCCAACCAACTTTGGTTCAAAGGTACATCTCTGAACACCTCTGACATTTGTCGTTGTAATCCTTCAACGTCGTCAGAGAGGTGATGGGTCCCGACGGCCATACATTCGATGGACCACTATATCCCTAAACTGGAACAATAGAGCCCAAACGCTCTTTTGTCGGATCCAAACGATCCCGTTAAGTTGATCTTAGTGTCAAATTAGACTAACGTATCCTTGACAAACGTTTAAGTTGATCTTAGCCTCAAATATGGCTAACGTATCCTTAAACCAAACCTCAAACCCAAATCTAAGAAGATACGGATTTGGACTAATCCACGCCCTACGGGCGACAACAAAACTTAGTCTCCGTATACAATCCACAGACGACCAAACACAAAACAAACACCCACGACACGAAGTGACCACATGGAGAAGGAGAAAGTTGTTACCGCGATGCGGTAGCGTAATTAACTGTAGGGGCTTGCGCCTGCAGGGAAGAGCGTCTCCACAATCAAAAACCCCTCAAACGAGGGGGAATCTGATGAAGTCTGCTACATCGGCCGCATCCGTCTAAACCTCCGATACACGGTGCAATAAATCAACTTAGAATCTTCGGAGAGGTGGACGGATAGCACCTATAAGCATCTGCCCCGAATCTCAAGCAAGACGTCCATGTCTCGGCCGCCGTTCGGAGGGGAACAGATTCTGGCACGCCCGGTGGGACCTTTTCCTCTTTCCACTCCACACTTTGTGTGTCGTCTTCGCGAACGAATCGCGGTTTGTTAATGGTTGCCTTTGGGTTTCAAGTTACTAAGATTTGGACGTTTGCCTGGCGCAGAAATCAACCATCGATGGCATCCAACTGCTCTAGCTGCTCGAAATGCAAGTGCAACAGACGCTCCGCCTCACCTGGAGGTGTAGCCTATGGGCCTCAAGCGGCCTCCATCCTTGCCATGCCAGTGGAACAGGTGACTCAAGCCACCACTGGTCTGTTCTTCAGGGCCATGCTCCCGCCTGCAAGTTTCACCATTCCAGTGCCCGCACCGGAAGCGCAAAAGAAGTCGGTCTTCGATCGGCTCACTGCTACCACGGCCCCTCTCAACGGGTCGTCTAACGCCAAGCCGGCAGCCTCGGTCCTTACCAGGCTGAACCTGAACCCTGATAGGCCTGCCAAGAAGCTCATGACCCCTGACATGGCCATCGCGAGGAAGACAGCCATATCTATTCCTGAAGTCGTCAAGACGGCTTCCCCTGCTAAAAAGTCGGTCTTTTCATGGCTGACTATTCCGGCTCTCGTTCCTGCTCGAGGGTCTATCTTTGACAGATTGGACACCGCCACTCAAAAGACGTCAGTCTTCAAGAGGCTGGCACCAGCGGCGTCTCATACAGACAGAGGGCAAAACGAAACCATCCCCATCACTGGACCAGCTCCAACGGCTCGACACGCTCGACGTCGCCACTGGCGCCGAGTAAGGAAGGCCCAGGGCAACTCCCCCTCAGGACTAACTCCACCGGCTCCAATGGTGGAAGTTAATGCTGTTGTTCCAACTGAGAACAGCTTTGAACCGCTGAGGAGAGTATGCAAGAACTCTCCGACTGCCACATTGAAAAGATCTCCTCCACCTGCGGAGAGTGATACAGAAGCGAAGCCGGAGCGGCCCCCTCAACGGCTGTCCTCCAAAATTTACAAGGTCTGGCGACGGGTTCAGGACTCGGTAATCATTCAAGATCACTCTCACTGGCAGAAGAAGGTGAAAGTTCAGGTAGAAAAGAACCGTCCTGTCAAATCACAAAGGACGACAACCACTTGGGTGCCTGCTGCAACGGCTCCCTCCACGTCGACTACTCAAAAGAGAGAAAGGCCAGAGAATATCCCTGTGTATTTGGCAAATCGCAAAGACACTGAATCTAAAGCCCCAAGTCTGGGGGCATGGTGGTGCACACTGTCTATATGGCATCCGGGAAAGAGGACAGCCGTGCTACGACGGGTCGCCGTGCGCTCACCCGATCCGTGACAAAAGCCCAGGAACAACAACGGAAGCTTCAGGAGATGATGACTGCAATGGCCGCACTTACCGAGCCAAAAGAAAGCTCGGAGGCATCATCAGAGCAGCGTCATGAACAAGAGACCGATGCTGACTTTTTACGCAGAGTCCTCGAAAAGAAGGACAAAGAAGCCGCAGAGCAAGCGGCTAACATAAAACAAATGGTGCTCCTCTTCCAAGATATGGTAGAGATGATATTACAGCCAGACCCTCCAGCTGAAGAACCTTCAATCATTATTGAAGACGATAAAGAGAAGACATCTAATCCTCCGCCGGCTCTTTCAGCAGCCAAGGAGGAGACAATTTCTAAGGCCGCACTGGACGACTATATAGCTCAGCAAATACGAGCTCATCAGGCGAATGAAGCGGCTGGGCAAATTGTTAAAACGGGACGACCATATCCGAGCTGGTATGATCAGATCAAGTACCCGCCGGGCTACACGATCCCAAAATTTCATGTCTACAAGGGGACAGGCAATCCCCATCAACATGTTGCCCAGTTCAGGGCTCTTTGTGGCAACACCGGCGGCGATGATAAGCTCCTGCTTCGCCAATTCGTCGGCAGCTTATCGAAGACGGCGTTTGAATGGTACTCCGAGATCCCGAACGACTCTGTTAAAACTTTCGCTGAAATGGAGTTGTTGTTTACCCAGCGTTTCGCAAGCGCCAGCAAGCGCACCCCGATAACAGCACTGATCAACGCCAGGGTAAGGCCAGAAGAAACGTGGGTTCAATATGAAACCCGGTGGCGGAACCTATGGTCGAGATGCGAACAACGCATAGAAGAAGCTCCTGCCGTGGGCATGTTCGTGGGTACTCTCGACCCTCAAGCGACCATCTCCCAATTCATGATGTTCTTCAAGCCGACCACCTTCCAAGCTTTAATCGACAAGCTGGCCCAAATGGACCAGATGGGTCATAGACCATCTCCTTCAAAGACGGATCCTCGGAATGTAAAAGGGAAAGGGAAAGCAACCTTCGTCGCCAACACTCAACAACGGACGAGCAACTTGAAGCCAGTTGTTCGCCAAAACAACATGCGTCCACGCCCATCCCTTGAGGAAAGACTAGAACGTCCTTACTCATTTCCTCAGAATAAAACAAGGGAGCTATTCGAGCTGGCAGTGCACAACAAACTCATCAATTTGCCGAGTCCAAGACGTCTGTTGCAGCCAGGCGATCTCAACAATCCTAATTACTGCCCTTACCACCAAACGGTAAGCCATCCGATTGAAGATTGCTTCGTCTTTAAGGGTTGGATCGAGGACCAGTACCAGCAAGGCAAGTTCGGGCTGTCTGAGAAGTGGAAAGTAAGCCCACCACAACCGCACTCTCCTAAGAAGGTGGACACGCTGGGGGCATCGTGCTCTTTTATAAAAGAAGCTCCATGGGAGGTCGCTCTTTCAGCCAAGACGAAAAGAATGCTGAAGGATCTCCAAACATGCCCGGCAATCAGGTGGAAAAATCCATTAGAACCTGAAATCGTCGAGGGAATGCTGAAACCACGCCCAACATCGAGAATTGATAGCAGTGGGCAAAACACCCAGGCACAGCCGTCAAAGTCTTCGAAGAAGAAGAAGAAGACCAAAAAAACCCGTGAAGCCTGGTGACAAGCGCACGGACCTGCAGAAATAGATTGACGCATTAGAAGAATATAATCAGAAAGCGCGGACCTCAGTCACACTTCAAGAATTCCTCATCCATGCCCATGAGGACGGAGATGATGACAAAGACTCGTCGGATGAACCTGAGGATTATGTGGTAAGCTGCCATATGATCTCTCACTCGTCGATAGACAGTGAGGAAGATCCTTACACAGAGAAGCTGGGGGCAAATCCTGAGCCAGAACTTCTAGGACCATCAGACGAAATGATTGATGCATTCCTGAACGAAGCCCGTCTTAAAAGCAAAGCTGATCGAGAGCGCGAGATGGCCATATTCGAGAAAGCCAAACGCCGGCGACTGGATGAAAGGGTCAAAACACTCCCACCGGATCAAAGTACATCCGACGCAAATGAAAGCAAGATTAAGGCAAGGAAACGATTCGCCAAAGACATATCCATGGGGATGAAGCTGCCCTCTTTCAGAGAAAATTCTCCTGGCGGTATACATCTTGATAAAGCGGACGTGCATCCTAACTTCTGCTTATATCATCAGAAGATCGCACATCCTACTGAAGATTGCAACTCCTTTAAGTGTTGGTGGCAAGAGTATGTCGCACACAGGCAACACTTCAACAGGACAAAGCGTGAATCTCGTAGACAACGGAAAAATGCGACAGATGAGCATAAAAGAATTGCCGGCAATTGTCATAGGGTTGATCCCGGGGGATCGCGAGTTCTCACCTTCGGGATCAACTCCGACGAAAAAATAGCCCTCGGCCCTCTCTTCAAGGAATCCATCTCTAAAATGAAAGAATTGAGGAGTTGCGAGAACATTCAGCCGTGCAATCGCACGCTACCCGGTAACAATTTCAGACCCGCAAACAAGGGATCGGACAAAAAGGATAAAGGGAAGGGAAAAACGGCCTTCGTCGCCAACGCTCAACAACAATCGAGTGACCCAAGACCATTTGTTCGCTAAAGCAACAAGCGGCAACCCCTCTATGAAAAGTTGAAACGTTCTTACTCATTTCCCCGGGATGAAACAAGGAGGCTGTTCGAACTAGCAGTGCGCAATAGGCTTATCATTCTACCGGAGCCGAAACACCAGCTACAACTGAATGGTGTCAACAATCCTAATTACTGCCCTTACCACCAAGTATTAGGCCATCCGATCGAAAACTGCTACGTCTTCAAAAACTGGGTTGAAGACCAATACCAACAGGGCAAGTTCGCGCTGTCCGAAAACTGAAAGGTGAGCCCGCCACAGCCACATGCTCCGAAAAAGATGGACATGCCAGGGGCATCATGCTCTTTCATAGAAAAAGCTCCATGGACCAAAAAGTACGTAAACTAGAAACTCGCCTCAAATATGGCAACGACGGACCGAAACGTCCTTAAACTAACGATGGACCACTATGTCCTAAAACTGGCTGAGGACCGAAATGTCCCTAAACTAACAATGGACCGCAATGTCCAAAAACTTGCAAATGACCGAAACGTCTTTAAACTACTACCACAGTATCCTCAGGCTGTCGTAAAAAAAAGAAAAGAAAAAAAAAGAAAAGGTATGTCCATAAGCAAAGTGGGCACGGATGAAAACCCGAAAGGGCTCCGTGAGTAAAAACAGCAGGGCTACCAGCGAGTGTTTGTGAAAACCTGAAAGGGCGCAATCTCATTAGAAAAAAAAAGAATAAAAAAGAATAAAAAAACGGTATGTCCATAAGCAAAGTGGGCACGGATGAAAACCCGAAAGGGCTCCGTGAGTAAAAACAGCAGGGCTACCGGCGAGTGTTTGTAAAAACCTGAAAGGGCGCAACCTCGTTAAAAAAAAGAATAATAAAAAAAAAAGAATAAAAAAAACGGTATGTCCATAAGCAAAATGGGCACGGATGAAAACCCGAAAGAGCTCCGTGAGTAAAAACAGCAGGGCTACCGGCGAGTGTTTGTGAAAACCCGAAAGGGCGCAACCTCGTTAAAAGACACTTACAGGGTCCTCTCGACCTTCTAAGGAGAAACCACCCGCGTGAGATCCTTACGACTCACAGGGAAGCAACACACTTAGGGATCCTCACGATTCCTAAAGAGAAATTACACTTACGGGATCCTCACGACTCGTAAGGAGAACTCTCTTATGGGACCCTCACGGCTCATAAGATTTGAAAGTCTTAAGTTACAGAGACCTGAACCTGTTCTTAAGCAACCCCCACAACCTCCGATACCGCCCTACAAGCGGCTCAATACTGGCCCTTGTATACAATCCACGGGCGCGAATAAACATTTTCCTAACAAAGCCCCACCCGTGACTGGGGATATATCTATATGGTGAACAACCCTTGTAAGTCCTCTCGACTTATAAGGAGAAAACCCTTTTGTAAGATCCTTACGACTTGCAGGGGAACATACACTTAGGAATCCTCACGATCCCTAAGGAGAAAACACACCTACGAGATCCTCACGACTTGTAGGGAGAAATACCTTTGTGAGATCCTTACGGCTCATGAAGTCAAAAGCCTTAGTTGACGGAATCCTAACCCTATTCGCTAAGCCACCTTTATTCGACATCGACAGAGGAAAATGATGATTTGCTCCTGGCAACATTCCAGTTGTAGCGATGCTGATGCCTAAACCGGTATCCAATTCCAAGTCCTTTCATGGCAAATGATGATTCGCTCCTGGAAATATTCCAGTTGTAGCGATGCTGATGCTGAGATCGGCACCAGATTCCAAGTTCCACACTCGTGATAAAAAAATCAGCGAGCTAAAAATGCATATGAAATAGCCGAAATGATGGGGCAACTTGCAACAAAATCAGCAAGTAAAAATGTATGCATGCAAAATAGCCGAAATGATGGGGCAACTCGCAATAAAAACCAGCGAGTAAAAATAAAACAAATAGCCGAAATGATTGGACACCGCGAAAAATAGCCGAAATGATTGGGCACCGCGAAAAATAGCCGAAATGATTGGGCAATCGCGACCTTCGCGATATAAAAGCTGAAATGATTGAGCATCGCGGAAAGAATAAAAGAAATGATGAAAGAATGAAACTTTTTGCCCTACAGGCGATTCACATCAATCCCTGTATACAATCCAGGGGCAGAAACAAAGAGGGAACCATACCTTCCCACTAGGCTCCATCAGGAAGCGAAGCCAAATCTCGACGGTTCATAGACAACCTAGAGACAATCTCGACATTCGTCGCAATATTGCAGTCACAGTGTCAACAAACAAAGTGAAGGAAGATCCCTAGCTTCAGGGTCTCGACGTCAATATCGACAACTTAGAGATCACCAACGGCGTTTCTCCTCACTCCAACCAGATGCAGACATGACGTTAACAACCGACCTCAAAGTCGCAACGAAACGGAGCCACGGCATAGTCCCTAGTTCCAAATCTTAACGGCAATATCTACAGCCTAAGAATCAGCAACGGCGTTCCTTCGCAGTCCAGCAGGATGCAGACGCAACGTCAACGAAAGACCCCATGGTCGAAACAATGCGGAGTGACGGCAAAATCCCAACTCCACCTCAGCATTCGTCTCGATACGGCAGACGATATGTCAGCAACGGCGTTCCTTCGCGATCCAGCAAGATGCAGATACAACGTCAACGAAAGACCTCACGGTCGAAACAAAGCGGAGTGATGGCAAAATCCCAGCTCCACCTCAGCATTCGTCTCAATACAGCAGACGACATGTCGACAACGGCGTTCCTTCGCAGCCCAGCAGGATACGGGTACGACGCCAACAAAAGACCTTATGGTCAAAACAAAACGAAGCGAAGGCCAAATTCCTACCTTCAGGGTCTTAACGGCAAGTCATATAAAACCTGAAAGACCACCAGAGATCATCTCACCCCAGCGTGGAGTGGTCACCACCTCGACGTTCGTCTTGATACAGCAGACGAGATATCACCCCAGCGTTCTTCCTCCAACAGGATTCAGACGCCACAAAGCAAACGAAGCAAAGGCCAAATTCCTAGCTTCAGGGTCTTGACGGCAAGTCATATAAAACCTGAAAGACCGCCAGAGATCATCTCACCCCAGCGTGGAGTGGTCACCACCTCGATGTTCGTCTCGATACAGCAGACGAGATGTCACCCCAGCGTTCTTCCTCCAACAGGATTCAGACACGACAAAGCAAACGAAGCAAAGGCCAAATTCCTAGCTTCAGGGTCTTGACGGCAAGTCATATAAAACCTGAAAGACCACCAGAGATCATCTCACCCCAGCGTGGAGTGGTCACCACCTCGACGTTCGTCTCGATACAGTAGACGAGATGTCACCCCAGCGTTCTTCCTCCAACAGGATTCAGACGCGACAAAGCAAACGAAGGAAAGGCCAAATTCCTATCTTCAAGGTCTTGACGGCAAGTCATATAAAACCTGGAAGACCACCAGAGATCATCTCACCCCAGCGTGGAGTGGTCACCACCTCGACGTTCGTCTCGATACAGCAGACGAGATGTCACCCCAGCGTTCTTCCTCCAACAGGATTCAGACGCGACAAAGCAAATGAAGCAAATGCTAAATTCCTAGCTTCGGGGTTTTAACGGCAAGTCATATAAAGCCTGAAAGACAATCGGAGATCATCTCGCACCAGTGCGGAGTGGTCACCACCTCGACGTTCGTCTCGATACAGCAGACGCAACATCACCAAAAGGAGCCACGGCAAAATCCCTAGTTCCAAACCTCGACGGTTCACCGGCAACCCAGAGACAACCACGACATTCGTCTCGATACAGCAGACGCAATGCCAGCAAACGAAGCAAAGGCCAAATTCCTAGCTTCAGGGTCTTAACGGCAAGTCATATAAAGCCTGAAAGACAATCAGAGATCATCTCGCACCAGTGTGGAGTGGTCACCACCTCGACGTTCGTCTCGATACAGCAGACGCAACATCACCAAAAGGAGCCACGGCAAAATCCCTAGTTCCAAACCTCGACGGTTCACCAGCAACCCAGAGACAACCGCGACATTCGTCTCGATACTGTAGGGTTCCTAGGCACACTCAAGAGGTTCCACAAGGCATCAACCATGCCAAATTAAAATTTTCCGGTGCCGAGAAACCCTAAACTAGATCGTTAACTAGAGTTTAGGCGAAACTAAATGAAAGTAAATCACATTTACACTAAGTGAATGGAAATACAACCTTTGTAGATCCGGTCCACCACTTCTTTAGCTCCGTGATGACGTCCTTTCGCTGCGATCACCGGGATCCCAGACTCTTGCGATGGTTTTGTCGGAAAAATGAGCGGGCTAGGTCGTTGACTTCGATGCCGAAGATGATCTACGTCGAGGCAACTCAAACTCAAGCTCCACCTTCACTAAGTCATGAAAGAAAACACCCTATACTACATGGCAAGTGGTAGAGGATGAAGAAATAGAAAGTGGGTTCACTTTTGATTTGGATTTCTCACTTGGATTCATCACTTGAAAATTTCTAGCAAAGGTTTTCTTTCTTCATCAAGAAGAAGAAGAAGAAAGAAATGAAAATGAATGAATTAATAAAATAGAAAATCAAGTGATGTCTTATCATAATGCAACCATGGGTGAGGCTAACACATGTAGAGAATAAACTAGTTTAATGGTTAGGTTAAGGCAAAAGACAAAATGGCTAGACTTATGAAAGCTTCATGAAGCTTCAAGAGAAAAACAAAGAAAGCCACCATATTAGTTTTTGCCAAAATGAATAAAGAAAATAAATAAAGATAACAAAACCCTAACCATTAACCTAAACATGGATTAAATCAAATATACACCCAAGTTTGCATGTATCATCAAACATGATACAATCAAGTGCACAAAAATATATCACATATACTACTTGTGCACAATCAAGTGAGAAAACATCATAAGTGAACCAATATTAGTTAATGTAAAGTAATATATCAAATATATAATTATACATTAAATCATTAAATCAACACTTGACTTAATGATCCGGTCATATTGCATATAACCGACTAATATTAATAGTAACAACTTATCGAATCAACACTTGATCCGATAACCCGGCTATATCGCATATAACCGATCAATGTCACATATCGCGATAATAGAATACAGTATCACATACTGGTATTATTCTCGGTCCCGTACATATCTCATATGCGCTCCTATTTCGTTTCGCTTGAGCCAGGAAATCTCTATGTAGGACTCTAAAGACTTGTCAATACGCCGGCAGCAGGTGATGATCATATCAAACACCCACAAGCCGCAAGCGGTCTACTAAACGTAACGGCCACCCGGGTATTGAGCGATCAGAAGATCAACGAGCAAGCCCGCTCACACTCCTGTGAATCCAACCAGCAACACTTATCGTACAGTCCGGTCTGTTCGTCTGATATGTCGCATATCTCGCCTAGGGGTGGTAAACGTCAGACCCCAATAGCTCGATAAGTCGTGTCGATATGAGGTCTATAACATTTCGAGAAACTACTGGTAACACTTACCAGTAAATCTCAGCAACCCTGGCCAGGGATTTCCGGTTATAGCCAATCGAACACAGCGCAACATCAACTCCCTATACCGGGAGAGACGAATTCCCTCCTATCGCTCATTGCCTCCATGTGAATCGGGACTGTACCCAAAAACCACCGTTTTGCACGCCCTCTTGGATATGGTAAGGTGGAAATCAAAGCACAGTGGGAATCACACAAGACTCTATGACGATCTCGGGTCTACAGACTAACCTGTACCAGTGTCACCAGAGAACTGCCATCTGACGTAAGGTATAATACCATCTGGGAGTTCTCGGCGGGTCTGTCCAGTGTACCCAGTCTCCACTGAGCACCAGTATATCATCTCTGATGTCAAACACCAATGGATATGGGATCATCCATCGCCCATCTGTATGGGTCGAGAAGGTATACGCTAGTCTACACTGGTATATCGATGCCCCGTCTCGATACACCTACGACTAGGGACCTTGAAGGATGTACTTATGGACTACCATGTCCCCACTAGTATGATCTGCATCAATGTCCAGGTAGTCAAGTACACATCCTAAGGGCTTTACCAACATGTAACAGAGAGACAATCAGTGTACACGTTAAGGTAAAGAGCAACCAGATAGCATACTATCATGTCGAGCAAGAAAGTCCTCCCTATATATGTCCAAGCATCCACTACAATATACATCATATGTATAGTAATGGCCTCTAGGGCATACATATAACTAACAGATACAGCAGACGCAATGCCAGCAAACGAAGCGAAGGCCAAATTCCTAGCTTCAGGGTCTTAACGGCAAGTCATATAAAGCTTGAAAGACAATCGAAGATCATCTCGTACCAGTGTGGAGTGGTCACCACCTCGACGTTCGTCTCGATACAGCAGACGCAACATCACCAAAAGGAGCCACGGCAAAATCCCTAGTTCCAAACCTCGACGGTTCACCAGCAACCTAGAGACAACCGCGACATTCATCTCGATACAGCAGACGCGATGCCAGCAAATGAAGCAAAGGCCAAATTCCTAGCTTCAGGGTCTTAACGGCAAGTCATATAAAGCCTGAAAGACTATCGGAGATCATCCCACATCAGCGCGGAGTGGTTATGACTCATCAGGGCTCTCTAAAATGAGCCTAACCTCAAGTAAAAAGCTGCATGGCAAAATTCCTAACGCTTGCTCTTCCGACGGTCAAACTTCCTAGGAGGATTGCTTGAAGACGTCTTGTCCAGCCCCCGAAGGGATCAGAGACACGACAGTCGCAAGGCTACTCGAACAGCAAGATTGCCTATCAAGGAATACATCAGCCAACGCGACGGTACGACGGCCAAAACCCTAAGTACCACAGACCCTAACGGACCTCTGTCGTAAAGAGCAGAGGTTAACTATGACGTTAGGATATTCTTGCGAGAAATGCTCGATTCGTCTCAACTCGTGAGGAAAAGGCTTAGGCAGCGGGGATTAAAAAACCTGTTTCCTAAGCACTGGGGCCCTGCAAATCGGTCCAAAATGGACTTTTGCATACTATTCATGGGCCACACTCTCTAAAGTCGAATCTCGACAAGGAGGGAAACAACCGCTTACGGGTCCTCTCGACTCGTAAGAGGGAAAATTCTCTTATAAGATTCTTACGACTTATAAGAGAAAACACACTTAGGAGTCCTCCCGACCCCTAAGGAGAAAATACACCTATGAGATCCTTTCGATCCGTAGGGAGAAAAGTCTTTGTGAGACCCTCACGGCTTATAAAGTTGAAAAGTCTTAGGCTACAAGGACCCTAAACTTGTCTCCTAAGCCATCGATTCCATGGCTACTCATAACTTTGCACTACTTCACCCACGTACATACTTACGTGGGTAAAGTAGTGGGGGGCATTTGTTCCCGCCAAAAATTTCTGCGCAAAAGAGCCCAAGGTATCAAATGGCAGTGATACGCTTAAGGAAATGCGAATCAGGATCTTCCGGCCTGTATTTTGATGAACTCCTGAAGGAGGAACTATTAAATTCTGATGATATTAGAAGCATCTCGAAAAACCCTTCGATTTGATATATTGTGGGCTTCATAATTCATTCGGGATCAAAAGTTATGAGCAAATATGCTATGCACTGTTCCCTGATTAAAAAATCAGGAATTACCTCAATGGGGTATCACGTGCTCACACGAGACCAATGGTCACGTATTGACACGTGATAGTTAAAACAGAAATAAAAACAAACGGCTGAAGAAGGACCCAATTGGGGGTCACGTGCTCACACGTGACCAATGGTCACGTGTTGACACGTGATAGTTAAAACAGAAATAAAAAACAAATGGCTGAAGGAAATACCTCAATGAGGTATCACGTACTCACACGTGACCAATGGTCACGTGTTGACATGTGATGGTTAAAACTGAAGCATAAATAAACGCTGAGAAAAGAACCAATTGGGGGTCACGTGCTCACGCGTGACCAAGGGTCACGTGCCAGCACGTGACAGGCTTTGAAAGCCTTACAGTTTAATAGAATTAAAATTCTAAATTTCTCTAAATCTTTCCAAATAGAATTAAAATTCTAAATTTCTCTAAATCTTTCCAAATGGAAAAGGATTATGGGGACCGTTGGATTAAAAATCCAATGGTGATTAAAAATCACCAATTTATGGAAAGATTTGATACGAGGAAAGATTTCCCTAAATCTCACCAGAAATAACAAACATAATATCTTTGGATTTAAAATCCAACGGTAAATAAAATTCACTGTGTGATCTAAAGGCTCATATAGATTATGAAATCAATCAAAATCTTTCAATGAGAGATTTACTAAACAAATTGATTCTTATCCTTCTCCTATAAATAGGAGCCAAGAGAAAAGAAAGGGAGAGAATTTCTGGGATCTTGAAATTGCAGAGAGAAAAGAAAGGAAAATTTAATTCTCAATAGAGAAAAATCCTAGGTGAGAAAAGAAAGGGGATCAAAATTTCAAACAGAGAATTTAATTCCCAAAGATCTAAGAGTTTAACTCTTTTGCAAAAGAACTTAGTTCTTTCTCTGGTTGAAGATCTGCAAAGTGTACATCTTCCCTATAAATTGAGAATTTAATTCTCATTGGGTTGAGATCCTGCCATGCAGATCTAAAACATAGAGGAAGAATTGAGTTCTGAGAATTTAATTCTCATAGAGTTATAGGAATTTAATTCCTTTGAGATAAAATTAGGGTTTAACCCTATACTATATGAATTTAATTCCTTCAAAATGGACAGAACTAGGGTTTAACCCTAATTGAGAACTTAATTATCTCAAACTCACAGGAATTTAATTCCATTAAGAAAAGAAATTAGGGTTTCACCCTATGCCAGAATTTAATTCTTTATATATACGGGGAATTTAATTCCTATAGAAAAGAAATTAAGAATATAATTCTTCAAAAGAAAGTGGGAATTTAATTCCTTTAAAGTTATTGCTAGGGTTTAACCCTATGAAGAATTTAATTCTTAAAAAGATAAGGAGATCTTCAAACATGCAAAGAACCAGAGTCACGTGTTTCCACGTGACCCCTGTAAAGATCCACAGAAAAGAACGTTGAGGCCACGCCTCACGTGCTCCCACGTGACAGAAAAGAAAAAGCAAAAGAAACAGAAGCTATGGGCGCTCTCACGTGCTATCACGTGACCCCTTGGCAAAAGCTTTAATAGATAAATACCCAAATTCCCATCACGTGACAGCGTGTGATGCTCCAAAGTATTCAATACTTTCGGCAGAACAAAATAAGGGGAATCAGGGCGCTCTCACGTGTCTACACGTGACCCCTCTCTCTCCTTAGTGTTTAACACTAATCTGAGATCTTTGTTCCCAGTGTTTAACACTGGTTTTCTTAGTGTTTAACACTAATTTGAAAACTCTATCCCCGGTGTCTAACACTGATTTTCTTTGTGTTTAACACTAATTTGAAAACTCTATTTGCAGTGTTTAATACTGATGTGCTTTAGTGTTTAACACAAATTTGAAAACCTTATTTCCAATGTTTAACACTGACTGTTTCTAGTGTTTAACACTAAATTGAAGACTATATTTCCAGTGTTTAACACTGATTGTCTTTTAGTGTTTAACACTAATTTGAGAGTTCTACCTCCAGTGTTTAACACTGTTGTTCTCTAGTTTTTAACACTACTTTTAGCCAAATTGGCTAATTTTCCAGAGGCAAAAGGCCCTTCTCCAAATGAATCTCAAAATTGAGGAAATCAAAGACAAAATGTTGTCAGAGCCCCCAAACCTCTGTTTAGCACTGCTGAATAATGAGGGGCTGAACCTAGACAAATGTCTAATGGTCCAAAGGGCCAATATTTCAAACATAACTAGACTTAACCCAATTCTGGCCATAAGTCCTCAAATTAAATTGAATCGAGCACAACTGCTCTCCCAAATCAATTTACATCCGGTTCGAGGGTACATCTCTGAACTCCTCTGGTATTTGTCGTTGTAATCCTTCAACGTCCTCAGAGAGGTGACGGGTCTCGACAACCACACATAATACGGACTGTGGGGTCCTTAAACTCATGCGTCCATAAACCAGTATCCTTCCCTAAAATGGGAATGTTGGACCACCACGTCCTTAAACTGGCAAAGGACCACCATGTCCCTAAACTGGAAATGGACCACTATGTCCCTAAACTGGAACAATGGAGCCCAAATGCTCTTTTGTCGGATCTAAACGATCCTGTTAAGTTGATCTTAGTCTCAAATCAGACTAACGTATCCTTGACAAACGTTTAAGTTGATCTTAGCCCCAAATATGGCTAACATATTCTTAAACTAAAACTTTCAAAACAGACTTTAGTCCCCAATTGGACTATAGATCTCCCAACCAACTTTGGTTCAAGGGTACATCTCTGAACTCCTCTGACATCTGTCGTTGTAATCCTTCAACGTCGTCAGAGAGGTGATGGGTCCCGACGGCCATACATTCGATGGACCACTATGTCCCTAAACTGGAACAATAGAGCCCAAACGCTCTTTTGTCGGATCCAAACGATCACGTTAAGTTGATCTTAGTCTCAAATTGAACTAACGTATCCTTGACAAATGTTTAAGTTGATCTTAGCCTCAAATATGGCTAACGTATCCTTAAACCAAACCCCAAACCCAAATCTAAGAAGATACGGATTTGGACTAATCCACGCCCTACGGGCGACAACATAACTTAGTCTCCGTATACAATTCACGGGCGACCAAACACATAACAAACACCCACGACACGAAGTGACCACATGGAGAAGGAGAAAGTTGTTACCGCGATGAGGTAGCGTAATCAACTGCAGGGGCTTGCGCCTGCAGGGAAGAGCGTCCCCATAATCAAAAACCCCTCAAACGAGGGGGAATCTGACGAAATCTGCTACATCGGCCGCATCCGTCTAAACCTCCGATACACGGTGCCATAAATCAACTTGGCATCTTCGGAGAGATGGATGGATAGCACCTATTAGCATCTGCCCCGAATCTCAGGCAAGACGTCCATGTCTCGGCCGCCGTTCGGAGGGGAACAACGGATACATGTCAACTCCTGACCTCCTTGTCGTAAAACAACGCTTCGACTCGGATACATGTCAACCTTCTGACCTCCTTGTCGTCAAGCAACGCTTCGATACGGATACATGTCAACCCCTGATCTCCCTGTCGTAAAGCAATGCTTCGACTCGGGAACCAGTCAACTCATCAACCACTTACGAGTCCTCTCGACTTGTAAGGGAGAAAATTCTCTTGCGAGATCCTTACGACTCTCAAGAGAAAGCACACTCAGGAATCCTCACGATTCCTAAGGAGAAAATACACCTACGGGATTCTCTCGACTCGTAGGGAGAAAAGTCTTTATGAGACCCTCACAGCTCATAAAGTTGAAAAGTTTTAGGCAGCAGACCTGAACCTGTTTCCTAAGCCATCGCTACTCTACAAAGAGCTTAAGATGGACTGCTATCAACTATCTACAAGCAACACTTGCCAAAATTACATGCCGTCGAAATCGAGGTGTTGCTCAAGAGTACGTAAACTGCTTTACGCCAAATCAAAACAAAAAGGCATAACTCACGGACGTCAATCACATATTATGCAAGGCAATAAGAAGAACATTTGATTTACATCCAATTGAGCGTCCGACGCGTACCCACTCATGTATGTGCGAAAAGGATAAAATAAACGCATGGAAAAGAAAAATTTGTTATGCATACCTCCGAAAGTTCTTACATTAATGAAAATAGTAAACAAAAGCATCATTAAAATGTTTACAATGGTAAAACATTGAATCCGGGACACGGATTAAGAAATTTAAAAGTGAGGCCGTCTAAAGTGTTTCTGGCCTTTCTGACCATTCTTGTGTGCATTCTCTCACGATCACAAGCGTCAGGATCTTTGCTAATATCCTCCACTCTCTGATAAGCAGCGATTATCGTCGTCTGTTGGAAAGTTTGATGTAAGATATCAATGAGATTATCTCGCCTCTTCTTCGAGATCAGGCCCGTCAGATACAATGAGTGCACCTTATCTTCAGCGTCATCCAGTGCATTAAGCGGCATGGCTTCATAAAATCCAGGAAGTGCTCCCCAAATTACTCTCACTATAATCTTCAAGAGAGCGGAGCGACGAGGAAGTAGTCGGCCGTTGTGTGCATTGAAACAATTCATAATTTCAGCGCATTAGGCGTTTGTAAACTCCTGGTTTTGACAACGGTCTTGTGCGCGAATGTCCCCATAACAAATGATTTCGTTAAGACAGTACAGATGAGCGGCCATAGCGCCTGAAAATGAAAATCAGTGAGAGTTTAATGGACGGACTGATCAAGAAAATGCTTATTGAAACAGGCACGGGGATTTAAACAACTCTTGATATCCGCATGAAGAAAACAAGCGCTAATTAAGACACCCAACAAATTCAAATTTATGCAATTAAGGTGGGAATCTTAAAAGGATTCTCATTTAATGAGAGACTCCTTAAGAGCAACGTTCGGCAGATAAGAGTGACATTTGTCAACTCTAATTATGAGGGAATAAAAATTCCCCCAAAATTTCTGAAGAGCCATGTTCTGCAAGGAAGATGGAACAATCCATCAAAAACCCTAAAAGCAAAGCTTTTTACAGAAGTTAAAATTTCAGGATCTTTAAAGATCTGTAAAGCGAACTCTAAGAGTTCTTCGTTAATGGGTTAAAGGAATCCTAAAAAGGATTTCTTTTTCTGATCCATGATCTAGAAAGAGCAAAGCCCTGGTTTTTAATTAACGGGTTGAGAAACCCTAAAAATCTTTAAGATCTGTGATCTAAGTAGAGCAAAACTCTGTTAATGAGTTCAAATCTTACTAAAAATTTTGACAGAGTCTTAACTCTGAAGGAGTTTTTTGAAGCAGAGAGCTTGGCTCTGAAGGAGAATTAATTCTCAAGAGAAAATAAGAAGATGAATAAGTAGTCATCTTAAGGGCCAAAGGCCCTATTTATAGGCGCTGGAAATCGATCCAACTTCCAAGACAATCTAACGGTGGAGAGGTTGTCACCGTTGCACTCACGTGTAAGCCACGTGAGCACAACGGTGGGGGAACATTTGTTTCTCCCAATCAAAGCAAAGATCTGTTCAAATTTTGAAATTTGAAATGAAGCGGCACTTTATAAAAGCGCTAGCGCCAGGTGCGCCAGCACTAAGAGTCAAAGACTCTGAGGCAGCACTCACGTGCAAAGCACGAGAGCGCTAGTGCCAAGTGCGCCGGCGCTAAGAGTCGAAGACTCTGAGGCAGCGCTTACGTGCAAAGCACGAGAGTGCTAGCGCTAAGTGCGCTAGCACCAAGAGTCAAAGACTCTGATGCAGCGCTCACGTGCAAAGCACGAGAGCGCTAGTGTTGGAACTAAAATGTTCCCCACCTTTGGATCAAAAATCCAACAAAGATGATTAAAAATCATCAGAAAGAAAGTTCTGTTGAGAGAATACTCCTCAAATCTTTCCAAATAGAAAAGATTGTCCTCTGAAAATCAGAGCACCATTGGATCAAAGATCCAATGGTGATTAAAAATCACCAAGATACAGAATAAGTTCTGTATGGGAAAATATTTTCCCAATCTTGTTAAGAACAAGAAAATTGCCTTTTATAAAACAGAAGCCCTTGGATCAAAATTCCAACGATGGAAAACATCTCCAAATCAATCAGAGGAAAGATTTCCTTAAACTGATTCAACAAATCATGTAACAACCCCAAATTTCCTGCACAACTTTCTGTGCAAAATTTTCTTAATTTAAAGAAATGGGTACTTTTGCCTGAGCACAAGTTAAATATTTGTTTTGCTAATTAATAGCAAGAAAGAGCTTGTAGCTCATTGGTAATACCTTGCCTGTTGAACCAAGCCACCAGAGTTCGAATCCCATACCCCACATTATTTTTAATATTGTTTTATTTTGAATTTTTAGAATACCAAGGGTTTACATGTGCATAACTCACAAAAAACCCACTGCACCTTGAAAAGTAATTGTACCAGGGGACTGATGAACCGACGTGGAGTGCTCCGACCACTAGACTCGGCCGGGATCGGCCGAATCGGCCGGCGGACCGGCCGACTCGGGCTGCCTCCGCGGGCCGGACTCGGCCGAACCGCCGAGTCGCCAACATGAAAAAGTTGTCTCTTCAGCACTCCATCACTCCTGCATACTCTAAATTCTTGGATCCGTTCTAGAGCTCGTTTAAATCACATTAAACCCAATTTTTAATACAATTTAATACATTTTTTCTCACACCTCTTCACCTAACCCTAACCCTAGTTTTACCCTATAAATACTACCCCTAAACACACACCCCTCACTCCAAAATTTTGAGAAAACTCTCAAGAAAATTCCTAGAAGTTTAGTGTACTTTTGAAGTAGCGAAGGGCGAAGCTCCGACGATTTTTCCGACGACAACCCTGGGAGTTCCCGGCGACGAAACGATGCACCGGCGCCTCCTCCCGTTTCCTCTTCCTCATCCCTAACTTCTAAACCTGTAAGTCCCACTTCCCTCTCTCCTTTGCTACTCTAAAAAAATCTTTTAATAAAACCCGATGGAATCGGACCGATTTCCGATTCGGTTTCTTTCTAAAAATCCCACAACTGAACAAGTTTCATGACATTCTATATCATTTTGTAACTTTTATTGCTCTTTTTCATTAAAATACCATGTAGTTTCATTTTGATATTAAATCATCACAATCTTGCTATAGCTTTAAGTTAGATCATGAGGTAATGAACTACCTCCTCCCAACACTCATATGCAACATAGCACAATACTTTCGGGAACCTAGAATACGGAAAACGAAATATTTCAAATAAATACCATTTACTAATAAAACCATTTTTACAAGATTTAGTATTTTACACAAATCTTTGCAAAGCGCCGCTACAATCCAATTTGGGGAACCCGACTGGGATGGTCTGGATTATCGCACGTCCCTGGGCTTAGTAGTGCGAGATGCAGACCTCCGCAAGGAGCATTCGGTCTCGAGAGATTTAAAATACCACAATCTTAAGAAAATGAGATTTCTAGAAATATAATATATATATTAAAATTTATATATATATATATTTATATTTATATATATATATATATGTAATAGCAAAAATACCTATTTTTGTTATAATATAAATACTTCAACTTTTCCAAAATCGCAAGAATCCCTTTACATTAAAATACTATGAAATCCATACAAGTTCAATATTACAATTAAATACCATATATTATGAAAAATATGTTATTCTCACTATAAATGTCATAAATATAAAATCTAAATTTATTACAACTCTAAAGACGATAAATAAACACTGGTGGTGTATTTTGAAAATTATACAAAGTAGTTTTATATAAAAGCCCCTCAAGTTTTATAAATTACAATAAGAACCCTAGTAACTATAGGTTTAAGCGGGACCAATCTCTTGAGCCTCGGGGAGCCGGAGAAGTGGGTGCTTGCCCATTTAAGGTAGAAAACTTAACAACGGTGTTATCAATACGGTAATCGTTTTTGAAAAGACACAAATCCTGCCGCCCATGTGCAGCGGTTACCGATAACATCAAAACAATCAGGGCTTCAATTTCTTTTCTAATTGTTCTGACTCAGACTGAGTCTCTTCTTAATAATCTGACTTAAATATGAGTCAAGTACAATCTACAATATAACAATTCAACATGAATCCATGAATACATATATTCAATATATTCAATCTGTATTGACTAAACCGAACCATGGATATACTTCCATTTATATGATTCTCCAATTACATCCATGAATCTCCAGTTACATACATGATTCTCCAGTTACATCCATTTACTGATATCATGGTTTCGGCAAGTCATCTATACAATTCAATTTACAAGACAATATAATACAATATCATCATTACTATCAATACAATAAATATACGGGGTATTGGGGTAGTTCATATGTGAATCCAACAGAATCTCAAGAGTCCCCCTAGATCATGATTCCATGTCTACTAACACAAGCAAGCAATCATGAGGGCCTATGTTTCCATGCTCCTGGACTGTGGCCTGTTGAGTTTGGAATACTTCGACGACGGTCGAAGTCCCGTTACTAACATTTGATTCGGGCCCGTGATTCCCTACCCCTGGATTGGAGCCTGTTGGGTTTGAGAACACTCTTGAGATTGGTTGACATTCACCTTTGAACTTACGATACCAACATCTTTAACACTAAATACAACAATATAACAAAATAATACAACTTTAAAAGCTACACTCTCCCTCTCTTACTCTCTGTCTATTCTATTTCTCCCTTATCTTTGGGACTTACCGAGCGATTTGTTCGCTGACGACATTCTCTTTCTTTCTTCTTGAATGTCGTCAGGTGATACGGATCTTCCAGAGATCGAGCCTACCAGCGAGGACTTGGACCAGCTTGTAGAGCTCCAGCTATATTGTACACTTTTTATTTCAGTACTTTTTCTTTTCTGTTATGCCACTGTTTAGGCATTGCTTTCTTCCTGATGTATTTACTTTTCTATGCATTGTATAAAAAGAATGTGAATAAATAAAGTTGTTGATTTATTATATCTTGTCGCTTGTGCATTTTTTTATATTGCTTAGATACGCTTAGCGTATTTACTTCAGAGTAAATACGTAGCGGCCTCATCGCGTCCCCTTCGCCGTATACCGGGAAGCGGGGCGTGACAAGTCAGCCTCCCCTATATAAAGGACCCAAGACTTCAAGTCGAAAAAGAGAGGAACCTCCCATAAACTTCAAAAAGAAAAAGAGAAGAGCAAGCTCTGAAAAGAAGAATTTCTTCAAGGTAAATGAAATAAAGAGATCAAAGCATCTCATAAAAAAAGAAAAACTTAGTTCTTTTTCTATATCATAGATCTACAAAGACAGAAATCTTTCATAAGAGTAGGAGAGATCGGAGCATCTCATCATAAAAAAGGAAGGAGAAGAACTTAGTTCTTTTTAGATCACAGATCTATAAGACAAAGACAAAGTCTTTCAAAAAAACAGAAGAGATCATAGCATCTCCTATTAAAATAAGAACTTAGTTCTTAGATCCACGAGACAAAGTCTCTTATAAACGAGAACTTAATTCCTAGAGCACAAAATTAATCAAGAGCGCTTTGCACTCATTGGCTAGCGCTCAGCGCCAAGCGCGCCACATGCTCCTTACGTGGGCGCTACTTAATAAAGAGCGCTCTGCACTCTAAGTCTGGCGCTTAGTGCCAAGCGCGCCCCGTGCTCCTCACGTGTGCGTTATTTCATAAGAAGCGCTTTAGCGCTCCAAGTCTGGCGCTCAGCGCCAAGCGCGCCAAGTGCTCCTCACGTGTGCGCTATTTCATAAGAAGCGCCTTAGCGCTCCAAGTCTGGCGCTCAGCGCCAAGCGCGTCACGTGCTCCTCACGTGTGAGCTATTTCAAAAGAAGCGCCTCAGCGCTCCAAGTCTGGCGCTCAACGCCAAGTGCTCTGTACATAAAGCGCTATGCGCTACAAAGAGTGTTCAACACTCAATAAAAGACAAAAGAGGAAGGGGTGTCATAACCCAAAATTAATGCTCTGCATTATTGAACAAGAAAGGGCCTGAGCCCAAAAAAATGTTAACATTTTATTCAAAAATGAATGGACTGAGTCCAAATAAGTGTTCAAACACTTTAACTGAATGGGCTGAGCCCAAGTAGGCCATAAATCCCCCAATTCAGATTAATTGAGCCCATGTGCTCCCAATATTTTTAATTGGTCTTAGTCCCAAACCTGACTATAGATTCCCCAACCAACATTGGTTCAAGAGTATATCTCTTCATTCCTCTGATATGTGTCATTGTAATTCTTCAATGTCTTCAGAGAGGTGACGGGTCCCGACAACCAGACACTCCATGGACTGTGATGTCCTTAAACTTATGGACCGCAACGTCTCTAAACTAAACCCTACAAACTATGACGTCTTTCAACTCCATGGACTATGATGTTCTTAAACTCCATGGACTATGATGTGTTTAAACCCAATGAACCGCAATGTCCTTAAACTAAGACGATAGAGTCCAAATATTCTTTCGTTGGATCTAAATGATCCCAAAATTTTGTTGAGTAGATCTTAGTCTAAAATTAGACTAACGTATCCTCAACAAACATTTAAGTTGATTTTAATCTCAATGAGAATAACGATCCTTAAACCCAAACCAAAACCAAATCTAAGAAAATACGGATTTGGACTAATCCATGCCCTACGGGCGACAACATAAATTAGTCTCCGTATACAATCCACGGGCAACCAAAAATAAAAATAAACACACACGACACGAAGTGACCATCTGGAGAAGAAGAAGTTGTTACCGCGATGCGGTAGCATAATTAACTGCAGGGGCTTGCGCCTGCAGGGAAGAACGTCACCACAATAAAAAAAACCCTCAAATGAGGGGGAATCTGACGAAATCTGCTACAACGGCCACATCCGTCTAAACCTCCGATACACTGTGCCATAAATCAACTTGGCATCTTCGGAGAGGTGGACAAATAAAACCAAATAGCATCTGACTCCAAATTCAGGCAAGACGAACCTACGCGGTCTCGTCTTCCGTTTTTGGCGGCGAACAAATTTGTTTAAAAGTTAATGTACAAATAAAGTATTTGCAATCTTGAGTATGCTATAAGTATTTAAATTGCTTTTGAATAGCAAGAAAGCACTTATAGCTCATTGGTAAAGCCTTGCACTGCTGTGAAATAGCCCATGTGTTCAAATCCCCCCATCCACATATTATTTTTAATGATTTTTCTTTTAAACATTTTGGAATCCCAAAAGTTTACAGGTGCAATACACGTAAAAAATGAAAAGTCAGAATAAACAAACATGTGGAAAATGCCATATGAACGGCCTAGGACACGTGGCCCCAATTCAAGTACCCCACCGTCGGATTGGACCGGCGAGATTCTTCATGGGGCCGGCGCCGCCGGGCCCCCCGTAGGTATTGCCCCTAATTTTTGTGCACTAGTCTCTTGGCCTCCCCCCTTAACTCCCATTATGTCTGATTACTCTGCAATTATCCAGAGAGTGTAATTTCACTCTTTAATTCTAATTTTAATGCATTTTAATTCTCTCTTCACTCACAAAACCCTAATTCTATCCTATAAATACCTCCTACACTTTGGCCCTCCTCATTCTGAAATCCATTGCCAAAACTCTCTAAAATTCCTAAGTCCAAAAGATGTACAAGTGGAGTTAGCCAAGGTCAAAATTCTGGCGACGATTCGGGACAAATCCGGCGACGACGCGACCCCACGACGCCTTCAAAAGTTCTCTCAACCTCCCTTCTCTTCTCCAAATCAGTAAGTCCCTTCTCCCTTCATCTCATTCTAATCTAAAACTTTCTTATTTCAAAACTCGTCGGAAGCGGAGTTATTCCGACTTTCGATTCTTTTTTCTTTAAAAACCTAAATTTTATTAATAACAAACCTAGCAATTCTTTATATATTGTTTAACAATTATAACCAAACACTTTAGAACAAGTTTCATCTCAAAATAATATATTATGCAAATTTTATCGCATTTTTACGATTAAATACCACAAACTTTACATTCCACATATTTCATCATATTTATTTGTATTACCTTTAGAAAACTCACGAGCTAATGACCTATCTCATCACAACACTCATTCTTGATATAGCACAATGGCTTTTGGAACTTTAGTTTGTTGGATAATTACAAGTTTACAATAAAATACCCTAAACTATTACAAAACCGTATTCTTTAAATTGTCTTATTTAAATTCCATACGATTAAGTACTTACAACCTATTTTGGGGAATCCGACTTGGTTGGTGCGGGTTATCGCACATCCATCGGACTGGTAAGACGAGATGCAGACCTCCTCACGGAGCATACATTCTCGATGGAATTTGTATTACAATTTTAAGAAAAACGTGATTTCTACTTAATAAATAAATTCTATTTTTTAATAAATAAATAAATATATATATATAAATATTATCAAAATATCTACTTTAAATATATTATATATTCCATGTTTTCTAAATCAAAATAAAAGAGTCACAAAAGATCATGAAAATACCATCACATTCAATACAAGTCAAATTACAAGAAAATACCATATACTATTCAAAGTTAGGTTTATATCCACTAGAATATTTCATTTTATAAAAATTACAACTATGAAAACCCTAAAGACGATAAATAAATACTTGAAGTTTATTTTGAAAATATATCAAAACTATTTTTCATAAAACCTCCTCAAGTTATATTAATTTACAATAAGGACCCTAGCAAATATAGGTTTAAGCGGGACCAGTTCTCTTAAGCCTAAGGGAGCCGAAGAATATGGGTGCTTGCTTATTTAAGATGGACAACCTAAAAACGTTGTTATCAATACGGTAATTGTCTTAGAAAAAAACACAAATTCTGTTGTCCATGTGCAGCGGTTACTGATAACTCCGAAACTAATTCAGGACTTCAATTCTGTTTAAGTGTCTGACTCAGGCAGAATCTCAGTCTAATCTAAAATCAATCAATCTATCCTTGAATATGATTCAAGTATAACTCCAATTCAACATGAATCCATTTATACCAGAATTCAATCTATATCAACTTGAACGTGATTTGACCGAACCATAGATATACATTTGACTAGTCTACATGACTATCCGTCTATATCCTTTCCATTTACATGAACTACTATATCATGGTTTCGGCAAGTTGTACATCTATTAAACAAAACAATATACATCAATACATAATACATTACGGGGTTTTAAAGGGGTGGACTGGTACGGAATGTGTTAGAAGTGGCATGAGATGGTCACTTTAATACACCTAACCTGAATATCCATTGATATTGTTCCGTGGCTTAACGGTTCCTTGTGCTCCGTATACTTTAGTCCACAGAATAGTTGGACTCCTCTCGTATACACTGGCATATTCTGTACCAAGCTACAAACAACTGCGTTAACATAACAAGCTTACAATACACCATATTCTCATATCTGTCTATTCATCTATCTATTCCATTCCTACTTTTCTTTGGGATTTACCGAGCGATTGTTCGCCGGCGACATTCCTTCTCTCTTTTTTCTTTGGAATATTGTCAGGTGGATCCGACTCACTGGAGATAGTGCCCAGTTCAGAGGACTTGGATCAGTTCAGTGAGGACCCCGAGCTTTAGACTCTTGTATATACTTTACTTTCATGTTCATGCCATTGTTTAGGCATTGCTTTCACCATTGTATTTACTTTTCAGTTGTATTGTAAAGAAATATTTAATAAATAAAAGTTGTTGTTCATTTACGTTTCATGTCTTCTTGTGTATATTTATATTATATTGCTTAGTTATGTTTAGTGTGTTTACTTCTTAGTAAATACATAGCGGGCCAGTCACGTCTTCTTACCCGTACACTGGGAAGCGGGACATGACAAGAATTGGCAGGGTTACTTGCCGCTCTCATAGGGTCTAGGGGTGTGGGCTTGGCTATTCATCACGACCGTAGAATCAGTGTTTTTCATTATTGGCTTAATCTAAAACACGGACCTCCTAATATATGTCACGACCCGAAATGGCACGTGACTGGCACTTGAATCATATGAAGTCTATAGGACCCCATCTAATTCAAGAAAACCAAAAATCCCAGAAATCTAAACCATTTTAAAAGAAGAAGGCGAAGAAAACTTATTTTAAAGCAAGTGGTTTTAATAACATAAGCCGAATATGCATTTTTAAAATCTTAAGTCTTTTCTGAAAATTTCGGTAGAGTTTCCTTTGTAAATACTGGCCCCAAACGGGGTACAACATGTATAATATATGCATAATGATAAAAGGCATCCCCAAGCGGGAGCTAGCTCTTCGTCAATCGACGGTCACAATCACGCAAGCAATATAATATACAACGCCGAAGTGCGAGGATCAAAACTCAAAAGGAAACTCAAAATCATCAAGAAAACCATACTAATACAATGCGCGACTCTAAGGTCGAAAGAATATACAACTGGTTTTCTAAGTCTGAAATAAATGTACAAGTCTGGTTGATGGAGTTTACTAGATACAACTGAATATAAATAAGTACAATGGTGGTCACGATGCGAGTGAACCCACCTACCAAAGCAATCACCCGGAATGAAGTAATGTGCCAACAAAGCCGCCAAGGAAAAACTTGTACGGCAAAACCTGCAAGAAACTGTGGCACAATGGGGGTGAGTTGCCAACTCGTGAGTAGAAAACATCACAGAGTAGAAATCGTATGTATGACTCAATCCTAGGTCAATACGATCATAATATATATATAAACCTCAAAATAATAAAGTCTGAAGCATGATAAGGTGGCAAGGGTAAACATCTATATATCAGTGTAATACCAAGTGCTCGTGTCAGTGCCTCAAGTAGCAACATATCATAAATATGAGGTATGATAAATGTAATCAACATGAATCAGTGTCGACTATATACTCAAGTCTATAAGTATATGGATATCATCCAACTATGTAATCAATGCCTGTATGCATGTGGATCTCGTCCACGTGTCAACCAATGACATGACAACATCATACATGTAAATGTCATAAAAGCAAATGCATGAAAGTATGAGGATATAAATCAACGTGTGTCCCTCGTGACACATCAAAATCATGGAACCTGAGTGTCCAGTATCGACACTCAAAACATCATGAAACCCGAGTCCAGTATCGACACGTAAATCCTCATATATCACATGCTCCGTCAGTCCGGATCGGCCCACGGGCTCCGTCAGTCCGGTTCGGCCCATATCATCTCTCGACTCCGGTCGGTATCCTCCGGATATCCGCCGAGCCCAAATACTATCACCGGTAGGTAGTGCTCCCCTGCCAGGCTCACCGTCTAATAATACGAGTCTTCTTGCTCCGGGGTACCTCACCGGGTCCACCATGTACCCGAAGACGGTGCCTACCGCTCTTCGAATCGGGTTACACATGCCAATCTCAGAACCGAGAAAACACATGGTGGACGCACTGAAATATCATATCAAGAGAAACCGGGTTTTTAAAACAATACATACTCTCTTTTGAAATAACCACGGTTCTCAAATCCAGAAATCTCATGAAAACCACATATCTCAATGCGTATAATCATAAAGCATGAAGTATGTGACATCTAACATAAATATAAGCATATCCATATATCATGCAACATGGAATACTAATATGCACATATCAAGGGAAAACCGCTCTTTCAAATGAATCCAGTTTTATAATATATCTTGCGGTTCCCAAAACTCCGAAATCAAGCCAGAATCATCTATGTATGTGCAAATATGTATGTATGCAAGTATGGGTGTACAATATGTATGTACGCAAGTATGGGTGTACAATATGTATGTACGCAAGTATGGGTGTACAATATGTATGTACGCAAGTATGGGTGTGCAATATGTATGTACGCAAGCATGGGTGTACAATATGTATGTACGCAAGTATGAGTGTACAATATGTATGCACGCAAGTATGGCATGCAAGGAGTCATATCCTGATGCAACAATCCTACTGTGTAGTGACATGGCAATTATCGATGATGAAGTGTGTGAGTCGGCAGGCAGGTGTACGTAGAGCATACGCATCATCGATAATGGTGCTGGTATCATGACAGCATTGGTTTAATATAACATAAATCACAAGTATATAAGCATACAATGCGCTAATAACAACATGAATATATGGAAATGGAAGGTAAATGCAACAATAAGGAATCTATATTAGTTATACGAGTCATGCAATTTGTCATTTGAAATCACACGAATCGTGGTGTTTTGAAAAATAAGGGCTGCGGTGTTTTTTTAAGAAAAAGGATACGTCCTTTGAAATATCCGTAGAATCCCTTGGCATGTCTTTAAAATACTCACGATTAGTTAGTTTTGAAATAGGTATGACTCGAGTCTAGTCTAACATCTACGAGTAGCTACAGGACTAAACTAAAAGACTCATCGAAAGGGTAAGGGAAAACCACCTAACTCTGAGTCGATATATATAAATATAATAGTCGGTGATCCCGCCTCAATAGTATCACATACGATACAATATATGATATGACATCCTCAAGTCAAGAGTGCGGATCTATCATCAATATAACTCGTACGGTAAATCCATCGTACGACATCCCAAATCTGGGTACGGGTCAAATATCGCATCCATCTCACTATTCATATGGTATCCTTATCATCATATCCTGTATTATGGGTACTGATCTAAATCTAGTACAAACTGATACCATCTGCATATATATGCGTGTATGAAAACACACGCCTAAAGGCTCGCTATAATCTCATGTCGTATCTCATAATACAAATCAAAACATATCACTGATCTCATAGCATCATGCCTAAACTCATCTACTCATCTCCAAGTACCATGTACAATCCTCATCATCCATGTATAGGTATACGTATATATATATATACATAGTCCCATACCTATGTGCGTGTATATATATACATATCCCCATATACGCACAAGTAAAGCAAAGTAAGCATGTGTGTGCGTGTGGATGTAAACCTTATTCTAGGGCTCGCGACTAAACTAACTAACGACACTATCATCCAACTACACTAAAATTAACCCAAGATCTTCTAAGGTCGTACTTATTAACCATCCAAGTTTCACAACACGTAATCATATATATAACTATAATATATATATATATATCAAGGGCTACACTACGAACTGCGGGGGTGCTATACGCCATCCATCCGACTTCCCCCGTAGATATATATCTACCCACCTTGATCTTCGCTTGTCGATGCCGATGTCGCCACGCGCTCGCTTGTCGTCTCGAACTCTTCACGAGGGTACCTACATATCATAATATATCTTGCCGCATTAAAGTCCAATCCAAAACCCAAAACGACAGACGAATCTCACATAGGTCAAAACCTATGGTCTACTCACACAAAAAAGCCCAAAAACACCCGATATCGATGTACAAACGTCAAGTGACCGATACCAAACACAAATATCAAAACTTAAATTCATAAACATCACGAAATACAAGGCAGCAACCCATAAAAGTGTTCCCACATTTTAGTTCAGGTCAAAACTGGGTGCACAAACAGTACTGGGGTGATGTATAGGGTGTATATGAGCTATAGAAGCAACCTGGGCACCTATTTCCACCAAGTGGCCGGCCACATGCCATGAAATTCCGGCCAACTCGGTTCTGCAGGGGAGTTAGGGTCTCGTTTTGGCAGGGTGGTCTCATGGTGGTCCATCTAGGCTATTAGAGTTGTTTGCTTTTCTAGTATTGGTCTCGGGTCACTCCAGATTTCCCTACACCCACTATATATTTACAAAACCGACATGACAAGTTTTAAATTTGGGTTTCAAGTTTTCAGTTTAGATTGTCTGGGTTTTAGATAATAGGGGGTTTAAGGTCACCACCAAGGTTCAATTTCACCATCTCAACTCAAATCCAACCCTAACCTCTGCTTGGAATTATCAAAGTTCACTAAACCATCCTAAAACACTTCTAAACATGTATGGACACTAAAGCAATTGAAATACTAGTCTAATGGTGAAGAAAATATCTCATTTGGCAACTCAAGAATTTTCTTGAGTTGCCGCAAGTGCTCAACATCCATCATTTCTTGGTCCAAAGTGCATATGGGGAGCTTGTGCATGTTTTTAATGAAGAGGAGATAATGTTTTGAGGTGCTTTTGATGATGAAGTGAGGAGGTAGAGGTGGTGGGAGATGGAGGGCGGCAGCCATGAGAGGAAGGAGATGAGAAAAATGAAGGAAACAAATGGGCATGGCTCTCTTTTGACCCCCCCCCCCACCCACACACACACACACTCTCTCTCTCTTGCCCATACCTCACTATTTTACCCTTTTCTTTTGTTTTCTTATCTTTTCTTTTGTTTTCTCTTCTCATTTAAACCAAATGAACCCATGGTTACAAAATGTAACAAATGTGAAAAATGACATGGTGCATGTCATGTGCACAAAACAAGTTTAATGCATGATTAGCGATATTTAATCGCGATTAGCATTAAAATAGAGTATAATTAATTATAGAAATTTGTAATTTGCATGAATCATATAAAACGCCCTCATTTCAGTAATTCCTATAATTTTCCAAAATTTTCCCAATTTATCGGTATTAATTATACCGCCATATTAAAATATTCATAATAATTATTATTAAATTATAAAAATTCCCAAAAATAATATTTTATTTTTCTGAAATGTTACAGTATATCCTATATTTTCATATATATGCTTCTGCTGCTGTTATTCTGTGATGTGATCAATATAACTGCCTGAGACGAATGCTATATATATATGATATACAATAAACGTTGCTTATGTTTTGCACCCGCGCTAGTCCTGCCCCCGCTCTGTCGTTGGTTAAGTAACCTAATGGTGCATGACGGGGCCTCGTGGCGAATGCGGATGACATAAGCGTACGTTCTATTTTTCGTTCTTCTGTGATGTTTAGGAAACATAAATGATAGGACTACATTAATAAGATTAATGTTAAGAAAAGAAACCTAAAGATATTGTAGAATCAAATTTGAAACCTACTCTGCCTTTTTACGAAAAAGCAAAAATTTCAAAATGCGGAGCTTAAACCACGCCTTTTCAAATTATTCGGTTCTACAACGATATCAAGTTCAAAACGTTAAAGATTTTCATCAAAACCATTCGTAACCCTCCGCCATTTTAGGAAGTAGAGTACTTAGTATTCGTGCTACGTTTGTTGACTATAGTTAAGACGTAGTGTATGATAGCTGAGTGATGTTTTCCTATACTGCATATGATGCGATTGATTATGACATTCATATGACTTTGTTGATCATAGTTAAGGGTCATATGAATGGGCCTAAATCAATCACGAAATGACGGGTAGAACTTGACTAGCGCTTATGATTTGTTGACCATGGTTAAGGTCATAAGACGCTAGGGGTAAAAACCTTATCGGAAATTTTAAGAGTTGAAATTTGCAATGAGATTTCATACCTTCTATATTGATAGTTGGATCCCGATCACACTGTGAGTAATGGTTAATCCCGGTAGAATTTTACACTTTACAATTAGCTAATTCAGTAGGTGTCTAGAAAGGTGTCAGCGGGGTTATGCCTCTAGGGAAACGATGTTTATTTTAATTAGGTTCATGCGACAGCACGGAGAACCTCCCTCGGAATACCGACATTGGCCTGGCTGACCGATTAACGAACTTGTAGAATGTAATTAATCCTGGCTAATTTTCTTTTGAAGATCCGAAGAAAAATTTGATAAAAGCAGTGGGAGACATCGATTAGATAAGATAAATAACCAATCTAATTTTGCAAGAGTTTTCGCTGAATGTTTTCTTTTCTCTCTCCTAATGGCAGATACCAATGACAGAACTTAAGCTTCTACTAGAGAAAAATAAACTGACGGAACCCAATTATAAAAACTGGCTGAGGAACGTGAACATTGCCTTTACATATGATAAGGTTGCATACGTCCTCACTACTCCAGCCCTTTCCCTTCCAGGCCCTGATTCCTCTATTGCGGATAAGGAGATCCGCAAGACATGGGATATCGATTGCGCCACAGCCAACTGCCTCATGTTAGCTTCGATGGACAACAGACATCAAAAGCAACATGAGAAGATGGATATATAATCCATCTTTTTCCATACAAAGGAGTTGTATGTGGAGCAATCTCGTGCTCTTCGTTACGAGGCATCAAGAAAGTTGTTTTAGATGAAAATGGCTGCCGGTACATCGGTAGGAGATTATGTCTTGAAGATGATAGGACTTATTAAAGAACTTGAGGACCTGGGATGGACTATACAGAATGAACAATATATTGATATAGTTCTACAGTCTCTCCCCCTGCCTATGCTCAATTCATAGTGAACTTCAATATGCACAACTTGGAGAAATCACTACCTGAACTTCTCAATATGTTGAGAAGTGCAGAGAGCACGCTCAAGATAGTGAAAACCCCATCTCTTATTACTGGGCCATCTTCCTCTTCCGTCCCAAAAGCTAGAGCTAAGGGAAAGAAGAAGAAGAAACCTGTAATACCCAGCTTCTTATTATACCAATATCTGTATTTTGTATTCTTGAATTTTATTTAAGTTATTTCTTCCCATTTATACAAACCCATTTTTCCCAGCCCCTTTTTATATCAAAATCGGTATTTTATGCTCTAGAATTCTAATTATTATTATTTACGATTTTATTCATTTTACTTATAACTTACTTATTTTATTTACAAACTTATTTCATTCTAAACCCTATTTTATTCATCAATAAAACCCCATTGAACCCAAACCCTAATTCTAATTATTTATCTTAAACCAAACCCAAGCACCTTCTTGTAGATCCCTTTTCTTTTCCGGCCCGTTCCCATTTTCCCTTTTATTCTTTGATTTCAGTTCGAGCCCAGAACCTTAATTCCATTTTATTATTAATCCTTAGTCCCGGCCCATTCTATTTTCCACTAATTAAATTCTTATTTTTTTTCCCAACCCAACAGCCCCGGTCCGCTAGCCCATCAACCTTTCTCTTTTTATAATTTAATTCTTTTACTTTTAAGCTTAGCCCGGCCTCCTTTTCTTTAATTCTTTTTCTTGTGATTTTCGTTTTGTTTTGCAGCCCGAGCCCAGGGAAAATATTAAAACGTTTTTCTCTTTCGCCCGTTTCTTTTTTTTTCCTAATAAATATTTCCCTTACGCAGGCCCGGCCCACTCCTTCACTCGCCCGTCACTGTGCATCTTCCAACGTCTCTATTTTTTCGCGCGCGTTACTGTGCCCTCGTCTTCCGCCGCCTCCTCCGCCTGCGCCCACGTCGCCTGGCCGTTACTCCCCACGTCGCGCGACCCCGTCTCTATAACCCTCACTTCCCCGTCTCCCTCTCTTCCTTTCTCCTCTCCCGACGACTCCCCTCTCTACAACTCACGTCCCGACCTCGCGAGCACATCGCCGCCCTCGCCTCCTCTCTAACTCCCCTCTCCACAAAACTCCCGAGTAAACCCATCACCATCGCCTCCCCTGCTCCTTTCCTCACCAACGCCGACGACGTCGACGACAACCGCAACCGCCCCAACCCTCCTCGTCGCCTCGCCGTCGTCCCACGTCGCCGTCCCTCTCACCATATCTCCCCTCTGCCACTCTCTCTGCTCCCCTCTCTGTGATCTCTCTCTCTCTCTTTCTCAGATCTCACTTCTCTCTCTGTAAACTCTCTCTCTCTCTCTCTCTCTTTCTCACTGAACTCTCTCTCTCTCTCTCTCTCTCTCTTTTCCCCTTTAACTCTACAGCCCCTCTCCGTCGCACCCGCAAACTACCAACAGCACGAGCCCCAGCTTCACAGCAGAACCCCGACCACCAAGCTGCGAGCCGCCGCTGCCGAGACACGAGTCCGAGCCAAGTCAAGTTGCCGTGCCGCGCGTGTGTCGCGCGTTCGTGACGACACAGCCACCGTACATCCCCGGGACATCTCCAGGCAAGTTTTTACTTGCTTACATGCTATTTACTTATGATACAAATGTTAATTACATAAATATTAAAGTTGCAAGATTAGTTAAAATTATGTGTCGAAACTGTTCGATGCTTGTTCCCTTAGGAAAATATTATCAGATTTGACGGAACTCGATGGTGTAGGTTGGCCCGTAGGGCTGTGAGCATAGTGTGTGATTTTTGTTGGATAATGTAATCGATAATGACTAAAACAACTACCCCCAAGTTTGATCGTAAAACCGTAATCCTGTTGTATCTGAAAATCGTTAAATTCACCATAAATCATATACAAACTGAATTGATGCGCTCGAGGGCTCAAATCGAAGCCGACTCGATGAACTTTAACCCTATACCAGTTTTCAGACATTTCTGTATTTAAACTGTGATGATTTTCGGATCGGAGTGCGACTCTGGACTGCAGTCCAGAGCGACTCCAGTTTTTGGTTGCTGTCCCGTAATGGGTACCACAAGATTTACCTAACTCTTAGGTTGCGGAACTCCACTGTTTATTGTAGATAAACCTGTTATCTAGACAACATAATAGATTTCACACTGTTTCGTTACCATTTGTTATTTATTCTGTAATTTAAAAGATCGGGACGCATAACAGTCCCAACAGAATCAGAACCGACATATTAGTGTTAAACATGGTATATCTTCCGACGTACAGATGCGATTGAATATCCGTCTGTTGCGTTGAAAACCTTATTGAGAACCCTAGAATTCATCCAACTGTAGCGTCGCTAAAATCTGATCCCCACTGGGATTAAAATGCGTTGCGAAACGGATTTCTGATTCTGAAACCGGATTTCCAGCCGCGAGCGCTTAAAATGAAATGATTATAACTTTTGATCCTGGAACCCGATTTACTTGAAACCAATTTAGATGGATAGCTAACTGAACACACTAATTACTACCTGTTTATCTTTTCGGCCAATTATATATGTACGTTTCATGATAAATCGTGCAAGAGAAAGAATGCTGTTTCATAATAACCTCATCATGTTTATATACTTGTTCACGCATCATATCATACTCATATTATCGCAGTGATTACCTAGTGATATCGTGCATTTACCCAGTGTTAGATTTTAGTGATGATTGTGGCAAGTACGTCAGTGTTCGTGTATTCGTGATTAAGTGAAAGTGATACGTACTTGTGCACAATCAGTGACCCTGTTATTCTATTGCATTGTCGACATCTGTGGGATGCGTGCACGTGTGACTAATAAGTGGAATGGGAAATTTATGGAATCGTTTGCACGGGTGTCACAGATAAGACACCAGACACTGTCATTTATCTTAGGTATTAGTCGGGACGTGCTTGATGGAGGTCCTGCCTCCAGTTCTCGCGCAGACTTGTCACGGATCGATTAGTATTTAGATTGATGGTTAGCGTTTGATGTAGACCTCGGGGTGTGGGGTAGTTCAAGTGTGAATTCAACAGAATCTCGGGAGTCCCATACCGGCTTATATATTTAGGGAGTTATATGGAGATTTACAGGGTATGTGCTATAGACACCGTGATACACTCGTTACATGTTGGGCCCGTGGTCCCTTGCCCTTGGGTTCTACCCTTGGGTGGAGGACACTCGCGAGTGGTTGACTCTCACACTTGGACTGACGATAGGCTTATTGACCTGTATAGTGAGACTTAGAGACTGATAGGGTTACGGACATTTATATACATCATACTGTGTTGATATACGTGACATATCGTTATACTGCTTTACTGTTCCACTGCATTGATCTCTGCTCATTTATATTCATGCTGTCATTGATTTACTGTTATTCATATTCTTTACCACTGTTAGAACTGTTACTTGGTTATACACATTATATTGCTATTGTGTCGCTCTGACGACCTGAGTATGCATGCTCAGTGTGAGGAGAAGATTTAGCTTGGATCAGAACTAGACGAGCATCACCGACTTCTTGACTTGCTACTCCGAGTTACTTTCGTTTGTCCACTTCAGGTCAGTTTATATTATTGTACCTTTTAGTTACTGCATTTCTCATTACCTGCGCATCGTTCACTGTTTACCATGATAAACTAGAAGCCGAAGTGTGACTACGGCAGGACATTTCCTTGACCGTAGGAGCATGGCTGGCCTTGTCTACCCCTCGTATTCCGTATTTTGGGAAGCGGGGCGTGACATGGTTTAGTTGGTATCAGAGCCAGGTTTTGCATCGATTGGGATTGCAGTTTTCCGTGTATAGTCTGGAAATCTATGACATCCCTCAGTCTAGATTGTAAACTTGATATCCTTGATCCATATTCACATCGTGTGTTCAGCTATCCATTCGCTATGGTTTCGGGTGACTTGACAAGGTTACGTGGTTGCAATTGCACTACCGTACTCTATTCAAGTGACTTAAAGTCATGCAGTTAATTTCCCCACTTGTAATAAATTCATCACCTCTGATATTCTTGAATCTTTGTCCTATCCATATTCCATTTTGATTCGTTCAGCTTGTGGCTTATACCATTCTCAAAACTACTGTTTCAGGATCATGTCTTCTAACGACTCTCCATCTTTATCCGTTCCCCAGAATCAGAATGTTGAGATCCTTAGTGTACTACAAGGTTTAAAGGAAGCCCAGGAGCGAACGAACGACCTATTAACTGAAGGGCTGAGAAGACAGGTGGGTCAGACCCCAGCGGGAGCCTCCTATCATAAAGGGATTCCTATTGGACGAGGAAGGGAGAAGAAGATGAAGCGTCAACAGAAGCATCAGAAGAACCCTTGCTGTGGATATTGTAAGAGGCCAGGACACCTTCAGAGGAATTGTCGCCGTGCTCAAGGGAAATGTCTGATATGCGGTTCCAACAAACACCTCATCAACGGCTGCCCAGAAAGGAAAGAACTGCAAGGAAGAAACTCGTCCACACTCCCCACTTCTGCCGAGTGAGAATTGCCGCGTAGTTCGGACTTCGACGATAAGGCGGATCAAACGCAGGATTCAACTCACGCGACGAGAATGCAATGTTATAGTAGCCGAAGAATGATTTTCATGTTATCTACTTTCAGTAATAATATTGTCGTTTTATGAATGTTTCCTTCTGTTTGAATCTTTGTATCCGTCGAACTTTTAGTTGGATGAAATAAAATTTGAATCATAATATATGTATCATTCTCATGCTTTCTCTATATCAAATTCTATTCATTATCACAGTGTTTTAAATTCTGAGCTTTCAATTCCTTTCACCGCATATCTTTCCATACTTTGTACACTTGGCCATTTTCCTTATTCATTCCATTGTTTAATCATGACTTTTCTTTTCGGACCATGGTCCATCCTGGAGCAGCGCCGCATCTAGACGAGGATGTACAGTCATGTGTTTCCCTAGACCGCACGCTGATGAGTTCTGAGGATGAGGTCAACGGTCCCCAAGCCAATCTCGGAAACCACGTTCCAGAGGGCGAAGGAGCAGCCGCCCCAGAGTTCGACATGATAGCTGATTCTGATGAAGAGGAAGAAGATCCCGAAGAGAACCCTGTAGAGGAGGACCAGATAGAAGAAGATCCCGATGAGGACCCGGTAGAAGAAAATCCAGTTGAGGAAAACCCCGTGGAAGAAAATCCAGAAGAAGAAAATCACATGGAATCAGATCTTGATGAAGAAGCTTTATACGAGGAAGGAGGACCAGAAGATCTGGACCCTGCTGTGGACGAACTACCAGTGGCGATGCCTGCGAGGCGATATGGGAACGGACGTCCCTATCTGAGTGCGCGAGCCTACCGCAACCTACTGAATCTCCACAACCGCGACCGACGGAATTTCTTTTAGATATTGTCTTCTGGCCAAATAATATATGTATAGTCTAGGGCCACCTTTCGCCTTTGACAATGCCTTGTTTCAGATTTTCTTGAATGAAATACATCTTCTGAATTCGTAAACCTTTTGATTATTGCTTCGCCTGATACTTGTTTATTACCCACATCCAATTATTTTTCTGCTGAGATCCCTGACTGCCCATATCTACTCATTGTGTAGTTTTCACCCTCGAAAGTACCGCACCCTGATCCTTGGAATGGGCCACCATTCATCCTTCGACTGCGTCCCGTTTGAGATCCTTCTGGAAGGGGAACAGTTCTTGTGAAACCTCCGAATTCACTAACTCTTCAAATTTTGATTCGTGTGGTGTACCGACGTTGATTTCTCCCATACTTTTCTCTGGTATTCTTTAGTTGCTCATCCTTACCTCCTGTGTGACCCGATTCCAATCCCTTTTACCTTCAGTCTAAAACCGCCACACTCCGATCTTCTGATTGAGTCACACCTTCTTGTAATCACTACCCTAGCTAGCCCTATTCATATTGGTGATTTCTCTATTACCCCAATATATATATTTAGAGACATTATTATTCAAAATTTAGTTTTCATTATTTTAAATTTATCAAAGAGTGTGTGTTATTGATTACTCTGTTTTATGTAATTTAAGTACACTATTAGTATTCTTATTTTCAGTAGCGCACCCTTACACCGCGCAAATTTTGTTCCATGTTTCTTAGATTCACTATACAAGTTTTCTAAATTATTTTAAACCTATTTTCGATACATTTTCCTAAAATGTTTTAACCTACTGACTAGTTTTCACTACATTATTGTCGTTACTTTATTTACTGATTTGTACTTATGTTTACTATATAAATAGTTGAGCCTTATGCTTTTCTGCTTGTTTTAATAAACTTAGATATGCACATATGTGGGATTCGACTTTTATCGAACACTCTTTGATTATTGTTGTTCGCTATTGATACCTATATTCTCGTATACATGTATTTACCCTTATAGTTGTTTCTGCCCTATATCTATTAGACCTACCCTTCCGTATGTTGTCCTTACTTATATATATTTTCAAGTTTCTTCGTCCGCGGATTTTTAGTAAATCCTTATATATTAGTTTGCAACTATGATGGTTTTCGCTTATGTTCTATACCTTATAGTTTATTTTAAATTTTGAGGACGAAATTTTTGTAAGGGTGGTATGATGTAATACCCAGCTTCTTATTATACCAATATCTGTATTTTGTATTCTTGAATTTTATTTAAGTTATTTCTTCCCATTTATACAAACCCATTTTTCCCAGCCCCTTTTTATATCAAAATCGGTATTTTATGCTCTAGAATTCTAATTATTATTATTTACGATTTTATTCATTTTACTTATAACTTACTTATTTTATTTACAAACTTATTTCATTCTAAACCCTATTTTATTCATCAATAAAACCCCATTGAACCCAAACCCTAATTCTAATTATTTATCTTAAACCAAACCCAAGCACCTTCTTGTAGATCCCTTTTCTTTTCCGGCCCGTTCCCATTTTCCCTTTTATTCTTTGATTTCAGTTCAAGCCCAGAACCTTAATTCCATTTTATTATTAATCCTTAGTCCCGGCCCATTCTATTTTCCACTAATTAAATTCTTATTTTTTTTCCCAACCCAACAGCCCCGGTCCGCTAGCCCATCAACCTTTCTCTTTTTATAATTTAATTCTTTTACTTTTAAGCTTAGCCCGGCCTCCTTTTCTTTAATTCTTTTTCTTGTGATTTTCGTTTTGTTTTGCAGCCCGAGCCCAGGGAAAATATTAAAATGTTTTTCTCTTTGGCCCGTTTCTTTTTTTTTTCCTAATAAATATTTCCCTTACGCAGGCCCGGCACACTCCTTCACTCGCCCGTCACTGTGCATCTTCCAACGTCTCTATTTTTTCGCGCGCGTTACTGTGCCCTCGTCTTCCGCCGCCTCCTCCGCCTGCGCCCACGTCGCCTGGCCGTTACTCCCCACGTCGCGCGACCCCGTCTCCATAACCCTCACTTCCCCGTCTCCCTCTCTTCCTTTCTCCTCTCCCGACGACTCCCCTCTCTACAACTCACGTCCCGACCTCGCGAGCACATCGCCGCCCTCGCCTCCTCTCTAACTCCCCTCTCCACAAAACTCCCGAGTAAACCCATCACCATCGCCTCCCCTGCTCTTTTCCTCACCAACGCCGACGACGTCGACGACAACCGCAACCGCCCCAACCCTCCTCGTCGCCTCGCCGTCGTCCCACGTCGCCGTCCCTCTCACCATATCTCCCCTCTGCTACTCTCTCTGCTCCCCTCTCTGTGATCTCTCTCTCTCTCTTTCTCAGATCTCACTTCTCTCTCTGTAAACTCTCTCTCTCTCTCTCTCTTTCTCACTGAACTCTCTCTCTCTCTCTCTCTTTTCCCCTTTAACTCTACAGCCCCTCTCCGTCGCACCCGCAAACTACCAACAGCACGAGCCCCAGCTTCACAGCAGAACCCCGACCACCAAGCTGCGAGCCGCCGCTGCCGAGACACGAGTCCGAGCCAAGTCAAGTTGCCGTGCCGCGCGTGTGTCGCGCGTTCGTGACGACACAGCCACCGTACATCCCCGGGACATCTCCAGGCAAGTTTTTACTTGCTTACATGCTATTTACTTATGATACAAATGTTAATTACATAAATATTAAAGTTGCAAGATTAGTTAAAATTATGTGTCGAAACTGTTCGACGCTTGTTCCCTTAGGAAAATATTATCAGATTTGACGGAACTCGATGGTGTAGGTTGGCCCGTAGGGCTGTGAGCATAGTGTGTGATTTTTGTTGGATAATGTAATCGATAATGACTAAAACAACTACCCCCAAGTTTGATCGTAAAACCGTAATCCTGTTGTATCTGAAAATCGTTAAATTCACCATAAATCATATACAAACTGAATTGATGCGCTCGAGGGCTCAAATCGAAGCCGACTCGATGAAATTTAACCCTATACCAGTTTTCAGACATTTCTGTATTTAAACTGTGATGATTTTCGGATCGGAGTGCGACTCTGGACTGCAGTCCAGAGCGACTCCAGTTTTTGGTTGCTGTCCCGTAATGGGTACCACAAGATTTACCTAACTCTTAGGTTGCGGAACTCCGCTGTTTATTGTAGATAAACCTGTTAGCTAGACAACATAATAGATTTCACACTGTTTCGTTACCATTTGTTATTTATTCTGTAATTTAAAAGATCGGGACGCATAACAGTCCCAACAGAATCAGAACCGACATATTAGTGTTAAACATGGTATATCTTCCGACGTACAGATGCGATTGAAGATCCGTCTGTTGCGTTGAAAACCTTATTGAGAACCCTAGAATTCATCCAACTGTAGCATCGCTAAAATCTGATCCCCACTGGGATTAAAATGCGTTGCGAAACGGATTTCTGATTCTGAAACCGGATTTCCAGCCGTGAGCGCTTAAAATGAAATGATTATAACTTTTGATCCTGGAACCCGATTGACTTGAAACCAATTTAGATGGATAGCTAACTGAACACACTAATTACTACCTGTTTATCTTTTCGGCCAATTATATACGTACGTTTCATGATAAATCGTGCAAGAGAAAGAATGCTGTTTCATAATAACCTCATCATGTTTATATACTTGTTCACGCATCATATCATACTCATATTATCGCAGTGATTACCTAGTGATATCGTGCATTTACCCAGTGTTAGATTTTAGTGATGATTGTGGCAAGTACGTCAGTATTCGTGTATTCGTGATTAAGTGAAAGTGATACGTACTTGTGCACAATCAGTGACCCTGTTATTCTATTGCATTGTCGACATCTGTGGGATGCGTGCACGTGTGACTAATAAGTGGAATGGGACATTTATGGAATCGTTTGCACGGGTGTCACAGATAAGACACCAGACACTGCCATTTATCTTAGGTATTAGTCGGGACGTGCTTGATGGAGGTCCTGCCTCCAGTTCTCGCGCATACTTGTCACGGATCGATTAGTATTTAGATTGATGGTTAGCGTTTGATGTAGACCTCGGGGTGTGGGGTAGTTCAAGTGTGAATTCAACAGAATCTCGGGAGTCCCATGCCGGCTTATATATTTAGGGAGTTATATGGAGATTTACAGGGTATGTGCTATAGACACCGTGATACACTCGTTACATGTTGGGCCCGTGGTCCCTTGCTCTTGGGTTCTACCCTTGGGTGGAGGACACTCGCGAGTGGTTGACTCTCACACTTGGACTGACGATAGGCTTATTGACCTGTACAGTGAGACTTAGAGACTGATAGGGTTACGGACATTTATATACATCATACTGTGTTGATATACGTGACATATCGTTATACTGCTTTACTGTTCCACTGCATTGATCTCTGCTCATTTATATTCATGTTGTCATTGATTTACTGTTATTCATATTCTTTACCACTGTTAGAACTGTTACTTGGTTATACACATTATATTGCTATTGTGTCGCTCTGACGACCTGAGTATGCATGCTCAGTGTGAGGAGAAGATTTAGCTTGGATCAGAACTAGACGAGCATCACCGACTTCTTGACTTGCTACTTCGAGTTACTTTCGTTTGTCCACTTCAGGTCAGTTTATATTATTGTACCTTTTAGTTACTGCATTTCTCATTACCTGCGCATCGTTCACTGTTTACCATGATAAACTAGAAGCCGAAGTGTGACTACGGCAGGACATTTCCTTGACCGTAGGAGCATGGCTGGCCTTGTCTACCCCTCGTATTCCGTATTTTGGGAAGCGGGGCGTGACAAAACCTATCAAACCGAGACGAGGAGTTAAAAAGGCAAATGGGAAAGCCAAATCAGGGGCCGCAGTATCAGGGGCCGCAGTATCAGGGACCGCAATATCGGGAAAGGGAGAATGTTTCTACTGCCACAAGTCGGGACACTGGAAGCGTAACTGCACTGAGTACCTCGTCGATCTCAAGAAGAAGAAGCATGCTGATTCTTCCGCTTCAGGTGTGTTTGTTACTGAAAACTGTTTTTCAATAAACTCTGCGTCTTGGGTATTAGATACTGGTTCGGGATCTCACATATGCAATTATATGCAGGGATTAAGAAATAACAAGGTTTTGAGAAAAGGTGACCATACTCTCCGTGTTGGAAATGGATCAAATGTTCATGCTGTATCCATGGGAGAGTATCATTTGGGGTTGCCTTCAGGGTATATATTGGTTTTGAACCCATGATATTGTGTACCATCTATGTTATGTAACATTATATCTGTATCTTTGTTGGTTAATGAAGGATATAATTTTGTGTTACAAAATGATGTTATGAACATTAACCTAAATTAACAGTTGATTGGGTATGGTATATTAAATAATGGAATTTACGTCCTGAATAAACACACAGTTTTCAACATACAACACACAAACAAAAGAAATTTTTTAGAAATAAATGAAACTTTGTATGGCATTGTAGACTTGGTCATATTAACGAAACAAGACTAACCAAGTTACATAAAAATGGATATTTAAATCTTTTTGAATATAAATCTTATGCGACTTGTCAGTCTTGCATCAAAGGTAAAATGACTAAAACTCCGTTTACTGGACACGGAGAGAGAGCTACTGAACTCTTAGACCTCATACATAGTAATGTATGTGGACCAATGTCTACACATGCTAGAAGCAGTTATTCATACTTCATAACTTTTACTGATGATTTTTCGAGATTTGGACACATGTTCTTGTTAAAACATAAGTCTGAGGCTTTCGAAAAAATCAAGAAGTATAAAATTAAAGTAGAAAAACAAACTGGATTGAGTATCAAGAAACTTCGATCAGATCGAGAAGGAGAGTACTTAAGTACAGAGTTTCTAGATTTCCTAAAAGTGAATGAGATTCTTTCTCAGCTCACTCCTCCTTACACATCACAACATAACGGTATGTCAGAACGGAGGAATCGTACCCTATTAGATATGGTACATTCAATGATAAGTGATGTTGAGTTACCACTTTCCTTTTGGGATCATGCATTGGAGACTGCAGTATATCTATTGAACATGGGTCCAACCAAAACCGTGTCTACCACTCCATATGAGATATGGTATGGGAAGAGACCGTCTCTTAAAAGAGTTAGGATATGGGGTTGTCCTGCTTTTGTTAAAAAGCAGAATCCAAATAAACTCGAGACACGATTGGTTCTATGTACATTGGTGGGATATCCAAAAAAATCATATGGATATCTTTTCTACCACAATGAGGAAGAAAGAGTGTTTTTTCTCAGTATGCCACATTTTTAGAAAATGAATTTTTTACAAATAATACTGATGGCAATGCGGTGGAACTAGAAGAAATTCTAAAGCTACAAATAACTACTAACGATTTGGTTGAACCTAAAGTTGCAATAGAACCCCATGAGCCTCAGTCACTCCGTAGATCTAGTAGAACTTCTCGCCCACCAAAGAGATACTATGGTTTCCTCATTGATGGTAATAGAGAAGATTGCATCATGGATAATGATGACCCTACTAGTTTTCAGCAAGCTATCACGAGTAGTGACTTAGTGAAATGGCTGGATGCCATGAGATCCGAAATGGAGTCTATGCACACCAACAAATTATGGACTTTGGAAGTTGCACCTTCTGGAGTAAAACCCATAGAGTGCAAATGGATTTTTAAGAAAAAGATTGATGTGGATGGACAGGTAGAGACCTACAAAGTAAGACTTGTAGCAAAAGGATTTCGTCAAAGACCAGGATTGGACTATGATGGGATTTTTTCTCCAGCCGCAATGCTTAAATCCATTCGAATCCTACTTGCTATCGCGGCTTACTACGACTATGAAATCTGGCAGATGGACGTTAAACTGCATTTCTAAATGGTGATTTGGAAGAATGTGTTTTTATGGATCAGCCGGAAGGCTTCATTGACAGTAGGAGCAGCGCAAAGGGATGCAACTTGCTTAAATCCATCTATGGATTAAAGCAGGCATCACGGAGTTGGAACATCTGCTTTGATGATACAATCAAAGAGTTTGATTTTATCAAAAATACAGATGAACCTTGCATTTATAAGATTGTAGCGAGTACTGTCACATTTCTCGTATTGTACGTGGATGGCATTCTCTTCATAGGAAATGTCGTTCCTATGCTACAATCGGTCAAACTATTCTTATCACAAAGGTTCTTCATGAAGGACTTGGGTCGTGCCTCATACATTTTGGGCATTAAGATCTATAAAGATAAATCTAAAAGACTGTTAGGATTGTCCCAATCTAACTACATTAACACCATCCTAAAGAGATTTAGTATGGAAGATTCCAAGCGAAGTACTTTACCCGCTTGTCACGGAATCACCCTCTCCAAAGACTTTTGTCCAAAGTCTGATGAAGAGAGAGCTCGCATGAGTGTTATACTCTACGCTTCCGCTGTAGGATCTATCATGTATGCGATGTTATGTACTCGCCCTGATGCTACTTATGCACTTAGTGTAGTAAGCAGGTATCAATCTAATCCAGGAGAGAAACACTGGACAGCTGTGAAGAATATTCTTAAGTACTTACGAAGAACTAAAGAAATGTTCTTGGTGTATGGTAATAAGGATCTCCAGATGGAGGCCATTACCGATTCCAGCTTCCAAAGTGATAAGGATGACAGCAAATTTATCCCGGGTTTTGTATTTACTCTCAATAGAGTGGCGGTTTGTTGGAAAAGTTCCAAACATGACACCGTTACAGACTCAACGATGGAAGCTAAGTACATTGCTGCGAATGATGCTGCCAAGGAAGCAGTCTGGATGCGGAAGTTCATCTCAGAGCTTGGAGTAGCTCCAACCATTATTGATCCAATATCTTTGTATTGTGATAATAACGGTGGTATGGTTTTGGCCAAGGTACCCAGGTCCTATCAACGTTCTAGACATATCCTGAGGCGATATCATTTGATCCGGGAGATAGTTGATTGCCGCGAGATCGAGATTCGGAGAGTAGACACGAAGAATAATACCGTGGATCCACTCACCAAGGCCCTTCTACAGGCGCAACATGAGCGGCTTTTTGAGATGTTGGGTATGAGATACACCAATAATTGGCCTTAGTGCAAGTGGGAGATTGTTGGATATATGTATGCCCTAGAGGTCATTATTGTATATTATAGTGGATGCTTGGACATGTATATATAGAGGACTTTCTTGCTCGACATGATAGTATACTATCTTGTTGTATTTTATCATAACATGTTCACTTGATTAAGTTTACTGTTTATTTGATACATGTTGATAAAGCCCTTAGGATATCAGCTTGACTATCATGACTATGATGCAAATCATACTAGTGGGGCATGTGTAGTCCATAAGCATATCCTTAACTATTTCTAGTCGAGCGAGCATCAAGACAGGGCATCGATGTTCCAGAGTAGTGTATACGTTTCTTGACCCAGTACAGGGGCAATGGATGACCCCATATCCATTGGTGTTTGACATCAAAGATTGTATACATGTGCTCATTAGAGACTATGTACACTGAACGGACTTGCCGAGAACTCCTATATGGTATTATACCTATCGCCGAATAGCAGTTCTCAGGTGACACTTGTATATGTTAGTCTGTAGACCCGAGATCGTCATAGTGTCTTGTGTTTTTCCCACCGTGCTTTGATTTCCACCCTATTATGGCTCTATTGAGTCGAGCAAACAGGTGGATTTTGGGTACAGTCCCGAGACACATGGAGGCAGTGAGTGATAGGAGGGGTTTCGTCTCTCCCGGTATTAGGAGTTGATGTTGTACTATGCGCGATTGGTTATAACCGCAAGTCCCTGGCCAGGACTGATGAGATTTACTAATAAGTGTTATCAGTAGTTTCTTGACTTGTTATAGGCCACACATCGGCATGACTTATTGAGTTATTAGGGATTGACGATTCCAACCCTAGACTCAATATGCAACATATCAGACGAAGAGACCGGACTATACGGTAAGTGTTGTTTGTTGGCTCTACGGGAGTTTGAATAAGTTTGCTTGTTGTTCTTCTGTTCTTACAATACCTGGGTAGCCGTTACGTCCAGCTAATACCGCTGACGGCTTGTGGGTATCTGATATGATCATTACCTACTGCTAGCGTATTGACGAGTCTTAAGAGTTCCACATAGGGGTTTCCAAACTCAAGCGAAACGAAGTGTGACACATATGGAGATATGTGCGGGAGTTTGATTAAATACGAGTATCTGATACCGTATTTTAATCTAGCGATTTTTATTAGTCGGATTATATGTGATATGACCGAATTATTAAATCAAGTGTTGATTTAATAGAATGACTAATTGCTCATTTATAATTCCTTTCTTCATGTGTGTACACATATGTGTGTGTGTGTGTGTGTGTGTGTGTCATGGTGGATGATACATGAGATATGGCTATGCTAGAATCACATGGAAATATATTGGATATTTATATGATTTAAATGAAAATGGAAATTGCTAAGTATTGAGTCATGTTTTCTACACTTTTCTAAAAATATCTTGAACCATGCCTCATTATTTAATTTCCACCCACATCTTAAATATCTAAGATATTTTTTCCAAGGTTCATATTCTTAACCTAAGCCATTGTTCTTCTTCTTCCTCTTAGCTCTCTAGCCTTTTCTAAGATAGAAAAAGAGAAAGAAAAAGAAAGGTTTTTTAGTGAGAAAAATCCCACTTCATCAATCTATATTGGTGTAGCAAACTTCTGTAGGTTGTTTGCTTCACTTCTTCTTCGTTTAATGAAGCAAGAGTTTGAGCGTTAGAAACTTCATGGTGGATCATCGTAGACATCGAAAACTTCAAGCGGAGTTGTTCCAACTTCAAGTGGAACCAAAAGGAGCTCAAGGACTTCTACATGGAGCCATTGAAGAGAAGGAGTGGTCTACAAAGGTTATAGTTCTCTTTCACTTTGTTTATTCACTCTTAGCTTAGACAGTGATCCTAATCTCTAGTTCGATTCGTGGGTAGCATGCTTTAGCTCTCTAAATATTTAAAATTCTTCATATATTGATATTTAAACTCAAGTAGAGATGCTAAGACATACTTACAGGATTGCTTTCACAATAAATCCCAATAAGCATGTTAGAGTCACCCTCTATCCAAAGTTTATTTGCATGCAATTCAAAGCCCGCAACCCGGACCGTCTCTTTAGCAGCCGAAAGTTCAACCAACGGAACAGGTAGTTCTCCATACTTGGTTAATGACTTTTTTTTGTTGGTTTGGTTAGTTGATCTAATTTTCATATTAGCAATTAAATCCGCCCCTCTCCCCACCCACCCAGAGAGAGAGAGAGAGAGGTAGAAATCAGACCATGACTTTTTAAAATTTTCATATTTATAAATTCCCTCCTAAAACCTTATATATGGACATATAGAGAATATCTTATATAATCCAAGATATTTATTTCATTTATTTTGTTTTTTTAAACTAAATCCGGTGTTAGAGCTAAATCATAATCCATCCTTAAAATTTCATTATCCCTGTCTCAACTAATTCAACCAAATAAAATATATTGCAGTTGATATAAATGATGATTAATTAATATAAAAAATTATTTAATCGTATTGAAATGTTAAAGAAACGAGGTTAAGATATATTTAGCAGGAATGATGTAAATATATATCAAACAAGATAAAAGATAGTTATTTTTCTTTTGAAAATGTAAATTCATTTCAACCTGTAAATATCAAGTTTTGCTTTAAAAAAAACATTGAAAAGGGGGTTTATAAAAATAATTTAAAACTTTAGAAGGACTTTTATAAATATGAGGAAGTTAAGGGGGTGTATTAAGAAATTAGAGATTCAGGGGCGTACTCGCAGAGTCGCAGGGCAAGATATTGAACAAAACCCTAGCGATTCAAATTCTGCGAATTGGGGAGATTTTTTTCTGCTTGAAAAGGGAGAAATTGATGGATGGCGATGAAATAGGATCGAGCTCCAAGGCTATCGACTCCTCCAACGTTGGCTTTCAGGTTAGGGTTTTCAAATTTCCAGGGCTAGGGTTTTCAAATTGTTCACGATCGAATTTTTTCTTTTGTTTTTGTATGAATAATGACAAGTTGTTGGATTTGATTCTTCAGCTATTGAAGAAGTGTGGTTGGAAGGAAGGCACTGGCCTTGGCGTCTCAGAGCAGGTTAATTCTTTACCAACTTTTTTTATTTTTGTTATTTTTGTTTGTAATTTATTATATATTAAGTCTTGAATTGAATTGAAGTTAGAGGATGAAGATCACAACGAATAACATATTCATTCATGGGAACTCTAGAGGTTAGAAGAGAAAATTTTCCCCATATTTATTTGATATTTGATGTCGTAGATTCATTTCCGTCATTTTGGTATCAGAGGAAGACTTATCCTTGTGCTGATTAAACTTAAATATACTTCTAGATTGAGGATGAAATATCTTTATAATTTCCACCAAAGATTAGGAATTTGTAGACAGCCATCAATTCATGTTAAAAGTGATTCACAGAATGTTTGCAGGAAGAATATGATGGATACAGTATATTTCCGATATCATGTGGGAATTTTCATCCATTGAATTCGATTATACCATTCATTACATCTTTGCAGCCTATTTATCCATATGGATTTCACTCAGCAGTAAGATTACCATGTGCAAAAATATAACTTATGGATGTACACTGGTTTGGTTTGGACCCGAAACGCATTCACACCTACCCCCACTTTCTGGGGAAAAACTCGCTCAAAACATGCATGCCTCTATATTGGGTTAGTCTTGCGTGTATTATTTTAGAATTCAGGCAGGCTTTGGAAAAAAATGAAAACCCATCCGAACCCTCACCCGGACCTGCTGACAAAGCTGATCCTTTATCCGTCCAAACACATTAAATCTCCGCACATAAGATTGAACAGGGGCGGACCTATTCAAGGGCAGTGTGGGGCCATGGCCCCATCCTATTTTTCGAAACATAGGGAGTTACCTTGCGGTCCTTGCCCTCGTCTCGATCTCAATCAGAGAAAAAAATACGCCTCCTCATCCCTGAATAAAGCCTGCATCTCTTCTCTAAAAACCCTAGCCTCATGGCCCTCATCTCGATCCAAAAGCCAGCGTGTCATCTCTAAAAATCTTCCCCTCTCAGACTCGGTCTCATCTCTAAAAACTCTCGCCTGAATCTCATCCTCTTCGTCGGCACCCTCGCGATTGCGGCCTCGTCTCACCCAGTCGCAAGTCGTAGCCGTCTTCATCTGTCATCTCCTCCTCTTCGTGAACAGTTGCCTCATCGCCGCTGAAACCCGGAATCTTGTTGGTTCAAAATCTATATGGTATTTTTCTTTTAACCCAAACCCTAGATTTCAATTATTTGATTTTGAATGAATAACTTGATTTTGTTACTTGATTTTGAATGAACAACTTGTTAAAAAAATTGCGAATGAATAACTTGATTTTGTTAATAGATGTAAGATAACTTGATTTAGACTTGATTTTTGTTAAAAAAAATTGTGAATGAATAACCTGGACCTTGGCCCCTATCCTTTGAAAATTTCTGGATCCGCCATTGAGATTGAACTTTTATATATGAACTTATATGCATGCTACATAGAATAATTTCAACTTGAAATTTAATGTTGTTGCTCTTGTATATCTTTTACATTCATCTTTAAAAATTATTTTGACAATTGTTTTAAACCCACTACCTAATCTCAACTCGTACATACCCGCGCTATCCACTACAACTCGACCCACACCTGAAAGCCACCTGATTGGGTCAGGTGAGTTTTTTGAAGTATGGAAAACTAGCCAACAAGTTCAAGTTCTGATGCAAAAACATGTGAAAAGACATGTGAAAACCTGCCCAACGCACCCCGTGTACATCCCCAACTTAAGTTATTGTACTTTTCCATTGGTTTTGGTTAGTTATAATGAAGGAGTAATGAGTAGTCCTTCCCATCACTTCTATTTGTTTATATTGCATTTCTGTTCATTTTTATCCCATTGATTGGATTTAATGAAATAATCATTTGTGGAACAGGGAAGGTTAGAGCCGGTGCAAACCCATGTAAAGAAAAATAAGCGTGGTCTTGGTGCGGAGAAAACAAAGCAAAAGACACTGGTGTTGAAGGGTTCTAAGGCCGAGAAGCAAATTGAACATGTGAGTTTTTGATCGGCAACATGCAACATAAAACCTTATACCTTTTTTGCGAAACATATAAAGTTGGGTATAAATATAAAAAAATTTGGAATGAAATAATAAATATATTCTGCATTTGTTTTGTGGAAAAAATTTAGAATTTATCTTTCTCTGTTTTCCTTGTATGGTAATGTTTAAGTTTGCATAGGAAGACATCTGATCATCTTAAAATTCTTTGAAAGGCATATCATGAACTGCAAATTCACCAAACCACTACTATACAGAAATAGATTCTTGTTAACCATCGACTTAAAATCCATTCTGAGTGAGCTTGAGTGTCAAGCGCTACTTTACTGATTTTTTCTAAGGAGGTCTATTTCTTGAGTCTTGAGAGATTATTATTATTTTTTAAAAGAAGAAGTAAAAGTAAAGCTTGCTTGATACTGCCCACTTACTGCATGATAAAAGCATAATTAGACTAGAGTGATATATCTGTGCTTCTCTGCATCATGATGACTTGCAGTCTAAGAAAAAACTGAAGACTATATCAAAAAGGATACGGAAAATGCAAGAAGAGGAGGCACGGGTCAAAGAAAAAGAGTTTGAACGAGCTTTCTTTAGGGAGTTTTGGCCAGACAATGTTTGAAGAGAATTCTATATATGGCAGCTGCTTACTAGGCAAACTTTTTGCGAATACAGCACAGGTACCAAGGCTCCATTCTCTTTTCTCTATCTTCACAAGGCTCTATTCATGAGATGCCATGAAGGAAACCACAAACTAAGGGTCTGTTTCACGTTATACAAAATGATATTTAATTTACTCCAACCTTGATGAAGTTTAAAGTGAAAAATTGTTTTAGTAGCTAACCTGTAGTATAGGCAATATGTAAAATTTCCTTTGGTCTGTTGAACTTGTTCACAATTCCTTCTACACGATTTATATTTATCTTGGATTGGTTTAGATGTATTTAATTGTATATGTGCATCTTGTCAGTTATTTAGCTTTAATCTGTTGTTTGTATCTGGATATATAGTTACCAGTTATCTATAAAAACATTAACTTAAAAACATGTTTACATTGTATTTTCAAGAGATGAAGCATTTGATTAAAATAATAGCTGTTTTCCGATATGTGTTGGCCACTTTCAGCAATCAGCAAACCAGGCCTTGTATTTCCTGCTAGCCTGTTCTTAATGTTGAGTTTAATTAATAGAACAAAGGGAAAAAGTGTTTTAAAAATTGATTCAAGGCTATGAGATTACGGAACATTTGCTGATGGGAAGAGCTTACATCCTTTGGTAAAACCATTTGTCTTCATTGTTCAATGGTATGAATCTTATCAGTTTAACCGGAGGAGATTCCCAAATATGAATAAGGTAAAAGTTGGAGTTTGCATATTGGACCCACGTATAGCAAAAGATTTCAAATTGTTGGCTTCTTAAAGACAATATAGCTATAAGTTATAAACAAGAACAGAGGATACTCAGTGATGATTATTTTAAAAAATATGCTAAGCAATTCTCAACAGAGCATTAGTTATAAACTTAAACTTATAGCACAAACAAATCACACATTCTTTAAACTAATCAACAATAGAAAACCTCAAGACCTTTTGTTTTTCTATCCACATTCATAAAGTTGTTTGATGGTAGTCCTAAATGGTGTCATTGAATTTATATCCAAATCTTGCCCATAAGCAGCAAAGAAAACTGAATCCTAAGGCTTTTTTCAAGTTCTAGCAGGGTATGTCCCTGACATCAGCTTGAGTATTTCTTTTGGCATGGTTTTGTAGAAAAATCAACAATGAACTTTTCAAATAGAGATTAAATATTCCATAAGTTTATATAAGATTTTTCAGATTCGCACAATCTTTTCATAGTTTGATATTTGCACAATTGTTCCAGCAATCAAAGCTTAAAAATTAAGGAGATCTTTCTTTAGGACTGATTTTGTAAAAATATCTAGAGAACAACTTTTCAAATAGAAATTAAATATCCTTTTAGTTATATCCGAGGATTTTTTGAGGTTTGTGTAATGTTTACATAATTTCAAATTTTAAAAAATGTTCCATTAATATAGGTTTAAAAATCTAAAGAATAATTTTATCGAACGTTCAGAATTCGCTTAATGAACAATTTTAGTTCAATAATCTGATATTGTAATGTTTTTAAATTTTTTTAGAACTTAATTAATTTTTTAAGACCATCCTTCTTCCCAAATCCAAACCTTTTTTTGCCCAAGTCTGAAGAAGGGCGGTCTCCTAAGGATTTTCCATTTTATGAAAGAGTAGTGCATAAAAAGATCAACAAATAAATATTTTGTAGGCTTTTTGAGAAGTTGGTTCAATGAATCTTGCAGAATGTGTATGCGTTTTCAAACTTTCATTGGTTACTATAGCCTTTTGAGGGACATTTTAGGAAAATATAATCAGAAGGACGGTTCTTGTCAAAGATACTTTTTTGGACAAAAAATTTCCTTAAAATTATGCTTTGCTATCATCCCATTGCATTTCAAACTTCAAAAGTTATAAAACAATTATTAGTCAATAAAATCATATGCATATCATTATCATTATCATATATATTTTAATCATCAAATATTAAAATCAACTGAAAATATAATCAATGCCATATAGTCAGACTCATATAGTCATATGCTATAAAAATATAAAAACCAAACAACCATCTAAGCTTTTAGTCTAACTTGCCAAAATTCAAATGTCAACTTTAAGTGCACAACCCATTAATGTCTCTAAAGCATCATGGAAGTCAAAACACAAAACACAAAACACATAGACATGATAATTAATAAGAAATGTAAAGCTAATCGGTTTCTTCATTGGACAAAGGAGCACGCTTTGGAATGCTAGACTCATGTGTTGACTCCTCATGTGATGACTCTTCATTCGATGACTCATCCTTTAATGCTTCCTCTGCTGATGACTCCTTTTGCTCCAGTGTATTGTTCTTCCTTCCTTTTTTTTTGGCGTGGATGATGTTTTGGCCAAGTCTTTTGGTCTATTCAAGTTCTGTAATCTCCTTCCTCGTCTTGGCCCTGCACTTGCTCCTGTAGCTTCCGCAACTTGCCTCTAATTCAATGAGTCTCCGGGGAAAACTAGATCATCCTTTCTATTAGATTTTGATGCATCGATTTCATTTGATGGAACTGTCCACTCGGTGATCTTTCCCTCATTTTCATAATAGACCGCAAGAGGATCTTTTTCTTTATTATCAAATTGGGCTTTGAGTCTTGCATTAAACTTGACATATATTAGATCCTTAACTTTTCTGGATGTAGTCTATTCCTTTTCTTTAAATGAATCTAGAAAAAGAACAAGTACACAATATTATGTTTTATTTGATAAAATATAAAGTGAAGTTAAACATTCAAGTATTTTGGAAATTACCATCTCAAACACGCTCCACTTTCGCATCTCGAAGAGTTTGTAGTCAAGCTCAATATCTTCATCATCGTTCTTCTCAAATCAGGAGCATTGGTCCCATATAATCCTCACCATTTAACTGGCAATAATATCATATATATTAGATATTTTTCTATATAAATATAAATTGAACTTTATGTAAGTTCCTGAAATAAAGACATACATATACAGATATACCTGGATCGAAACTATCTTTGCGATTCTCATACGCATTTTTTTTTGCTAAATCTCTTCCGATTGATCCTATTCCATTTTGATATTTTGACTATTAGACTGTGATTTTTTCCATAATATCGAGGCCATTCTTATAAAACCTATCCATACACTCAACAAACCTCGTAAAGACAACCATTTTCCTTTTAACCAGCAACATTCCTTTTAACCATTTTCCTTTTTTCCATAATGTGATTTTTGATCTCATTGGTGAATATGCCACCCGTCTCGATACGCTCCTTATTCGAATAATAGAAAATCTGATTCAAATAGTATCCTGCTCTATGCAACGAACCCGTGAGCTTCACATCCCATCTTTTATCAAGTTCTATATGGGATAAAACTTTTTTCTCTCATTATTCACGACGACTTTTATTTCCTCTTTTGCACGTTCCAAATCATCATAGACATCCCATCGATGGCCAATTAAGTTCCATATGAGATAACTTTTTTTCTCATTATTCATAACGACTTATTTCCTTTTTTGCATGCTCTAAATCATCATAGATATCCCAACAATGGCACCTTGTTGATGGAGAAAAGGTGCCATCGATGGGTTGTCTATGATTTGGAGCGTGCAAAAGAGGAAATAAAAGTCGTTTTGAATAATGAGAAAAAAAGTTTTATCCCATAAGGAACATAATTGATAAAAAATGGGATGCGAAGCTCAAGGGTCCGTTGCATTGAGCGGGATACTATTTGAATCCGATTTTCTATTATTCGAATAAGGAGCGCATCGAGACGAGTGACATTCACCGATGTGATTGTTGAATAAGTTCTTCGAGCGTCATATTAAAGACAAAGACTTGTCCCCAAATTCTTCATTATCAAATTGGAATGTATTTGAGTGGCATATCAATTAAGTTCTAAATTTTGGGACAACTAATTTAGACATATCAACATTGTCCCAAAATTTTGGAACTCAAAATAATGTGTTGAACCTATAAATGATAAATTTAAATTAGTAATTAGAATATATATAATTAGATAGATGACATGAAGTAAGTTAATTAAAACATGCATTACCTTCTTTCTGATATCTATGAAGGAAAAAGATGAATTCTTCTAAGCATTGAAACAAAACATTTTCTTTAATTCTTTTTAGACTCTTTTATAAAGTTTAAAGTGAAACAATGTGGCAATCTAGTAGCTCTCGGTTTTACTAACTCTTTACCACTAGTGAACTTTGTCATCTTCTTAATAGTTTTATGTGCGCATATATATCAACGTTGATTTGCCTTTCATTGACGATCACTTCCCATATAGTCTTTATTTTTGCAATGTCACCCAACACCAAATTCACGATGTGTGCTGCGCAACTTTTCCAAAAAATGTTAGCCTTTTAATGGCCAAATTTTTTGATGCCACCTATTAAATGCAGTATTGGTAACTATTTGAACAATTTTATCTTCTGATATATCCTTCTTCATATCATCAATTGCTTTATCCACTGGCTTAAAGATAAACTTTACATCATGAATATTTGAAAAAGTGTTCAAAGAATTAATAAAAACGGTCTCCGCTCTACAATTTACCATAATATTCATAATGCTCCTCGACTTTCGATCTCTCCATGCATCCGTTATAATAGTGCATCCATTTATAGCACACTACCTGAAGAAAGATTTAAGTCTCGACTTAGTTTCTTTCAACTCCCTTTGTAAATATGTTTCGCTCAATTCGTAAGGAGTAGGCGACTTCAACAAATTTCTGCGCTTTCTAATGACTTGCACCATTTGATCAAATGAAGGAAGAGTAACGGTGTTGAATGGAATGCTAGCTTCGTAGAACCATCGAGAGATATAGGCCATTGCATCTTTTCTAGCTTTCTCCTTAAATTTGTTATCAAGCTTAGGTTGTTTCCCTTTAGCTATTGCTATTGCGATATCTTCTTCCCGCGTACGGCTAGCAAACTTATCCATAAGACCTTTAACCGAAGGCGAACCACCACTCTTTTTTGATACATCTACATATTCTTCGACCTCTTCGATGCGGACATCATTCAACAAAAATTGTTTAGTAGCTACTTTGTCTTTTTATTCTTACTCGTGTTCGCAAGCATACCTAGTACCTTTGCTTTGATATCATTGAGAATCTTCTCACATGGTGATACGGCACACTTATGCCTACCAAATGTTGTTTAAATCTATTAATTCCGAAGGTGACCTTATCACAATAATTGCATTTTATTTTTTGAGTTGAATCCTTTTTTTTCTTGACCCATACTCCCAACATGGATCGACATTCTTTTTTGGTTGACTAAAAGATTCGAATAACATAATGATTTACATAAGAAATTAACAATTACTTTAGAATTCAACATACATTACAAATTTACAATTAACATAATAATTAATAAATAAGTACAACATTCAACTTCACATTAAAAATTTACAATTAACATAATAATAAATAAATACTTCACATTAAAAACTTAATTTAAAAAACGCACAGAGAAGGAAAAAATATTGAGGGAGAGGTGGCAGGGGGACTTGAGCGTGAGAGAGAGTGAAGACAGAGGAGAGAAGGGATGGAGGGCCGATGGCTTGGTGATGGCCTCGACCAGAGGAGAGAAGGGGTGGTGGTGATGGCGTCGACCAAAGAAGAATGGGGCTTGTGGGAGAGAGTGGAGAAGGGGAGAGAGATTGACAATGGGAGCTTGAGGGGGAGAGTGGAGATAGAGGGAGAGGGAGAGCGGGAGAGTTACCCGTTGGCGATGGCAACAGAAGGGAGGGAGAGGGTCTTGCTGTTGGCGTTGGCGATGGCGATGAGGAGATGAACTGGGGCTGGCGATGAAATGAGCCGATGAAAACTAAGACTGGAGATGGTTCCTGCAAAGTAAGTTGGTATAAATGGATCAGGTTATTTACACGGACCAAAACCCCAAAAAGAAAATTATCGTCAATTTCTTTCCCCATAACGGTAAATGTCGGTCTAAATGCCAACAAAACGACATTTCGGGCGAAATCACGACATGTCGGCCGACATTCACCAAATATTGTTACTTGAATTTTTTTTGCATGACTGTGTCGTTTTCTTTTCAAAACCGACATTTCAGCAGCATTTTGGTGAAGTCGGTTGACATTTAGAACACCGTGTATATGTAAAAAGATAGGTATTTCTTACGAATAAAAGGATGAAAAGACTGTAATAAAAGCTTCGATCTTTAAGTAGCCATGCACTTTTGAACCTTTCAATAAATGATCATTTTTAAAATAACTTTTCCACTATATTGCAATTCTGAGTGATCCACAATTGATATAACTATAGAAAATAAAGTTAATCCTCGAATTTTGGAGTTTTGGAGTTCATAGGTAATCACTATACTCCATTTCATATTAATTAGATCGCATAACCAAAATTGTACTTGAGAAAAACATAGTGGACTATCTATGCGTGTTAACTATAGAAAATGCAATTTGAATTTGATTCAAGCTCCTACTAGTTGCACTGATGAAGGTGTAATATTGGAATATTGAGTTAGGCATGCATGCAATGCTGAGGAGAATTAGCTTCATAAACAACCTAATTATTTCGAATGAGAAAAAAGAAAATTCTTAAAGTATGCAATCTCAAAAAGAAAATTCTTAAAGTATGCAGTCTCAAAAACATTTTCAAGAAACCCCGACTTCCTTTAAGAGCTGTATGCTTATGCCATAAACATTTAAGATTATGTTCCTTCTTAATAATTTGAGTAAAATGCAGATAAAACATGTACACCAGACCTTGCAAAAAATTCCATCATATTGCATTCTTTGAATCTTAAATGGTGTATTGACTTCGAAGTGTATTTTTAGTAAACCCGTGAATTGCAAATTTAGTGTTTAGGGCTGATGTTTGATAATTGGGAAGAAAGTAGGAAAGTGAAAGTGTGATAGAAAACGAGTTGCTAATTTCCGAAAACCTGTTTGTTATGCCCTAAGAGAAAGCGGGAAAGAAGCTGAGACGGTGTTTATTTGGCGATAAAAAGAGAATTTGGGGTTGTTTTATTAGAAGAGGGGAAAAAAATGAATAGCAACTAATAGGAAGAGGAGATAGCATACAATTAGCCAATCTCCACACATGTTCCATCCTCTTTCAAATTTTTAGCTAGAAATTGAAAATGGAAAGATAGTGAAAAAGCTAATTCCACATTTTTATATTGGGAGCTGAGCAAAGTTAAAAAAAAGTGGCTTTCTTTTTGCCTATTTTCCTCCCCACTTCCCATCCACCAAACAGGCCAGTAGAATTTATAGATAGAAGACAGAACTATTTTCGCATTGTTGTGAGATTGTGCATTCTTCTTACATAAGACTGAATTGAGGTTACATAAAGCTTACTGAGCTTGGTTTGGTTGATGATGTTTCATGCTGGTAGACTTTGCAAGATCAAAATTAATGAATTCTGAATTTATATTCATAAATACTTTGATGTTATCAATGGGCTAAGCTGTACATCATTCTCCTTTACCACAACCGTGCCAAAAGATATCGTCAGAATTATTTCTTACGGTTGATGGGGCGTTTGGTTTCGAGGTACATTTTACCCTCTGAAGCGGCATTTACGCTATGTATGAATATACAAAGTAGGATTGAGAGGAAATGAAGCATTTATACCTTTAAATAGAATTTAACTATACTGAGCTTAATATTGTCTTAACTTTCTCTACATAGTTAATCTACTGCATATACATTTTAGTGCGAAGATAGTTCCATTCAATCTGGTTATTCAAATATCTTTTCATTCTAACAGGTGTTCAAAACTTATAAATGTAGCAATATTAATGTCTCTGCTTGGAAATGGTAACCATGCAAGACCCTCTAAGTTAAGAATTATCCATTGCCATTTCATAAAGCGAAACTGCTGCTTTGGTGGGCAGGTTAGAGATCTTATTACGCAGTCTCAAGATGTTGCCGCTGCCACAGGAATGTGATGGGGTTGAATGATTTGTTCCTCGACATTAAATTATTGACTGTTTTTCAGAGTGTCAGAGTTCTTTTAGAAATACCCTTGAACAAAAAATCCTTGTTCTGATTGGAAATGTGTAATGCTGGTAAATAGCATTACAATCTGTTTATAGAGGAAGCGATGAAGATAATGTTGGGTTTTATTATTTAAGAAATTTGCTCAGCTCTTAACTTTTATATTTATCTCAACACCCTCTTGGTTTGGGTGACCCGACGGGATCTACAAGATAGCTACTGTTATATGTTCGCTATTAAATGTTGAAGCATTTGAAGGTATTAGTTTTCTCATGCATCGCAAGCTGAATTGGGATAAATGAATATTTGGAGGTTGCTGCTGAGACATACTTCGTGTATGAAAATTATTTAAGCATTATTAAATTTGAAATGCAAAATAAATCACCGTACTTTGTTGGTGGGCACCGCGAGAGTCCTCTTGATCACTTCTCTAGTTGTTGCGGTCCTGATGCTCATGGCAGACTCCTTTCTGTCTAGATTTTTTTAAAAATTTTCTGCGGTTACCATTGTATGTAGATGTTTAAATGAGTTTCCTCTTCCCTTTTTTTTGGTAATTGGAAGACAATAAACTTGGAGTAAATTTATTACGCTTATCACGTTTTCCTCATATTGAAGAACAGTGAATGAAAGAATTGTACATGCCTTTCTAAACTATAACTTTGAGCTAAATCTCCAGTATTTTAACGTTTTCCATTGTTGAAAGATCGATTGTGCTAACTCTCAGTATTTCATACCTAGGATCTATTGGAGTCTCGAATGAAGTGTACATAAATGCCATCAAGCTTCTTTAGACACGGCCCTTCAATTGCTTGGCAATATGCAAAAACTGCGATATTTTGAGGATGCGGCGAGTGCATTACACCTGATACAGACACCGAGGAACCTGCGATTACTTGCATTAGTTAGGAACCTGCACTTACTTCGCTATGCCTTTCTAATTGCGAAGTCAAGATAAAGTTGCAGAAAGGCAAGTTGTCGATAATACACACAATATTGGAGCGGTTTCTCATTCAGTCTTTCTGTATTGTCTTCCAAAATTTGTATTGCTTCATGCCATTCTGTGTGTTTTGGGGATTGTTGATATTTCAATCAAGATATTACCGTCATTTGAAAGATTTCTTATTCATTCCATCATATGAATTTGGAGAAATATTGACATTCAGGCTGGATGTTATTACTGTTTTCAAGATTAGTAATGCAGTCTTTATGACTTCCAATCCATTTTGTTTGACTTGATTAGAAGTGCATGTGGCCTTGAAACACGTTTTGATGTGTTTATTGTTATAATTTTTCTGCGATCGGGTTTTGTTTAGGGCAAAAACACGTTTCGATGTGTCCATACCCAAAATATACCCAAGGCTGAATTTGCTTGGTTAAATTCGACTCTTCTGACCATAAACACATCCATATTGGTTTGACGAATTTGATTTACTCTCCTCTTTTCCTTGATTCCTAAGGGTAGCACTTGATTCCGACTCTTTTCAGTCTGAGCGAGGATCATGACACCTTATCACATGGTACATAAAAAAGAAATAGAAGAAGATAGAAAAAACAATGCAGAGAGCTTGCGCGATCGACTAGGAGAATCAAATGATCATCAAGGCTCACCAAATGTGAGAATCAAATGATCATCCTCTGAGGCTCACCAAATGTGCGGCAGTAGAGAAATAAATCCATGAAAATAGAGCCCTATTATACATTGCTAAAGTTGCTGATGAGAAGTGTATTAGATGGCAGCGCAGGCTGTCATAAAGTTGTTTTCTCAACATTTACCAAGAGGTCAAGGCCTTGTTTGGTTTGCATGGATTCGAGGACAAAGCACACTGTACCAAGTACAAAATCCAAACAAAACTTGAAATCATTTTTGGTTGCAAGGATTTAGAACCCTTTGGATTTGTGAAAAATATGGAGTACAATATTGTAGCCTTTTGCGTTGAAATTGATGACACATTCATCATCTTTTAACCAAATAAAAAAAAATATTTCAGTCTCATCTTTCTCCATAATTCACATTTCAGATCCATATTTCAACTTAACATAAACCAAGGAAAGATCGAGCATATAACTACAAATCCATCTTTATTTCATGCGTCCACAGAAACAATTTGGAATTTTAAGGAGACAATATTTTTTTGGATTACTGACTCATTTCTATTTCATATTTTTTCCCCCCATTTTTGCAACCAAACATGCCCCAACAACCAGGATATTGAATTAAGTTTAGATTCCTAGAGTTTCGTAAAGTTCTTTGGACTCCAAAATCCTAACCATCTCACGTTTGGCTTTCATTTTGGTGTTTAAAAAACTCCGGTTAACTAAATTAATTCCACACTTGAGACGGTTGGAGGTAACCCTACTCCAAACCAACCAAAGTTTTCCAAACTCCAAAATTTGTGAAGTAAAACCATTTATTTTGGAGTTTAGATAACTCCAAAAAAAACATCTTGAAATTTAGAAAATTTCAAAGCCAAACTTAGAAATTTTCAAAGCCAAACGCTAATCAAAGTTAAGTTTTTAGAATGGAGGTGGCACCTTACAAAGTAGAGTTTGCATGGTCTCTACCTCCACTTAAAAATAGACGCCTGTCGGTTCAAATCCCAAACCTGCGGCAAAACCATCCAAACTCATATAAAGTTTTAGGTACATAATATTGTTCACCCATTAGGTTTGGAGGAGTTTCCGGCATAAATTTTAAACATATTTAACTTTAATGAAGATTAATTAGTTTCATTTATATAGTTCTATGATATGATAATGAAAAATTTAGAATGTGAGAATAGAGCAATTATCACATAACATATTGCATGACAAAGAGCTTCAGGCTCTAGACCAGCTATATATAGGGTTAACATTAATACTCATTTAAGGAAATCAACTGCATATGTATTTACAACCAAAGAATTTTAATAAAATTAGTTACTGGGAGATTATATGTGTAAAATTATATTATGTTAAGGGGAATAATCGAAGAATTGAATTGGCTTATTTGATGACAAAGGTTGAAATTACACTGACAAACCAATGTTCTACAAATATAAGGGGGCAAGTCCTTAATATATATATATGTTCGAGGTGATACTAATTAATAAAAAATGACCATCTTAATTTGTAAATTTATCTACTAGAAAATGAAAAATATATGAAAACATGGAAAAAGTTGAACTTTAAATTTACCAAGAAACCGACATTTTAAATTATACATCTATTTATTTCTATTTGTTGCTAGTTTTATTTCAAAATAACACAAAAATAATTAAAACAAGTAAAACTTGTTATTAATATAAGCAAACATGTCACATATTAGTATAGTTTCTTAGTATACAGTTTGTCTAGCTTGGGTTTAGGTATATATATGTAGCAATGGATCCGGATCTCCTACTCGTTTTGTTCCCTGCTATTAAATTTCAACGGTAGAGATTTTGTGTATAACGTCCCAGGGTTTTGTGGGTCAAGGAGGGGATCCAACAGCTCAGGCCAAGCACTTGCCAGGCAAGCCCACTCTAGTTTCTCTCTTCAAAACACTTATCAAATACACACAATAGCTTTGTCCCTCCATCACTATAACATCCTTTGCCTGCAAAATATATGTGAAAAATTTAAAGTGAGCTTTATGAAAGTCAAATGAAATTCTGATCTTGTATATTCTAGAGGGTCAAATGTTGTATTTCCTATAAGGTCAAATATCTTTTTTGGAAGTCTAATGCATACTCTAAAGTTTAAGTTTCTTGAAAGTCTAATGCATGCTCCTAGGAAGTTTAACGTTTATTTCTTGGAAATGTAAGTCTTTTAGGTAGGCTAAGAGCCATCTATCTATCTATAAATAGTGCTATGGTAGAGTCATTTTGTGCAAATGACAACAAAGCATTGTAAGCTCTACTATTCTATCTTATAAAGTATTAAAGATTCTTCCTCCACTAACTTCGGTTGTTTCATCTTCTTCTTCGGTTGTGTGGCCTTGGACGTGACACCTTGTGCGTCACTTTCTTTACTTTGTAGTAGGTTCTTTTTTCACATGGTATCAGAGCCACAAGTGTGGTGACTGTATTTTTTTAAGACCCACTTGGTGAAGAAGACAACCGTTTATCATTCTCCTGCAATGGAGTCTAGTGGTCATGTTAGTGGGCTTGGCATGGAGCTTCTTACTCTCTCCAACTACAAAATTTAGAGGACTTGCATGGAGTCTTATCTCGTTGGTGAAGACTTGTAGGAAGTTGTTGCTAGAAATGCAAGAATGGTCCTTGAGGCTAGTCAAGCCAACGCGGTTAGCGATGGAACAACGGCACCGGTGGTTCCTCAAGCTAATGCGGATGCCGTGAAGAGATGGAGGACTTCTAATGTGAAGGCCGAGTTTGTGCTAAAGAGGTCCATCTTTCATGATCTCTTTGAGCACATTATTGGTTGTAAGTCGGCCTCGGAAATTTGGGCTATTCTTGAAACTTTGATCAACAAGAAAAATACCGTACGGCTTCAATTCTTGAAGAACGAGTTAGCCAATGTGGTGCTAGGTGATCTCTCTATCCCTCAATATTTCTTGAAGATTAAAAATTTTTGTTCACAGATTTCTTCCTAGGAGCCGGACGGAGCTATTTCGAAGGTCCGAATGAAGCGTTACATCATTCCGGGGATACAAAAGGAGTATATACCTTTTGTAACTTTAATACAAGGATGGATGCAACCACCATCCTTAACAGAGTTCGAGAATCTTCTTACTTTTTAAGAATCTTTGGCTTGACAAACGGCGGGATGTTCTATTTCCAAAGATGAAGGCACGACCTTATTCTCGAGAAAGAAGACAAGAAAATGATAAGAAGAAAGGAACCTAACAAGAAAGGAGAGTCTTCTTCCAATGACGACGACAACCAGAAGAAGTTAATATGCTACCGGTGTAGCACACTTGGTCACATTAAGAAGTATTGTTGCGTCAAGCTTATGGGAGAAATTCTGCCGACAAGAAAAATGATTCATATGAAAATGAAGATTGAAACAAGTGCTTTGCGGCAGAGACCGCCACGGTTGGAGCCATGACTTCTATCAACTGTAAGAATGATTGGATCGTCGACTACGATTGTGGCCATCATCTCACCGGTGACAGGTCTAAGTTCTCAAATCTTCATTCTTATAGTGGCAATGAGCCCATTATCACGGTGGATAATACGATTCACCCTGTCCAAAAGAAGGACGCCGTTACTTTTCAAGGAGAGAATAGTGGAACTATTACTCTCAATAGTGTGTATCATGTGCCCGGCATGAAAAAGAACCTCTTCTCGGTGGCTAATACGGTGGAAGCCGGACACTATACTCTCTTTGGCCTAAAGGACGTGAAGTTTCTTCAGAATAGCAAAGAGGTGAAGGTGGACATCGTTCATATCAGTAAGAGAGTCGATGATTTATTTGTTCTCTTGGTCTCTATCTCTTATGTTGACAAGATGGGCATAAATGATGGTGCTTTCATTTGGCATGCTTGACTTGGCCATATTCATATGAACAAGTTGAAAGCTATGATAATCAAGAACCTTGTTCTTGGGCTTCCTAATCTCACTACGTTCCGTTCTAATGACGCACGTGAGGGTTGTCAATTTGGGAAGGTACATTGAAGGCCATTTGAGATCTCTCTCTCAAGGTGCAAGAATCATTTAGAGTTTATTCATGGTGATTTAATGGGGCCTACGCAAACTTCTTCTTACTCCGGTTCTCGCTATATGTTGGTGCTTGTTAATGACTTCACAAGATTCACTTGGGTGTACTTTGTGAAGGAAAAGTCAGAGTTCTTCTCTAAATTTCAAGAGTTCAAGAAGACTGTTGAAGGTGTTCTTGAGAAGAATATCAAGAAGCTCCGCACCGATAACGGAGGAGAGTTCACTTCTATGGAGTTCTTTTCTTTTTGCCGAAAGCATGTAATCAAGAGGGAGCAATCGTGTGCTTATACGCCGCAACAAAATGGCGTAGCAGAGCGGAAGATTCTCCATCTTGTGGAGACTTGCAAAAGTTGACTTCATGCCAAGAAATTACTCAATGCCTTATGGGTGGAGGGTATGGTGTGCGCGGCATACCTAATTAATCGGGTGTTTCTTAACCAGAATAATATGAAGTCTCTATATGAGCTTATGTTCGGGAATAAACCGAATGTGAAGCATTTCAAAGTGTTCGGCTCTCTTTGCTGCGTTCATGTCACGGCAGCGAAGAGAAGCAAACTCGATGCTAATGTCAAGAAGTGCATCTTCATTGGCTACGATGAAAGGAAGAAAGGGTGGAAGTGCATGGATCCCGAAACTCATAAGTTTATGGTTTCTCGGGATGTCTTTTTCGATGAAGCTTCTTCTTTCTTCTCTCTTCAAGATGTCTTCGTTGATATTGATCACAAATATCAAGGTGAAGCGTCTCAAGATCCGGTAGTTGAATTACCAATTTCTTCTAATGCCCCCGTATCTTCGAATTCTTCTTCCTCTTCTACCTCGGCGGTGGAGCAAGAAGAAATGGGGAGCAATGGGGTGCAACAAGAACTTTCCATCGCTCAAGGAAGGCCAATGAGGAATATCGTCAAGCTACTTCATTATCGAGATGAAAACTTGGTGAACACTTGTTCTTGCTTCTTCTCCGGCCTGTTTGATGATCTTAAACTTTCTTGTTTTGATGAAACAAATGGTGTCAAGAAATGGGAGGATGCTGTGAATGAAAAAATGCATGCCCTTCTAAAAAATGAGATATGGTATCTTATGCCAAAGCCGAAGAATGTAGATCCGGTTACTTGCAAATGGGATTACAAGTTGAAGCGCGAGGTGGATGGAAGCATTGATCGCTACAAGGCGAGGCTTGTTGCAAGGGACTTCTCTCAAAAGTATGGAGAGGATTATGAGGAAACCTTTAGTCATGTGGCAAAGATGACTTCCATTCGAGTGGTAATCTCTTTAGAAGCTAGCCTTGGTTGGAAGCTTTGGCAACTTGATGTGAAGAACGTATTCTTGTATGTCGAGATTGACAAAGGCATTTACATGGAGCAACCGCCAGGCTATTTTTCAAGTGTTCATCCCGATCATGTGTGCAAGCTGAAGAAGGCCCTTTACGGATTAAAACAAGCGCCAAGAGTATGGTATGGTAAGATTGCTCAATACTTGCATTTTTGCGGTTATCTTTCTTCACATTCGGATCATAGCTTGTTTATTAAGAAACAAGAAGATTTTCATGCTCTTGTTCTCTTATATGTGGATGACATGATCATCACCGGGAATGACGAAGGGGAAGTTTCAAGGCTTCGAAACAAACTCTCTCTTCGATTTGAAATGAAAGATTTAGGAGAGCTTAATCATTTTCTTGGCTTGGAGGTGGAAAATGTTAAAGATGGTCATTTTGTTTCTCAAAAATCTTATGCGGAGAAGTTTGTTGAAAGGTTTGGAATGAAAGAAAGCAAGAATATTCTACTCCTCCTGATCTTAATATCAAGCTAAGGCAGGATGATGGTAAAGCTCTTTCCAATCTTCGACCATTTCGTGCTCTTGTTGGCAGTCTCATTTATTTGACCATCACAAGGCCCTTGCATTCTCGGTTGGACTTGTAAGTCGCTTCATGCAAAGTCCAAGGAAACCTCATCTTGATGCAGTTAAAAGAATTTTGAAGTATGTGAATTCTGTACTTGATTTTGGCTTACTTTACAAGAAGGATGCCGAAATTATTTTGCACGAGTACATGGACGCCGACTTCGGTGGTGATTTGGATGATCGGAGATCTACTTCCGGTTATGTCTTCTTTTGTGATTCCGCTTGCGTTTCTTGGTGTAGCAAGAAACAAGATTCGATTTCGCTTTCTACCACCGAAGCCGAGTACAAGACGTCCACTCTTGCCGCTTAAGAATGCATTTGGGTAAATAGCTTGGTCGAGAATGTTTATTTACAAAATCACAAACCAACCACTCTTCATGATGACAACCAAAGTGCGCTCAAACTAGCTATTAATCCGGTTTGTCATGCAAGAACCAAACATATTGAGCTCGAGCATCATTTTATTCGTGAAAAAGTGCTTGAAGAGCCCATTGAGGTCATGGAGGCATGGAGCAAGGACAACATCGCCAATATGTTTACAAAATCACTCTCAAAAGGACAGTTTCATCATCTTCAGGCCAAACTTGGTCTCATCTCCAAAAGTTCACTTTAAGGGGGAGTGTGAAAAATTTAAAGTGAATTTTGTGAAGGTCAAATGAAATTATGATCATCTTGTATTTTCTAAAGGGTCAAATGTGATATTTCCAAGAAGGTCAAATATCTTTCTTGGAAGTCTAATGCATACTCCTAGGAAGTTTAAGTTTCTTGGAAATCTAATGCATGCTTCTAGAAAGTTTAAGATTCATTTCTTGGAAATGTATGTTTTTAGGTAGGCTAAGACTCATCTATCCATCCATAAATAGTAGTATGATAGAGTCATTTTGTACAAGCAACAACAAAGTATTGTAAGCTTCACTATTCTATTTATAAAGTACTAAAGGTTCTTCCTTCACTAATTTCGGTTGTTTATTTTTCTTCTTTGGTTGTGTGGTCTTGGACATGGCACCTTGTGTGTCACTTTCTTTACTCTGCAGTAGGTTCTTTTTTCAATATATATACATATATATATATATATATATATATATAGAATAATGGAGAAAAGAGGCCATAGGAGGGGATTTCCTCCTATGGCGTGGAAAAAATACAACCTCCGCCATTTTTTCCGACGATCGGCCCACATCATCTTCATCGTTGTCAACTAAGATGTGCGTACACCAAATTTCATGTGATTCCACAACTTTTTCACCGTTGATTTAGCAATGTAAAAAGTTCTATTGTCGGTAAACCGTTAATTTTGAACCCACTAAATCAACGGTGAAAAAGTTGTGGAATCACATGGAATTTGGTGTACGCACATCTTAGACGATAACGATGATGATGATGGGTGCCGATCGTCGGAAAAAATGATGGAGGTTGTATTTTTTCCATACCATAGGAGGAAATCCCCTCCTATGGCCTTTTTTCTCCATTAATCTCATATATATATATATATATATATATATATATATATATATCTCCTGACTCTCACAATTCTTTAACTTTCAAATTTACTACATATACATAAACTTCAATGAAAAAGAAATTTTAAAAAAGAAAGCTAACCTGAAGATGGAGGCTATAGAATATTCCATCAGCCGAAGTTGCTAGTGTCGAGGCATTCAGAAGCTGAAGTCCCTCTCCCTCTAAAACTTTAACAAATTTTGACAAAGGAATCATTTCACTTCTACTCTTGATGCATATCTGAACCATAACCTCTCTTCTATTCAAACATGTCGCGGATATCACTGGACCGGCGACGAAATTTTGCCTGTCGGTAATTATGAAACTCGAAGAATTATGTTTTTGTTCTTCCTTTGACATTCTCAGTATAATCTCTTCTTTTTTCCTTGTCGATCTCTCGATTTGATTTTGAAGTTCGGGTATGTATTCTAGTACGCGGGCGATAGTGCATGGCATGCTCAATTTCTTCTGTGTAAACAAACAAGACATATATGTGCAAGGACAGGAGTCAGAAATTTTTCCTAAAAGGTAAAATCTGATGCAAAGTGCATTTTAGGGGGGGAAAAAAACTAATTGTGGAGATTACACAGACACAAAAGTGCATGTAGTATTCGATTTCTTCTGTATATATCAAGAAAATTTGTTAGTATGCAAGTGAGGACGGAACCAAAAAATTTCATGATGGGTGAAATATTATATACAAAAGATATATTTTGGAAAAAAAGTTACTATAAAGATTATAACCCTTTTTGCACTTTACATAAACATTAGCATATATACATTAACCAAAATTGTATATGTATAGCATTTTTTTTGGGAACGACCTGGCCATAAGCTTAACCCACGCACACATCACACACATGCACCTTGGGTCCCACGGATTTGCACTGAATGCATTAAATTGTCAACACTTTCCCTCCTGGGGATCGATCTCCGCACACTCTCGAGGAGGGGTGCCATGACCCACCGAGCTCTCGTGGTCGTATATGTATAACTTTAGTTTTGTTGCAAAGGTTTATAAGAACAGACCATTATCTGAAACTTGTTTACTTCCTGATATAGATCATAAAAGAAATACTTATAAAATATTTTTCCTTGAATAATATACAAAACTTCTCCAATTTTTGTATCTTCAATTTCCCTCTATATCTAAAGCGAAAAGGAATTGTTAAGCATGGAGTAATTAATTAACATACACTTTGATCGGTCTCTGGAAGAAGATTTCGAAGGGCTGAGTACAAGCTATTGAGTTTCTTCCTTCGATCTCGCTCGTATTCATTATGGATCGATCTTCTGACGGCGATAGGTTGGCCGTCTTTGGAGCGAATCTCTTGGGGTCGAGGTGAGGACGTCGTCGAGTTGTTTGATGCTTCTCGGTGATTAGATTTAGAGGAGTATGAAATGAGTTCATCATGGTAGAGCTCATTGATCATACTAGTATTGTCTTCTAATTGCCATTCAAGTGCTTTAGAAGAGAAATTGGGAGAGAAGGCCATCATGGTAAGACTTGAAGGGGTATTGCTTCTAACATTTGGATTATCCTCTACATATTTATAGAGGACACTTGTATATATGCTTAAGCTAATAGCTTGGCAGGAAATAGTAATTAGTTCTTGCATTGATAAAAGGTTAAATTATCAAAACCCCTTGGAAAACTCCTGGCCGTTATCAAAAACCCCTTGGAAAATTTTCCTACAGTATCAGTATAGTTGCATGCGATATCTAATTAGCTCATACATATCGCAGGCAGTTGCATAGATATCACAAGCAATGATATTGGACAATTATATAGGTACCGTGTGCATACAGGATTTTTTTTTTGACAATTGAAAACTTTTTAAAGGGCCTTTTGACAACCGTTTCGGGGCCAAGGTTTTTCGTCGGCTGGAAAACTTGCCGGGGAGGCTTTGACAATTTACCCTTAATAAAATCCTTTCAGAAAATGACCCTTCTGGTCATTTTTTGTCACCAATTTGCATTATAAGTTCATATTTTATTAGAGCTTTGCTAAAATTACATTTTACATATTTTGCTTTTGTCATAAATACTTTTATGAGATAAAGAATCAAGATAACCCATGATGCAAGTTTATCAAAAGGCTATGTATGTGTTATAATCATTCTCATTGTAATAATTTTTTCTATCATACACCTATTTAATCATGTCAATATAACCATGAGACATATTTCATTTTCTAAAGCATGCCTTATAATCTACTTATGAATCCAATCATACATGACATAAATTTTGATAATTTGGTTTCCATCTCCAGAGAATAGGAGACATCCTCTTATTCTAATTGTTAAAAAAAATGTTGGTCTTATAGCCGTTTTTTTAAATATAGAAACAAAATAAATCTTCAATTTCAAAGATAGTACCTTCAACACTTCTCTACTTAAACAATCACACTTTGATTTTATGGACCGCATTCTCGATCCAACCATCATGGTTAATTATAGATCTTAAATAACAAAGATAGTTATTCTGATAGATTTTAAGTTTTCTCCATGAATTTGCATTACATGATGCTTATTCGCAATCTTATGATATTACATTCTGAATGTTCTTATTGTTCTATTAATTTGATATCCTTTATATTCTACAAGAATCATTCTATCTTTTTACTTCAGAAATTACCCTTCTATTAGATTCATCTACTAATCGGCAAACGACAATCACCATACATCATCATCCTGATCTGTTTAGTAAGTTCACCAACAAGACTTAGAAACGAAAATGGTTTACAATCACATTCCTGAAAACATTATTTTTTCTTAGAAAAGTCGAGTTGTAGCTCGCCTCATAAGTATATTAATAAAAGTAAATTGCAGGCACATCAAAATCATCTACTTACAACATAAAAGAGGGAAAAATAATACAAAAATAACAAGTGAAAACATCATTTTTTGAATGCAAATTATGCATTCTATGAACAAACTGTCCCCATGGATATAAATAACCAATGCAACCACTCATCTTATTCAAAAGACAGAAACCACATGTAACTAAAAACCTGTTCTTTAAGAAATCCATATTTTCTCAGTGATGTAAGTAACAATAACATCACTGATATTATCTTCCTTGTGGCAACAGAGACACTGTCAAAATGTCAAAATGGGCAATGGCATAAATAAAATGCACCACATATACATTGATATTTATGTCACCATGTATATATTGGCACACTTGAAGAAGCATATATGTGCAAATATAAATGAGGTGCATGCCTCCTGCATGGAAACCACAAGCAGCTGGTTGCAATGCATGTGTTTGCCTGTGGAGACCTTGTGTCTATTTTCTTATCTTAACCAAAGTGCTACTTCCAAGTACTAAGCATAATCTATTGGCTAATCCTCGATTTCGATGAGCTAAGCAGAGTTATTTAAGATTGAGAAACTAATAAGATAATCATTATTTTAAACCACCAGCTAATAAAATATATACACATTATATTGTAATTTCCAAGAACTTTGTCAATGATTGTTGGGGGTGGAGCCCACGTGACGGATACATAACACTACTTGGCGGTTCATTCTAACCCAAAAGCTCGAGCTGATATGTAGATGTCCAAGTGACGGATATAACACAACTTGGTGGCCCATTCTAACCCAAAAGCTCGAGTTGATAGGTAGATGTCCAAGTTGTATTATATATCACATGGATCGTGGATATTGGATTCAGCATGTTCATTCCATGTGACTCCGAATCGGGGTTGGTTTGTTACATGTCGTTTAGTTGATAGAGACTCGGTTTTTATGGAGAACGGTATGTTCAACAAAATTGTTGGGATTGGTGAGTTTGAATCTGCATTGTGGAGACCTTTCTTCAGTGATATACAAAGCACGCACCATCCCACATCGGTATTTCTTACACGCGACGGATACATAACACAACTTGGTAGTCCATTCTAACCCAAAAGCTCGAGCTAATAGGTAGATGTCCAAGTTGTATTATATATCATATTACCTTCTTATCAACTCCCAATATGAGACTAAAGATGCGAGTCACATTTTCTTTATTGAAAATGTTTCAGTTAGATGTCAAATCAGTATTCTTGAATATATATATATATATATATATATATATATATATATATATATATATATATAAGAATAATGGAGGAAAGATGTCATAGGAGGGAATTTCCTCCTATGGCGTCTAAAAAACACACCCACCATTGTATTTTCCGACGATCGGAATGCATCATCTTCCTAGTTATCATCTAAGATATGGATACACCAAATTGCATGTGATTCTACAACCTTTGCACCGTTAAATTAGTGGGTTCAAAATTAACGGTTTACCGATAATAGAACTTTTTATATTGCTAAATCAACGATGAAAAGGTTGTAGAATTATATGAAATTTAGTGTATCCATATCTTAGATGATAACGATGAAGATGATGCATTCCGATCATCGGAAAACACGATGGAGGATGTGTTTTCTCGACGCCTTAGGAGGAAATTCCCTCCTATGGCATCTTTCCTCTATTATTCTCTCTCTCTCTCTATATATATATAGTCTATATAGAGAGAGAGAATAATGGAGGAAAGATGCCATAAGAGGGAATTTCCTTCTATGGCGTCGAAAAAATACACCCTCCCTCGTTTTTTCCGACTGTCGGCATCCACCATCTTCATCGTTATTATCTAAGATGTTGGTACACCAAATTTTTTACATTGCTAAATCAACCTTGAAAAAGTTATAGAATCACATGAAATTTGGTTACCAACATCTTAGATGATAACAATGAAGATGGTGGATGCCGATCGTCGGAAAAAATGAGGGAGGGTATATTTTTTCGACGCCATAGAAGGAAATTCCCTCCTATGGCCTCTTTTCTCCATTAACCTATATATATATATATAGAGAGAGAGAGAGAGAAGAAGTTGACAATCTCAAGACTGTCAACAAAAGAGAAGAGCACAAAGTTTATTTCCTTTATAAATCAGTACTGTAGAGCTAAATAAACCATCGCGAGCTAAGAACAATAAAATCAATTTGTATTTTCGTAAGAACGTATTTTCACAAAATCCTAAGTGAGCCATCCTTAATGTAAAAGGGCAAGATATAGACTATATGTCTTTAGGTTGGTAATTTGATATTTTATGCACTAAGCCTGTGATCATAGAGTGATTTAAGAAGACGATGAAATAATTTGTGACAACAGATATGGGGTTGATGAGATATTATCTTGTCATATTAATAAAACAATTTGGAAAATAAATATTTGTTAGCCAAGAAATATACTGTAAAGATCGTCTAAAGAAGTTCAACATGTTGAACTGCAAGCCGCAAGCCGGTTGCAACACCGATAGTATTGAACAAGAAACTAATTAACCTTGCATGAAAGTCCACAGAAGGCCAAATGCTCAACACACCGAAGTCTAGCCGGATCGCTGATTTACCTCACAATACAAGACCCAACATAGATATTTTCCTTAACTGATGTTCCACGCTAGATCTAAACACATCGATATTTGAATCATTTTATCAAAACGCTCACAGAAGAGAAAAAGATCGAGCTGAAGTTCATCCCAACTAGTCAACAATAAACTTGCAAATATTTTCACCAAGCAGTCATAACTACATTCAATAAAGAAAATAAAATAATAGCTAATTAAACAAGGGTCTCTTTCAAAGCTAAAGCTAAATTTTCCTTCAATCTCTTAAATTATATCATTATTTTTATTACGACACAAAGTTGTTTTTTAATCTCTTTTTAAATTAAGTTTACTTCCCCAAATTCTACTCAGCAATCCACTAGACGTCCGTCGTCTCCAACACAAATGATAAATCGATAGTTCTTTCTTTGAATAGCATTTCTACTGAATTTTACTGTTTGCTGTTACTAAAATTTACCCATGAATTAGATTAGGTCCTGTAGAGATAGAGGTACCAAGAAAACTAGTACTAGAGGGGAATATTAATTTAACATTTAAAGAAAGCATCAAGTAAAGACTAGGAGGTGACTTATAAAGAATCTTGAATTCAGCACATCCTTTCATACATCCATAAAAATAATTATACTAATCATGAAAACAATTTAATCAATATTTTTTTCTTCTTACCTGTTCAATACTTCAATTTGGATTTTAATTGCAATTTCTTTAGATTTCATCTTATATTCTAGAAGCTTAAATCATATCTCATAGGCTTTCCTTTCAGGAAAAAAAATGTGAGAAGCAGGTCAGTGGCCCCCCTCTAGAATCCAAATGATAGATTTCTCATCTTTTTCTAATTGCATCTGTTTGGTTATTATTTTATCTGAAGTATATTATAGGTCTTGATTATTTTATGATGACTTGTAATTATGGTTATTTTTTCTTTTTGGGTGGTGAAGTAACAATGAATCTTCATGATTTTGCACACTGAAGTTTCATTAAGGTAAGTCCTTGAATTAATAAAAATCTTCACAGAGAACAATATCATCGGCGAAATATGTGAGAAATAGGTTAGTGTTAGTTTGCGCAACCTCCTAAAGTTTGCTTGATTGTGTTTTTACGTTCTGAGTTTGCGGTGTTTATATACACAATACATAAACGCATCCAATCACTTGAAACCATGCTTCGATATATGTTTAGATGATTTGAAAATTTTGAAACTATTATTGATATGGCATTTGAGAAGATAATAATAGGATGGAGATTAATCACCTCTTCCTTCTTTATTTATAGCAAACAAATTAGGATTTATGCAAGTACATTTACCTCAATACCCTTATATAGAAATAAACCTTAATACGGGTATAACCTGTATTCTGATACTCCCCCTCAAGTTGGAACATACACATCACGCATGCCCAACTTATCACTTAAAAAGATTACTCTAGATTTTCCTAAGGATTTGATAAGCAAGTCCGCTTAACTCGTGCTCCGATTTTATATAAAAGGTATCAATAACCCCTTTTTCAATTTTCTTTCTGACAAAATGACAATCAACCTCAATATACTTTGTACACTCATGGAACAGAGAATTATTAGCGATGTAGATAGCAGCCTTAATATCACAATACAATCTTATAGGAAGTGTGGAGTCATAACTATGTTCGCGGAGCAAGAAAGATATCCATACCAATTCGCTTGTGGTATTTGCCATATCACGATATTCAGATTCAGCGCTAGAACGGAAAACAACACTCGGTTTATTAATCTTCCATGATATTGGGGTCAAAATTACACCCTAGTTGATCAAGTCAAAACCCAGGGTCAACCTCAAGCCAAATGGGCCTAAACCCAGGTCAAAGGGACCGGCCCCGTAACAAAAGGAATGAAGATATAAATTGGTTTAATGTAATTCTTTTTTTATATATATGCATAGAAATAAATGTATGTAAAATAAGCAAAAAGCCAAAATTTTGTAAACCCTTAGCTTATGTGTAAAAAGAGATAAATACATAAGGCATGTGGTGGTATAAGTGCCATTTGATAAAGCCCAAGGGGCTATATGTAAAGTGTGTAGCCTATAAAGGCAACATGATGAAAAAATCAATGATAACTTTTTCTCTCTCTAAAAAAAACTAGGGTTTGTACCTCCTCCTCCTTGCTCAAGGTTCTAAATCTTCTTTTTTTTTTGAATTAAATCAAGAGTTTAACCCTTCCTTTTTAAAAAATAAATAGTTTTTTACCATAAAATCCTTGAAGGGGAGCTCGGATCTGCCATCAAATCCCTAAAATGGGAGATTTTAAGTCCCACCTCCCCCTTTTCCTCCAAGATCCAGCCAACAGAGAGAAAGAAGAAGGATACTCATCTCCAAAAATCCCATTCCAGAAAGATCCGAGGCTCAAAAGAAGATCCAAAGATTTCTAGGAGTTTAGCTCCATTCAAGATCTGTTGGAGTTTAACTCCATAAATCAACCCCCTTTTTAGGAGTTTAACTCCAAATCTATATATAATTCATGTTAGGAGTTCAACTACAAAGTCCTCTTGGGAGTTCAACTCCTAACCCAAGGGCTAAGCCCCTTTTCCTACTGGCGTTTCCAGCGGTCGCGTGCCGCGCACGTGACCCGCAGGCGCTAAGCGCTTACGTGCGCCTTACGCGATCCGTGGACGCTCAGCGTCCAGCGGTCGCATGCTGCGCACGTGACCCGCTGGCGCCCAGCGGTCGCATGCTGCGCACGTGACCCGCTGGTGCAGCACAAGACCCGCTAGCGCCCAGCGGTCCTATGCTGCACACGAGACCCACTGGCGTCCAACGGTCGCGTGCTGTGCATGTGACCCACGGGGACACAGCGTCCACATGCATGACACGTGACCCGCGGGCACCCAGTGCCCACGTGCCATGTACGCGTCTTTAAGACGCTCCTCACCCCTCATTTTCCGTGCACTCCACACCAGAAACACGTCCCCCGTTAGAAATTTTTTTCTAACGGGGTGCTGTCCCGTACCCCGCAAGGGGGAAGCTAGCCCTATTGATTCCCAGCCCGCTGTCCGGGTAGCGGGACCCACGTAAACTCTGCAAGGCCCCCGATATATCCAAAATCCCATTTCAAAACACAACACACGCAGACTGCACATTGAGTTCGCATGACTAGTTGACCCGTCAATCGGAGGCTCCCTCTCTCTAAAATTGAGGGGTAATTAACGACAGCTTAGTTCACGGTTGCCGGAGATTCGAATCGCTACAATCAATAAACCCCCACCTACCCTAGACAGGGGGAATCTGTAGTACGCCTGACAAGCGACGCGTATTCCCATCTCAATGCAGTGACGAAAAACACCCTACAGATTCTGGCACGACCGGTGGGACCTTTCTCTCCTCCCATATCTCGGGTCAAGCGTTCATGCGAACTCATTTAACATATATACCGACGTTTGTACTAAAGTAATGTTCCTTTTATGCAGCAATCAACTTTCAACGACGATGTCTCTCAGGATTAATTCAGCTGCCAACGTGACCCAATCTCGTACGTGGTCAAGATCAATGCTCGTGTGGGTCTCCCTGTCAGTCTCAGTCGGCAATGAGAGGAGCCACCGCGTCAATTTGGTTCGGTCGTCATCTACCCTGCTGGAAGCGCTTATCTGACGGAGGTCCCGACAAACAAAGCGGCCAAACCGACTTCAAGGGCAGGAGGCCGAACGTCGTGGTCGCCAGAGCATCCCACCCCAAATGCAAATCCGTATTCGAACGGCTCTCCACTGTTCCAACTGGGGGCAAGGCCGTCGACACCAATGGAACCACAAAGCATCTCCAGCAAGCTCAGGTGGTGCCTTTGGCAATCGCGTGAGCAAGCATCTTCTCTGGGCTCTCTGTCAATCGGTCTACGATGTTTTCCCGAAGAGCTGAAGTCTGCCAAGTGCTTAAAACATAAAAGTTAAGGTAGAAGCGGATCAGGTATCGAGCCAACAAGAGGGCCAGGACTCCAGCCAATTGGAATCTTGTGAGATTCTAAGAGTAGAGTCATCCTGCGACGACGGCTGAGTCGACCGTAAAAGTCAGCAATTCTTTCGAACCTCTGAAGTGGGTTCAGAAAAATGCCATGACCGCCAGAATTAAGAAGACGGCAGTCCGAACGATGTTGCAAAGAGACGTGTCCCAGCCCCGTTAGAGAAAGCATGACACCATTTCTTAAGGTGTCTATCAGGCATTCTGTTCCGCGCGAAAGCAGCGGGGCAAACCCAGAAAAGAATCGCCAGCACTATTAAAGAACCCGGTCAGGTCAGCCGCTTTAAGTCGATTGCCCGTTACCGAAACAGGAGGGCCACGACAACGATCCGTGAAATCAGCTACTGGTAATAAAAAGACAGTGGGATATATTATCCATACGGTCTATATGGCGGGCGGGCGTCCCAGCAACAACTTGCGCAGAAAAAGGAAGGATGGGGCCACCACATCCCAAGCCCAATCTGGCTTGAATGTGGTTACTGCTTCCCAAGACCAGCCGCCTCCATTGGATGAGGAAAACCTTCTCGATGAGGCCGATAGGCAGATAGACCCCTCAGTCCATGTAGAGTCAAGCTCGGACAGCGAGGAAGGGCTGACTTTCTACCCCAGAACCGCAGAGCAAGAGCTGCTTCAAGAGCTTCAAAAATAGCTCAGGAGCAAAGATAAAGAAATGGCCAAGCTTTACTCCAAAATCGACGACCTGATGAATGTTGTGATGCAGCTCACAGCTCAAATTGGTCGAGCACCTTCCAATCAGGCACATGTCTCTACTCATGAGCCGAGTGATAGCAACCCGAAGCAACTGATGCATGTCCCTTTGGGTCCAAGATTGGGTGAGCCGCACGAAAGCCAGCCACATTCTGCTTCTGGGGACACCTTGGCCCCAGATAGCACTTTCCTGCTAACACAAGATCGGATAATGGATTTGGTCACTAGCAAGGTTAGAACATTGGTAGCCGAAGCCGAAGCTCAGAAAGAAATTGACAGTAGTAGATGGCCGTATCCCGCACAGTACGATCTGATCAAGTTCCCGGGCGTCTACGTCATTCCTAAGTTCGGAAGATTTGACGGGATGGGAAACGCAAATCAGCACGTCGCCCACTTTAAAGCATCATGCAGAAACACAGGGGGCAATGACGCGCTCCTTCTTCGTCGGTTTGTCAACAGCCTGACCGGTGTCGCTTTCGACTAGTACGCGAGTATACCAGACGGGTCCGTCATTACCTTTACCCAAATGGAGTCTCTGTTTCGGTAAAGGTTCATGAGTGTCAATCTCCATTGCTGACCTTGTGAGGACCAAGCCGGGGAAGAATGAAAGCAACACCGACTTTATCGCCCGATGGCGTAATCTCATGGTCAGGTGCGAACAGCCGCTGGAGCAGGACCAGTCCATCAGCCTTCTTATTGGGAACCTCGGCAATTAGATGGTCCCATTCTTATGTACAGCAGACCTCAAGACGTTTCAGGAGTTAACCAAGAAAGTCCAAATGCTGGAACGCTCGAAGTAAGAGTCTACCACAGACTCTCCGAGAGACAAGATTTAGAAAAGCAAGAGGGACGACAACCGTAGAAGCGGGAATTCCAGCAGTACCAACATCTTCAATACGCCCGACAATGAAGACAAGTGAAAGGCAGGCGATTCCAAAACCAACCGGTCTCGAAAGCTATTGCTGGGAGGAGAAGGGTCTTCCTTAGAGGAGAAAAAGAACAAGATTTACTCTTTCAGAAGGGACAAGCTTCGCAAGATATTCAAAGATGCGTTGAACAATGATCTACAATTGCCGAAGTCGAAGAGACCCCATGTCACGACCCAAAGTTTGGCCCGTGACCGGCACTTAACCACGTAACGTCTACAGGCGTAACGCGACTAAGTAAGCCGAAAACCCAGAAATCAAACCAGAAATAGTATAGAGTGATTTAAGCAATTAATAGAACCAATTACTAAGATAACAATATACGACGCCGTAGCGAAGAAAATGAGCGACAAGTGGGAAACATCACAGATAGAATAACTGCATAAGTAAAGTCGGCTCACAACGAGCTCGACACCAGAATATAAAATAATATACATCGTCCTCACAACTGGTCTCTAAGTCAATACATAAGTGGTAGATGGAGAGTACTAGATACAACAATGTACATAACTGAAAGATAACCAGATACCGTACAAAACCCACCTATCAGCAAAAGAGCTAGTACACCAACTGTAGGGGTATCTGTGTCAAAAGATGCAAGAATGCAGCCTGCCGCGACTACTCCGAAGGGCAACCTGCAAACACTGTGGCACAACGGGGGTGAGTTGCCAACTCGTGAATAGAAGATAACATATAAAGGTAATCGCGAGTATGCACGTGCTACTATACTCTAACCTATATCAACAGATAACATCTATATGATGAACTGGATGCTCAAGCATGCAACAAGTGCGATCTAATAACATCTCCATGTAATGAGCAAGAAATGTGATGATCATGTATAGCAATGCAATCTAACAACCCTATATAGAATGAACAGGGTGTGCAATGATCAGGTATAGCAATGCAATCTAACAACCCTATATAGAATGAACAGGGTGTGCAATGATCAGGTATAGCAATGCAATCTAATAACCCTATATAGAATGAACAGGGTGTGCAATGATCAGGTATAGCAATGCAATCTAATAATCCTATATAGAATGAACAGGGTGTGCAATGATCAGGTACAATAGATACAGGATGAGATATCAATTACTACATACTGAGCATGGGAAATATAACATCTACACGGAATGTCATCATGGAAAGTATAATCGGTACTCATCAATGCACCCAAATCCCAATACTACTCAGGCGTCGTCATCCTCCTCGGTCCTCCAATCCTGTAAATCTCATATAACCGTGAGTGCCCAATATCGGCACCCAAAATATCAAGAAATACTCGTGCCAAGCATCGACACGCAAATCCTCCTGTATAGGGCATCCGTCAGTCCGGATCAGCCCACGGGCTCTGTCTGCGGTTTCGGCCCTCGGCCCCGGCAGTACGAGTCATCCCGTATCCATCCATAGCCTCTGGTCGGTATCCTCCGGATAACCGCCAGGTCCAACCAATCACCGGTAGGTAGTAGTCCCTCTGCCAGGCTCACCGTCTACTACACAGCGAAACCGTTCTCGCCCCGGGATACCATACCGGGTCCACCATGTACCCGTAATCGGCCTCATCCAACTCCTCGATTCGGGTTCACATATATCACTCTAGTACCGAGAAAACACATGGTGGACGCACCGAAATATCATATCAAGGGAAACCGGGTTTTAAAATAATTAACTATTCTCTTTGAAATATCTACGGTTCCCCAAATCCAGAATTTACATGGAAACAACATATCTCAATGCGTAATCTAAGCAAGTATGAAGATATCAATATATGTGTGCACTGGTATGAATATACAGTGTGCATGTGCGCAGGTATGAACATCTCAATATATGTGCACTGGTATGAATATACAGTGTGCATGTGCGCAGGTATGAACATCTCAATATGTGTGCATTGGTATGAATATACAGTGTGCATGTGCGCAGGTATGAACATCTCAATATGTGTGCACTGGTATGAATATACAGTGTGCATGTGCGCAGGTATGAACATCTCAATATGTGTGCACGTAGTACCAGTAGGGGTATGTGATGCATATGTGCCCAAATATGGATATAACATATGATGTGATGCGGCAAATCATGACAGCATCAATAAGGTAGAATCAATATGATATATGATTTATAGCAATCCTATAATATGTGTGTCATGGCAATCACTAACGGTGTGAGTGTAGCATATCAATCGTGCTCGTGCGACTTGAACCGTTAGTGACAGTGCAGTGTTCTGTGCTATCATTCCTATATGCAACAATAAGGTATGCTACTACAGTCCATGTGAACATATACAATCTAATATCCTGACTCGCCCTGACGCTTAACGCCATACGGGCGATTTCCCCATAGATGTTAAATCTACTCACCTGGTCGTGCACTACTCGTAGCTGACCACCTGCTTCCCTTTCTTAGCTTCGTCCGACGTACCCGCCTGCGAACCTGGAATTTCACAAGAATCCATATATAAGCAAATATCTCGCAAAACGTGATATCGACGTCAAACGATACGCTCGCGTCGCGAACTAAACGCGCGTGTGTACGATACGCTAAACGTGTGCACGCGTCTAAAACTAACCCCGATACGCCGCGATACGCTGAATCATGGAACCCTCTCGCGTATCGCGCGAACCAAACGTACTAGAAATACGATATAACGTCCCAGATTCTACCCAGCCTAACAACTTAGAAAACTATACATACCACTGGCCTAGAAATAACAACAGACTCCTACCGATCCAAACATCATCCAAAAATTCCCCTATCTGGCCGCAAATTGCGGCCAGAAAGAATAAATTGGCGGCCTCTCTATGGGGTGGGGGTCTCGGGCTCTGGTGGTGGGGTCTATGTCTTGTATACAAGCTCCAGTTAACTCAATTTCAACCTGAACTACTCGGGCCTATAGCAGATCACAGAAATCCAAAAAGTTCACTTACAAACACTAAATTTGCACAATTAGAAACCCTATGGTATTTTGGTGTAATCTGGGGTCTAACTAGGTTTACATGGTCTTAATAACACCTAATTAGGCTAGGTTAACTAATATTAACAGCACTAAACCATAAGTTCACACAAATCACCATTTCAAGCACAAAATCTCACTTTTTAACACTAATTAAGCTTAACAATCACTAGTTTAGCAAGCAAGAAAGTTAGGCTCATATCATACCTCACTTAAGGATCTTAGAGTGCAGGAAGTAGAGGAAGGAGAAGGTTTGGAGCTGCTACAGAGGCTGCTGGAGCTGTTACTGCTCCTGTTGCTGCTGCTACTCCATGCTGCTGCTGCTGCTGCTGCTTGGTGCTGCCTCTTCTGCTGCTGTTGCTGGTGCTTCCTCTGCTGCTGCTGCTTCTCTCTCTCTCTCTCTCTCTCTCAGCTGAGTGTGTGTGTGTGTGTGTGTGTTGAGAGTGAGAGGAGTGATATAGAGGAGGAAAAGAAGTGAGAATACCCTAGTCAACCCCCCTCTCTCTTTCTCATTAAATGAGCATGGGTCAAGCAATGTTGCCCATACTCTCCCTCTCTCTCCAAGTCAACAAATCCAAACTATTTCTTATAATGAAAATAAAGAAAACAACCACCATAATAAAAACCCAATTACACCTAATACAAAACATAAAATGGCTTAGGAATTGGTTAGTCCACCATGGTTGTTAATCGTGGTTTAACCCCAACTCCTAACCCTAGCTAACATGCACAAGTGTGTGTGTGCCTAGAAAAATCCTAATAAAATATTCATTAATTAGAATAAAACATCAAAAACTTAATTTGGTAAAATTTTTACCAAAACTATCTAGTAAACTATAATTAACCCCTAAACACGACCTAAGGTGTTACACCCCACGAGGCAAAAATGACCGACAATCTCCTGTATTGCCTGTACCACCGAGTAGTGAGCCATGCGATCGAGGATTGCTATATCTTCAAAGACTGGGTAGAGAAGCAGTACAAGGCTGTAGAGATCGAGCTATCCGAGAGTGTGTTGGTGAACAATCAAGTTGCAAACACCAACTTTATACAGACAGAAGCTGAAGCTTTCTGGAAGCAGACAGCTGAACCCGCTGCCCTGAGAAATGAAACTGACTCACCGCAGCCTTTGTGGAGTACACACATATCTAATAAGACGAAGAAGATACTAAAGTTACTTCGGAAAGAGCCCAGAATAGAATGGGAAGGGCAGAAGAAACCTACCATTCCAGCTGCCAATTCGGCTCAATCATGCTCAAAATCCAAAAAGCCCAAGAAGAAGAAAAGTGCAGCTCGACGCGAAAAGGAGTCTGCAGGGAGATCGAAAATTCAAAAATATATCGATTCTCTCGAAGACTATGAACAAAATGAAAGGACTCTAATTCAATTGAAGGAGTTCTTCCTTGTAGAAGCGGCTGAGATTCTGGAGGAGCTAGAAGAAGACTCCAATAAAGAGATCCCTAGAGTGACCTGCTACGTCGTCCATTTTGGTAGCGACTCTGAGGAAGAGCTATGTTTTCCTGAAAAGGATGAGGAGCTCGCCATAAAGGCTAACCAAATCCAGTTTAGAAGCGGCAGGGCTCTACCGCCAAATCAGGGCAACGCCCCAAAAGGGAAGGAAAAATAAGTCGCTAATGAAGAAGATAGCAGAGAATTTGCTCATGAAGATTCGAGTCTTTCCCCAGTGGACTATAATGTCTTGGCTCATCTTCGGAAGCTTCCGTACCCATGCAGCCGCCGGCGGCTTTGGACACCCTGGGGCGGCGCATATGCCAGGGCGAGTCGCGCCCTTGGGGACAACCCTACAACATCGGGCTAACTCCCCGTCATCCGGCCGGGTATTTGCAGTGGGCCAGGTACATCTTGTCGGCGAAGAAATCGCAGTTGCTAAAGCTCGGCCTATACCCTACGGTCTACGCTTCGTTGTTCCAATATTCTGCTCCTCCCACATGCTGGGTCAAGGCGTTCTTGGAGCAGTAGAACATCCCGACCCATACCTTCCTTCTACTGGACAGAGAGGTTTCCATTTCCTTGGAAGAATTTGCCGAGGTTTCCGGTCTACTGATCAGGGGGGAGCACTACGAGGAGCTGCTTCCTCCGGATGAATATGTTTTTGCCACCAAGCCAGTGGTGATGGGCCTCATGCCAGAGAACGCCATTCAGCACCAGTTCCCCAGTCTGATAAAGGTGCTGAACATGTACGAGAGCCTCTTCCTGGAATCCGGAGGCCGAGGGGTCAGTTTTGCGGAATTCATTGCCCGTTTTCTTCGCCTGGAGATTTTGTCGCGACGAGGAAAAAAGTTTGCTAAGCTCGATGATCCTTTTAGCTTTGGCTTGGACCGTCAGACGGTACTGGAAACTGATCAGAAGGGCTTTTTTCTTCCTGATGCCACGATCATCCCTCTGTCAGAAATCGCCGCTCCGGGCATTGATGATGAGGCTTTCTTTCTTGGGTTTCTTAGGCTATGGTTGAGCTGGTTCGCGCTCCCTATGCATCCTCATTATATGAGGCCTTCTGTCTTCTACCCCGCGCATCGCATGGTTGCCGGAATACAAGTGGCCATCGGGATCGCCAGGTTAGCCCATTTATACCATGGTCTTAGCGTAGCGGTGGATACCACTGAGCGGGGGTGCATCCTGCCAACTTCCCGATGCATTACTTCACTTCGTGGATGGAGATGCACGTGCTCGGGGTCTTTGGTATTCACAAGAGACCTTCGTTTTACGAGAGATGCAAGTTCCCGTGAATTATGCGGCTGGTTGACGCCTCCATCATGAGTTCGTCACAGCGGGAGGCTAGGGGCTTGCTCCTTCGTCCGCACACGGTCGGAGATGGTATGTCTTTTACGGACAAAGTCCTGACGATCGGCCAGAAAACTTCCAAGACGGTGCTGGCATTGCGCGACGTTTTTAAGGACGGGGCCTCCGTGTTGAAAGCCCGGGAGATTCTCCATTTATACTCCATCAGGCCGGGCTTTCTTGTATTCAGGCAAAATGATGCGGCGCTATTCATGAGATACAACCCCCATCATTTTGCTCAGCAGCTGAGTTATAATCAGGGGGTCCCACTGGAGGCTTTCTTGGTAGAACCCGCTGCCACCAGAGAGGGAATGCGGGGTGCGCTGCATCACTTCATGCGTTTGAATACGGGCTCTCACTTCTTTATCAGTGAGTCGAGTTGTGTCCCGAGGGCCCTCAACGTACACGTGGCCTGGTATCAATACGCAATGGGTGCTGTTATCAGGGAAGAGAGGCTGCTGCTGCTCGATCACAAGAGTGCGCCCCTGCCGGCGATCGCAATGTCCCTTTGAAGCGACGGACCACTGTCCCCCCTCTGCTAAGAGAGGTCACTGCAGTTGAGCCTTCACGTGTGCTAAGCCCTACGCGCGGGTTGCCCCGTGCTCCTGTGGAGACGGTGGATGTACCATCGGTGCCCCATGCTCCCGCGAAGACGGTAAATGTAGCTTCTCCTGAATCTGGCGTGGGCTCAGACATCGAGACTCGCCGTCCTAAAGTGCCCACCAAGCGCAAGCTGGTGCTGGCTGCGACCGGAGCTCGCTCATAGAAGAAAAAGAAATCGATCCTTTCAGTCGACGTTGTACTTGGCCAGGAGCCTCACGCTCCTTATGGCAAGGGTTTGAACGAGTATGGGACAAACGGAGACTTATTCATGCCGCCGGATTATACTGATCTGGCGGCTGCCATTGCAGCCTCTGAGCAATTGGCAAGCCATGAAGAGAGACTGGCTATCCTCGCACGATCAGGTAACCATTAATTGTATCTTTCATCATTGCATCATATTTCTATCATCATGTTTTGACTGACACTTTTCCTTCTTTAATAGGCATTTCCACTGAAGAAGCTCTCACAACTTCTCTCAAGACTTTTGAGGAAGAGGAGAGACTTTGAGCATCCTTAGGCATCGGTATGCTTCGGTTTATCGTGTCTCCGCTCCCGTTTTTTTATAGGTGATCTGACCCCGCTTTATCTTATCACAGGGACCACAATGCCCATCCCGCAAGCTGATGCGGAGATTCTTCCCGGGCCAGCCACCGGATTCCCGGCCTCTTCGGCACTGCCGAAAGAGGCCTTACTCAAACGACCGATAACGGAAGCCCTGATGGCTCTGGAGGTAACCCTTGGTGCGGACGATGATGTCCTGTTGACGGAGGCGTCTAGAAGGTCCGCTTTGACGGCTCGGGCGGAAAAGAAGCGCCGAATACGTGCGGCAAGGGAGCGTAGTGCTGCCTTAGCCGTGGGTGTGGGTTCGAGCACCGCTAGCCCTGCCCCTACTCCTTCGGAGGAATCCCCGGCTGCCTTGTCCACTGCCTATAGATGGGCAGCACGTGCGGCTCGGGAAGCAAACGGAAGATCAACTCAAGGTAATGCGACATGGGGTTCCGTTGTCAAAGTTATAACTACCAGTTCTCATATATCTTATCTTGCAAGGCCGAGTCTTACCGAAGAAGTGGCAGCGACCGCTGAGCCTGGGGTAGCGGTAGAGGAGGTAGCCGTGATTGCCGAACCCGAGGTGGCTGTAGGCGAGGTGGCTGCAATTGCCGAGCTCGAGGTAGCGGCTGGTGAGACAGTCACGATTGTTGTGCCTGAGATAGCTACCATTGCCGAGCTCGAGGTGGCGATGGGTGAGACGGCTACCATTATCGAGCTCGAGGTGGCGGCGGGTGAGATGGCTAGAATTGCCGAGCCCGAGGTGGTCGTTCCCTCTCAAAAGTTGGGCACCGCCCCGATCATCGCTCTTTCCGCCTGTGGCTCTTTGCCATCTCCTAGCGTCGCAAGCGTTACGACTGCTCTCATAGAGTCAGAGGATGATGCAACGGGAGGTGAGACCATCCCAATAGAAGAGGGAGAAGGCATCGCCGTATCGAGTGATGCCCTCGTCACGGTTCTGACTGGCGACTCATCAGGTAGATTTTGGGTCATTGCTTTTCTTTTTATTCTGCAATCCTTTTCAATCTTTCCTGACAGTATTTATCTTGTTTCTAATGCAGGTGTGGCGAGCGTTGAGGTTGCGCTACCCGAGGCAGCGCCATCAGCTACCGCTTTGACGGTGACACCTCCTCTACCCTCTCTCGTACCATCTCAGATGTTGGAAGGTGCGGATTCGTGATCCATCAGTCTTATTTTTTTTAGGCTGTATAACTTATGTATTGACGTTGCATTACTGCGTCCTTGCAGGAGTCCTTTTTGACCACCTGTATCAGGTGCTGCACCCACACTTCTCCTTCCTGTCAGAGATTAGTCCGCCTGGTGGTGTCGGTGAGTATCTTTTCTAAACGACATCCTTTCTTTAATGGGCAATCACATTATTCCTAATTCTTCTTTGTATTGCTTGTAGCCTTACAAATTGAAGGAGGGGACGAGACAATCGTTGCGCCACCGGAACTCCTAGCTCTGCCCCCTGTTGCAGCCGGTATAGTAGACTCTATTTTTCATGTATTTTCTTTATTTCCTGAGCCAATATCTGACTATGATCTATTTTGCAGCAATCACATCGACTCCAGCCCTGTTCGAGTCTCGCATTATGATGCCGACAGGGCCCTTTTCCAGACGTCTATCCTCAAAAGGTGCTGTGACCAGTCTGCGTATGCTGAGAGAATACATCGAGGAGCTTGACGCGGAGGCTCCTACATCTGCCGCAGATTTCGCTGCCGAGGTCAATCCAATGTTGGTGGCGCTTATGAACTTCCATAATGAAGGCGTCATCGAGTCTTGGGTTAATCATTGCAGGAAGATTGAGGCCTGCCTGCATGAGCTTGAGCTTAGGCGTCCTGCTCCTGAAATTCTGGCCGGGAATTCCCAGCGGGCTGCGTGGATTGAGCAAAGTGCCCTGTTCCTTCATCATTTCGAACAAGAGGCAATCCTCAAGCGAAAGGAACGTGAGGCGACTTCCGCTGAGTCTGTCCGACTGCGTGCCCAGGTCGAAGCGAATGCTGCGCAGCTGAACTCCATCTTTGAAAGCCTTCAACGATGTATTTCCGACGGGCTGGTGCTGAGGAAGAAGCTTGACTTTACTGAACAGGTCGCGCAGAGTCAGGAGGCTGTTCAACAAGAAATTGATGAGAAACTTTCATCCTCTCTGCAGCAACGGGCCCGAGTTGAAGCGGAGCTGGCTGCCACGGCTGACCTTGAAAAGGAATTGAGAGGAGTGCGCGAGCAACTGGCTGACTTATTGAAAACGCCTCCTTCTCAGTAGCTGCCTTTGCATCATTGTAATCTTTTGAATAACATGTATCCATTTTTTTTATTCTTTTATATGATGTATCTTCTATTCAATTGAGTTTATGAATAAAGACAAATTTTTCTTATCTCCCACTGTCGTTTTCTTCTCTTTGTTGTGTTGTTAGTATGTTACTCTGGCAAGTGTGGCCTGTAGATAATAAAGAACGTTTCATCTTGAACTCTCCGAGAGGTAGTGACGGCTTAGGAAGCAGGTTCAGATCTGCTACCTAGGACTTTTCAACTTCATGAGCTGTGAAGGTCTCATGAAGAATTTTCTCCCTACGAGTCGTGAGGATCTCGTAAGTGTAATTTCTCCTTAGGAATCGTGAGGATTCCTAAGTGTGTTTTCCCTTTATAAGTCGTAAGGATCTTATAAGAGAGTTTTCTTCCTTACGAATCGAGAGGACCCGTAAGTGCTTAATAAGATTGACGTTATCCGCATTTCACGGCGTCATTGGGTGATGTATTCCCGAGGCGGGGTCATATAGATGACGTATTTCCGCGACGGGGTCATGTGGATGACGTATTTCCGAGACGGGGTCATGTGGATGACGTGTTTCCGCAACGGGGTCATATGGATGACGTGTTTCCGAGACGGGGTCATGTAGATGACGTATTTCCGCGACGGGGTCATTTGGATGAATTATTTCCGAGACGGGGTTATGTGGATGACGTATTTCTGAAACGGGGTCATGTGGATGACGTATTTCCGCGACGAGGTCATGTGGATGACGTATTTCCGAAACGGGGTCATGTTGATGACGTATTTCCGAGACGGGGTCATGTAGATGACGTATTTCCGCGACGGGGTCATTTGGATGACGTATTTCCGAGACGGGGTCATGTGGATGATGTATTTCCGAAACGGGGTCATGTGGATGACGTATTTCCGCGATGGGGTCATGTGGATGACGTATTTCCAAAACGGGGTCATGTTGATGACGTATTTCCGAGACGGGGTCATGTAGATGACGTATTTCCGCGACGGGATCATTTGGATAACATGTTTCCGCGACGGGGTCATTTGGGTGACGTGTTTCCGCGACGAGGTCATTTGGATGACGTGTTTCCACGACGGGGTCATTTGGATGACGTGTTTCCGTGATGGGGTCATTTGGATGACGTATTTCCGAGACGGGGTCATTTGGATGACGTGTTTCCGCGACGGGGTCATGTTGATAACGTATTTCCAAGGCGGGGTCATGTAGATGACGTATTTCCGCGACGGGGTCATTTGGATGACGTATTTCCGAGACGGGGTCATGTGGATGACGTATTTCCGAAACGGGGTCATGTGAATGACGTATTTCCGCGACGGGGTCATGTGGATGACGTATTGTCTGTTGTAATGAGACGAATATAGAAGTGGTCTCCAGGTTGTCTGTGAAGCATCGAGATTTGGAGTAGGGGCTTTGCCGTGGCGCCAGGGTTGATTGCAGCATTTGGATCCTGGTGGAATGGGGAGGAACGCTGTTGATGATTTCTAGGCTATCCCTGAACCGTTGAGATTTGGCTTCGTTTTCTGATGGAGCCTGGGAAGGGAAGGGATGATTCCTTCTTTGTTTGCGCCCTTGGATTGTATACAGGGATTGATGTGATATCACCTGTAGGGAAAAAATTTCATTTTTCCAAAATTTTTTATTTCTTTCCGCGATACTCTATCATTTCAGCTTTTATATCGCGAAGGTCGCGATTGCACAATCATTTCGGCTATTTTTTGCAGTGCCCAATCATTTCGGCTATTTATTTTATTTTTACTCGCTGCTTTTCATTGCAAGTTGCCCAATCATTTCGGCTATTTTGCATGCATACATTTTTACTTGCTGATTTTGTTTGCAAGTTGCCCCATCATTTCGGCTATTTCGTATGCACGTGTGGCTCGCTAGCTTCTTTGTTGCAAGCTTGGAGTTAGATACCGATTTTGGCATCAACACCGCTACAACTGGAATATTGCCAGGAGTGAATCATCATTTGCCTCTGTCGATGTCGAACAAAAGTGGCTTAGCGGACAGGGTTAGGATCCTGTCGACTAAGGCTTTTGACTTCATGAGTCGTAAGGGTCTTATAAAGGTATTTCTCCCTGCGAGTCGTGAGGATCTTGTAGGTGTGTTTTCTCCTTAGGAATCATGAGGATTCCTAAGTGTATAGCTTCTCGTAAGTCGTAAGGATCTTACAAGAGTATTTTCTCCTTATAAGTTGTGAGGACTTACAAGGGTTGTTCACCACGTAGACATATCCCTAGTCACGGATGGGACTTTGTTAGGGAAATGTTTTTTCGCGCCCGTGGATTGTATACAAGGGTCAGCATTGAGCCGCTTGTAGGGCAAAGTTGGAGGTTGTGGTGGCCGCTTAAGAACATGTTCAGATATCTGTATCTTAAGACTTTTGAATCTTATGAGCCGTGAAGGTCCCATAAGAGGGTTCTCCTTACGAGTCGTGAGAATCTTGCAAGTGTAATTTCTCCTTAGGAGTCGTGGGGACCCCTAAGTGTGTTGCTCCCTTGTGAGTCATAAGGATCTCACGCATGTGGTTTCTCTTCACAAGGTCGAGAGGACCTTGCAAGTGTCTTTTAACGAGATTGCGCCCTTTCGGGTTTTCACAAAACACGCCGATAGCCCTGCTGTTTTTACTCACGGAACCCTTTCGGGTTTTCATCCGTGCCATTTTTTCTTATGGACATACCGTTTTCTTTTTTTTTCTTTTTTTTTATTCTAACGAGGTTGCGCCTTTTCGGGTTTTCACAAAACTCGCCGGTAGCCCTGCTGTTTTTACTCACGGAGCCCTTTCAGGTTTTCATCCGTGCCCATTTTGCTTATGGACATACCATTTTTCTCTTTTTTTTATGCTTTCTTTTTTTTGTATCAGCTTTGGGATGCTGTAACCCACAGTAGTTTATCGACGTTTCGGTCAACAGCCAGTTTTAGGACATAGTGGTCCATTATTAGTTTAAGAACGTTTCGGTCCATTGTCAGTTTAAGGACGTTGTTTCCCCCAATCAGAGCAAAGCTCTGTTGAAATTCAAAATTCAAATTTTAAAAGCAACGCTTCAAATTCCGAGCGCAACGCGCCACGTGTCAGGCGCTGATACGTCAGCGCAGCGCCCAAGGCAGCGCGCCCAATCAGAGCAAAGCTCTATGAAAAAACAAATAGAAGCAAAGCTTCAGTTGCGCAGGCGCTGCGCTGCGCGACACGTGTCAGCGCAGGCGCTTTTGCGCAAGCGCTGCGCTGCGCGACACGTGTCAGCGCAGTTGCGCAAGCGCAGTCGCGCTGCGCTGTGCGCTGCACGACACGTGTCACGTGCTGGGGCATTTGCGCCAGACAGAATTAAAATTTTAAAGAAAATCTTTCTGTTCTTGTTAAAACAAGAAGATTTTCTTCTGTAAAACAGGAGCTCTTGGATCAAAGATCCAACGGTGGGGAAAATTCCCCAAATCACTCAGAGAAAGATCTCTTTAACAAATTTAACTAATTTATGGGCACTATATAAAGGACCCTAGACCTCAATCCAAAATCATCAACATTATCATTAAGAACTCTGAAGAATTGGAGAGAATTCCTCAAAAACAAAAAAGGTAAAAACCTTTAAAAAAAAAGAGAAAATTCTCTTATAAACAGATCATTGATCTGAGAAGAAGATCAATGATCTTCAATAAAAAAGAAAAATAAGTAATAATAGTGCTTTGCACTTTTTTATGAACCATTGGTTCTTTGAAAACAAGAAAAACTTGTTTTCTTTGATTTAAAATTGATCAAAAAGCATAAAACAGTGCTTTGCACTTGAAAAATTGCACTGTTGCGCTCCTGTGTTGGCGCAAGCCACCAGGAAGCGCCACGTGTCAGCAGCGCAACAGCGCAGCGCACTGACACAGCGCACTACGCTGTTGCGCTTGCGCTCCTCAGATCGTGACACGTGTCGTCACCACAAGCGCTTGTGCTCAGTGATTAGCGCAAAGCGCCTGACAAATGCAATGCATTTCTTTTACTAAAGGGCCAAGCCCAAATCAGAAAGGCCTAGTAGGCCAAATTAAATTGCAATGCAATAAAAAGGGCAGAGCCCAAACAAAATTGATACTCTGCATCATTTATAAATGGACAAGGCCCAAACAAAATAATAAATAATGCAATGCATTATTTTAAAAGGGGCAGAGCCCAAATAAAGGTCCAACAGAGACCAAGAATAATGCTATGCATTATTAAAAGTGGGCCAAGCCCTAGCACAGGCCTAATAGGCCAAAAACAAATAAAAGTGTTGAACATTTTTCAACTGGACTTAGCCCAATCGTGGCCGTAAGTCCTCAAATTAAATTGACTGAGCAAAATTGCTCTCGTAAATCAATTTACCCCCGGTTCGAGGGTACATCTCCGAACTCCTCTGACACATATCATTGTAATCCTTCAACGACGTCAGAGAGGTGATGGGTCCCGACGACCACACATCAACACGGACTGCGGGGTCCTTAAACTCGTGGACCGAAACGTCCTTAAACTAATATCGGACCGAAACGTCCTTAAAATAATATCGGACCGAAACGTCTTTAAACTAATGTCGGACCGAAACGTCCTTAAACTAATAATGGACCACTACATCCCTAAACTGGCGATGGGCCATCACGTCCCTAAACTGGAATAATAGAGCCTCCAAATGCTCTTTTGCCGGATCTAAGCGATCCCGTTTAAGTTGATCTTAGCCCCAAACACGGCTAACGTATCCTTAAACATTCAAATGGACTATAAAACTCCAAATCAACTCCGGTTCAAGGGTACATCTCCTAACTCCTCTGACACCTATCGTTGTAATCCTTCAACGACGTCAGAGAGGTGACGAGTCCCGACGGCCATATATTAATGGATCACCACGTTAAGTTGATCTTAGTCTCAAATCAGACTAACGTATCCTTAACGAACGTTTAACTTGATCTTATCCTCAATACGGCTAACGTATCCTTAAACTAAAAACACCAAACCCAAATCTAAGTAAATACAGATTTGGACTAATCCACGTTCTACGGGCGACGGCATTACTCAGTCTCCGTATACAATCCACGGGCAACCACAAACAAAACAAACACCCACGACACGAAGTGAAATTCCAGAGAAGGAGAAAGTTGTTACCGCGATGCGGTAGCGTAATTAACTGCAGGGGCTTGCGCCTGCAGGGAAGAGCGTCCCCACAATCAAAAACCCCTCAAGCGAGGGGGAATCTGACGAAGTCTGCTACATTGGCCGCATCCGTCTAAACCTCCGATACACGGTGCCATAAATCAACTTGGCATCTTCGGAGAGGTAGACGGATAAAACCATATAGCATCTGCCCCGAATCTCAGGCTAGACGTCCTCACGTCGTCGCCGTCTTTTGGAGGAGAACAGATTCTGGCACGCCCGGTGGGACTGTTCCCCTCCGAACGGCGGCGCACAAGACTGCGATGTCTTGGCACTGAGATTCGAGGCAGATGCTAATTGGTGCTATCCGTCCACCTCTCCGAAGATGCCAAGTTGATTTATGGCACCGTGTATCGGAGGTTTAGACGGATGCGGCCGATGTAGCAGACTTCGTCAGATTCCCCCTCGTCTGAGGGGTTTTTGATTGTGGGGACGCTCTTCCCTGCAGGCGCAAGCCCCTGCAGTTAATTACGCTACCGCATTGCGGTAACAACTTTCTCCTTCTCCAGCTGGTCACTTCGTGTCGTGGGTGTTTGTTTTGTTTGTGGTTGCCCGTGGATTGTTTACGGAGACCGAGTTATGTCGTCGCCCGTAGGGCGTGGACTAGGCCAAATCCGTGTTTTCTTAGATTTGGGTTTGGGGTTTTGGTTTGAGGATACGTTAGCCATATTTGAGGCTAAGATCAACTCAAACGTTTGTTAAGGATACGTTAGTCCAGTTTGAGACTAAGATCAACTTAACGGGATCGTTTAGATCCGACAAAAGAGCAATTGGCTCTAATGTTCCAGTTTAGGGACATAGTGGTCCATTAAATTTATGGCCGTCGGGACCCGTCACCTCTCTGACGACGTTGAAGGATTACAACGACAGGTGTCAGAGGAGTTCAGAGATGTACCCTTGAACCAATGAGTTGATTGGGGGGATTCATAGTCCAATTTGGGACTAAAGTCTGTTTGAACGTTTAAGGATACGTTAGCCATATTTGAGGCTAAGATCAACTTAAACGGTTGTTAAGGATACGTTAGTCCAGTTTGGGACTAAGATCGACTTAACGGGATCGTTTAGATCCGACAAAAGAGCAATTGGCTCTATTGTTCCAGTTTAGGGACATAGGGGTCCATTGCCAGTTTAAGGACATAGTGGTCCATCTCCAGTTTAGGGACATAGTGGTCCATTGGTAGTTTAAGGACGCATAAGTTCATGGGTTTAAGGACCCCACAGTCCATATGGGTGTGTTTAAGGACGCATTAGTCCGTTAGTTTAAGGACGCATAAGTCCGTGGGTTTGAGGACCCCACAGTCCGTGTTGATGTGTGGTTGTCGGGACCCGTTACCTCTCTGAAGACGTTGAAGGATTACAACGACAAATATCAGAGGAGTTCCGAGATGTACCCTTGAACCAATGAGTTGGTTGAAAGAGCAGATGTGCTCAGATCAAGATGATTTGAGGACTTATGGCCAGTTTAGGCTAAGTCCAGTTATGTTTGAAATATTGGCCCTCTGTTGGTCCATTGAAGGAGAGGCTTTGCCTCTGAAACTTAGCCAATTGGGCTGAAGCTAGTGTTAAACACTAGAAACCAACAGTGTTGAACACTGGGAATAAGATAGCAAGTTAGTGTGAAACACTAAAAGATAATCAGTGTTAAACACTGGGAACAGTGTTTTCAAATTAGTGTTAAACACTAAGCAAATCAGTGTTAAACACTGCAAATAGAGTTTTCCAAATTAGTGTTAAACACTAAGAAAATCAGTGTTAATCACTGAGGACAAAGTCTTCGGATTAGTGTTAAACACTAAGGGGAGAGGGGTCACGTGTGGACACGTGAGAGCGCCCTGATTTCCCTTATCTTATTCTGCAGATCAGTGTTTTAACTCTTTTAATTCTGACGGCCATCATGTGTGAGCACGTGATGGAGGCCCCCGCTCTGGTCTGTTGGAATGCTCATTAGGGGTCACGTGGTGACACGTGAGGGCGCCCTAAATGCGGAGCCACATCTCCTTTGTTTTATCCTCAAATCTGTGAATAAGTGTTAAACACTTTTCCTTTTTATTTCGAGCATCACGTGTTGACACGTGATGGGGATTTATGCGCTGACTGTTAGAACGTTTGCTAAGGGGTCACGTGGTAAACACGTGAGAGCGCCCAAAGCCTTCATTCCCATTGATCTTTCTTTCTGCGTTTTGAGAGTCACGTGGGAGCACGTGATGGCATCAAAAAGTGGGGCCAGATCCCCTTTATTTTGTTCTGCAAACAAGTGTTAAACACTTTTAATTTTCATAGCCATCACGTGTGGGCACGTGATGTATAATCATGCCCTGATTTATTAGAACATTTATTAGGGGTCACGTGGTAACACGTGAGAGCGCCCAGAATTGTTTCTGCCTTTACTTTTGTTCCATATATAATGAGGGTCACGTGGGAGCACGTGGAGTGATGCTTCAAAGTTCTTTGCAGGGGATCTTTTCAAGGGTCACGTGGGGGCACGTGACCCTAGTTCTTTTCATGAACAGAGATCTTTTAAGAATTGAATTCTTATTTAGGATGAAACCCTGATTTCTTTTCAAAGGAATTAAATTCCCAGATATGTAAAAGAATTAAATTCTTGATTAGGGTTAAACCCTAGTTTTTTTTTAGGAGAATTAATTCTCAAAACTCAATTCCCCTTCTAAGTTTAGGATCTGCATGGCAGGATCTCGACCCGATGAGAATTAAATTCTCAAGTTATGGGGAGATGTGCTCTGTGCAGATCTTCAACCAGAAGAAGAACTAAGTTCTTTTTGTATAAGAGTTAAACTCTTGGATTTTGAGAATTAAATTCTCTGTTTGAAGTTTATCTTTTTCCCTTTTCTTACCTAGGGTTTTCTTTGTTGAGAATTAAATTCTCCTTTCTTTTCTTCCCTCTTGAGAATTAAATTCTCCTCTCTCTGTTTTTCTCTCAAAAAAGTAGATCCCCCCTCTCTTCTCTTCTTGGCTCCTATTTATAGGAGAAGGAAGAGAATCAATTTGTTTAGCAAATCTCTCATTGAGAGATTTGATTTGTATGTTGAGAGATTTGATTTGCATTTATCATTAATCTGGGCCTTTAGATCATTCAGTGAATTTTATTCACCGTGGATTTTAAATCCAAAAGATATTCTATTTATTATCTCGGTCAGATTTAGGGGGGAAATCTTTTCAAGTCCAAGATTATTCCATAAATTGGTGATTTTTAATCACCCTCGGATTTCTAATCCAACGGTCCCCATAATCCTTTTCCATTTGGAAAGATTTAGAAGCTTTTAGAATTTAATTCTATTAAATTATAAGGCTTTTAAAGCCAGTCACGTGCTGGCACGTGACCTTTGGTCACGTGTGAGCATGTGACCCCCAATTGGGTTCCTTTCTCAGCCGCTTATTTATGTTTCAGTTTTAACCATCACGTATCAACACGTGACCATTGGTCACGTGTAAACACGTGATACCTCGTTGAGGTAATTTCTGACTTTTAGAATTAAATTCTATTCATTATTTTAGAGGATTTAAAAGCCCATCACGTGTCTGCGCGTGACCCATGGTCATGTGTGAGCACGTGATGCCCCATTGGGGTCTTTTCTGAGTTTTTATTATATCTTTTGACTCCTCCAGCGGGTTCTTAAAGGCCCATCACGTGTGGACACGTAATTCCTCATAACTTTTGATCCCGAATGAATTACGAGGCCCATAATATATCAAATCGAAGGGTTTTTTGAGCCGCTTTCGATACCATCATAATTTATCTGTTTCTCATTCGGGAGTTTGTCAAAAAACAGCCCGGAAGATACTGGTTCCCATTTCCTTAAGCGTATCGCTGTCATTTGATATCTTGGACTCTTCTGCGCCGAAATTTTTGGCGGGAACAGGGACCTTTTCCTCTTTCCACTCCACACTTCGTGTGTCGTTTTCGCGAACCAATCGCGGTTTGCTAACGGTTGCCTTTGGATTTCAAGTTACTAAGATTTGGTCTTTTGCCTGGCGCAGAACTCAAGTATCAATGGCCTCTAACTGCACGAACTGCTCGAAGTGCCACTGCAACGGACGCAACACCTTACCTGGAGGTGTAGCATATGGGCCTCAAGCGGCCTCCTTCCTCGCTCTGCCAGTAGAACATGTGACCCAGGCCACCACCGGCCTGTTTTTCGGGACTATGATCCTACCTGCAAGCTTCTCTATGCCAATGCCTGCACCAGAAGCGAACAAGAAGTCGGTCTTCGACCGGCTCACTGCTACGACGACCCCTATCAACGGGTCGTCCACTACCAAACCAACAGCCTCTGTCTTCGCCAGGCTGGATCAGAACTATGAGGGGCCCGCTAGGAAGCCCATGAACTCTAAGGTGGCTGTCCCAAGGAAGGTAATAACCGCTGCTCCAGAAGTCGTCAAGGCGGCTTCCCTTGTCAAAGAGTCAGTCTTTTCAAGACTGACTATTCCTGCTCCTGCCCCTGCTCGAGGATCTGTCTTCAACAGGTTGAATATCATCCCTCAAAGGACAACCTCAGTCTTTAAGAGGTTAACGCCAGCGGCGCCTCATTCAGACAGGGGGAAAAAAGAAGCTGTCTCTATCTCCAAGCCAGTCCCAGCGGCTCGTCATGCTCGACGTCGCCATTGGCGACGAGTGAGGAAGGCAGGGGGAAACTCCCCCTCAAGGCTAACTCCACCGACTCCAGTGGTGGAAGTCAACGCTGCTGTTCCAACTGGGAATAGCTTTGAACCGCTGAGGAGGGTACGTAAGAACTCTCCAACTGCTACACTAAAAAGATCTCCTCCACCTATGGAGAGAGTTCCGGAAACAAAGCAGGAACAGCCCCCTCAACTGCTGTCCTCAAAAATTTATAAAGTTTGGCGGAGGGTTCAAGACTCCGTGATTGACCCAGATCACTCTCGTCAATAGAAAAAGGCGAAGGTGCAAAAAGAAAAGGACCGTCCTAGTCCTATTAAACAGCAGAGGACAACAGTCGCTAGGGTGCCCACTGCAACGGCCCCTTCAACTTCGACGGCCCACAAAAGAAGAAGGTCGAAGAAAACCCCCGTGCCCGCGGCAAACGCCAAAGATGGTGAACCTAAACGCCCTAAGTTCGGGGGCATAATAGTTCATACAGTGTACATGGCATCGGTAAAGGAGGACAGCCGCGCATCCACGAGTCATAGACTGCTTACACGGTCAGTGACCAAGGCTCAAGAGCAACAGCAAAAGCTCCAGGAGATGATGAACGCGATGGCCGCACTCACTGGGCCAAAAGAAACCCCTGAGACGTCCTCGGATGAACGTCAGGAACAAGAAACTGACGCGGAGTTCCTTCGTCGCATATTGGAGAAGAAGGATAAAGAAGCTGCGGAACAATCAACCAGCATAAAGAAAATAGCCATCCTGTTCCAGGACATGGTGGGCATGATGATTCAACAAGATCCCGCTGCTGAAGATCCCCCGATCGTCCTTGAAGACGATAGGGGAGAAACGTCAAATCCTCCACCGGCTCTGTCAACAGCCAAGGAGGAGGCGATCTCCAAAGCCGACCTGGACGAATATATAGCTCAGCAGATCCGGGTTCATCAAGCGACTGAAGCAGCGGGTCAGGTCGTAAAAACGGGGCGACCATATCCAGGCTGGTACGACCAGATCAGGTACCCGCCAGGTTATACGATACCAAAATTCCATGTGTATAAGGGGACTGGCAATCCCCACCAGCATGTCGCCCAGTTCAGGGCGCTTTGCGGCAACACTGGCGGTGATGATAAATTGTTGCTCCGCCAGTTCGTTGGTAGCTTGTCAGATACGGCGTTCGAGTGGTATTCCGAGCTCCCGAATGACTCTATCAAAACCTTTGCTGAAATGGAACTGCTGTTTACCCAACGTTTCGCGAGTGCCAGCGAGCGTACCCCGATAACGGCATTGATTAATGCCAGGGTGAAGCCGGATGAAACATGGGTCCAATATGCTATACGGTGGCGAAATCTATGGTCAAAATGCGAGCAGCGTATAGAAGAAGCTTCCGCAGTGGGAATGTTTGTGGGAACCCTCGATCCGCAAGCAACCATCTCGCAATTTATGATGTTCTTCAAGCCGACCACCTTCCAGGCACTAATCGACAAGCTGGCGCAAATGGATCAAATGGGCCATAAACCTCCTCCTCCAAAGCCGTACTCCCGAAATGAGAAGGGAAAGGGGAAAGCGATCGTTGTCGCTAATGCTCAACAGCAACCGAACAACTCGAAGCCGGTCATTCGTCAAAATAATATGCGCCCGTATGTAGCCCTTAAGGAGAGAATGGGACGTCCTTACTCGTTTCCCCGGGATAAAACGAGAAGGTTATTCGAGCTGGCGTTGCGCAACCGACTCATAAATCTGCCGGATCCAAAACGTCCGTCGCAACCAAGTGACGTCAATGAGCCCAACTACTGTCCTTATCATCGAGTACTGGGTCATCCGATCGAGGATTGCTACGTCTTCAAAAATTGGCTTGAAGATCAGTACCGACAGGGCAAGTTTGCATTGTCCGACAAATGGAAGGTGAATCCACTGCAGCCCCACACCTCTAAGGGAGTGAATACGCCGGGGGCAACATGCTCTGTCGTTGAAGAAGCTCCTTGGGAGGTTGTATTATCAGCCAAGACAAAGTGGATGCTGAACGACCTTCAAACATGCCCAGCGATTAAGTGGAAGAACCCGTTGGAGCCGCTGATCATTGAAGGGATATTGAAGCCTCGTCCAACTCAAAAGATCGATGGAGGTGGCCCAAGCATTCATAACCAGCCGTCGAAATCTTCAAAGAAGAAGAAAAAGAAGTCGAAGAAGCCCGTGAAGCCCGGCGACAAGCGCACGGACTTGCAAAAATAAATTGACGCGCTGGAGGAATACAACCAGAAGGCACGGACTCCCATTACATTCCAAGAATTCCTCAATCACGTCTTTCAAGAGGAAGACGAGGGAGAAAGTTCATCTGATGAATCTGAAGAATACGTGGCGAGCTGTCATGTGATTTCCCATTCGTTCATGGGCGATGAGGAGACTCCTTGTACTGAAACACTGGGGGCAGATCCCGAACCAAAAATTCTGGGGCCATCGGATGAAGTAATCGATGCATTCTTCAATGAAGCTCTCTTAAAAAGCAAAGCCGATCGGGAGCGCGAGGCGGTCATATTCGAAAGGGCCAAGCGCCAGCGCCTTGACAGAAAAATTGAGATACTCCCACTAGAGCAAAGTACACTCACTGCGGATAAAATCAAATTCAAGATTAGGAAAAGGTTCGCTAAAGCCGTGTCAATGGGTATGAAACTACCATCCTCTGAGGGGAGTGTTACGGGTGAAGCGGAAATGCACCCCTCCTATTGCTTGTATCATCGGAAGATTTCGCACTCCACTGAAGAATGCAAAGCTTTCAATAGATGGTGGAAAGGATATGTTGCTTACCGACAACAGGATAAGCGGGAGAAGCGCAAGACTCGCCGGGAGCAAAACAGTGCGACCGAAAGGCTTAACAGAACTACCGGCAATTGTCGCATGGTCAATGCCGGAGGATCACAAGTGCTCACATTCGGGAGTGATTTCGACGAGGAGCTGGAGCTTAGCCCCCTCTTTAAAGAGTCCACTTCGGGAAAAGAAGAAGAGCCGAAGATTTATGAAAATATCCGGCTGCATAATTGCACGTTGCCCGAAAAGAATCTCGGACCCCCAAACAAAAAAGATAAAGGGAAAGAAAAGGTCTCTGAGGACATCGTCCTAGACGACCAAGTCATGGAAGAGCTAACTGCCAAAGACCTGTCGAAGAAAAATAAGGTGGATTACAACGTCTTAGCGCATCTGAGGAAGCTACCATTGCAGCTCAGCATTCTTGACGTCCTTTTACTATCAAAGGAGGCGAGAGATTCATTAATTAAGGCATTACAGGACCCGGAGCAGTTCTAAGCTTTCCTGGTCGAAGAAAAAATGAAGGATGAATTGGAGGAAGTGCATACGGCCGATATCACTTTTGGCGATGAAGACCTTCTCCTTGGGACGTGCGAACACAATCGCCCCCTCTATGCTCAGGATACTGCCATGATATAAAGATAGGCAAAATCCTGATCGATAACGGATCGTCTGTTAATCTCCTTAACGTGCGGGTGTTGAAGGAAATCTGCATGAGCGTCCAGCACCTTGCTCGGGACAAGATCACCATCTCCGGGTTCGACTCCCAATCATCAAAGACTCTTGGATCTGTGATACTGACGCTACGCTTTGGGTTGCTCGTCACGGACATTAAATTCCACGTCATAGATGCCAAGACATGCTACAACGCTCTACTCGGCCGACCATGGTTACACGAGTATAACATCATCCCTTCTACACAGCATCAGTGTATGAAATATTTTAGGGATGGTCTCGAGTATACCGTGACAGGAGAACTGAATCCGTTTTCCGTAAACGAAGTTCGCAAATATGAAGATGACAAATACTTCTTGCCGAATTTCGAAGACACAGAAAGGTGTCGCAAGCCGGAGAACAAAACTAACGCAACCATCCCTGTCTTCGGCAGTGATACCGAGGAAGAGGAGGAGATAGTTTATTCAGGTCCGCCCCAATACACCAAGCCGGGACCATCCGCTCCTACGTTGATCTTTGGTAGTGATTCGGAGGATGAGGTCCATGTTGTATTCCCTGCTCGACCTTCAATACGAGCTTCCGCTGACGAAGAGCAAAGTATACAAGTCGCTATGGTGCCGCTTAAACATTATAAAGAACTGGATGCGCTCGGTACCGACAATATAGAGGAGCTGAAGACGTTCTATATCCCTCTCAGGCGAGAAAGCGAGAGGGCAATTCTATTCTACCGCTCTGAAGAAAATAAAGTGGAGAAAGAAATCTGGCACGGGGCGGATCCTACGCTGGACAGGCTTCAACCCATTCGTCTACCCAGATATTATACAGAAGGCTTGAAGAGGCTGTTGAAGCGCCAAAGGATACCCTTCAAACAGACCATTAGAAAGGCCAAATTCTATGACAGGGTCTGGAACGTCCCCGGAACTCAGCACAAGCTGCCTAGTGGGAGGATGGAGACGATCGGGCTCGGATACATTCGCTCCAAGAAACGAGAGCTACTCCACGACTGTTACGTCGTGCACGACTTCAATGAAGAAGCAGATGCTCAATGAGAGGACACTAATCCTGAACCAGTAAAAGTTCCTGATGCAAAAGTGCCCAGTCCGTCGTTTGAAGAACAAATGGATAGGCTTATAAGGGAAGCTGGTCAAAAAGTCCGAGATTATCACAACCGCGAAATGGCCATTTACGAGAAAGCCAAAACGCAACGCCTCTTTCAACAGGCCGTCAAAGATGAAAGTGCCGCCCCCTGTCAACCTGTTATAAAAAATGCTCGACGTAGAGGCAGAAACAAGTCGAAAGGCCAAAAAGCGCTCAACAGCAACAAAGCAGGGCTAAGAAGCCACGCAAACGGGAGTCGAGCGTTATTGATCTATCCCTCATGAAGAAAATGGGTCGAGCGTACTCGTTTCCTCGGGACAAGACGAAGAAGATACTTGATCTTGCTCTAAAACATCAAATGCTTACACTGCCGGAGTCCAAAAACCCCGAACAAGCAGGAAAAGTCTCTGACCCAAACTATTGCTCTTACCATCGAGTAATAGGGCATCCTCTTGAAGATTGCTTCACCTTCAAGAATTGGGTTGAAGATCAGTATCAGCTTGGCAAATTCGCTCTGTCTGACAACTGGAGGATAGCGCCGCCACAGAAGCACGAACCCAAAGCCACAAGAACAGAACCAACTCCACATTGGGATTGGAAGCGGATTCGCACTTGTCACATGATAACAATATTAAAAGAAGAGCCCGAGAACATGGATAGCCTTCCCTGGTGCTTCGAAAACAGCAATGATGAGGTGATCTCAGAATTCCGCCAGCTCCGAAAGAACTGGAGGATGGAATACATACCACTGCAGATAACCTCAAAAAAATTGAGTTGGGGATGGCAAGTGACCCACGGCCGACATTCGTCAGTGAGCTGCTATCTGAAGAAAGGGTGGCTGCGTTAAAAGACATCCTTGTACAGCACAAAAATTGCTTCGCATGGAACTATTTCGAGATGCCAGGACTAGATCCAGAAATTGCTGTGCACAAATTGGCGATATCCCCGAACGTCAAGCCAGTCAAACAGGCGCCGAGGAGAATGCGGCTCGAGCTTAAGATGAGCATCAACGCCGAGGTTAAGAAGTTAATCGACTCTGGCTTTATCCAGGAGGTTCAATATCCTGAATGGATCGCTAACATCGTCCCGGTGATGAAGAAAAATAGGACGGTGCGCATATGCGTGGACTTTCGGGATCTCAACAAAGCCTGCCCGAAGGATGATTTCCCGGTGCCAGTCACCGAACTGATGATAGACAATACGTCCACTCATGAGGTTTTCTCCTTCATGGATGGCTCATCAGGGTATAATCAGATAAAGATGCATCCCGAAGACCAGAAGCATACCGCTTTCCGGACCCCTTTGGGAATATTTTGTTACAAAGTGATGCCCTTCGGTCTAAAGAACGCCGGTGCCACCTATCAAAGGGCCATGACGAAGATCTTTGATGACCTTATACATGAAATCGTCGAGTGCTATATCGACGACCTCGTGGTTAAGAGCAAATCATAGGAGAAACATCTCGAGCATCTAAAGACTGTATTTTCGACGCCTTCGACAGTACAACTTGAAGATGAACCCTCTCAAGTGTGCATTCGGAGTTTCTTCGGGCAAATTCCTGGGATTCATCGTCCGACACCGAGGTATCGAAATAGATCAGTCAAAGATCAAGGCGATCATGGAAATGCCTCCGCCGAGAACTCTCAAACAGTTGCGATCTCTCCAAGGAAAGCTCCCATATATTCGGCGATTTATAGCCAACCTCTCTGGCAAGTGCCACCCTTACAGTCACCTGATGAAGAAGGGGACTCCATTCGTCTAGGATCAAAAATGCCAGGGCGCGCTGGACGAGATTAAACAGTACCTGCAGAACCCGCCAGTGTTGGCTGCTCCGGTTAAGGGAAAACCTCTCATTCTCTATACAACTGCCCTCGAAGGTTCCTTAGGCGCATTATGGGCGCAAGAGAATGACCAAGGGAAAGAAAGAGCACTCTACTACTTAAGTCGAGTTCTTCTGGGGGCAGAAAGTAACTACTCTCCCATTGAAAAACACTGCCTGGCATTGATCTTTGCGATAACAAAGCTCAGGCACTATGCGTTGGCGCATGAGGTCCGTCTCATTTCGAAGGTGGACCCCCTTAAATATTTGATGTCGAAGGCCCTATTGACGGGACGACTCGCTAAATGGGCCCTGCTCTTGATGGAGTTCTCGATAACATATCAACCTCTCAAGGCAGTCAAAGGCCAGGCCATCACCGACTTCCTCGCTGAGCACCCGATACCCGCCGATTCTCCTTTGAATTGCGATCTTCCAGACAAACATGCGTTTGATGCGATCGACGGTGGTGATACCCGATGGGAACTTTATTTCGATGGAGCATCTTCTCTGAAGAAGCGCAGACAAAGTACCCCTATAATCAAATCGGGGGTAGGACTCATCTTTGTAACTCCACAAGGAGGAATAATGCGCTTCGCTTTCTCCTTAACAGAGCCGAGGACGAATAATGAAGCCGAATACGAAGCTTTGATAACAGGCCTCGAGATCGCCATCGACATGGGAATTGAAAACCTCCTCATATACGGAGATTCTCAACTGGTCGTTAGTCAAGTAAACGGCGACTACCAAATGTGCAAACCGGAGTTGGTGAAGTATGGTGAAAAGATGCAACAACTGTTGACCCAAATTCCCTCCTATGCTTTGGAAAGCATACCACGCGCGGAAAACAGCAAAGCAGACGCGCTGGCCAAGCTTGCTAAAGAACTGGCTGACGAGAACCTCGACGACGTTAGAATCGTGGTACAAAGCCGTCGGGTGGTTGCCCCAGCAGAAATACCTCCGGAATCATCCGAAGAAAAGGGATCGACTGAACATACGACCTTGCAAATAAAAGACCAGGAAAAGGCTGAGGATTGCAGAGAAGTCTTTATAGACTACTTCAAATATCGTCGAACGCCCGAAGACACGTCCTCAAGACACCAGCTCATGAAACGAGCTCTGTCTTTCGCCTTCGTTAACGATACTCTGTACAAGAGGTCGTTTGATTCTCTGTGGCTGAGATGCCTAGGTCCTGATGAAGCGGAAAGAGTCGTTCAAGAAGTTCATGACGGACTCTGTGGTTCTCACCAAGTAGGCCCGAAGATGAAGTTGAAAATCAAACGGATGGGCTACTACTGGCCCACGATGATTCAGGATTGCCTCGAATATGCGAAGCAATGCTACTCATGCCAAATCCATGGGGACTTCATCCACCAGCATCCAAATCCACTACATCCAACGGTGGCTAGCTGGTCGTTCGAAATGTGGGGAACTGACATAGTCGGCCCCATCGAACCAGCATTGTCCAGGGGACATCGTTTCATCCTGGCGACGACTGACTAGTCCAAATGGGCAGAAGCAGTACCGCTGAGGGAAGTGAAGACGGAGAATATCCTCCATTTCTTCAGGACGCACGTAATATATCGGTTTGGGACCCCGCGACGGACCATCTCCGATAACGGGCCAGCTTACAGAAGCCACAAGATTAGTCGCTTCGCGCAACAACACAATATAGACTGGAGATATTCCTCAGTTTATAATCCGCGAGCTAATGGTCTAGCCGGGGCCTTCAACAAGACCCTAACGAAGATCATGAAGAAGACGGTGTCCCAAAATAAGAAGGACTGGCATGAGAGGTTGCAAGAAGCTCTTTGGGCGTATTGAACTACGTTCAAGATGGCCACGAACACAACGCCGTACACGTTGGTATTCGGTACGGAAGCAGTACTCCCCCTCGAGATAGAGTTACCCTCGCTATGAGTGGCGGTCCACTATGAGTTGACGAACGAAGAAAACGCTCACCTTCGGCTTGAGGAGCTTGATGCCCTTGAAGAAACACGGCTCATAGCGTAACAAAATCTGGAAGCTTATAAAGCAAAGATGACGCGCTTATATGAAAGATTGACCCGGCCGAGGACATTCCGCCAATGCGAACTCGTGCTAGTGGTCAAAAGGCCTATGATCCCCAATCGCGCCAAGCGGGGAAAATTCGAGCCAAACTATGAAGGCCCATACATCATAGACAAAGTCTACCAGGGTGGAGCCTATCTACTCATAGATATGCACGGTGAAAGGCCTTTCAAGCCAATAAATGGCCGCTTCCTAAAGAAATACTACGCTTAGCGAGTTACTGCCTAGGTCAATGATAGATGACGACGACTATGTCTGCTCGCTATCTTCCTAAGCTCAAACTTTATAAGCAGTGGCCAGCCTTCTCCTGATCGGACCGAAATGTCCTTAAACTAATGGCGGACCGAAACGTCATTAAACTAATGGCGGACCGAAACGTTCTTAAACTACTACCGCAGCATCCTTAGGCTGACGGGATTAAAAAAAATATAAAAAAATATATAATAAATAAAAACGGTATGTTCATAAGCAAAAAGGGCACGGATGAAAACCCGAAAGGGCTCCGTGAGTAAAAACAGCAGGGCTACCGGCGAGTGTTCGTGAAAACCCGAAAGGGCGCGACCTCGTAAAAAAAAAGAGAGAGAAGAAAATAAAAAGAATAAAAAAAAGGTATGTCCATAAGCAAAATGGGCACAGATGAAAACCCGAAAGGGCTCCGTGAGTAGAAACAGCAGGACTACCGGCGAGTGTTTGTGAAAACCCGAAAGGGCGCAACCTCGTTAAAAGACACTTATAGGGTCCTCTCGACCTTGTAAGGAGAAACCACCCGCGTGAGATCCTTACGACTCACAAGGGAGCAACACACTTAGGGATCCCCACGATTTCTAAGGAGAAAATACACTTGCGAGATCCTCACGACTCGTAAGGAGAACCCTCTTATGAGACCCTCACGACTCATAAGATTTGAAAGTCTTAAGTTACAGAGACCTAAACCTGTGCTTAAGCAACCCCCACAACTTCCGATATTTCCCTATAAGTGGTCTAATACTGGCTCTTGTATACAATCCACGGGCGCGAATAAACATTTCCCTAATCAAGTCCCATCCGAGACTGGGGATATGTTCGCATGGTGAACAACCCTTGTAAATCCTCTCGATTTATGAGGAGAAAACCCTCCTGGAGGATCCTTACGACTTACAGAGGAACAAACACTTAGGAATCCTCACGATTCCTAAGGAGAAAATACACCTACAAGATTCTCACGACTCGTAGGGAGAAATACCTTTGTGAGACCCTTACGGCTTATGAAGTCAAAAGCTTTAGTCGACAGGACCTTAACCCTGTTCGCTAAGCCACCTTTGGTCGACATCGACAGAGGCAAGTGATGATTCGCTCCTGCTAATATCCCAGTTGTAGCGGTGCTGATGCCGAAATCGGTGTTTAATTTCAGGTTTATGGCGAAAAGCCAGTAGGCCACACATGCATATGAAACAGCCGAAATGATGGGGCAACTTGCAATACAAAGCAGCAAGTAAAAATGTATGCATGCAAAATAGCCGAAATGATTGGGCAACTCGCAATAAAAAGCAGCGAGTAAAAATAAAATAAATAGCCGAAATGATTGGGCACCGCGAAAAATAGCCGAAATGATTGGGCAATCGCGACCTTCGCGATATAAAAGCTGAAATGATAGACCATCGCGGAAATAAAACAAAAAAAAAGAAATGATAAAACTTTGGCCCTACAGTTGAGATCACATCGATTCCTGTATACAATCCAAGGGCGCAAACAAAGAGGGAACCATACTTTCCCAACAGGCTCCACCAGAAAACGAAGCCAAAACTCGACGGTTCATCCCAACCCCGGAGAAACCAGTGTCTCCGCGGGAAATTCTCGATCCGTTTCAACACCAGGGAAACAAATAATCCTTGGCAAATACCTCAATTTAGGGAAACAAGCGTCCTTGATAAGAGCCTCCTGATTCGCGTCGACTCGCAGAGCAATCAGTGTCTCCGTGGGAAATTCTCGATCCGTTTCAACACCAGGGAAACAAATAATCCTTGGCAAATACCTCAATTCAGGGAAACAAGCATCCTTGATGAGAGCCTCCTGATTCACGTCGACTCGCAGAGAAACCAGTGTCTCCGTGGGAAATTCTCGATTCGTTTCAACACTAGGGAAACAAATAATCCTTCGCAAATACCTCAATTCAGGGAAACAAGCGTCCTTGATGAGAGCCTCCTGATTCGCGTCGACTCGCAGAGAAACCAGTGTCTCCACGGGAAATTCTCGATTCGTTTCAACACCAGGGAAACAAATAATCCTTGGCAAATACCTCAATTCAGGGAAACAAGCGTCCTTGATAAGAGCCTCCTGATTCGCGTCAACTCGCAGAGCAACCAGTGTCTCTGTAGGAAATTCTCGATAACGGTGTCGCATGTAGCTAGACCGAGATGAGTACGGGTCATCCTATGGGAAACGTGGAATATTTTAATCTTACTTTAGGCGTGTTGAGAAAGAAAGGAGGAAGAATAAAGAATATTGAAGAATGGTTGTAGGATCTAGATCTACGTTAAACACTGATGCAAAATATAGATCTAGATTAACTACGGAGGTAAGTTTATATGAAAAGGAGGCTTGTAGGATTTAGTAGTTATGGATGATTAATTAAAGATTACCCTTTTTATCCTTTAACAGATTTAAAACTAGAACGACAGTGATGCATGTAGATTAGGCTTTCTGGAGGGAAAAGGGTTCCCACTCTTAACCCCTATCTCGACATGGAACTCCGTTCATATCTAGCCTTTAGCAAAACAATCATTAATCTAATCTCTAATCGCAGTCGAGACTAACAATAAATTGGTAGCGCGCCCGATTAGGATGTTAATGATTCTTTTGATAAAGTTTATAAACTTTATAGGACGTAAAAAGAGTTTAAAGATCTTCATCATCTATTAACCTACCCTAATCCTATGAACCTTAACAAGCGGAGAATTACTCGCACATATTGGGAGAAGAAGAGATGGAGAGAGAAATCATATTGAAACTATAAAGAAATAGAATAAGAAAAAGAACTACCTTTATTAATCAACAAAATTCATTTACACTTTGTTTCCTTGGAAAATGATTACAAATACTAGTTTGCTTCTCGATCTCTTCTAAGGAGGTAGATGAACCGTTGATGATCAGTCTGGATGCGTGAGCCGTCGTGGACTTCGTGATCGCGTCGACTTGATAATTTTTCCAAGAGGCTCTCGGTCTTTATTTATAGTCCCAAAGCCAGGACCCTAACTTCCTAAATTGGAAACCATCATTTAAGATCCAAATAGAAGAAATCCTAACTCCTAAGTCATCTGGAATGCGGCGGATCCGCGGCCAACAGGTGGGTTTGGCCACGGATCCGCTACCAAGTAGGGGATCTTTTGATTCTCTTTTCTGGGCTTCTATCTTAATGACACGTGGCGATCTTTTGAATCTCAGGAAACTGAAAATATTCTCGTAGTTGCTGCCAGACTTGATTTCTTTATTTTGCTTTCTTAATTAGACAGGTTTGCTCTAACAACTTTGATTCCCTTGATTTTAGCCCTGAAAATTCTGCACAACAACTCCACAAATAATATTAGTAGAGTTTGTTTTATTGAGATATTAATTTCAACATTAAGATTTGGTCAATGGTATTTTTGCATATATTTTCCTACCAAATGTTAATTATAATATATAAACATATGAAAATAGTATTTTTACATATAAATCCTCATATGTATCATATATTATAATAAACACCTTTTCTAATATAGAAATAGTAGGAAAAATGTCATAATAAATGTGCAGTTTTATCAACTGAACAAATACCCCCAAACTTATCTTTGATCGTCCCGAGCAAACTAGTTTATTCAAAAGAAGGAGAAAAAGAAAAGAGAAAACTAAGCACACTTTCGTAAGCAAACACGATTGCACTGAGCACGTGCAACATGCCGTTAAACCTTTAGGTGTCCCTAGTAGGAAGAGTGTTGTCTCCTGAGGTTTTTCAGCGGATTACACCCACAAAATCCTATAATAAAAGAGAGATGGTGAAATTTACATATAAAGATAAGAACCATAAAAGAAATACTTTGAAAATTTAGAGTTTCCAACTACACTAGTTTTTCAGTTGTCATGAGCCCTATCTCAATAGTCATGAAAAGATGTTAGAAATCATATCATCTCTCAATAAAACATCGTCTTTATTCTTCATTCCTATCTTTCATCCAAACATCGATCATATACCCCTACGTGTGTGTATAGAACATCTCTACACTCGGAGAATTCAATTCAAGCTATCATACTCTTGTCCATCTACCTTAGTACTTTTTAATTTGATGAATATTTGGTTGGATTTGCTCGCACATTTTTCATGCGACCGTTAATATTTCTTGAGGTACTAACCGACCGATTACTCATGTGCTTGCTGATTAGTGTTTTCCTCGCCTTGCACTACCTAAGGCTTAGCAGTGCCTCCCAGATCAGTTGGTCTAAGGCACTAGGTGATGAAGCACCCTTGCTATATTTTTTTATTGCTGCCTTGGTGATAACAAAACCAGTGTTCATTTTTCTCCACCATTTTATCTTTTATTCATTTATAATATACTTTGGCTTTTAGATAAAAGCATTTCAAGGTATCCTCTACTATCCCGAGTTTCAAGACGTGTGTAAGTGCGTATAGTAGGGTATCAACATTCAAATGTTCGGCTTTCAGAATAGGAACTATTTTTCAGACTTATTTTTATCCTCAGATTAGTGACTTCTTTCATCTTACTAACCCTTGGGACAACGGCTCATAACTACTTATTACTAGTTCGTTTAAGAAAACTTCTAATTTTCTTGGTTTTCTTGAACTATTCCTATCTTTTAAATATAATTTTTCACTTTCTACTCTTTTGTTATATAAGAATTTTTTTAAAAATTTTTTGAAAATGTTGTGCTTATGCAAAGTATGATGCAAATTGATGCGTAAATAAGCACAAACCTCCCCCAAACCTGTTTACAGCAGTGTCCTCACTGATGTCATCCGTTAAGCTCAAAAACCTGTAGACTTGGGAGGAAAAAGGGGACAATAAATAATGCAAGTGAAATCCTCCCCCAAACTTATTTTTGGCTCATAATCTTATAAAAATTTATTTTCTTTCAAGAGCCAAAATATCCCCCCCCCCAAACTTGAGTTAAATAATATTAAGCTTTTAAAATTATTGGGGAGGTTAAAGTTATTGGTCAAAGTAAAGCCTTACAGAGACCAAAAGTCAACACTGACCATTCAAAAATTTTATTGATGAAGCACCAAGGTTGGTGGAAGAACATGTCACCTTTCGATGTGAAGAAGTGGAGAGGTGATAAGAGGTGTAATGAAAAAGGATTGCGTCTCAATTTGGAGAGACGACACAGTGATAGTGATGATGGATTACTCGCATTATCGTGATTGTCCAGAAGAAGGGGTGGAGGTTCAATTTCTTTATCTTGGAGTTGATTCATCTCAACACTCGTGTCTTTTAAAAATGCGAGTTCATCAGCGAAAATTTCCTCAAAGCTTTCATCGATACCCGAAGAATAATGTCATCAGAAAAAATGGGGTGGTCGTCAGACTCCATAAAAAGTTCCTCATCAACGTTAGATGTTGACCCGGACAACTCGGTGGAAGAGTCCGTGTATGTATAATACATGGTTGGGTCAAGCAACAACATATGAAAAGAGTCAGTATCATGAGGTTGATCAAATTCGCTGCTGTCGACATCCATTAATTCGACAGAACACACATGAACATAGGGTTCGGAGGGTTCATTTCACAACCTGTAAATGTTAAGCTCAATTGACTTCTTTCCAAAGGATAGGGTCATAGAGCCGTTTCTACAATTGATTACTGCGTTGGAAGTTACTAGGAAAGGTCGACCGAGTATCACCGGGATTTGATTTCATAGGTTCGCTACAGGTTGTGTATCAATAACGATAAAGTCCACAGGAAATATAAATTCCCCGACTTTGATTAACACATCCTCTAGCTCACCCCTAGGTTGGGTGATAGATCGATCGGCCATCTGAAGAGTGCAATGCGCAGGTTTTAACTCTTCGGTCCTTAATTGCTCATAAATAGAATACGGAAGCAAGTTAACACTAGCATCTAAATCGAGTAGAGCATGATTGATATTTTTACCCCCAATAGAAATAGATTTTGTAGGACTTCCGGGGTCCTTTCGTTTCTTGGGTAGTTGTTGTGTAAAAGCAGTACTCACATTACTCGCAAGGAAAACTTTTTTAGGTACTTGAACTTTTCTCTTCCTAGTACACAAGTCCTTTAGGATTTTCGCATAAGACGGAACTTGTTGAATAGCATCTAGGAGAGGAATGTTTATGTTAACTTGCTTAAAAATTTCCACAATCTTCTCCATTTGTGGACTTGGTCTGTTGCCCCTTAACCTGTTTGGATAAGGTGCTTTATCAATAAGGGTTTGGTCCAACATTGGAGAGGATTGTGGGGATGGAATGGATCCCAGAATTGGAGTGGGGATCGTTTTAGGTAGATTCGAGGAAATGGGCTGAGGGTTTGAGCCTTGTGGGAAGCGTATAATAGGCTCGGAAGAAGGCGGGAGACTAGACGAATTAGGGGAAGAAGTAGAAGCCGGGGTATCATTGGTATCACTAACATCATCAAATTGCTCACCTACTCGGTTATTCAGCACTTTTCCCGATCTCAACGTAGTAACGGCATTCACATTATGATTTTGTGAGTGGCCAGGATTCGGTAGGGGTTGAGATGGGAGTTTTCCTTTCTCTCTCGCACTCATAGCGGCGTTCAACTGCGCAATTTGGTTTTCTATTGATTTAATACTCTCACCGTGGGAGGCGGAGTCTTTCTTTATGGTATCAATAGAAGACTTCATATCAGCCGACATTTGAATGGAATGTTTCATAAACAAATCCAAAGTTTGTGCAAGTGAAGAGTTATCAGTACCGGCCAATTGCGGTGCAGAAGTGTTGGCCGTATTTTGAAAATTTTGTGACTGAAAGGGGTGCTGACTTTGTGGTTGTGGTTGCTGTGGAGGAGGTCTTTGAAAATTGCTTTGGAACTGGTTTTGATTTTGGGGTTGGTTTTGGTTCCAAGCAAAGTTAGGATGATTCCTCCATCCTTGATTGTATGTGGAAGAATAAAGATCGTTTCTAGGTCGCTGCTGAAAAGCAGCATTAGTTTGCTCGTGACCTTGAAACGATGCATTCATAGGACATTCTTCCGTCAAGTGTGAAGGATCTGAACAGCAACCACACACGGTCTTGGGAAGCGCTACCTGATTTAGGGAGACTAATGAGAATTTGTTCTCAATAGCGTCGAGTTTCTTCTGCATCGCTGCCATTTCGGCTTTTACTGCGATAGAAACATCGAGCTGATGAATACCTCCCCTAGATGAAGGTGGTCTAACACTTTCCCACTGCAAAGTGTTTTCAGCGAGATCTTCCAGATATTTCCAAGCTTCACCGTCATCTTTAGACATGAAATTGCATTGACATATTGTTTCAAGCATCTGCTTTGTTGCTGGATTAATGCCCTCGTATATAATTCGGCACAAATCCCATCTTTGTATTCCATGATGAGGACATTGGACAAGCAGATCCTTGTGTAAGTCTACGGTAGCGCCCCGGCCGTCTAAAGACGCCAAATGCGGAACAAAAACTTTTTAACTGGCGCTATCGTATACTTTAACCCGGATCTGCCATTATTGCTAAACTAACAAACTGTAAAGAGTGTAGAAAGGTTATACCGAACGATCCGAGTCCTTCGTTCTTTAACCATCATCCTACGCTCCGTTGCGGCTGCTCCGATCTCGTCGATCTCCGATCTGCTCGTCCAGGTGGCACCACGTCAACGATTCTTTAAACGGGCTCCCGCCTCTGACTCGAGGCAACTCGGTCGTCAAGTTTGCTAAAAGAGACGACCAAGAATGATGTAGAGAATGAGTAGAAGACTTTGTCTCGTTCCGTCCAAAGCTATGGACGAACGGTTAATGAAGTTGCCGTGGGAATCGGGTGATGGAATGAAATGAGCTGTGAAATTCCATACACCGAAAACTATCATAATCTTTTTCTAGCAAATGAAAACATCAAGTGAGAGAGAGAGAGGAGGGGCCGGCCATATATAGGGATGGGGGGGTGAGTGTAGGAGAGAGGAGGGTGACCACAAGGAAAAATATCAAGTGTGAACACAAGAAAATATCTCAAGTGTGAACACAAAGTGTGAACACACCAAAAGCAACCAGTAAGGAATAAGTGAGTCATAAGCCTTGTCACCACCTTCTAGATGCTTCTAGAACCTTCCACACTCATCTCAAGAAAAGATAAATCCATCTTTAACCGAATGTTAAAAGACGGCTGATAGAAAACTGGAAACTGTCAACTTCCAAAAGTGATCCTGAAACGACTTTCAGGATAACCCCGTAACTGTATAAATATACCCGCATTTGTATTACGACCGAATACAAATGCAACTGAGATAAAGATATTATATCTACTCAATATTGTAACACCCGAGCCCAATAATACCATTTCTGTTACTGGTTGAGTGTTAGACATTGCTCATTTCAATTATCTTGCTCATTTGGTTCTTGTTGCAAAATTTTAACCGGCTAAGTCATTTTTGCCTATAACAAATTTTAACACCTAAAATGAAATTTGAAATATCCGTATTGACCTACTCGTCACCACTAGTCGCGTGGTAGCGTCCGCGCGTCGAGATTTCATCCCGTTCGGTGAAACGGGCGAGTTTAGGCGGCTACGCGCGCGTGCAAGTGTCCGACTTGGGGGCATGCATTTTAATCATAAGATATCTCATTTTAAAATTTGGAACTCGCTTAAAATCCTATTATTTGAATTTCAAATATTTGGGCGCAACCCGGGCGCGATTTGGAAATGTTTCATTTAGCGCCAAAATCCCCATTTAATTTAATATACTAAAACTATATAATATATTCTGTTACAGTTTAACTAAAGAAATCTTTTAAATCTTTAATCTTAATTTTCCTTTTCAAATCGCCCAGCCAATCACAGGAGAATTAAACCCCCTCGTGGGCCCCGCTTCACCCTCTCTCTACCTCTATCTCTCTCCTGCGATAATCTCTATTCTCTTTCCCTATCTCTCTCTCTCTCTTCAAATTTCTCTATCTCTCTCTTCAAATTAATCTCTCTCTCTTTTCATATATTCTCTCTCTCTCTCTACCCTTATATTTTCACTGTTCCTTCGTCCTCGTCCTGCAGAAACCCACGCGAGAACCACCACGAAGCCTCGTCGCAACCCTAGCCGCCGCAGCCTTGCCGCCGACCTCCCCACGACCTCAACCACCTCTGCACCTCCCTCATCCCTCTCTCCATTTCCCCGACCAGGACCCGGCAACACCCCGTCGCAGCCAACCCAAGAAACCCAACTCTCCGACCTCGTCGCCGTCACCCTCGCATTTGCTGTCGACCTCGACCTCTTCACCTTCGTCCTCGCAACCACCACCTCCACTTCCTCTCTTCAACCCTGACGACCCAAACCCTCGACGAGCTTTCCCTGCAACCCACGAGACCCGCGGCACCCATCGCCTCACGCCGGTGACCCCTCACCGTCGCCATCGCCCTCGTCACCACATCCGTCTCCTTGCCTCTCCCTGCAAACCCTCGACACCACAACCACCACCACATCACCTTCATCCCTGTACCCAAGAACCCGCAAACCCTAACCCCGATGCCTCCTGCAGAAAACTCCAACCCCCTCTCGCCTGAGACCCACGACTCATCGACGTCACCTCCCCTCGCCTCCTCTGACCCAGAGCTCAATACCAGAGCCACACCATAGTTCCCTTTCTTCTTCTTCTTTCTTTTCTTTTCTTTAGTTCTGGATTTTGTATTTCATAGTTCGCCGGAGCCGGGCTCGACGTCGACGATCCCGACGACCCAGCGAGTGTGCCTGACCCGTGTGATCACCTTGTCCGTTGTTTGGATCCGTTCCGTGTACCGTGCGCGCGTCGCGTGTTTCCCGCCGACGTTACGTTCGTGTTTTCCGGTTTGCGAAACCGTCGAGGCAAGTATTACTTGCTACATGCTATGTTATACAATTTAAGTGTGCTTGACTCATTAAACTTGCAAGGATTAACTAAGTATAGTTACTTTCTCATTTGGACGAAATATGATATATATCTTGATACTGCAACCTAAACCGTATTTTGCCACTGTAACCCTAATAACAAAATTACCAGTTAATCATTTTGCTATTTAAAGGACGATAGCCGTACACATATAGCTTCATTACTTTCTGTTATTGATATTGCACTACCTTGTGATTATTGCACCCCAAGAGTGCTCGAACCTGTTAATATGATAATACAATTGCACTATAGTAATGCATCATTGTGGTTAAATGAACTGTCATTGTTGTTTACTTTATTTCCTGTTGTTACTCCTTATTCGATTATATACCTGTTGTGAGCACACCCTCTATTGCGTTGCATATTGACCTGACCTTGATACACATGACATATACATATACCGATGCACCGGACATGGTACCCTTTAATACCAACTCAACCTGTTGTACCATGACCTGACTTGTTACCTGATCTCATGCCTAATGCCAACAAACCTGACTTGGGGTCCTCATGGACCATTCCTGTTGTCTATCCAGACAAACCTGCTTTTACCTGATCCTGTGTTGGCATTAGTTCTTGATTACTGAATACCTGACCTGACATACATAACTTGGGGGTATGGGGAAATCAAAGGTGAAACCGACTTGTAACTCAACAGTTCGATACCTGTTCTGATCAGTCTTACGGGCTTGGCCAGTCCGGGAGTGATGATGCTGACATCACTCGTCCATCCTGCTACCTATTACTGCCTAGCGGCACGTCTCGGATTCAGCCCCGAGGGTCTTGACCGTGGTCCCGGGCATGCACGGGATACTATTGAGTTACATCGACGAGTCATCAATTGATTTCAAAGACTTTAGAATAGAAAACCTGATAGAACAGTTTAGTTACCCACTGCACTTTACCCTGCACTGTTGTTTCATATTATTGCTTTATTCATGTTTATCCCGGCATTGCTTATTACCTTGTTCATATTATATTATTGGTTGACATGACGCGCTGACGTCTGGGTTTTGCATGGCCCAGATTCTTTACCACTGTCGACGACTGAGCAGGAGTACTTCAGCCAGCAGGCTGATTTATGAGTTCTGTAGTGGTTAGTTCATTTATTGCATTTTATTTCCAGGTGCGATCCCGCATTATGGGACATACCTTTCTATTATTGTATTGGATCATTTGCTTCCGCGCTTATTTATTTTGACTCTTGTTATTCTGGTTTTGGACATGTGTTAGATAGTTTATTTATCTTATTCTTGATATCTCTACAGCCGTAATGTGACTGTGGATGGATACTTCCTACCCACAGGTAGCATGGTTGGCTATGTCACGTGCCCAATCCTGCGTACTCTGGGAAGCGGGGCGTGACAAATATAATACTCGGATCCGGCTTAAACCAAAGCCGACCAGTATCATCTGTCCGAAAACTGACACGTGCGTAAACGCACGTGCATTTTCCGAACCCTGCCATAAAACCATACGGCCTCTACAACGTTTCGCCCGAACTTGGGAAACTGTCTGTGGGGGACTCTAATGACTCGTCAGTACCCTGGCAGTGGGTTTAACCACAAACCGTCAGCGGCACTAGCAATGCGTAACGGCTGCCCATGGACTGACCTCAAGGGAGGCCGATGAGCGAACTCATCCGGAAACCCTACTGAGCCTAACAGTGACAATGTATATACAGTCCGGTCCGTTCGTCTATGAGTATCGCATATCTGCCTAGGGGGCTAGTAACGTCAGACCCCCAATAGCAGTATAAGTCGTGTCGGAGTGTAGCCCAATAACACCCTGAGATACTACTGGAGTACCTACCAGTAAATCTCCTGCCACGGCCGTGGGCTTTGTGTAATGGCTCTCCTAGACACAGCACGATCTCGCCCCCAATACCGGGAGAGACGAATCCCCTGCCGATCCGCTCACGTGCCTCCATGTGGCTCGGGACTGTACCCAAAAACTACCTGTTTGCACGACTCCTTTGAGCCGTGGTAGGGTAGAAATCAAAGCACAGTGGGAACTCACACGAGACAAATGACGATCTCAGGTCGATGAACTAACCTGTACACATGTCACCAGGGAACTGCTATCTGACGATATGTATAATACCAACTAGCAGGTTCCCGGCGAGTCCTATCCGGTGTACTCATAACCCAATGAGCACCTGTATACATCTTAGGTGATCCAACTGACACCAGTGGCTTGTGAGACCGGCCACCGCCCCTCGTCGGGGTCTCGACTGTATACACTAGTCTACTCCGGAGTATCGATGCCCTGTCTTGAAACTCCCATGACTAGGGACCACAATTAAGGATATGCATATAAACTACCCAACTCTCACGTATATGATCGCCATCATACTGTTGGTAGTAAAGCAAGATCCTAAGGGCTCTATCAAAGTGTAACATGTAATCAGTCACCTGAACATGTACACGACTGATAAAGGCAAACCAGATAGCATACTATCATCTCGAGTAAGACTGTCCTACCGGTATAGGTCCTCCGCCATCATTGTAATCACGTACCTGCGATCCAATAATTGACTATGAGGGCACTATCTCCAACAATCTCCCACTTGCACTCAAGGCTAATTATTGCGATGTCGACTACTCACAGCCCGTGTGAAACCGAACTTCCAACTCCTCTACTAATCAGTTTCACAAAGCCCGTTTGTAAAACTATTGTGTTCGAGAAATAGCCTCAGTGAGTGGATCCGCCTAGATGTTTCTTTCTATATCTCTCTTAATCTCAAGTTCGCGGAGAAAACCATCTCCCGAATTGAGTAATACCTGTCTTAGAATATGTCTGGATATCTGATGGGACCTAGTTCATAAATGAACTCCAAATCCAAACTTCTTAGACTGTATCGATCACTGAACCTAATCAGTATCTGGCACCTATGCCACCCACAGTATCCTCTTGGACCACCTGTCCATAATACTGTCCCTCGTCAGAGGGAAAACTAAAACTCTGACAATCACTCTGTCATCCACGTCACCTTTGAAGCCTGGAATGATAATCGTCTCCTGAAGGAGGCTGCCGTCATCAAATCCGTAGAACATCCACTTATGTTCTAAAACTGCTTCCTTATGTCTCTCCAGGATTGGATTAATACAAACTTATCGCATCTAGTGCAAAAACAACATCTGGTGTGGTACTTGACACCTCACGATTGACTTAATTGCCTAAGCAAGTGATCTGCCAATCATGCACATCCCTCTCCTCTTCTGTCTGTAAGACATCTTTAGAGAGGGTGACTCCATCACCTGCAGGTACACCACCATGCTAGGAGTCAACTATTCTAAAAACCATTAGAATATCTGTCAAAGTACCCACATTGGGAAACTACCCAAATCTAGATCTAAAACCATAGATCCAGAAACCAGAATGTCAAATATTATATCCATATCCTGTCTGGAGAAACAACTGTGTGACGACCACAGTACAACCGATCGAAGTATAGGAATTTTACTCCCTACTCTGTGTATGTCATCCAGATACCATGACATCACAGCCTACTACCTTCTTAACAGATCCATCCCTTATTCTGATGAAGTCAAACCTATGACTGTCACATCAAAATTAGATGATCTATCTCCGCTATAACTGCTCTAGTCTATAAATAGACATAAGCTACTTGCCCACTATGCTTCCGCTACTCCCACTGACCACAACAACCCTCCTACCGGGTCTCATAGCCTGGAACAACGGTAGTGTCAAGTCTGGGTAGATAAGAACCTCCCTGTCACTGTCCTTGAGGCTACCGAAGTACCTCTCGGGTGTCTGAGGTTACCCACCATATCTGCGGAGTGGCTAATGGAATGTCAAACCTGATTGAATATGTCACGACCCGAGAGTTTCGATTCGTGACCGGCACTTAACCACGCAACATCTACAGGCGTAACGCGGCTAAGTAAGCCGAACCCAGAATTCAAAACCAATAAATAAAGAGTGATTAAAGCATGTTGTGAAATCAGTCGTACATGTCTAGAAAACTTTAATTAATTTAGTAGAAATCCTTTTTAGTTCAAGAGTTATAATTTTATAATTTTGGCAACATTTCCTTTAAAAACATTTATCCCGTGAGTCGGGTAAAAGCAAGGTGTAGCAGGAATAACAAGTAAAGAGAATAAAGCATCACAATATGATATACGACGCCGTAGCGAAGAATACACAGTAAAGCAAGGACAAATATCACGAAAGGTAAGACTGCATAACATAAAGTCGGCTCACATGCGAGCTCGACACCAGAATATAAAATCATACATATCGTCCTCACAACTGTCTCTAAGTTAATACAGAAAGGTAGATGGAGAATACTAGATACATCAATATACAACTGAAAGATAACAGATACCATACAAAAACCCACCTATCAGCAAAAAGGCTAACTCGCCTCAGAAAGGTATCTGTGCCAAAAGATGCGGTAAACAGCCAGCCGCGACTACTCCCAAGGGCAACCTGCAAGTACTGTGGCACAACGGGGGTGAGTTGCCAACTCGTGAATAGAGATAACATATAAAGGTGATCGTGAGCATGCACATATAGCGTGGCTCTACTAATGCCAGCAGATGATATCAATGCATGCCAACAGTGGATGCAATAGTAATGCAAGTGCTCTATCAGGTAAATGCTACAGGATGAGGTATATAGTAATCAATACTGAGCATGGGATAAATAACATCTACATGGATATGTCAACATGGAAAACAATAATCGGTGCCTCAGACTGCACCCAAATCCCAAATGCACTCAGGCGCCGGCACACCCATCGGCCCTCAAATCCTGTATATCTCTGAGAAATCACGAGTGCCCAACATCGGCACCCAAAATATCATAAAATACTCGTGTCCAGCATCGACACGCAAATCCTCGTATATCGGGCTCCGTCAGTTCGGATCGGCCCACGGGGTCCGTCTGCGGTATCGGCCCTCGGCCCCGGCAGTACGGATCATCCCGCATCCATCTCTCGACTCTGGTCAGTATCCTCCGGACAACTGCCAGGTCCAACCAATCACCGGTAGGTAGTAGTCCCTCCGCCGGGCTCACCGTCTACTGCACAGTGAAATCGTTCTCGCCCCGGGGTACCATATCGGGCCCACCACGAACCCGCAAACGGATCATCCATCTCCTCGAATCGGGTTTCAAGCACACGTCTCAGCACCGAGAAAACGCGTGGTGGACGCACCAAAATATCATATCACGAGGTACCGGGTTTTTCAAAATGGTGCATCTTTCTTAAATAATTCCACGGTCCTCAAAACCAGAAATCACATGAAAATCCATCACTAAGTAAATCCAATGAGTGGTACAATGTAAATCAATCCATGGTATGGGTATAAGGGGAAAAACCGCTTTTAAAAATAGTTTCCGTTTTTAAAGCTGTCATGCGGCTCCCAATTTCCAGGAAATCACCACCAATCATATGTAAGATAAACTACAGCAATATAATCATGGCAGCTCTACAGTGAGTGTGGCATAGCAATTACTAACGGTGTGTGTGTAGCATGCAAATAGTGCTCGTGCAACATAAACCGTTAGTAATAGTGCGGTGTTCTATCAGTTCTAAGCATATATATATGTAGCAGGGAATGCAATATGCTATGACAGTCTATGGGGTAAATGCAACATATAATAATAAGGTCCTATCAGCCCTGACGCATAACGCCATGCGGGCGATATCCCCGTAGATGTGAAATCTACTCACCGAGTCTCGCGCTAAGTGTAGCCGACGACTTGCTTGCCCTTCTTCGCAGCGTCCGTCTCACTAGCCTGCGAACCTAGAATCACATAACATATATCACACATAAGCTCAATTTCACAGAAACGCGACATTACGGTCCAACTAGAAATCCGTGTCGCAAACCAATCGCGCGTGTGCGCGATACGCTAAAACGTGTGATCACGCGCCTGAAACTACCCCGACACGTCGCGATACACAAAAACCCCAAACCCACTCACGTATCACGCGTGTCACGAAGGTTTAGAAAAACGGCAAAACTGGTATTTGGTCCCAGATTTCTATACAGAACTAAACTTACAAAAATATATACATCACAGCACCCTACACACTAGCAGACACCTACAGGACCAAACCCCAACCCAAACCCTACCCATCTGGCCGCAAATTGCGGCCAGAACGAATTAATTGGCGGCCTACTGTAGCAGTTAGGGGGTCGGGTTAAATCTGGGGTATCAGCACATCTCCACCATACTGCAGTCTTCCCAATTTCACTCAGAACTCATCGGGTCAAAAGCAGTTCCAGAAAACTCAGTTTTGCTTAAAAACGACGGATTTGCATCAATTTGGAAAACTGGTGGTATTTTATTGCAATTGGGGTTAGGCTAAGTTAACATGGTCTCAATAACCCACTAACAACCTACTGAAACCAAACCACACCACCTTAGCACAAAGTTCCTACTAAACACCTCATATCGCACTAAAAACCACTAACCGATGCAAATCTAAACTAACCAAGCAAATTAGGGAATAATTTTAGGAAATATACCTCATACTTAACCCTAGGGAGCTGGAGGAAGAGAAAGAGGTGCAGGGAAGAGGCTGCACTTGGTGCTGGTGCTGCTCACTGTGCTGCTGCTACTGCTCTCTGGCTGCTGCTGCTGCTTCAGTTGCTGCTGCTGCTGTTTCTGGCTGCTGCTGTTGCTGTGCTGAAGGTAAGTGGGTGTGTTGTGTGAGTGTGTGGGTGTGAGACTTGAGAGAAAACAAAGAAAGGTGAGGAAACAATTATTACCCAATTGTCAACCCTCCTCTCTCTCTCCTCATTAATGGCAAGCATGGCTTGAGCCATGATGCCCTCTCTCCCTCTCACACAAGTCAACACCTAACACAATTCAAATTAAAACAACTACTAATTAACTAAATAACTTAATTTAAAACCAAAAGACTTAATCCCATGATTAACCCACCATGGTTAATAATCATGGTAATAACTCATTTTAAAAACCCTAGTTTACATGCACATGTGTGTGCAAGCCTAGGAAAATTTTGGAAAAATATTTATTAAATTAGGAAAAATGTTTAAAACACAATTTGGTAAACTTTTTGTTAAAAACCTAATATTTAAATATAATTATTCACTAAACATATCCTAAGGTGTTACAATCTCTCCCCCTTAAAGAAATTCGTCCCCGAATTTCAAAAATCTAACTACACGTACCTTCAAAAAGATGGGGATACGTCTTCATCATCTCGCTTTCGGTCTCCCAAGTGACCTCCTCACGGTTCTGGCCACGCCAAAGTACCTTGACTGATGGAATATCCTTTGATCTCAATTTCTTCACTTGTCGATCCAAGATCATCACTGGCTGTTCTGCATAGGAAAGGTCACGCTCCAGCTGGATCGTCGGATGCTGAATCGCATGCGAAGGATCATGAAGATATCTGCGGAGCATCGAGACATGAAATACGGGATGCACATCTGGAAAGCTGGGCGGAAGGGCTAAACGGTAGGCTACTGCACCAACACGCTTGAGGATCTCGAAGGGGCCCACATACCTGGGACTGAGCTTCCCCTTCTTCCCAAACCTCATCACACCTTTCATTGGGGAGACCCTCAAGAAAACATGATCACCAACAGAAAACTCAAGTCTGCGTCGCCGACGGTCCGCATAAGATCTCTGCCTACTCTGGGCTGCTCTCATCCTATCACGAATCAACTGGATCTTCGCGGTCGTCTCCTCAACGATCTGTGGCCCTAAGATACTGCTCTCACTGAGCTCTGTCCAACAAGTGGGCGACCTGCATCTCCTCCCATAAAGAGCCTCAAATGGTGCCATCTGAATGGTCTCTTGGTAGCTGTTATTGTAGGAGAACTCTACTAAGGGCAAATGATGATCCCAGCTACCTCCGAAATCTAATACACAAGCTCTGAGCATGTCCTCGAGAGTCTGAATGGTCCGCTCTGACTTTCCGTCGGTCTGCGGATGAAATGCTGTGCTGAAACTCAAGCGAGTGCCCAAAGCCTCCTGAAGCCTCTGCCATAGTCGACTGGTAACTGGGTGCCTCTGTCGGACACAATGCATGTCGGGACTCCGTGTAGTCGTACTATCTCGTCAATGTAGATCTGGGCATACTGGGTAAACCCGAAAGTCGTCTTCACCGGTAGGAAGTGAGCCGCTTTCGTCAAACGATCCATGATCACCCAGATGGAGTTATACCCCCGACTAGTCCTGGGTAGTCCCATAATGAAATCCATCGAAATCTGTTCCCATTTCCACTCTGGAATGGGTAACGGCTGTAGCTCTCCCGCGGGCCTCTGGTGCTCAGCCTTGACTTGCTGACAAGTCAGGCATCTCGACACAAAATCTGCGATGTCCCTCTTCATTCCGTCCCACCAGTAAACACCTCTCATATCATGATACATCTTGGTGGAACCAGGATGGACGCTATATACCGATCGATGTGCCTCCTCAAGAATCTCGCGCCTCAGTCCCTCAGCATCAGGTACGCACAGTCTGACTCCAAATCGTAGTAACCCCTGATCATCGATCACGAACTCGGAAAATCTGTCCTGTCCAATCTGTGCCATGATCTCTGAACATCGGTCGTCACTGAGCTGTGCCTCACGTATACGATCGATCAACTGTGGGCGTGCACGGACATGCGCTATTTGTCCTCCACTCGGCGTAAATTCGAACTGTATCCAGCTGTCGCATAATATCTGCCAATCTGCTGACGACTGCCCCTGTACTGCGCTCAAACAAGATAGACTACCCCCGGGCCTCCTGCTCAAGCATCCGCCACCACGTTTGCCTTGCCCGGGTGATATAAGATCTCGCAATCGTAATCCTTCACTAACTCCATCCATCGGCGCTGTCGAAGGTTCAGGTCCCACTGCTGGAATATATATTTCAGACTCTTGTGATCCGTGAATATCTGGCATGACTCGCCGTATAGGTAATGTCGCCAGATCTTAAGTGCGAAGATCACTGCTGCCATCTCCAAATCGTGAGTGGGGTAGTTCTGCTCATGTTTCTTCAATTGTCGCGAGGCATACGCGATCACCCTGTCATGCTGCATCAGTACGCACCCTAACCCCACTCGAGAAGCATCACAATATACCATAAATCCGCCCGATCCGGAAGGTAAAGATAACACCGGTGCCGTCGTCAGCCGAGTCCGTAACTGCTGGAAACTGTGCTCGCACTCCTCCGTCCAATCGAAAGGAACTCCCTTCCGGGTCAACCCGGTCAACGGTGTAGCAATACGGGAGAAGTCCTGCACAAAACGTCTGTAGTAACCGGCCAGCCCCAAAAAGCTGCGAATCTCCGTCACCGATGTGGGTCTGGGCCAACGCTGAACGGCCTCGATCTTCCTCGGGTTTACACATATACCGTCTCGTGAAATCACATGTCCCAAGAAGTCCACGCTGTCCAGCCAAAAAGCACACTTGGAAAATTTCGCATAAAGCTGGTGCTCTCTCAAGGTCTGCAATGTAATCCGCAGGTGCTGCTCGTGCTCCTCACTACTCCGGGAATACACCAAGATATCGTCAATGAAGACTATAATGAATAGATCCAAATATGGCCGGAAAATACGGTTCATCAAGTCCATGAAGGCTGCTGGTGCATTGGTGAGTCCGAACGACATCACCAAAAACTCGTAATGGCCGTAGCGCGTACGGAAAGCTGTCCTGGGAATGTCCTCCTGTCGAACCCGCAGCTGATGATAGCCCGATCGTAAATCGATCCTCGAAAAGTACCCTGCCCCCTGAAGCTGGTCGAACAAATCGTCAATACGCGGCAAAGGATACCTGTTCCGCACTGTCACCCTGTTCAGCTGGCGGTAGTCGATACACAGGCGCAAACTGCCATCCTTCTTCTTGACGAACAGGACTGGAGCACCCCAAGGAGAAACACTGGGTCGAATAAGTCCCTTGTTCAGCAAATCTTGCAACTGACCCTTCAATTCTCTAAGTTCCGCCGGGGCCATCCGATAAGACGGTATGGAAATAGGCCCCGAGCCAGGAACCAAATCAATACAGAAAGTAATGTCGCGCTCGGGCGGCAACCCTGGAAGCTCGGCAGGGAACACATCAGGAAACTCGCTGACAACCGAAACCTGATCCAATGGAACCTCTGTAGCGCGAGCATCGCAAACATAGGCGAGAAATCCCTGACATCCCTTCCTCAAAAGCTGTCCAGCGCGAAAAGAAGAAATCACACTGTGAGGGGCGGCACCACGGTCCCCTAACATAACAAAAACCGACTCGCCGGGAAAGCAGAATCTAACTGTCTTCTCACGGCAGTCCACAGAAGCATAGCACGTGGCTAACCAATCCATGCCCAAAAGAACATCGAAGTCCAACATCTCCAGAAGGATCAAGTCGACAGGCAACTCTCTCTCGCCAATACAGCCGATACAGGATCGGAACACGTGCCTAGCAACAAACGACTCTCCCACAGGAGTGGTCACCACAAGCGGCTGATCAAGCAAGCCGGACTCTCTACCCAAACTCGGCACAAAGTGTGTGGATACGTACGAGTGTGTGGATCCGGGATCGAACAATACATGTGCATCAACTGAACATACAGGAAGGATACCTGAAACCACTGCATTGGACGCCTGTGCGTCCTGATGTGTCAAAGCAAAAACCCGTGCCTGTCCACCACCTGTAACTGACTGCCCTCTGCCTCGGTCATCTCGTCCTCTCTGAGCAACTCCTCCACGCCCATGACCTCTCTGTGTATGAGTCTGGCGCGGAGCAACGGTAGGTACAACAGGCAACGCCCTCTGGAGTGGTGAAGGCGGTAAAGTAACATGCGGTGCTGCTGCCTCCTTCCGATGTGTCTCGGGACAATCTCGCACACGATGATAAGAACTCCCGCAACGGAAACATCCCGATAATGGTCGCTGACTCTCCTGGGGATAAGAGCTGAACAATCGGGCTCGCCTCAAATCTCTGCCACCTGCTAGGTGTCTGTCACGGCGTCGAAAAGGCTGTCTCTGCACCGATGTACCTGCACGAACTCTCTTCGGCTCTGGGGCTGCCGAAGTCTTAGCAAGGCGCTCCTCTACCAATAAGGCTGCATCTACAGCTGCTGGGTAGGTCTCGTAGTGTTGTGCGCTGATCGCAAGGAACAGTGGTGTAAGCAGGCCTCGAATAAATCTCTTGACTCGCAACTCCTCGGTAGCCACTAAATATGGGGCATAGACTGCCAACTCTGTAAACAGCACGTCATACTCTGCCACTGTCATCTCTGGCGTCTGACGCAAAGACTCAAATCTACGTGCTCGGGCATCCCTAACACTCTGGGGAAGGAAACGGGCTAGAAATACTGTCACGAACTCCGTCCAGGTCATAGGAGGAAGACCTGTTGCTCTGCCCTTCTCAACTGAATCACACCACTTCTGCGCAAGACCTTCTAGGCGAAAGCTCGCGAACTCAACCCATCTCGCATCTGCGCATCTGAGGGAACGGCATATACGGGCCATCTTGTCAATAAAGGACTGGGGGTCCTCGGCTGCATCAGTGCCTGTGAAGACCGGAGGCTTCAGCCTCATGAACTCTGATAGCGATACTGTAATCACCTCCGTAGCTGCAGGGGCAACTGGCTGTGCGGTAGGTACCATCGCGGTCGCTGGAACAGGTGGAGCTACCTCTGGTCGCTGGGCTCGAAGCGTCTCAACTAGCGATCCTATCATCTGGCGCATCTCCTGCATGCTAGATCCCACCGTCTGGCGCATCTCCTGCACACCAGCCCCTAGCGTGGCGATCTGCTCTATCATGGGAGGAACAGTCTGCTCGGGTACAACGGGTGCACTGCCCGGATCAGTCCTCGTCTCGGACGAGTCAACACGAATCTCGGCCCTCGCGGCCGCTCTCTGTGCCCTGTAGTCTTAGGCGGCATAATGGCTGAAAGAAAATTAGGATTCGATAAGAACACGGAAATCGAATCGCAAGAATGTATGTATTCAGGAAGGAATTTAAATCAACAAGTCCTAAGGTAGCGTAGGCGGAGTACCGTGTCGAGAGTATGCCGCGGAACATACACACGCTACGCTACCCTGCAGCAGCTACCTACTCCATCATACCAGGGTCATCCTACACTCCGAAGGTAAAACCTACGCTCTGATACCAACTTTGTCACGATCCGAGAGTTTCGACTCGTGACCGGCACTTAACCACGCAACGTCTACAGGCGTAACGCGGCTAAGTAAGCCGAACCCAGAATTCAAAACCAATAAATAAAGAGTGATTAAAGCATGTTGTGAAATCAGTCGTACATGTCTAGAAAACTTTAATTAATTTAGTAGAAATCCTTTTTAGTTCAAGAGTTATAATTTTATAATTTTGGCAACATTTCCTTTAAAAACATTTATCCCGTGAGTCAGGTAAAAGCAAGGTGTAGCAGGAATAACAAGTAAAAAGAATAAAGCATCACAATATGATATACGACGCCGTAGCGAAGAATACACAGTAAAGCAAGGACAAATATCACGAAAGGTAAGACTGCATAACATAAAGTCGGCTCACATGCGAGCTCGACACCAGAATATAAAATCATACATATCGTCCTCACAACTGTCTCTAAGTTAATACAGAAAGGTAGATGGAGAATACTAGATACATCAATATACAACTGAAAGATAACAGATACCATACAAAAACCCACCTATCAACAAAAAGGCTAACTCGCCTCAGAAAGGTATCTGTGCCAAAAGATGCGGTAAACAGCCAGCCGCGACTACTCCCAAGGGCAACCTGCAAGTACTGTGGCACAACAGGGGTGAGTTGCCAACTCGTGAATAGAGATAACATATAAAGGTGATCGCGAGCATGCACATATAGCGTGGCTCTACTAATGCCAGCAGATGATATCAATGCATGCCAATAGTGGATGCAATAGTAATGCAAGTGCTCTATCAGGTAAATGCTACAGGATGAGGTATATAGTAATCAATACTGAGCATGGGATAAATAACATCTACATGGATATGTCAACATGGAAAACAATAATCGGTGCCTCAGACTGCACCCAAATCCCAAATACACTCAGGCGCCGGCACACCCATCGACCCTCAAATCCTGTATATCTCTGAGAAATCACGAGTGCCCAACATCGGCACCCAAAATATCATAAAATACTCGTGTCCAGCATCGACACGCAAATCCTCGTATATCGGGCTCCGTCAGTTCGGATCGGCCCACGGGGTCCGTCTGCGGTATCGGCCCTCGGCCCCGGCAGTACGGATCATCCCGCATCCATCTCTCGACTCTGGTCAGTATCCTCCGGACAACTGCCAGGTCCAACCAATCACCGGTAGGTAGTAGTCCCTCCGCCGGGCTCACCGCCTACTGCACAGCGAAACCGTTCTCGCCCCGGGGTACCATATCGGGCCCACCACGAACCCGCAAACGGATCATCCATCTCCTCGAATCGGGTTTCAAGCACACGTCTCAGCACCGAGAAAACGCGTGGTGGACGCACCAAAATATCATATCACGAGGTACCGGGTTTTTCAAAATGGTGCATCTTTCTTAAATAATTCCACGGTCCTCAAAACCAGAAATCACATGAAAATCCATCACTAAGTAAATCCAATGAGTGGTACAATGTAAATCAATCCATGGTATGGGTATAAGGGGAAAAACCGCTTTTTAAAATAGTTTCCGTTTTTAAAGCTGTCATGCGGCTCCCAATTTCCAGGAAATCACCACCAATCATATGTAAGATAAACTACAGCAATATAATCATGGCAGCTCTACAGTGAGTGTGGCATAGCAATTACTAACGGTGTGTGTGTAGCATGCAAATAGTGCTCGTGCAACATAAACCGTTAGTAATAGTGCGGTGTTCTATCAGTTCTAAGCATATATATATGTAGCAGGGAATGCAATATGCTATGACAGTCTATGGGGTAAATGCAACATATAATAATAAGGTCCTATCAGCCCTGACGCATAACGCCATGCGGGCGATATCCCCGTAGATGTGAAATCTACTCACCGAGTCTCGCGCTAAGTGTAGCCGACGACTTGCTTGCCCTTCTTCGCAGCGTCCGTCTCACTAGCCTGCGAACCTAGAATCACATAACATATATCACACATAAGCTCAATTTCACAGAAACGCGACATTACGGTCCAACTAGAAACCCGTGTCGCAAACCAATCGCGCGTGTGCGCGATATGCTAAAACGTGTGATCACGCGCCTGAAACTACCCCGACGCGTCGCGATACACAAAAACCCCAAACCCACTCACGTATCACGCGTGTCACGAAGGTTTAGAAAAACGGCAAAACTGGTATTTGGTCCCAGATTTCTATACAGAACTAAACTTACAAAAATATATACATCACAGCACCCTACACACTAGCAGACACCTACAGGACCAAACCCCAACCCAAACCCTACCCATCTGGCCGCAAATTGCGGCCAGAACGAATTAATTGGCGGCCTACTGTAGCAGTTAGGGGGTCGGGTTAAATCTGGGGTATCAGCACATCTCCACCATACTGCAGTCTTCCCAATTTCACTCAGAACTCATCGGGTCAAAAGCAGTTCCAGAAAACTCAGTTTTGCTTAAAAACGACGGATTTGCATCAATTTGGAAAACTGGTGGTATTTTAGTGCAATTGGGGTTAGGCTAAGTTAACATGGTCTCAATAACCCACTAACAACCTACTGAAACCAAACCACACCACCTTAGCACAAAGTTCCTACTAAACACCTCATATCGCACTAAAAACCACTAACCGATGCAAATCTAAACTAACCAAGCAAACTAGGGAATAAGTTTAGGAAATATACCTCATACTTAACCCTAGGGAGCTGGAGGAAGAGAAAGAGGTGCAGGGAAGAGGCTGCACTTGGTGCTGGTGCTGCTCACTGTGCTGCTGCTACTGCTCTCTGGCTGCTGCTGCTGCTTCAGTTGCTGCTGCTGCTGTTTCTGGCTGCTGCTGTTGCTGTGCTGAAGGTAAGTGGGTGTGTTGTGTGAGTGTGTGGGTGTGAGACTTGAGAGAAAACAAAGAAAGGTGAGGAAACAATTATTACCCAATTGTCAACCCTCCTCTCTCTCTCCTCATTAATGGCAAGCATGGCTTGAGCCATGATGCCCTCTCTCCCTCTCACACAAGTCAACACCTAACACAATTCAAATTAAAACAACTACTAATTAACTAAATAACTTAATTTAAAACCAAAATACTTAATCCCATGATTAACCCACCATGGTTAATAATCATGGTAATAACTCATTTTAAAAACCCTAGTTTACATGCACATGTGTGTGCAAGCCTAGGAAAATTTTGGAAAAATATTTATTAAATTAGGAAAAATGTTTAAAACATAATTTGGTAAACTTTTTGTTAAAAACCCAATATTTAAATATAATTATTCACTAAACATATCCTAAGGTGTTACAGAATATATAGGTCCTATTAAATTTTCCGTAATCGTTCGCGGTTCTGGAATCACTTCCAGTTCTACCATACTCCCACTACTATTTTTTGAAAAAATCCATTTTACTAAAACTGTGGCGAGTCAAGAACAATATCACTATTGATCTTTCAAATGGTAGAATATCAACCCTCGTCATAGCCAGGGTCAACCCACAAACAGCCATTACAGAAACGTGCCCTGAGTTATCCAGTGTCTGGTTTTAAGCATAAGCTGGACAACTCCCCGTACCTTAACATCTTATAAGGTATGATCCATTCTATATCCAATATAGAAACTTTGGCACTTAATTTAATTGGAACCAGATTCAAATCATGCAGCTGTCTCCAGTGCATATCAACTTAATGGAAAGAGACTAATCAGCATTACTCAACTTAGGAATCCTTCCAATTATGAGTAACCTGAAAGAGAAACTAGTTTCTCAAAATCATTACTATCATCTGAATACCAATCACAAGAATCTACATCTTCGATCTCTTTGAAGAATCCCGATACTTGTGACACCTGGTTCTCTACTTTATTCTTATACCCACAACTTCTCAAAACTTACACCTTGTATTTCTACGAAACACTTGTCTAAAAACTAGAGAAGTTATAAGTAAACAGAACATAGTACGAGGACCTACCCCTTTGTCCTGATGGACACTTGGACAACATACAATACTCTGTATAAGTCCGCTGAGTTTAAACAACTCAAAACCTGTGCTTCGTAGGTTGAAAACTGTACCCTGGCGATTTCCTCAAATATCACCAATTACAACGAATTCCGATATAATGAGGATAATTACCTAATTCCCAATAACTTACCCCCACTCATCATCTGTAAAACCATACAGATATGAGAATGAAACCTGGTAAATACATACCCTTGGAGTAAGTATCTAATCGGGAAAACAGTTTTTCTTTAACAATGCACTGAAACATGAAAATGTTTCGTAGGGGTATCTTGGTATTCATAGTAATGCCTCTTCCATAATCCAATCCATGACTTTAACCGTATATTTTATTGCCTTCTCTCCAAATCCCTTTATTTGTCTTTAGTCGTTACCTTCTGTACACCTTTGTTAGGCTAAATGGTTTTCTTCCTTCCCTACCGTTTGGCACCAGCCTATGGTTTGGAAGAAGACTATCCAGTAAGCATAATAGGTGTACCCTCCTAAACCAAGGAGTACTCACATCTTGAGAGAAGGTGATGATAAAAGACAACTGAATAATACCTTATCCTTTCAAAGGTGAAATAGGAGTGGCGATGAAGTACGCGGTTTTGGTCGTGAATGATAACAGTCGCAATTTACTTTGCCCTCTTTCTAATCCCTTTATTTTGTCTTTAGTTATTGCCTTCTGCACACCCTACTTAGGCTAATTGGTTTTCTTCATTCCCTACCTTTCGGCACCTGCCTATGGTTTGGAATAAGACTATCCAATAAGCGTAATAGGTGTACTCTCCTAAACCAAGGAGCCCTCGCAACCTGAGAGAAGGTGATAATAAAAGACAACTGAATAAACCAATTCTATTTCTCCTGAACCTTGATCCATCCTCGAAGAAATCCCTTCGAGTTCGTATATAACCATACGATGGATCTATCCAATTGAAGTGGATGTCCGTAGTAATACGGGTGTTCTGAGAAATGCAAAGGGTAGAAGAAGGAGTGGCAATGACTTATGCAACTCGGACAATCCAAAAGCCAGTATTTTAAGAAGGTTCGGTCAACTTGGTCACTGAGTCATAGTCTAGGGTCGGTCAAAGGTCGCTACCAAAGAGAGAGAGAAAAGAAACACTCTGCGTGCACTCTAACCAAGATCAGAATGGTTATCACTTTATCTAATCCGAAAACCTCCCACTGTCCTGTCAAATTCTCCTCCAAACCTGAAAGAAGAATCAATCGGGATCACCCGAAGAGTAAACCAACTCATCAGTGGGAATCGGGATCCAACTCTCATCGCATGATAACGTGATGGAATGCATCCACATTACTCATACTCCAGAAGGTATGCGCATACTTGGCAAGTTTCAGTTTCTTTAGAAACTCCCGATAAGATTTTTGCCCCATGCTCTTATAACCTTGGCTTTGGTCAAAATGTCATAAGTCACATGCCAAGTTCTACCCGTCACTATCTTGTCAATTTGAACCCACCCGCACATGCCCCTGACTTTCGCCAATCGGCAGAACGACTGTCCCAAACCAACTCATCTATCTATGCAACAATTGAATACCCAGCAGCTACCAAACACTATGCCTTAACTTTGGCTAAAATGCATAGCTTGAATACTACTGAATACCCAAAAGAAGTGACGGAGGGCTACGGCTGGTTTTTGGCGAAAAAACCTTTAACGTAGTGAACTTGATATCGCTGAAGGAACCAGATAGCTTTTTAAAATATAGTGGCGAAAACCTTTTGCTAAAGAGGTCATTCCCGGTGAAGGGATCTCGGCTCTTCCCTCGTGGAATGAGGTGCAGGATATTCTACTGAATACCGCGATGCAAAGCAACTTGTAATCGACTATAGTGTAGTTATTACCCCGACGCAAACTTCTGCCCAAGGGGTCAGTCCCGGTGAAGGGATATCGGCCCTTGCCCCGTCGAATGAGGTGCAGGATATTCCACTAAATACCGCTATGCAAAACAAAAGGAAACGTCTTTGCAATAACACTTTTTAAATTTGTTCCAACAACTGTAAACAGGTTTGCTTTCCTTTGCATTGATCAAAATCAATGCAGTCCCATCAATCAATCACACCAGAAAAGAACGAAAATAAAATGTACGTATATGCCATCCGCATTCGTCACTGGGTCCCGTCATCACCCGTTAGGTTACTTAACTAACGACAGAGCGGGGACTGGACTAGCGCGGGTGTAAAACATATACAACATCTAATAGTATATAAACCAATATATAATAATCGATCCAGGCGTGATAATATGCAACATTACAGAAAAGTAATAAGCATCATAGAACAATACAGATAATCTGGGATCCCCGAGTTTCACAGAGCCATTGCTGAAACCCGACGTTCCCCTGTCGTGTGGATAGCCTGTGCAATGAAACCTAGACCCCTACGGGTGCGGCAAGTTACCCGCCAAAACCTGAAGTGAGGCAGCCCCCTACAGCAAAGTGAATGGACCACCCTGCACTTCACGGAATTCGGTAAATTGAGCACCCCTCCTTGGGTCAACCTGAACCCCCTACGAGTGCGGCGAATAGTCTGCCAATTCTAGAGTGAGGCCCCTCTGCCTCTCAAAGCCATGAGATGCGGACCCGTTGCCCTCCCGAACCCGGCTATCCGTGCACTCCGTCGCGGGGTAAACCTAGTACAGAAATGAATAATAGTACAACAGGTACATCGACCGCAACCTGGTCGTGCCCCAAAAGAATATTATACAACAGGCAGTGACGGCAGTCCACAAGTTGGACGCTCGCCCCGCAATATCAAATGTACAAATAAATCCAAACTGTACTATCATTGCACACTGCTATCCACCACGACAAATCCGCAACATCACAGCACAACACAGAACATCAACGCGAATGTCACGTTCGCAAACCCGTCTAAAAGAACTATAGCAATCAGACGCGGTTTACCGATCAAATGACATTCCCGGTCGGAGATATAATGTAAGCACTGTAAACTAACATGTTTAAATTTCGATCGACTAAATATCATAAAGTGGGCCCCACGAACAACTGGTGAACAGTAACAAAATCTGGGCCCAAAAGATATATACCAAAAACCACAAATTCCAGAGAAGAACCTACTGAGCAAATTTGGGGGAATGATGACACAGAATGGCCGCGGATCCGCGGCCAAACCATGGGTTTGGCCGTGTTTCCGCGGCAGTCTTATCGAATCATGATCCCAAATTTGGACGATGTTCTAATAAAACCCTGCACAGTTTTCTGAGATATGTAGAATAATTTTAGGACATCATTTAAAATTGACAGAAACTGTGAAATTGAAATTTGCAGTTTTTGATTTCCGGTTTGATCGATGTTTTAAACGCGTTAGCACAAGTTAGTATAGCAAAATGGTGAGGCTCTGATACCACTGTAAGTCTACGGTAACGCCCCGGCCGTCTAAAGACGCCAAATGCGGAACAAAAACTTTTTAACTGGCGCTATCGTATACTTTAACCCGGATCTGCCATTATTGCTAAACTAACAAACTGTAAAGAGTGTAGAAAGGTTATACCGAACGATCCGAGTCCTTCGTTCTTTAACCATCATCCCACGCTCCGTTGCGGCTGCTCCGATCTCGTCGATCTCCGATCTGCTCGTCCAGGTGGCACCACGTCAACGATTCTTTAAACGGGCTCCCGCCTCTGACTCGAGGCAACTCGGTCGTCAAGTTTGCTAAAAGAGACGACCAAGAATGATGTAGAGAATGAGTAGAAGACTTTGTCTCGTTCCGTCCAAAGCTATGGACGAACGGTTAATGAAGTTGCCGTGGGAATCGGGTGATGGAATGAAATGAGCTGTGAAATTCCATACACCGAAAACTATCATAATCTTTTTCTACCAAATGAAAACATCAAGTGAGAGAGAGAGAGGAGGGGCTGGCTATATATAGGGATGGGGGGGTGAGTGTAGGAGAGAGGAGGGTGACCACAAGGAAAAATATCAAGTGTGAACACAAGAAAATATCTCAAGTGTGAACACAAAGTGTGAACACACCAAAAGCAACCAATAAGGAATAAGTGAGTCATAAGCCTTGTCACCACCTTCTAGATGCTTCTAGAACCTTCCACACTCATCTCAAGAAAAGATAAATCCGTCTTTAACCGAATGTTAAAAGACGGCTGATAGAAAACTGAAAACTGGCAACTTCCAAAAGTGATCCTGAAACGACTTTCAGGATAACCCCGTAACTGTATAAATATACCCGCATTTGTATTACGACCGAATACAAATGCAACTGAGACAAAGATATTATATCTACTCAATATAATACTCGGATCCGGCTTAAACCAAAGCCGACCAGTATCATCTGCCCGAAAACTGACACGTGCGTAAACGCACGTGCATTTTCCGAACCCTGCCATAAAACCATACGGCCTCTACAACGTTTCGCCCGAACTTGGGAAACTGTCTGTGGGGGACTCTAATGACTCTTCAGTACCCTGGCAGTGAGTTTAACCACAAACCGTCAGCGGCACTAGCAATGCGTAACGGCTGCCCATGGACTGACCTCAAGGGAGGCCAATGAGCGAACTCATCCGGAAACCCTACTGAGCCTAACAGTGACAATGTATATACAGTCCGGTCCGTTCGTCTATGAGTATCGCATATCTGCCTAGGGGGCTAGTAACGTCAGACCCCCAATAGCAGGATAAGTCGTGTCGGAGTGTAGCCCAATAACACCCTGAGATACTACTGGAGTACCTACCAGTAAATCTCCTGCCACGGCCGTGGGCTTTGTGTAATGGCTCTCCTAGACACAACACGATCTCTCCCCCAATACCGGGAGAGACGAATCCCCTGCCGATCCGCTCACGTGCCTCCATGTGGCTCGGGACTGTACCCAAAAACTACCTGTTTGCACGACTCCTTTGAGCCGTGGTAGGGTAGAAATCAAAGCACAGTGGGAACTCACACGAGACAAATGACGATCTCAGGTCGATGAACTAACCTGTACACATGTCACCAGGGAACTGCTATCTGACGATATGTATAATACCAACTAGCAGGTTCCCGGCGAGTCTTGTCCGGTGTACTCATAACCCAATGAGCACCTGTATACATCTTAGGTGATCCAACTAACACCAGTGGCTTGTGAGACCGGCCACCGCCCCTCGTCGGGGTCTCGACTGTATACACTAGTCTACTCCGGAGTATCGATGCCCTGTCTCGAAACTCCCACGACTAGGGACCACAATTAAGGATATGCATATAAACTACCCAACTCTCACGTATATGATCGCCATCATACTGTTGGTAGTAAAGCAAGATCCTAAGGGCTCTATCAAAGTGTAACATGTAATCAGTAACCTGAACATGTACACGACTGATAAAGGCAAACCAGATAGCATACTATCATCTCGAGTAAGACTGTCCTACCGGTATAGGTCCTCCGCCATCATTGCAATCACGTACCTGCGATCCAATAATTGACTATGAGGGCACTATCTCCAACACCTTGAAACGTTCAAAGCACTTCCAAAAATGGTTCATTGGGAAGCTGGGTGAACTGGTTGATCTCGCTCCTAATATGGGCGGTCTTATGATTTGGGTAAAACTTCTTAAGAAATGCAATTACGAATTCATCCCAATTAGTGATAGAGTGTGCGGCAGTATTGTAAAGCCATTTTTCTGCCAAGTCGCACAAAGTGAATGGGAGAAGACGCAAGCGCATAGCATCCACAGTCAGTTGTGAAGTACCCATCATTGCGCATACGTTTTCGAATTTAGTGATGAAAACGTACGCGTCTTCAGATTCAGGCCCGTGAAATTTGGGCAACAGATTGATGTAGTGGGGTTTAATTTCAAAATTATCCCCGTTAGCTGGTGGAATAGATAGACAAGCGGGAAGTGGACCACGGATAGGATAGCATCTCTCTTGAAGAGAGATGCGCGGTGGATTTTGCGCACCTACGGGCGGTGGCAGCGTGGTGTTATAATCTGACATCTCGGTTGATGTGGTGTGTGGTGGGGAAAAAGAAGATGAAGAAGCACCGACTTCGGAGTCGATAGCAGGAACGCGGATAAAACGGGCACTAGAATCCCGTGTCCAGCCGAGCATGCACTAAGCGGGTTTAGCGCAAGTGGCAGCGTGTGTACTTTTAAAAATGGTCTGTTTTGAAAAGTGTGTCGGATTTAGACAAATCACACAAAAATGCACAAACAACCCTAGAAATAAGGTTACCTAGGTCAAGTCTCTAGACCGCTCCTAGACTTCCAAAGAACAAGCCGTAGGATCAATCCTCTACCACCTCTTTACTACACTTGTGGCCAGATAAGTGCCAGGTAAGTGGGAGGTATCCACTACATAAGTAGTGGGCCTAATTAAGTAACCACTTGCCTTAGACGCACTTGCCTAGACACCACAAAAGTAATACGGATAAGCGATAGATTATCCACGACCTTCCTCTGTCTTTATTGAGCGCGACAGTCTTTAGAGTCTGGTCTAGATATTTTTTTAAATTAATATAGGGTTGATGCAGATGCTCGGTTTGTGATTTGTGGGGCTTAGGAAGGGTGATGAAATCCCTACCTAATCTGAATTTTGGTCTTGACCCTTAAAAATCCGTATTAAAATATGAAATAACAAACCAATAACAAAACTTTGCAAAAAGATTTTTGAGCGGCGATATTTTGCAAAGAATCCTGCAGAAAAGATATTTTATTGGATTTCAGAGGAGAGAGAAAGATCTAGAAAATATACCAGAGAAGTTTGGAACCCTAATTCCCCTCTCCCGCCGCGCTTCCGCCGCCAAAAGGCTCCTTTCACCGCGCTTCCGCTGCGGAGTAGAGGGATCAGGTAATGAATTTTGCTACGTGGCCTCCTGCACTCCTCTGGATCTTGATGTATGTCTCTGGTTTTCTGTTTCCTCAAGTCTGTGACTCCAGATCCCCTCGCAAAATTCACACGACAATCGTTAAATATATAATTTGCAGTTTTGTTTTATTTATGATATAGATCGAATAAAAATTCAACATAAATAGTAAGAATAAAAAAATTATGCACGTATCCCCGGCAACGGCACCATTTGATTGGTGTGGATTTATGTGTAGTAGTTAACCGCAATCAATAACGGTGTCGCATGTAGCTAGACCGAGATGAGTACGGGTCGTCCTCTGGAAAACGTGGAATATTTTAATCTTACTTTAGGCGTGTTGAGAAAGAAAGGAGGAAGAATAAAGAATATTGAAGAATGGTTGTAGGATCTAGATCTACGTTAAACATTGATGCAAAATATAGATCTAGATTAACTGCGGAGGTAAGTTTATATGAAAATGAGGCTTGTAGGGTTCATTAGGATTTAGTAGCTATGGATGATTAATTAAAGATTACCCTTTTTATCCTTTAATAGATTTAAAACTAGAACGACAGTGATGCATGTAGATTAGGGTTTCTGGAGGGAAAAGGGTTCCCACTCTTAACCCCTATCTCGACATAGAACTCCGTTCATATTTAGTCTTTACCAAAACAATCATTAATCTAATCTCTAATCGCGGTCGAAACTAACAATAAATTGGTAGCGCGCCCGATTAGGATGTTAATGATTCTTTTGATAAAGTTTATAAATTTTATAGGACGTAAAAAGAGTTTAAAGATCTTCATCATCCATTAACCTACCCTAATCCTACGAACCCTAACAAGCGGAGAATTACTCGCACATGTTGGGAGAAGAAGAGATGGAGAGAGAAATCATATTGAAACTACAAAGAAATAGAATAAGAAAAAGAACTACCTTTATTAATCAACAAAATTCATTTACACTTTGTTTCCTTAGAAAATGATTACAAATACTAGTTTGCTTCTCGATCTCTTCTAAGGAGGTAGATGAACCGTTGATGATCAGTCTGGATGCGTGAGCCGTCGTGGACTTCGTGATCGCGTCGACTTAATAATTTTTCCAAGAGGCTCTCGGACTTTATTTATAGTCCCAAAGCCAGAACCCCAGCTTCCTAAATTGGAAACCAGCATTTAAGAGCCAAATAGAAGAAATCCTAACTCCTAAGTCATCTGGAACGTGGCGGATCCGCGACCAACAGGTGGGTTTGGCCGCGGATCCGCGGCCAAGTAGGGGGATCTTTTGATTCTCTCTTCTGGGCTTCCATCTTAATGACACGTGGCGATCTTTTGAATCTCAGGAAACTGAAAAATATTCTCGTAGTTGCTGCCAGACTTGATTTCTTTATTTTGCTTTCTTAATTAGACAGGTTTGCTCTAACAACTTTGATTCTCTTGATTTTAGCCCTGAAAATTCTGCACAACAACTCCACAAAGAATATTAGTAGAGTTTGTTTTATTGAGATATTAATTTCAACATTAAGATTTGGTCAATGGTATTTTTGCATACATTTTCCTACCAAATGTTAATTATAATATATAAACATATGAAAATAATATTTTTACATATAAACCCTCATATGTATCATATATTATAATAAACACATTTTCTAATATAGAAATAGTAGGAAAAATGTCATAATAAATGTGCAGTTTTATCAACTGAATAGCGCCTAGCGCTGAATCTGAAGCGTTGCTTCAACTTTTAAATTTTGAATTTTAAAATAGAGCTTTTCTATGATTGGGAGAAATAGCCGGCTTCATCAGGGAAGAGAAATACACAGACTAGATCGCAAGCATTGTCCCAGTAAAGAAGAAAAATGGGCAGATTCGGGTTTGTGTTGATTTCAGGGACCTTAACAAGGCATACCCTAAAGATGATTTCCCGCTTCCGGTCATGGAAATGATGGTCGATGACACATCAAAATACGAGCTGTTCACCTTCATGGACGGTTCGTCTGTGTATAATCAGATAAAAATGTCTCCTGAGGATGAGAGACATACAGCATTTCGAACCCTGATCGGCATATACTGTTACAAAGTGATGCCGTTTGGACTGAAGAACGCAGGTGCTACATATCAAAGGGCAATGACTAATATCTTTGATGACCTAATCCATAAAGTCGTCGAATGTTATGTTGATGATCTGGTCGTCAAGACTAAAGCCAAGGCCGATCACATCCAAGATCTTAGGACCATTCTCACTAGACTGAGAGAATACGATCTGAAGATGAATCCTTTGAAGTGCGCTTTTGGCGTGTCATCGGGAAAATTCTTGGGCTTCATAGTCCGACATCGAGGATCGAAATTGACCCATCCAAGATAACTGCCATCATGGAGATGCCCCCTCCGAAGAATCTGACGCAGCTAAGATCTTTTCAAGGCAAGCTTGCTTATATATGAAGGTTTATCTCAAATTTATCGGGGAGATGTAGGCCCTCTCAAAGCTCATGAAGAAAGGAGCTCCTTTTGTCTGGGATGCCGAATGTCAAGAAGCGTTCGAAAGCATCAAACGGTACCTGTTGCACCCTCCAGTGCTTGCTACTCCTATTTCAAATAAACCGTTGATTCTCCATACTGCCGCACTAGAGGAGTCACTCGGTGCGCTCCTTGCCCAGAACAATGAGGAGGGAAAAGAAAATGCCTTCTACTACCTCAGTCGAACTTTAGTCGGGGCGGGACACAACTATTCCTAGATTGAAAAGCAATGCCTGGCTCTGATGTTCGTTGTGAAGAAGCTGAGGTACTATCTGCTCGCTCATCGGGTTATGCTGATATCCAAGGTCGACCCGCTCAAATACTTAATGACCAAAATAAGCCTAGCCGGTAGAATGGTGAGATGGGATGTCATGCTGCTTGAATTTGACATAATCTATACTCCTCAGAAAGCAGTAAAAGGGCAAGCCCTCACCGACTTCCTTTCTGCTTATCCCATACCAGAAGGGTCGCCGCTCAATTGCGAGTTACCCGACGAACAAGTGCTGTACCTCGAGGATGATGAGCCATGTTGGGAGCTCTACTTCGATGGAGCCTCATCAATGAGGAGCTCCGGCAAATCAAGCATCCCAGAGATAAAAGCTGGGATAGGATTGGTGTTCATCACGCCATCAAGAGGAACCCTACGATGTTCTTTCGCTCTCACTGAGCGTCGCACAAACAACGAGGCTGAGTACGATGCTCTGATAGCTGGTCTGGAGCTCGCCATAGAAATGGGAAACCTTCGGCTACGGGTTTACGGTGATTCTCAGCTTGTCGTCAACCAAGTAAGCAGTGACTATAAGATATACAAACCCGAGTTAGCTCGGTATAGAAGCCAGGTGGTGGAGCTCATGAAACAGTTCACCCGCATTGAACTAATGAGAGTCCTAGGGAGTTGAATGGAAAAGCCGACATACTCGCTCGCCTAGCTAAAGAGCTAGTTGATCCTGACATGGACGAAATTCTAATCAAAGTCAGAAGCCGGCAAATTCTGTCTCCAGTCTCTTTGCGTGAAGAAAAAGCGTAGAACAAGAGAACAATTTTGCCGAAGAAGTTTCGATAATTCAAGACGAGCCCGATTGGAGAGAACCCTTCATAGAGTACCTCCGATACGACAAGCCGTCCGAAGAAAAATCTGCGAGGATTCAGCTGAAAAAGAGAGCTCTCTGATACGTGTTTGTAAATAATACGCTATGCCGCAAATCATATGACTAACTCTGGCTCAGGTGCCTATCATCGGCCGAAGCCCAAAAAGTCATGAAAGAAGTCCACTCAGGCGTCTGCGGAGCTCACCAATCTGTCCCTAAAATGCAGCTTCAAATTAAACGGCTTGGGTATTACTGGCCTACTATGATAAAGGATTGCGAAGAGCATGCGAAGAGGTGTCATCTCTGCCAAATTCACGGTGACTTCATTCATAAGCATCCTAATCCGCTGCATCCTATGGTGGCGTCATGGCCCTTCGAAGTTTGGGGCACCGACATAGTTGGTCCAATTGATCATCCGTCATCCAAAGGACACCGGTTCATATTGGCTGCAACTGACTACTTCTCCAGATGGGCTGAAACTGTCCCGCTAAAAGAAGTCAAGACAGAAGATATTCTGACATTCTTCCGGCATAATATTTTATACCACTTCGGTACACCAAGAAGAATCATTTCTGACAACGGGCCTTCTTTCAAGAGCTTCAAAGTCACAAGGTTCGCTACTCAGTACAAGATAAACCAGAGATATTCATCCATCTATAATCTAAGAGTTAATGGGCTAGCCGAAGCCTTCAATAAGACTCTATGCAAGTTTCTGAGGAAAAATGCTTCAGCCAACAAGAGAGACTGGAATCTCAAACTTCACGAGACGTTGTGGGCATATCGCACCACGCACCGTACTCTAACTTAGTCCACTCCATACTCATTATTTTTCGGAGTGGATGCGATCCTCCCCCTCGAAGTCGAAGTTCCAATCTTAAGAATGGCCGTTCAGTACAAGTTGACGGAGGAGGAAAACGTACTCTTTCAGCTCGAAGCCCTCGAAGAAAAAGGCTTGCAGTACAGCAAAATCTAGAGCTGTACTGAGCCCAAATGTCACGGGCCTATGACAAAATGACTCGTCTCCGCGCTTTCAAGAAAGGCGAATTGGTGTTGGTCCTCAAAAGACCGATCATCCTAATTGACATGCCAAGGGAAAATTCGAGCCAAACCGGGAAGGACTTTTCCCGCTAAAAATAAAAATTTTCTGCACAAAAGAGCCCAAGGTATCAAATGGCAGCGATACGCTTAAGAAAATGTGAACCAGTATTTTCCGGGCTGTATTTTGATAAACTCCCGAATGAGAAACAGCTAAATTCTGATGGTATCGAAAGCGTCACGAAAAGACCTTCGATTTGATATATTATGGGCCTCATAATTCATCCGGGATCAAAAGTTATGAGGCATCACGTGCCCACACGTGACCGGGCATCACGTGCAGACACGTGACCGGGCATCACGTGCAGACACGTGACCATTTACAAGCAAACCTGTAGGCACTGAATAAAATAAATAATTGGAAATAATTAATATTTGGGGTCACGTGCCAACACGTGATAGGCTTTTAAACCCTCTAAAACAATAGAATTAAATTCTAATTAAATAATTAATCAGTGGGGTCACCTGCCAACACGTAATGGGTTCTTGAGCCCTCTAAACCAATAGAATTAAATTCAAATTAATTGGTCAAATCAGTAGGGTCACGTGCTAACATGTGATAGACTCTTAAACCTTCTGAACTAATAGAATTAAATTCTAATTAAGGGAAATCAAAAACCCTAGATCTTTCCAAACAAAAAGATGGTGCTCTGTAAAATGGAGCACCGTTGGATTAAAAATCCAAGAGTGATTAAAAATCACTAATTTATGAAAAGATTTTATACAAGAAAATATTTCCTTGAAATTCACCAAGAATAACAGACAGAATATCTTTTGGATTAAAAATCCAATGGTGAATAAAATTCACTGAGTGATCTAAAAGATCATGTTAGTTACAGAAACAACCAAAATCTTTCAATGAAAGATTGACTAAACAAATTGATTCTTTTCTTTCTCCTATAAATAGGAGCCAAGAAGAGAAGAGAAGGATCTTTGGAATTTTGATTTTTTTTTTGGAGAAAAACAACAACAGAGAGGAAAAAGAGAGGAGAATTTAATTCTCAAGAGAGAAAAGAAGATCTTTTCAGAGAAAAGAAAACCTAGGTGAGAAAGGGGAAAGAGATCTAAGCTCCATAAAATAAAAGAGAATTTAATTCTCAAATTTAAGAGTTTAACTCTTCTGAATAAGAACTTAGTTCTTTCTCTGGTTGAAGATCTGCAGAAGCAGATCTCCCCACAAGTTGAGAATTTAATTCTCATCGGGGAGATTCTGCCATGCAGATCTAAAACTTAGAAGGGAGAATTTGAGTTTAAGGAATTTAATTCCCCCAAATTTATAGGAATTTAATTCCTTCAAAAGAAACTAGGGTTTAACCCTATATGAGAATTTAATTCTCCCAAATTCATAGGAATTTAATTCCTCCAAATGAAATTAGGGTTTAACCCTACATAAGAATTTAATTCTTCGACATACATAGGAATTTAATTTCTCTAAAAACAGAATTAGGGTTTAACCATATAGAGAATCTGATTCTTAAAACAAGAGACTTAAAACTCTCCATGCACGTAAAGAACTTGGTCACGTGGTGACACGTGACCCCATCCTCAATGATCAGAAAAGAAGGAACAAAACTAGGTCACATGCTCCCACGTGACCCCCTAAAACAGATCCCTTAAAATGAAAAAGAAAAACTTAGAGGCAATGCCTCACGTGCTCCCACGTGACCCTCAAAATAAAGGAAACAAAGCCAAAGGCAGAATCAATTTTGGGCGCCCTCACGTGTCCCCATGTGACCCCTGACAAACACCTTTTAAAAGGGCAAAAGAGGGAAAACGGAGGAATTAATACTCAATACATGGGCACTATCATGTGTCCACACGTGATGATTACAAAGACTAAGTGTTTAACACTTATTTGTAGATTTTGAGAGAAAAATAAAGGAAGTCTGGCCTCATCTCCAGACGTCTCACGTGACCCCACGTGACCACCTCATTTTTAGTGTTTAACACTATTTTTGCCCCTGGTGTTTAACACTATTTTAAGCACTTCATTCTTTTAGTGTTTAATATTATTTTTAAATGCATCACGTGGGAACACGTGACTGCCCGATATGTGCTAGTGTTTAACACAATTTTCAAAACAAGCTTAGCCCAAATTGGTTAAGTTTTCCAAAGGCAAATCTCCCCTTCAACTGAACCTCAAAATTGATCAGTTCATATGATATGCAAAGTAAAGTCCAGAGCTATAATGAATGTTTAGTGCTCAGTAAAAAACAAAATGTTGTCAGAGCCCTCAAACCTCTGTTTAAGCATCGCTAAATAATGGGGGGCTGAACCCAGATAAATGTTCAACAGCCCAACAAAGGGCCAACATCTCAAATCTAATTGGACTTAGCCCAAATTGGCCATAAGTCCTCAATTCAGATTTAACTAAGCCAATGTGCTCATAATCAAATTAATTGATCTTAGTTCCAAATTGGATAACAGATCTCCCATTCAACTTTGGTTCGAGGGTACATCTCTTCACACCTTTGATATTTGTCGTTGTAATCCTTCAACGTCTTCAGAGAGGTGACGAGTCCCGATAGCTAATCATTCCATGGACTGTGGGGTCCTTAAACTCATGGACTATGATGTCCTTAACCTCGGACTGTGGGGTCCTTTTAAACCCATGGACTATGATGTCCTTAACCTTGGACCGAGATGTCCTTAAACTAATATTGGACCGTAATGTCCTTAAACTAATCGACCGCAATGTCCTTAAACTAAAACAATAAAGCTCGAATGCTCTTTTGTTAGATCTAAACGATCCCGTTAAGTTGATCTTAGCCTAAAAATTAGACTAACGTATCCTTAACAAACGTTTAAGTTGATCTTAGTCTCAAATGAGACTAACGTATCCTTAAACCCAACCCCAAACCCAAATCTAAGAAGATACGGATTTGGACTAATCCACGCCCTACGGGCGACAACATAAATTAGTCTCCGTATACAATCCATGGGCAACCGAAAACAAAACAAACACACATGACACGAAGTGATCATCTGGAGAAGGAGAAAGTGGTTACCGCGATGCGGTAGCGTAATTAACTGCAGGGGCTTGCGTCTGCAGGGAAGAGCGTCCCCACAATCAAAAACCCCTCAAATGAGGGGGAATCTGACGAAATCTGCTATATCGGTCGCATCCGTCTAAACCTTCGATATACGATGTCATAAATCAACTTGGCATCTTCGGAGAGGTGGATGGAAAGCACCAATTAGTATCTGCCCCCAAATTCAGGCAAGACGGACCTACCCGGTCGCATCTCTGTGTTTCGGAGGAGAACAAGGACCATACGCGATCGAGAAACTGTTTGATGGAGAATCCTACCAGCTGATAAATGCCGAGAGAGAAAGGCCCATGCCATCCATCAATGGCCAATATCTTAAGAAATACTACGCTTGAATGCTCCAAGTCGCAGGCGAATTGAGCACACCGGCCTTACTGTCTGGATCATACATCCTGTAAAACCGTATACAATCTACGGGCATAAACGACCCCTATCTCTCCCAAGTCCTACCGGCGAGACTACATTTAAAGTCCTACCGGCGAGACTATATTTAAAGTCCCACCAGCAATGAAGATTCGCCAATATAAAAAAAAGGGTATGTCCATAAGCAAAACGGGCACGGATAAAAGCCCGAAAGGGTTTCGTGAGTAAAAACAGCGAGGCTGCTGGTGAGTTTGTGAAAACCTGAAAGGGCGCAAACTCATCAAAAAGAGATAAAATACACTCGCAAAGTCTTCTCGACCTTATGAGGAGAAAATCCCCGCGTGAGATCCTTACGACTCATAAAAGAGCAACACACTTAGAAATCTCCACGATTCCTAGGGAGAAATACACCTACGAAATCCTCTCGACTCATAGGGAGAAAATTCTTTTATGAGACCCTTACGGCTCATAAAATTGAAAAGTCTTAGGTGATAGAGATCTAAAGCTGTCTCCTAAGCCATCGCTCCTCAACGGGTAACGGCAAATGATGAGTTGCTCATGGAATTGCTTCAGTATTAGCGGTGCTGATGCCGACCCAAAACCTAAATCCCAAGTCTTCCCAATGGCAAATGATGAGTCGCTCCTGGCATTGCTTCGGTATTAGCGGTGCTGATGCCGACCCAAAACCTAAATCTCAAGTCTTCCCAAAGGCAAATGATGAGTCGCTCCTGGTATTACGCTTCAGTGTTAGCGGTGCTGATGCCGACCTAAAACCTAAATCCCAAGCCTTCCTAAAAGCAAATGATGAGTTGCTCCTGACATTATTCCAGTGCAGCAATATTGATGCCGACCCAAAACCTAAATCATAAGTCTTCCCAAAGGCAAATGACGAGTTGCTCCTGGTATTATTCCAGTGCAGGAATGCTGATGCCAACCCAAAAACCAAATCCCAAGTCTTCCCGGGACAAATAATGAGTTGCTCCTGGTATTATTCCAGTGCAGCAATACTGATGCCGAACAAGATCCAATTCCAAGTTCCTCTCAAATTAAAAGGCCCCGCCAAATAAGGCAGAAATCAAACAGATCAAATTAATGTCCCACCCGATAGCGCTTCCAAGCTCAAAAGTCCCGCTGGACGGGTAGGGAACTCCCAAAATAAATCAAATCAAACAAATCAACTCTGACACCGTTGAAAGCGGAGCAAGTCAACTTCAACCCCGACACCGCAAGAAGCAGAGCAAATCAAATCAAGCACCGACCGTCCAAGTCGCAAAAAGGGCAGAACCGACCGTCCACATAGCTAAAATGGCAGAACCGACCGTCCAAGTTGCTAAAATGGCAGCACAAACCGTCTATGTCGCAAAAATGGCAGCACCGACCGCCCACATCGCTAAAATGGCAGAACCGACCATCCACATCGCAAAAATGGCAGCACCGACCGTCCAAGTCGCTAAAATGGCAGCACCGACCGTCCACGTCGCAAAAATGGCAGCACCGACAGTCCACATCGTAAAAAGGGCATAACCGACCGTCCATGTCGCAAAAATGGCAGCATCGACCGTCCATGTCGCAAAAATGGCAGAACCGACCGTCCAAGTCGCAAAAAGGGCAGAACCGACTGTCCACGTCGCTAAAATGGCAGAACCGACCGTCCAAGTAGCTAAAATGGCAGAACCGGCTGTCCAAGTCGCAAAAAGGGCAGCACCGACCGTCCAGTCGCTAAAAGGGCAGCACCGACCGTCCACGTCGCAAAAAGGGCAATATCGATCTCCACGTCGTCAAAACGGAGCCGACTTCCATGCGAAAGAAGATTCATCAATTTCATGTACACAACCCACATATGTTGTGTGTATTTATTGATGAGGGGCACTTTGCTGGGGTCAAAATTACACCCCAGTTGACCAAGTCAAAACCCAGGGTCAACCCCAAGCCAAGTGGGCCCAAGCCCATGTCAAAGAGACCGGCCCCATAACAAAAGGAATGAAGACATAAATTGGTTTAATGTAATTCATTTTTTTTTATATATATGCATAGAAATAAATGTATGTAAAATAAGCAAAAAGCCAAAATTTGTAAACCTCATGGTTTATGTGCAAAAAGAGATAAGCACATAAGGCATGGGATGGCATAAATGCCATTTGGTAAAGCCCAAGGGGTTATATGTAAAGTGTGTAGCCTATAAAGGCAACATGATGAAAAAATCATTGATAACTTTTTCTCTCTAAAAAAAAACTAGGGTTTGTATCTCCTCCTTCTTCCTCAAGATTCTAAACCTTTTTTTTTTCTTTTGAATTAAATCAAGAGTTTAACCCTTCCTTTTTCAAAAATAAATAGTTTTTCACCATAAAACCCTTGAAGGGGAGCTCGGATCTGCCATCAAATCCCTAAAAAGGGAGATTTTAAGTCTCACCTCCCCCAGCCAACAGAGAGGAAGAAGAATGATACCTATCTCCAAAAATCCCATTTCAGGAGGATCCGGGGCTTAAAAGAAGATCTTTGGGGTTGTTACATAAACCATCTGTAAGAGACATGGGAAAGGTCCGAAGAATGGTGGCATATGAATCTGCGAGAGATAGGATATCCGTGCCGTCCAAAATCCGAGGTCGAATACTATCAAACTCCGGTCCAAGAGCCTCTAAAAACTTCATAACAAGCATTTTGTCACTATTCTGGTGCATCTGTTTTAGATCGATTGTACTAGGGAACATAGAGATCCACTCGGTGTCGAGATTTTTTTAATTCGGCATAGGATGAAGTCATAAACCTAGATCCTCGCTTAAGATGATCCTGATCTTTGAGAACATTATAGGCCATCTTAATGTTGTTCTTCCCTTCAAATATCGACAGTAGGTATGCCCAGATTTTCTTGCATCCTCAAGGTGATACACCTGGTCAGCAATGTTATCTTCCATCGCCTTGGTAATGAGACGACGCAACATAGCATCGTCCGCGAGCGAATTTTCAGTAGGTGATTTAGGAGACTCCTCGGTAAGATGTTTCATTAGCTTCTTTTGTGTCGCAAACATTTCCACTCCATCTCTTATAATTATTGGCATTCAGACCCAAATGCCCGTGACATGAGAAAAATTATAAGAAGAAGAAGACCATAGCTCTTTCCCTTTGTTTTCCTCCATCTCTAACAAATATAGCAAAAAAAGGGAGAGACTTAACGGTGATCTCTACACAAAAAAAGAGACCACGACAACAGTCCAAATCAAATCATGATCCATCTCAATGACTCAAATCAACGATTTACAACCCGTCGTCCAACTTAAACACAGGGTCGGAGCCTAAAACTCGGTCTCCCATAGCACAAATATTGCGAACACGCCGACCGTGCAATTACAAACCATTAATACCAAAAGATGCCAAAAAAGTTTGTGGCTTTAACGCCAAAAATCTCTTGGGTTCACGTTCAGGTTCAGATTCAGGTTCAGGTTCAGGTTCAGGTTCAGATCTGGATCACATCGGTTCAGGTTCAGGTTCAGATCTAGATGGCAGCGAGTGTTCTGGGAAGGGAAGGGTTCAGCGAGTGTGAGGGCAGCAGCAGTGAGGGTTCAGATTCAGGTTCAGGAAGGGACAGGTTCAGGTCCGGGGAAGGGCTTGCGAGGGCGAGGGAGAGAGCAGCGGCAGCTAGTGTTAAGGTTAGGGTTTTGTGGAGGGTATATTGATAAGGTATTTAAGAAGATAATAATAGGATGAAGATTAATCACCTCTTTCCTTCTTTATTTATATCAAACAAATTAGGATTTATGCAAGTACATTTACCTCAATAAACTAAAATAGAAATAAACCTAAATACAGGTATTGCCCGTATTCTAACAGAAACCATGGATTGCTCGATTTATTTTTTTTCCCTTCTTGACTTTGAAAAAGTTTTGTGTTCTGAATGCATAACAGTCTGTGCATAGTTTGGCGATGAAATTAATTCGGCTCAATACTAATTATGAAAGCATTTTCTAGAATGAAGAGCTCTTTACACAACATCTCATCTATTTATTCAGAGCAACTAATTAAGATGAACCATATCTGTAGTCATTTTATCTGTCGCATACATCCTGAAGGTCAATTTAGTTTCCAAATTATACAAAAGTGGGGATAAAAAGGAAGGAAAAAATGGAATCAATATATCCTGCAGTATCTGTAATTTCGAAAGTCTCGAATGTTTTGCGTCTTTAAATAGTTTTTCAATAAGAAACGTTTCTCCTACAATAAAATTCCTACAAAAGAAATTTTATTTGTACCTGTCACAAAAAAAAAAGGACTCTTTAGTGGAATGCGTATATATTATGTTCGGCATATCAATTATAACTTTAGAAAATATAGTCATTGATGATTACAAAGTTTAGCTTGAAATTCTTCTATGAAAATTAACCAACCTCATACAATTTTAATCTTAACATCATCACAAAATTTATGTACATGAGTAGCTAGCTCTCTCCCAAGTAGATTGCTAATAATACTCATTAAACTCTTATCACAATATGTTTGCTGAACTAAGAGAATTCATCAATTTCTCACATGTAATTTTGCCATCCAATTTCATAGTTTCCTTCGCCTGTTCAAAACAAACAGAAGTTAACAACTTTTCCTGAAAAAAATGTATAAATACATATTAAAGAGGAAACAAGGCCTAGAGTGTCATTATAAGCTTCCAACTACAGTGACAAGACTCGTTTGCTTATTGGGAAAACTCTCACTCTTATGAGTCTCGTCGCTTTAATTAGGAGCCTGCAATGACACTCTAGGTCATGTTTCCACCATATTACAACATGAGAAAAGGAAAAAAAAATTAACCTGAAGGTGAAGAGAATAGAAAGTTTTGTCACAAGAGGTTGTGTGGGTTGTGGCATTCATGAGCTCAAACCCCTCTCTTTCCAAAATTTCCGTAACCTTCGAAACCGGAATTTTTGCACCTGTGTTCAAACTACAAATTTGGATCATGATCTCTGTTTTACTCAAACATGTTGCTGAGATTATCAGGTTGATTATGCTGTTTAAATAAGTCGAAGCGATTTCATCCTTTGATGCTCTTAATAGAAGCTCTTCCTTTTTCTGTAGCAGCTTTTGGATGTTTTGTTTTAGTTCAGGTATGTATTTCAGTACACGGGCGATACTACACGGAATACTCAATTTCTTCTGCATATATTAAAGAAAACTAGTCAGGATTACTAGAATACAAAACATATCCCCTCACCACTCGTCATATTAACTTCGGAAATTTTTTTGCAGTGGAAGAGACATTTTATATTGTATCAGAGCAACTCAGGTTCGATTCCTACCGGACGCGGACGCGTGTTAAATACGGATCAACTTAAATTAAAAAATAGTGCTGCGTAGAAGCGTTCTAGGGTGCGCACACAAAAAAATAAATATAAATATAAATTTTTTCAAATTGAACGACATACTCTTTGATCCTTCTCTGGGAGAAGATCTCTAAGGGAAGAGTAGAGCTTGTTTAGCTTCTTCCTTCGGTCGCGCTCATACTCGTTGTGGCTCGATTTCTTTACGCAATTTGCAGGTTTCGTGACATGAATACTCGAGTTTGGGATGTCGTCGTAATTGAAGTCTTGCAGTTGAGGAGAAGAAGCGGATGAGTTGTGAGAAGCATCTGTTTCATTGAGGTTGGAGCTTGCAAAAAGATCATCATAATCATCATAAGGGAACTCATGGATCATTTGCTCTTCAAGCTGCCACTCAAGAGGTGAAACAATATTAATGGGAGAAAAAGGATACATTTTGGATGAATACTTCCAATGATTTGATCTCCTTTCTTTATATTGATTTATAGTGAAGCCTCCAATAGTAGGTCAAGGGATTGTCATATATAGATATTAGGTTAGTTATTGTTGGTTTTCATCTTTCTTTTTCTTTAATATAGATTATATGTCTCAGGATCTAGTCATCAACAATGAATACATGTAAGTGAGACATTATGCTTATGTTAGATTATAAGTTATTTATTATTATATCTACAGAAAGATAGAAAAAACTATTTTATTAGGCCATGTATCTCATCTTGAAGTCCACAAGTGATAACAAGGTCCTAACATTTTCTTTGTGTTTATATTGTTATAATAAGGTTGCCGCCTCGGACTCAACAAGATCACAACAAATTACCTGAGGTCGACCATAGATGCAGTTTACTCATAAATATTAATCTACGGTAATTAGAGGGTTCAAGACATTAAAACAGAGTACAACTATTATTTTAAAGCCCCTAATTTAGAGCGGAATATTTGGAAAGGGGTTGAAGTTTTTAGTAAATTGTGAAAATTGAAACCGTCCAAAGTATAAGTGCAAAAAGTGAAATCCAGGAATAGGCTTAATTTCATTAAACTCCATTTAAGTTTGTCCAAATCCCAGAATACTCTCATATACTATTAAATGGGCAGATAGCTACCCTATTTAACAGTGTTACAGTAACACCATTAAAAAAATCCTCAAAATGCCCTCCATTATCACCATAATCAGCTACTTCCTCCTTCTTCAACCCACCACCATCATCTTCCTCCAAATCCCTATCACCACCACCACCACCACCACCATCACACCAGCACTTTCTTCCTTCTCCAAATCAGATCCCCCTCCTCTGAATCCCCACCACCATCTTCCTTCTCTTCCAAACCACCACCACCACCTTTCTCCTCCTCCAAATCCCATCTTTTTTCTCCAAATCATCACCATCGCCTTCTTCCTCCAAATACCCACTACCATCACCATCATCTTCCTCCACCAAATCCTTCCCACCACCGCTTTCTTCATCTTCTTTCAAACCATCACCACCACCTTCTTCCACATCTTCACCACCAACCACCACCACCACAATCATCTTCCTTCTTTAAACCCCCGCCCTCCAACCACCACCCCTATTTTTCTCCTTCAAATCCCAACCACCACCACCGTCATTTTCTTCCTCCAAATCTCCGTTACTAACCACCAACACCACTATCTTCTTCATCCTCTCAATTCTCACCGCCGCCGCCACCAAAGTTAAATAAGTTAGGTTTAGGATTGATGGAGGGTGGGACCTCCTTCAGATGTTGCTTCCCGTTGATCTGCGGATGGCTGCGATGTGTGGCTGAGATTGGATCTGGAGGTTGTCGCTCTTGAAACGTGTGGATTTCAATGGGTTGAGGTTGTGGTTGCCGAGTTATGATTGGTAGTCAAAAACTGTAATTACCGCAATCAGGACGGCGTCGCTTCGCAGCTAGCCGGTGAGTACGGGTCGATCCACAGAGACGGGTAAATTTCTTTAAAGTGTTTTAACGAGTTGATTCTATTTGTAGTTTTGGTTGGTTTATAAAAACTAGAAGACTGGATCTAATTAATCTAATTAAGAATCTTGCTAGGGTTAGGATTAGGGGAAGTTTTGGAAATTAATGTTTTTCCTCACCGCTTTCAATACCTTCCTTTTTTAGATCTATTAGGTGTTAAGTTAATTATCAATAAAGTGGATACAAATCTTTTGGGAAGATATTTCTTCCTCTAGATTTGTACCCTACCTTTGTTGATAATTATCCTAACCCTCACGGAAAACGCGCGGAACCGGCCCTTTATACTACGGTTCATCGTTACCTAAAAGGGTAGGATGCCGCAGGAAGCGGTTGTGCTCGTATGCGTGAAGTTCTAATTCATTAAGTGAAGGTGGCATTGAAAGGGGCGAGAGATTTCATCTCTCAACCCTTTCCCTAAGGCTAACCCTAACAAGCGAGGAGACTACTCGCTCATTAGGGGATGAGAAGACAATATAATTAAAAGAAATAAAAGACTTACTAGGTTGACGGCTCCCTTCAAACAAGAAGAACAGATCTGAATTTTACTCCCAGAAATTCTGAATTTTATTGATTGAAAAGAGGCATACATTTTACAGATCTAAAACTACAATTTATAGGAAAATAGAAAACCTAGGGCTACAGGCTCTCGTACATGCGCAATTACAGATTTGCCCACGAAAAATCCTCACATCTGAACCGTCGCGCCGCCTCAGAAAATCTTCACCGACACGGGCGCTTGATGGCCGCGGAAGCGCGGCGCCAGGTAGGGTTTGGCCGCGGTTCCGCGGCCAATAAAGGGAGTTGGGTTCTGATCTTTTGTGGGCTTTCTTCTGGGCTTCTTGACTTCCTGTTTCTATGTGTATTTTCTGTGTTGGGCTTCTGGTTTTCCTCCAGATGTCTCAGTGAACACTTGTAAGTATCTTTTGACCGTTTGCTTTAACATTTTGGACCTTGCATTGTTCTTCATCTAGGCTAGACTAGGATCCGTCTAATAGTTGATCAAAAGTCCCTTTTTCTGTTGTTTTGTGTCTTTTTCACTGTATTTGCTCCAGAAACCTGTAACCTGTAATATGCAACAAATGTGCGTCAAGAGTACCTGTTTATTTATAAAAAGATAAGAAATAGGGGAATGATAAATGCAATATTATGGTCTGAACAAATACCCCCAAACTTATCTTTTGCTCGCCCTCGAGCAAACTTATTGTTTTATTCACTAAAATCCTGACCACACTTTCGTAGGGAAACGCGATTGCACTGAGCACGTGCAACAAGCCGTTAAACCTCTAGGTGTCCCTAGTAGGAGGAGTGTTGTCTCCTGAGGGTTTTCAGCGGATTACACCCATAAAATCCTATCAACTTGGCCCATTGACTTTTGTTCTCCAATTAAGTTTTCTAACAAGGAATTCTATTATCTTATACTTGTAAATTATCCACCCATATTCTTCACGCTTCCTCATTATTTAACTTAAGATTATATATGTTGTGTAGACCTACTTAGCTTTCGGCATCTTTTAAGTCTTCCTGCTAGGGTTTCATCTCAACTTAGGAATTTTCTATCAACTCCATTAAAGATACAAGTTCTATTCTTCATTCCTCTCTCTTATCTAAATTCCAATCACATACCCCTACGTGTGTGTATAAATCACCCCTACACTCGGAAATTCAATTCAAGCAATCATGCCCTTGTCCATTGTCCAAAGTACTAATTAGTTGGTGAATTTAAATGAAATTTGCTTACACATCCTTCATGCGACCGTTAATACTTCTTGAGGTACCAACGACCGATTACAAAACGCGTTTGCACTTTAAAGCATACTTCCTAGTCTTTGCAACACCCAAGGCTTTAGCAGTGACTCCCAAACCAGTTAGTCTAAGGCACTAGGTGATGAAGCACCCTCGCTAAATATTTTTCTATTTTTGCAGCCTTAAGTAATCACAAAACCAGTGTCCATTTTTTTTTCTTTATTCACACTTTTTCATACTAAGGACTTTAGACAAGAGCCTTTCAAGGTCTCTTCTACTATTCCAAGTTTCAAGGTGCGTGATTGTGCAATTTGTAGGGTATACGTTTTCAGAATCTAGACTTAAGCCAGGAACTATTTTTCAAACTTATACTCTAATAAGAACATCAATACTCTTCCCTCATTTTGACTTATCCCAAGAAGTGAACCCAAAATTTGCCTATTTCTAAATAAACTATAAGGCATATACTTTCTACCGTTAAACTTTAAGGAAGGTTATTTTTAGGGTTTTTAATTCACTAAGTCTAAGATCTAGTTGTTCCTGACCAGTTAACCTATCTGTCAAACTCTAGTCAAATAAGCCAAAATTGAATACAATAATTTTTATAATTTTTGAAATTTTTCAAATTTTTATGGGTTTTCAAATAAATATGCAAATGCAAAAATATGTACAAATGAATGCGAAGGAAGAAGACGTACCGAGCATACCCCCAAACTTGAACTTGACAGTGTTCTCACTGTCATGCTAAACCAAGAGGGTCAAAACACCGGCACTTCCCTATTTATTTATTTATAATTTTTATATTTTATTTAAGAAAAACAAAAATATGTACAAAAGGGCCCTCCCCCAAACTTCATTTAAACTATGTTAGACATGACTGCCAAACTTTGCACCGGCCAAAAGTCAACACCAACCATTTGAAAAATTTATTAGTAAAGGATATTGGTTGGTGGAAAAATAAGTTGTGGTGGTCCGCAAAGAATTTGGGAAGATAGAAGTAGTGGTATGGAAGGTGTGGAAGGAAATATACAGGTGATGGTGATGCATCGAAACGAGAACGCGAATGATCAGCAATCAGTGGAGTGTTGGTATTCTCGTACCTTATTAAAAGAAAGGGAGGTATTTCAACTTCTAAGGGAGGAAGTTGACTCACCACAATACCCCCAAGATGTTCCTGTGGGTCCTCTATTGACATGGCATCATCCATCACATGTTTATGATATTCACTTATGAGGGAACTTATCTCCTCGATGTCCGCCATAGTCCAACTGGAAACTTGCCGCCTATCTTGTAAGACTTTTAAAATAGCGTTCTCTTGCTCGAAGGCTAGAGAGGCTGATATGATAATGGGAAAAGTCTCATTCTCACCTATGTAAGCATATTTAGGGTGAGGCGGTAAGGACATTAGTTCGAGTTTCTGAGGTGAAAGAATCATTGCAGAATCTACCTCGAACTTAAAGGACTCCAACACAGGTTCGAAATCACTGCAAACAACCGATTCGGATGGTTCGACTGACTCATCCAAAAATTCAAACGACTCATATTCGGGCTGTGAGTCGTCATCCGAAAAAGTGACACATTCATAATCAACATCGGTTGTGTCAAAGGTAGTAGGCTCAAGGAGGGACGCACTAGTGGCGTCAAAACTGTTTTCATCAAATAGAAATCTTTCAAGCTCGCAGTCCTCCTGCGTGATTTCGTGAATAGAGCAAACTTCTCGTGTACTAGTTTTAGGCACGGGGGGCAGACTTCCCATCTTATAAATATTGAACTCACTGGACCTCTTTCCGAAGGATAGAGTCATGGAGCCATTGCGACAATTTATTATGGCATTGGAAGTGGCCAAAAATGGTCGACCAAGAATCACCGGAATTTGGTTTCTTGGGTTAACAACAGGTTGTGTATCCATAACGATAAAATCAACGGGGAATATGAATTCCCCGACTTTGATCAACACATCCTCTAGTTGACCCCTTGGATAGGTGATTGATCGATCAGCCATTTGGAGAGTGCAACGAGTGGGTTTCAACTCTCCAACCCCTAATTGTTCGTACACGGAGTAAGGAATCAGGTTAACACTAGACCCAAGATCTAAAAGTGCACGATTAATTTGCTTATCCCCAATTGTGATTGAAATAGTAGGACAGCCGGGGTCCTTTCGTTTTTGGGGTAAGGTTTGATGGTGGTTAATAGCATTGCTCACTGCACTAGCCACTAGCACTTTCTTGGGTACTTGAGATGCCTTTCTCTTCGAGGTGCACAAGCCCTTTAAGATTTTCGCGTATGAAGGGACTTGTTGGATAGCATCCAAGAGAGGTATATTTATGCTAACCTGCTTAAAGATCTCCATAATCTTCTCCACTTGTGTATTTGGTTTATTAGGACTCAACATATTTGGAAATGGTGCATTCTGAAAATTTGCTGAGTCAAAAGTCTGTGGAGTAGAATGTGGAATAGGAACGGATCCCAGTGTGGATGTGTTCGTGTTGTTAGAAATGGGTCCGTTCGAGTCAGAAGAAGTAGAGCCGTGTGAAGGGTGGAGAATAGGCTCTAAAGGAAAAGGTGAAGAAGGAAGTGAAGAAAATGAAGAAGGGGAAGAAGAACCACCGGCGGGGATGTCATCACTAGTTTCCACATTATTTTGCAACTCTCTTCCGGATCTCAACGTGGTCACCGCATTAACATTGTGATTGGGATATGCGTTTTGTGGGTGACCGGGATTGGGCAATGGTTGAGATGAAAGCTTTCCCTTTTCTCTCTCGCTCAACGCAGCAGTTAATTGTGCAATTTGTGCCTCAATAGATTTGATACTTTGATCGTGTGAGGCATTGTTATTCATTAAAGATTGAACATAACTTTCAAATCTTGCTGCGGATTCTGTAGTTTTCTTGAGAAATGCTTCAAGACTTTTCTCGAGCGAGCTAACCTTATCATCATTAGGTTGAACCAAATTGTTCGTTTGATTTGTATAAGGTTGTTGTTGGAAAGGTTGCTGGTTTTGAGTTTGTAAGGGTGCTTGTTGTTGTTGTGGAGGAGCTCTTTGAAAATTGTTATTCCCTTGGATTTGTTGATTTTGGTTCCAAGCGAAATTTGGGTGACTCCTCCACCCCTGATTGTATGTCGAAGAGTACGGATCGTTTCTTTGTCGTTGCTGGAATGCAGCATTGACTTGATCCTGTCCTTGAATAGGTGCATTATAAGGACACTCTTCGGTTAGATGTGATGGGTTGGAACAACAAGCACAAACAGTTCGTGTGGGTAGAGTAGGGGCAGGAGAAGACGATGAGATTTTGGTCTCAATGGCTTCTAGCTTTTTCATAAGTGAGGCCATCTCGGCCTTCATAGCTATCGACATATCTATTTGATGTATGCCTGCCCTAGATTGACCACTAGAAGAAGATGATGTGGTCTTGGTACTCTCCCATTGAATTGTTTGCTCACTTAGGTCCTCAAGAAACTGCCAAGCTTCGTCGCTAGACTTGGAGAGGAAATGACCTTGACATATTGTTTCTAGCAACTGCTTCGTTGCTGCGTTCAATCCCTCGTATAATGTTTGGCAAAGTTGCCAATTTTCTATCCCATGATGAGGGCATTGAACAAGTAGGTCTTTAAATCTCTCGAAGCACTTCCAAAATGGTTCGGAAGGAAGCTGTGAAAATTGTATGATTTCGTTTCGGATTCTAGCAGTTTTGTGGTGAGGATAGAATTTTTTTAGAAAAGCTCTTACAAACTCGTCCCAATTTCTAATGGAATGTGATGCGGTGCTGTATAGCCACTTCTCGGCTAGGTCACATAAGGTAAAAGGAATGACCCTTAGCCTTATTGCGTCATCACTTAATTGGGTTGTCTTCATCATGCTGCAAACGTTTTGGAATTTATTAATAAAAATATATGCATCTTCGGATTCCAAACCATGAAACTTAGGCAGCATATTGATGAAATGTGGTTTTATTTCAAAATTATCCCCATTCGCCGGTGGGGGTGAAAGACATGTGGGTAGAGAAGTGCGGACGGGGTAGAAGAGATCCTGGAGCGCAACTCGTGCGGGCGCTACAACAGGCGGTAGATTCGGGTTATTCGCACCTGGCGGAGGTGGAATCATTCCCGTCGTTAAGGTATCGTTGGGGTTGAATCCCGACATACCTTTGAAAGAAGAATTTGAATGTGGAGGTAAGGAAGTGGAAGGAAGATCGACGAAGGGTTCGTCGAAGGGTTCGTTGGTCGGTACCAACGAAACACGGACTAATCGGGCGTTAGTATCCCTAGTCCAAAATGACATACACTAAAGGGTAGTGCAGTCAGAAAAAAAAGAAAAACAGAATGTGGGGGTAAGATAACGTCAGTGAGAAGAAGTGGTGGAAGTGAGTTTCAAGTTTCTTTAGCGGCAAGTTGCAAGTTTTTAAAAGATTTTTTTTTATTTGTGAGTTTTGCGAGGAGGTTTTTGAAAAGGGACTCGTGACACCAATATGTCAACCACACATGCACAATCAGACCTAGATCTAGGGTTGCCTAGGTCTACTAGACAGCTCCTAACTAGGGCTAGAAATAGACCTCAAACCGCCTCTTCACGGACAAATACGGCCAGGTAAGTGGGAAGGAACCACCACTACAGTGGGCCTAATTAAAAACCACTAGCCTAGACACCGCAATGTCGGTTAGGATAAACGGCCGATGCCTACCCTAGTCCTTTTCTTATTGAGCTCGCTGTCCTTAGGTCTGAGTCTAATCTTTTTTAATTAAAGGTGGTTGATGCAAAATGCTTAGGTGTTTTCTGGGGTCCTGGGAAGGGTGATGAAATCCCCACCCAATCTGGATTTGGTCAAATAGCCCCTTAGAGTCCGGTTAAATTATGCAAAACAAATAAAATTTCACTTGCAATCAGAATTTTTTAGCGCGGCGCAAAGAAACCTGCGGAGATCTGTTATTTAGAAGGGGGAGAAAGACTCTTTACGCAAAGAAATCCTGCAGAAAGATTTTTACAGAGAGATATATTGTAGGTTGCAGAGGAGAGAGAGAAAAATCAAACCAGAAAAACTTGGAGCGCTGACGTGGCAGCCAGAGCGCGGAAGCGCGGCGGGAACCCCCTTTATGCGGCGGAAGCGCGGTGTAACAGAGGGTTTGGCCTCTGGAAAAAATTCTGCTGCTCCTATGTTCCACTCCTCCTCTGTTGTTACGTTCACCTTTCTGATTTGACCTCTGTAAAATTCCAGATCTTCGCTATTCCTGCAAGATTCAAAAATGAACCCTTCAAACAGATCAAATTTGATAATTTTTATATTTTTTTTATATTTTCAGATTTTTATAATTTTTCAAGTTTATATCAACCCGAAAATTCACAAAAAGAAAGATTACGCCGTCCCCGGCAACGGCGCCATTTGATTGGTGTCAAAAATATGAGTTTACCGCAATCAGGACGGCGTCGCTTCGCAGCTAGCCGGTGAGTACGGGTTGATCCACAGAGACGGGTAAATTTCTTTAAAGTGTTTTAACGAGTTGATTCTATTTGTAGTTTTGGTTGGTTTATAAAAACTAGAAGACTGGATCTAATTAATCTAATTAAGAATCTTGCTAGGGTTAGGATTAGGGGAAGTTTTGGAAATTAATGTTTTTCCTCACCGCTTTCAATACCTTCCTTTTTTAGATCTATTAGGTGTTAAGTTAATTATCAATAAAGTGGATACAAATCTTTTGGGAAGATATTTCTTCCTCTAGATTTGTACCCTACCTTTGTTGATAATTATCCTAACCCTCACGGAAAACGCGCGGAACCGGCCCTTTATACTTCGGTTCATCGTTACCTCGAAGGGTAGGATGCCGCAGGGAGCGGTTGTGCTCGTATGCGTGAAGTTCTAATTCATTAAGTGAAGGTGGCATTGAAAGGGGCGAGAGATTTCATCTCTCAACCCTTTCCCTAAGGCTAACCCTAACAAGCGAGGAGACTACTCGCTCATTAGGGGATGAGAAGACAATATAATTAAAAGAAATAAAAGACTTACTAGGTTGACGGCTCCCTTCAAACAAGAAGAACATATCTGAATTTTACTCCCAGAAATTCTGAATTTTATTGATTGAAAAGAGGCATACATTTTACAGATCTAAAACTACAATTTATAGGAAAATAGAAAACCTAGGGCTACAGGCTCTCGCACATGCGCAATTACAGATTTGCCCACGAAAAATCCTCACATCTGAACCGTCGCGCCGCCTCAGAAAATCTTCACCGACACGGGCGCTTGATGGCCGCGGAAGCGCGGCGCCAGGTAGGGTTTGGCCGCGGTTCCGCGGCCAATAAAGGGAGTTGGGTTCTGATCTTTTGTGGGCTTTCTTCTGGGCTTCTTGACTTCCTGTTTCTATGTGTATTTTCTGTGTTGGGCTTCTGGTTTTCCTCCAGATGTCTCAGTGAACACTTATAAGTATCTTTTGACCGTTTGCTTTAACATTTTGGACCTTGCATTGTTCTTCATCTAGGCTAGACTAGGATCCGTCTAATAGTTGGTCAAAAGTCCCTTTTTCTGTTGTTTTGCGTCTTTTTCACTGTATTTGCTCCAGAAACCTGTAACCTGTAATATGCAACAAATGTGCGTCAAGAGTACCTGTTTATTTATAAAAAGATAAGAAATAGGGGAATGATAAATGCAATATTATGGTCTGAACAAGTTACCTGCAAGGAAGTCCCGGGGTGGTTGTACCACCGAGGACCCTCCGACGATCAAGTTAGTCTAGAGATCCGAGCAGAGTAACGTCTTAGTGGAGTAGAATTGGCTTACCTTGACCGTCTGAAAGAGGGGTTTAAGTAGTGGTGGCGCAGGTGCAGCAGGCGCGAGAATCACACCGGCCGTTACGCTCCCGACGTCACGCCCGCGTGATGAGCGGGACCTCCCATTAATGGCGAGACAAGCTCGTTAATAGGGGATCGTGGTGGCATGGAACATGGGATGTGGCCGGCGGAGATCTCGCGTATGGCGAGATTCGCGGGATGGCGGTTACGCCTGCAAGCGGTGCAGTTGGTCGGTTGATGAGACCGATGAAGATGACCTCGGCGGGAGAGCTCGCGGACGAGCGGGAGAGCCGAGATATCTAGTTTCTGAGGTAGCTCGGGAACGAGCTGTGAGGTCGAGGAGGCCAATTGTGCTGGGGCTCGGAGGCGAGCCAGCCTCGTCGGTAGAACAGGCATAGGAGCAGTCTGGTCGGCCCCTGTAGGTCCTTTCTTGCATGCTCTGGGACACGTCATCTGCCACGTGTCATTATCTGGGAGGTCACCGATATCGAGCATCATCATTAGCCCCCAACTCTCGTCCCGACCAGCTAACGGGTCGGGTCGAGAGTGGTCTATCGGGTCACCCGAGGTGAGCTCTTTTCCGAAGATATCGTCGGGGGTGTCCCCAGGCAATCCGTTGTCTTTTTCTGGATGACGCAGGCGAATCAGGGTGAGATCTTCTGCATTAAAAAGGGGCGCCGGATCGTGCGCACCTTTGACGAAGCGGCGGCCCATGTGTCGAGCGTTGGTTGGTGGACGCGGTGGGCCGCAGGCTTCTGGCGTCTGATGGGATGATGTCCAATGTGCGCACACCAGGTGGAGCGGTCTGGGTCGTCGAATGTGAAGGGTTGTTTTTGGCGGGAGTCGACGGTCGCCGTTAGATGGGGGCGCCGAAGGCTATAGGTAGAGGTGGAGCCCTCTTCAGGGCCCATCTCTCTTCATATTTTCCTCATCTTTCATCTCGTAAGCTCGGCGCTCTCATCTTAGGTCGGATCTTCTGCTTTCCCGAGGGCTTCTCAATCAGGTTAGATGTCTTATTTTTTTATTTCTTCTGCTTCTTCTCCTTCTGAGTTGAGCCTCTTCTCCCTTTTGGCAGGATGGATGATTCGATCCCAGACTCTTGGTGCCTTCAGCGCTCAGTCCCGAAGGGGGGACCGCGGTGCGGCCTTGCCTCTGGCTGACTCGAGCCCCGCGCTGGATGTGCCCCCGACGGCGGGGCCACCTGCCCCGCCACGGGCTCTTGGTGATTGTTCCGGTGGCGGCCAAAGGCGTACACGGGTTCTCGACTCTCAGACGAAGGATGCAGGAGAGCGCGAAGACGAGGTTCCTCTCAAGCGGAAGAGGACGGTCTCTCGTGCACCGCCGGCGGACATTCTGGAGGGGACCCCCATGCAGAAGGGGGACGCCCAGTTCATGGTTCCGTCGGGGCTCTCCGTTGCGGCCAGCCTTTTCGCTGGTATGGAGGAGTCGGCCGGGGGCCGGATGCCACGGAGGACCTTGAGGCCCCGAATGGTTGCTATAGCAGAGGAGGCGGTTCAGGTATGCATTCCCTCATGTATTGCTTCGGGCGACCTTTTCTTAGTTCGGGTGTCCTTAGGTTTTTCTGCCATTTTTCACCAGGTCCTTCAGCACTGGGCCCTTATCACTCGTATGGAAGCCGAGGGGGCTATTCGGGCTGCGAGGTCAGCAGAAGAGTCTTCTTCGGAGGTCGAGGGTCTGCGACTCGAGCTGCGTCTGGAGAGGGAGAGGTCGCTCGCCCTCAAAGCTCGGTCGGAAGTTGCGGACCTCATCGTTTTGAAGTGCCGGGAGTCCTACCGCTGCCTGAGCGAGTCCCACCGAGTCGTTGAGGCGAAGTTGGTGGAACTGGCCGATCGTTTTGCAGCCCTGAGGAGGGCGAGGGATGCCAGCAGGCGGGATGCCGACGCGGCGCGTCAGGCAGCGGAGGCCGCCGAAGGCCGGGCTAGGAAGGCGGTGACGGATTACAAGGAGTCGGACCAGTTTTACGTCGACCTCGGTGAGGCCTCTGCCCTTGCATGGAACAAAGCTCTTGATGTCGTCAAGGAGCAGCTTCCGGAGTTCGCCGACGGTGAGCTCCGTGCTCAGGTCCCACTCTCGGTAGTCCCGCCTCTGGCCGATAGTGATAAGGGGAGTGAGGTCTAGGCGGGGCTTGCTGCCCGATCTTTTTAGTTTTTCTTCCTCTCTCTCTTGTAAGCCTCCGGGTAATTTGATAAGGCTGGGGAGCCCATAGTGCCCTTGTAAAAGCTTAGACTTTTTGAATAAAAACTTTTTGTTTTTGCAGTAGTGTTTGTGCTTGTGTTTCCTTTTGTTGGTAGACACTTGTATCTGCACAGTACTGCTTTATAGTCGGCATGTTCCTCGTCTAGCGATTACTCGTTGACTTGACTCTGATCATTTGCCGAGTGTGCGAGGACCGGCTGGAATACGGTGTCTCCATGGCCCCGAAGTCGAAGTGTAGATCACTAAGACGTTGATAGATTGGATGCCTCTTTTTGAGTTCACATTCCTTAGTTGTTGGAGGGGCCGTAATTTGCCAACTGAGGATATTGCCGAGCAGGGTAGCTGCTGGGTGCCTCTTGGCGACGGCTTTGATCCTTAGCGCTGGAGGGTCCGTGAGAGGCCTGCGAAGGATGACCGTGCAGGGTAGCTGCTCGGTGCCTCTTGGCGAGGGCTTTGATCCTCAGTACGAGAGGGGCCGTGAGAGGCCTGCTGAGGATGGCCGAGCAGGGTAGCTGCTCGGTGCCTTGTTCCCCTCCGAAAGACGTGCAAGACAGACGTCTTGCCTAAAATTCGGGGCAGATGCTAATTGGAGCTATCCGTCCACCTCTCCGAAGATGCCAAGTTGATTTATGGCACCGTGTATCGAAAGTTTAAACGGATGTGGCCGATGTAGCAGACTTCGTCAGATTCCCTCTCGCTTGAGGGGTTTTTTTATTGTGGGGACGCTCTTCCCTGCAGGCGCAATCCCCTGCAGTTAATTACGCTACCGCATCGCGGTAATAACTTTCTCCTTCTCCAGCTGGTCACTTCGTGTCGTGGGTGTTTGTTTTGTTTGTGGTTGCCCTTGGATTGTATACGGAGACTAATTTATGTTGTCTCCCGTAGGACGTGGATTAGTCCAGATCCGTATTTTCTTAGATTTGGGTTTGGGGGTTTGGGTTTAAGGATACGTTAGCCTCATTTGAGACTGAGATCAACTTAAATGTTTGTTAAGGATACGTTAGTCTAATTTCCAGACTAAGATCAACTTAACAAGATCATTTAGATCTAACAAGAAAGCATTTGGGCTCTATTGTTTAGTTTAGGGACATTTCGGTCGATTTCCAGTTTAAGGACATGGTGGTCCATCAAAGTCCGTGGAATGTATGGCTGTCGGGACCCGTCACCTCTCTGAAGACGTTGAGGGATTACAACGACAAATATCAGAGGAGTTCAGAGGTGTACCCTTGAACCAATGTTGGTTGGGAGATCTATAGTCCAATTTGGGACTAAAGTCTGTTTGAAGGTTTATAAGCATATGGGCTCAATTGATATGAGTTGAACATTTTATTGTTCTGGCTGTTGAGCCTTTATTTGGGCTTGGCCCTTTTATTAATGCATAGCATTTATATTTGGTCTGTTAGACGTTTACTTGGGCTCTGCCCTTTTCTAATAATGCATAGCATTTATAGTTAGGCTCTGCCCTTTTAAATAATGCATAGCATTTATATTTGGCATGTTAGGCTTTTACTTGGGCTCTGCCCTTTTTAAATAATGCATAGCATTTTAGTGGTCTGATAGTGCGCCACGTGGCTTGTCAGGCGCTTTGCGCCAATTAAAGAGCGCAATGCGCTAGCGCATGCGCAGGTGACACGTGTCACGCTCTGGTAAGCGCAAGTCTGTTAGCGCAGTGCGCTGCGCCAGTGCGCTGCTGATACGTGGCGCGCCCTGGTGCTATGCGCCAATCCAAGAGCGCAGTGCGCTATATTTAGGAGCGCAAGGCGCAGATCATTTTGTGGTTGACATGTGGCGTGCTCTGGTGCAGTGCGCCAGTCCAAGGAGCGCAAAAGCGCATTTCAAGAGTGCAAGGCACTGTCCAATAGCGTAGAGCGCATCTTGATCCAATTCAGATCAAAGAAAACAAGTTTTTCTTGTTCTAAAGAGATTCTACCTCAAGATTCAAGAACCAATGGTTCATCAAAAGGCTGTGCCTTTATATAGATCAAAAGATCTAAGAATGAAGTAAATTACTTCTTTTTAATCTTTTATAATTAGATCTTTCTAATCTTTTTCTTTTTATTGAAGATCTTGATCTTGTTCTTAGATTTTTGATCTTTTTAGAAGAGATTCTTCTTTTTAATGAGGTATTTTCATCTCTGTTCTTCAAGAATCAAATTCTTTACCTTCAAAGATGAAGAAAATGATCTTCTTTCTTCAAAGGCTTGCTTTTCAAATTTTTTCAGAGGGTTCTCTCTTTTCTGTATCTGTATATATGAGACTTGGAGTCTAGGGGCCTTTATATAGGGCCAATTGATTTGTTAGGTTAGTTACAAAGATCTTTCTCTGATTGATCTGGGGATATTTCCCCACCGTTGATTCTTTGATCCTAGGGCCTCTGTTTTATAGAAGACAATCTTCTTATTTTAATAAGATTGGAAAGATCTTTCTAGAATTTTAATTCTGATTAATTAAATAATTTATTATTTAAATTTTAGTGCTGGCGCAGTTGGCGCTAGCGTAACTGCGCTAGCACGCCTGAGCTTGACACGTGTCGCTCAGCGCAACTGCGCTAGCGCGCCTGTGTTTGACACGTGGCGCGTTAAAATTTGAATTTTAAAACAGAGCCTTGCTCTGATTGGGGGTGCACCGCCTTGGGCGCAGCGCTCCTTGCGCTGGCGTGTCTGCTTTTGACACGTGGCGCTCTGCGCGTAGGGCAAGAGATCTGAAGCATTGCTTCACCCTTTTGAATTTTGAAATTCAAACAGAGCTTTGCTCTGATTGGGGGAAACAAATGCCCCCCCCCACCGTTGCGCACACGTGAGTGCAGCGGTGGCAACATTTGAACCGTTGGATCAACTCAGGAGTTGAAGTGGCGCTTCAGCGCTTATAAATAGGACCCTTGGTCCTCCTCAGATGATTATCATCTTCTCAAGATTGTTATTTTCAGAGCCTTGCTCTCGTTTTCAAGAACTTCAGAGTTAGAACTCTAGAAAATTTTAGGTAAAAATTTAAACTTAATTAAATCAACTTTAATTAATAGAGCCTTACTCTTATAGATCTTTTGATCTAAAGAAATCCCCTTTGGGGTTTCATAAATAGTGCTTTGCTCTCAAGAATTTGTTTCAGGGTTTCTTAACCCATAAACAGAGCTTTTCTCATGGATAATGTATAGATCTTTTGATCTTTTGATGATGAACTCTTAAGAGTTTTTTCATGGATCTTTAAGATCCCAGAACTTTAATTCTTAGGAATTAATTTTTCCTTTGATGGATTTTTCCATCATTATTACAGAGCTAGGCTCTTTAAGGAATCTTATTCCCTTGTGACCAGAGTTTGAAAAGTGTCACTCTGTGACAGAGCTTTGCTCTGAAAAGGGAGATTTTCTCCTTGTCTCAAGGGATTTCTCATTTAATGAGAATATTCTTTGAGGATTTCCTCATTAATTGACAGTCTCATCCAATGATGAGGCTGTCTTATTAACTGATGCATTGTCATCTGGATTTTGTGGGTCCCCCTTTGGTCCCCTTTCCACTGCATTGCAGTGTGGTATAAATTTTAAAGTACCAAGCGTTGGAATTTTTAAAATTAACTTATGATGCTGATAACTGAATTTCGCTTTTTCTTGCAGGCAACATGTCTGCTGATCTTTCATTCTCGTTTTTCCGCTCAGAGGGAGGATTCCCTGAGGCGCCGGTGGACCGGGAGGTTCTTGCTTTTATTAAGGATTTCGACCCGAAGTATAAGAACCTTCACCTGTGGGGTAGGTGGTACAGCGAGATTATCAAGGGTCGCCGAAGCTTCTCTTGTGCGACGCCATCAGAGCCGATCTCATCGATCCCATATGTAGATGCACCCCCGGTGAACTATGCCGTGGAGGTCGTAAATTAGAATTCGGAGGATCTTCTTCAGCCTTCGATTGCTGCCATTCCTGTGCAGCCGCCGGCAGCCGTGGATATTCTGGGACGGCGCATATGCCAGGGTGAGTCGCGCCCTTGGGGACAACCTTATAACATTGGATTGACCCCTCGGCAATCGGCCGGTTATTTGTAGTGGGCCAGGTACATCTTGTTAGCGAAGAAGGCGCATTTGCTAAAGATTGGTCTGTACCCCACAGTCTACGCATCATTGTTCGAGTACCCTGCTCCTTCTACGTGGTGGGTTAAGGCATTCGTGGAACAATGGAACATCCCTACCCATACCTTTCTTCTGACGGACAGGGAAGTCTCCATCCCCCTAGAAGAATTTGCTGAGATTTCCGGTTTGCCGGTAAGGGGGGAGCATTATGAAGAGCTACTTCCTCGTGATGAATATGTCTTCGCCACCAAGCCGCTGGTAATGGGCCTAACGCCGGATAATGCCATTCAACACTAGTTTCCGAGCCTGGTAAAGGTGCTGAATATGTATGAAAGTCTCTATTTGGAATCGGGAGGCCGGGGAGTTAGTTTTGCAGATTTCATCGCCCGCTTTCTTCGACCGGAGATTTTATCACAACGGGGCGAAAAATTCGCCAAGCTCGACGACCCCTTCGGCTTTGGCTTAGATCGTCGACCAGCACTGGAAGACGATCAAAAGGGCTTTTATCTCCCCGATACCGCAATCATCCCCTTATCGGAAATCGCCGCCTCGGGCATCGACGAGGAGACCTTCTTTCTCGGGTTTCTGGGGCTATGGCTATGCTGGTTCGCGCTCCCCATGCATCCGCGCTACATGAGGCCGTCCGTCTTCTACCCAGCGCATCGGATGGTGGCTGGTATATAATTGTCGATTGGAATCGCTGGGTTGGCTCACCTGTACCATGGTCTCAGCGTGGCGGCGGACGCAAATGAACCAGGGGTGCAACCCGCCAATTTCCCGATGCACTATTTTACTTCATGGATGGAAATGCATGTGTTCGGGGTATTTGGTATTCACAAGAGGCCCTCGTTCTACGAGAAGTGCAGACTCCCGAGAGTCATGCAGCTAATCGGCGCTTCTATTGTGAATCCGCCTCCGCGGGAGGTTAGGGGGTTGCTTCTTCGTCCGTGCACGGTCGGGGCGGGCATTTCTTTCATGGACAAGGTCATGACCGTTGGCCGGAGACCTCCAAGTCGGTGTTGGCGTTGCGTGATAGTTTCAAGGACGAGACCTCCGTATTGAAAGCCCGGAAGATTCTTCACTTATACTCCATCCGGCCGGGCTTCCTGGTGTTCAGGCAGAATGATATAGCGCTTTTTATAAGGTACAACCCCCATCGGTTCGCCCAACAACTAAGCTATAACCAGGGGGTCCCATTGGAGGCGTTTTTGGAAGAGCCCGCGGCCACCAGGGAGGGGATACGGAGTGCACTACATCATTTTATGCGGCTGAATACGGGCTCCCACTTCTTCATTAGCGAGCCAAGTTGCATTCCAAGGGCCCTCAACGTGTACGGGGCTTGGTATCAGCACGCGATGGGTGCTGTTATCCGGGAAGAGAAGCGGATGCTGGTTGAATGCAAGGGTGTGCCCCCTGGCAGCGATCGCAAAGTCCCCCTAAGGCCAAGGACCCCTGTCGTTCCTCCACTAAGAGGGGATGCTGGAAATGAGCCTCCGTGCGTGCTAAGCCCTCCGCGTGGATTGCCCAGTGATTCTGTGGACGTGCCCTCAGCGCCCCGTGCTCCGGTGGAGACGGTGAATGTAGTTTCGCCTGAATCTGGCGTGGGCTCGGACATCAGGACCCGCCGTCCCAAGGTGCCCACGAAGCGTAAGCTGATTTTGGGTGCGGCTGGAGTTCGCGTGCAGAAGAGGAAGAAGATGTCGATCCTCTCTGCCGACGTTGCATTTGGTCTGGAACCTCATGCTCCTTATAGCGAGGGCTTGGGTGAGTACAGGACCAACGAGGGCTTATTTATGCCGCCATACGACACTGATATGGCGGGCGCCATCCCAGCTTCTGAGCGATTGGCAAGGCGCAATGTGTGGTTGGCTAAACTTGCGCAATCGGGTAATCACTTAGTTGTATTTTTCGTCATTGCATCGTATCTCTATCATTGTTTTTTGACTAACGCTTTTCCTTCTTTTAACAGGCATTTCTACCGAAGAAGCTATCGCTGCTTCCCTCAAAACTTTCCAGGAGGAGGAACGACTCAGAGCATCCTCAGGCCTTGGTACATTTCGGTTTACTATGTCTCTCCTTCCATTTCTTATGAGTAATCTGATTCCCTCTTTGTCTTATCGCAGGGACCACAAGACCTATCTCGCAAACCGATGCAGGAATTCTCTCCGGGCCGGCTACCGAAGTTCCAGCCTCTTCGGGATACCATTCAAAGTCCGTTTCTGCTAAGCTGCCGACGAATTGGCGAAGCAACAGTTTGTCATCGCCTCCAGTGTTGCCGCATAAGGCTCTGAATTGAGCGACATGCTGACTTGGATTCCCCGTCCCTTTATATATATGGAACTTAGGGATCGTATATCCCGACGGGTACTTTATCTGATCATACCATCCTGGATATGGTCACCCAGTTTTAACGACTTGACCGACTGCTTCATTTGCCTGGTGAACTTGTATTTGCTGAGCTATATAGTCATCTAGTGCAGCTTTGGAAATGGTTTCCTCCTTGGCTGCTAAATGAGCCGGAGGAGGATTAGATGTCTCCCCTCTATCGTCTTCAATAATGATCGGAGTGTCTTCAGCTGGAGGGTCCGGCTGTAACATCATTCCTACCATGTCTTGGAAGAGAAGAGCTATTTGTTTTATGTTGGCAGCTTGTTCCACTGCCTCTTTGTCTTTCTTCTCGAGGATCCTGCGGAGGAACTCAGCATCGGTTTCTTGTTCTTGACGTTGTTCCGACGACGCCTCCGGGCTTTCTTTTGGCTCAGTGAGTGCGGCCATTTGTGTTAGCATCTCTTGGAGCTTCTGTTGCTGCTCCTGGGCCTTTGTTATGGATCTGGTGAGTGGTTGATGGCCCGTAGAAGCGCGACTATCACTCTTCCTAGATGTCATGTAAACGGTATGGACCGTTATGCCCCCAGACTTAGGGCGTTTAGATTCAGTGTCTTTGCGATTTTCCAAAGACGAAGGGATCTTCTCCGACCTCCTTCTTTTGTGGGCGGTCGAAGTTGAGGGGGCCATCGTAGTAGGCACCTAAGTAGCTGTTGCTTTTTCTGGCTTGACAGAGTAGTCCTTCTGCTGCTGAACCTTCATCTTTTTCTGTCGGCGGAGATAGTCTTGATCCATTACGGAGTCTTGGACTTGACGCCAGACCTTGTAAATTTTAGAGGACAGCCGTTGAGGGGGCTGCTCCAGCTTCACCTTTGGGGCATTATCCACAGGTGGAGGAGATCTTTCCAATACGGCAGCTGGCGAGTTTTTGCACACCCTTCTTAGCGGTTCAAAGCTATTCCCAGTCGGAACAGCAGCATTGATTTCCACCATCGGAGCCGGCGAAGTTAGCCCAGAGGGGGAGTTGCCCCCAGCCTTCCTTACCCGGCGCCAGTGACGACGGCGAGCATGTTGTGCGATTGGAGTTGGTTTAGCCGTAGGGGTGACCTCCTCATGCCCCCTGTGTTGGTCAGAATTCGCTGGTATCAGCCTTTTAAAGACCGACGTCCGTTGAATGGGGACGGCCAACCTATCAAAAGCAGACTTGACGATTTTGGGAGCAGGGGTGGCTATCCGCTTCGGGATAACGCCTTCTGGTATTGCAGGCTTCTTCATGGGCCCGTTGGAGCTCTGGCCTAGTCTGTTAAAAACCGAGGCAGTAGAGTTGGGCGACCCGTTGAGAGGGGCCGTAGTAGTAGCAAGCCGATCGAATACCGACTTCTTGGGAGCTTCTTATGACGGTACAGGGGCGTTGAAGCTCATGGGTGGGAGTATGGTCCCGAAGAATAGTCCATTGGTGGCTTGAGTTACCTGCTCCACTGGCATCTTGAAAAAGGAGGCCGCTTGGGGCCCGTAGGTCACTCCTCCGGCGAGGATGGAGTAGGAGTTGTTGCAATAAGTGCAGTTTGAAGCCGTTGATCTTCTATTTTCTGCACGGAGCAAGACACCAAATCTAAGTACCTCGAATCCACAGGCAACCATAGCAAACCGCGATTCGTTCGCGAACACGACACACGAAGTGTGGAGTGGAAAGAGGAAAAGGTCCCACCGGGCGTGCCAGAATCTGTTCCCCTCCGAAAGACGTGCAAGACAGACGTCTTGCCTGAAATTCGGGGCAGATGCTAATTGGAGCTATCCGTCCACCTCTCCGAAGATGCCAAGTTGATTTATGGCACTGTGTATCGAAGGTTTAAACGGATGTGGCCGATGTAGCAGACTTCGTCAGATTCCGCCTCGCTTGAGGGTTTTTTTTATTGTGGGGACGCTCTTCCCTGCAGGAGCAAGCCCCTACAGTTAATTACGCTACCGCATCGCCGGTAACAACTTTCTCCTTCTCCAGCTGGTCACTTCATGTCGCGGGTGTTTGTTTTGTTTGTGGTTGCCCTTGGATTGTATACGAAGACTAATTTATGTTGTCGCCCGTAGGACGTGGATTAGTCCAGATCCGTATTTTCTTAGATTTGGGTTTGGGGGTTTGGGTTTAAGGATACGTTAGCCTCATTTGAGACTGAGATCAACTTAAACGTTTGTTAAGGATACGTTAGTCTAATTTCCAGACTAAGATCAACTTAATAGGATCATTTAGATCCAACAAGAAAGTATTTGGGCTCTATTGTTTAGTTTAGGGACATTTCGGTCGATTTCCAGTTTAAGGACATGGTGGTCCATCAAAGTCTGTGGAATGTATGGCTGTCGGGACCCGTCACCTCTCTGAAAACGTTGAGGGATTACAACGACAAATATCAGAGGAGTTCAGAGATGTACCCTTGAACCAATGTTGGTTGGGAGATCTATAGTCCAATTTGGGACTAAAGTCTGTTTGAAGGTTTATGAGCATATGGGCTCAATTGATATGAGTTGAACATTTTATTGTTCTGGCAGTTGAGCCTTTATTTGGGCTTGGCCCTTTTATTAATGCATAGCATTTATATTTGGTCTGTTAGACCTTTACTTGGGCTCTGCCCTTTTTTAATAATGCATAGCATTTATAGTTGGGCTCTGCCCTTTTAAATAATGCATAGCATTTATATTTGGCCTGTTAGGCCTTTACTTGGGCTCTGCCCTTTTTAAATAATGCATAGTATTTTAGTGGTCTGATAGTGCGCCATGTGGCTTGTCAGGAGTTTTGCGCCAATTAAAGAGCGCATGCGCAGATGACACGTGTCACGCTCTGGTAAGCGCAAGTCTGTTAGCCCAGTGCGCTGCGCCAGTGCGCTGCTGACACGTGGCGCGCCCTGGTGCTATGCGCCAATCCAAGAGCGCAGTGCGCTATATTTAGGAGCGCAAGGCGCAGATCATTTTGTGGTCGACACGTGGCGCGTTCTGGTGCAGTGCTCCAGTCCAAGGAGCACAAAAGCGCATTTCAAGAGTGCAAGGCACTGTCCAATAGGGCAGAACGCATCTTGATCCAATTCAGATCAAAGAAAACAAGTTTTTCTTGTTCTAAAGAGGTTCTACCTCAAGATTCAAGAACCAATGGTTCATCAAAAGGCTGTGCCATTATATAGATCAAAAGATCTAAGAATGAAGTAAATTACTTTTTTTTAATCTTTTATAATTAGATCTTTCTGATCTTTTTCTTTTTATTAAAGATCTTGATCTTGTTCTTAGATCTTTGATCTTTTTAGAAGAGATTCTTCTTTTTTAATGAGGTATTTTCATCTCTGTTCTTCAAGAATCAAATTCTTTACCTTCAAAGATGAAGAAGATGATCTTCTTTCTTCAAAGGCTTGCCTTTCAAATTTTTTCAGAGAGTTCTCTCTTTTCTGTATCTGTATATATGAGACTTGGAGTCTAGGGGCCTTTATATAGGGCCAATTGGTTTGTTAGGTTAGTTACAGAGATCTTTCTCTGATTGATCTGGGGATATTTCCCCACCGTTGGATCTTTGATCCTAGGGCCTCTGTTTTACAGAAGACAATCTTCTTATTTTAATAAGATTGGAAAGATCTTTCTAGAATTTTAATTCTGATTAATTAAATAATTTATTATTTAAATTTTAGTGCTGGCGCAGTTGGCGCTAGCGCAGCGCAACTGCGCTAGTGCGCCTGCGCTTGACATGTGTCGCGCAGCGCAACTGCGCTAGCGCGCATGTGTTTGACACGTGGCGTGCAGCGCAGAGCGTAAGTATCTGAAGTGTTACTTCCTTTATTTTAAAATTTAAATTTTAAAACAGAGCCTTGCTCTGATTGGGGGTGCGCTGCCTTGGGCGCAGCGCTCCTTGCGCTGGCGTGTCTGCTTTTGACACGTGGCGCTCTGCGCGCAGCGCAAGGGATCTGAAGCGTTGCTTCACCCTTTTGAATTTTGAAATTCAAATAGAGTTTTGCTCTGATTGGGAGGAACATGCCTCTTGGCGAGGGTTTTGATCCTTAAGGATGCCCGAGCGAGGTTGCCGCCCGGTGCCTCTTGGCGAGGGCTTTGATCCCTGGCGTTCTGCCAGGAATAACCGAGCACAGATCGTGCTAAGCGGTTGCCACTTTCGAGGTTTTTTCATCCTTAGCACGGGAGGGGCGTGGGAGGCCTACTAAGGATGCCCGGGCGGGGTTGCCACCCGGTGCCTCATGGCGAGGGCTTTGATCCTTGGTGGTGTGCCAGGGATAACCGAGCATGGTTAGTGCTAAGCGGTTGCCTCTTTCGAGGGCTTTTGGGTCCTTAAGGATGGCCGAACAGGGTTGCTGCCCGACCGCCTCTTGTCGAGGGCTTTGATCCCTGGCGTTGTGAGGTAGGGAAGCTACCAGCCGGGGATAGCCGAGCAGGGTAGCCGCTCGACTGCCTCTTGTTGAGGGCTTTGATCCCTGGCGTTGTGGGTAGGGAAGCTACCGGCCGGGGATAGCCGAGCAGGGTAGCCGCTCGATTGCCTCTTGTTGAGGGCTTTGATCCCTGGCGTTGTGGGTAGGAAGCTACCAGCCGGGGATAGCCGAGCAGGGTAGTTGCACGGCTGCCTCTTTGTGAGGGCTTTGTTCCCTGGCGTTGTGGGGGTAGGGAAGCTACCAGCCAGGGATGGCCGAGCAGGGTAGTCGCTCGGCTGCTTCTTGTTGAGGGCTTTGATCCCTGGCATTGTGGGTAGGGAAGCTACCAGCTGGGGATAGCCGAGCAGGGTAGCCGCTCGGCTGCCTCTTTTTGAGGGCTTTGATCCCTGGTGTTGTGAGTAGGGAAGCTACCAACCTGGGATAGCCGAGCAGGGTAGCCGTTCGGTTGCCTCTAGGTGAGGGCTTAGACCACAAAGAGAGAACTCTTCTTTTTTGCAATGTTCTAACGTTCTCTTCTTGTTATTCGGATGAAAAGGACTTCTTAGAAAAAATTTACATTGTCTTTGTGACAGAAGGGGTGTACACTCGTAGGCAGTGAGTTCACTGGTACAGCTTGAACTTCTCGGCGTTGTAAGGCCGCGGAAACTTGCGCCCGTCCGCGTCCTGAAAGCGGTAGGTGCCGCCGAGAAGTACCTCAGGGATGAGGAAAGGACCGTCCCATTTTGGGGAGAACTTATGCAGCCTGCCTTGATCGCCGAACTCGCTCCGCCGTAGGACCAGGTCTCCGGTCTTGAAGGAACGAGGCTTGACCCGCGCGTTGTAGTATCGGGCGGTTTGCTGCTGGTAGGCGGCAGCCCTGATCTGAGCCCGGTCCCGTTTTTCCAGCAATATGTCCAGGTTGGTCCGCAGTGCCATGGTGTTTGCTTCGTCGTCGAAGTGTTCGACCCGGTGAATGGGTAGCCCGATCTCCGTCGGGACCATCGCCTCGGTCCCGTAGCAAAGGCTGGAAGGGGTTTCCCCGGTGAGGGTCTTCTTTGACGTGCGCAGGGCCCATAAGACCCGGGGCAATTCCTCGACCCAACTGCCTTGGCGTCCCTCCAAGCGGGTCCGGAGACCCCAGAGGACATCCCGGTTGGAGACTTCGGCCTGCCCGTTGCATTGGGGGTGGGCGACCGCGGCGAATTTCATGAGGATATGATATTTGTTGCATAAATCTTTCACCTTCTCGTTCTCGAAGTTCGTCCCGTAGTCGGTAATGATACACCTCGGGATGCCGAACCGGAATATTAAGTTGTTCTGCAGGAACTTGATGGTCATGACAGCGTCCGATTTTCTGATGGGGATGGCCTCGATCCACTTCATGAAGTAATCCACCGCGATGAGAACATATTTGTGCCCGCCCATGCCGGTAGGGAACTGGCCTATCATGTCCAATCCCCACTGGGCGAACGGCACGGTGAGGTCATCGTGGTTAGCTCGGTGGCCCGGAGGCGAGGTATGCTTCCATGGAGTTGGCAGCTTTTGCATCTCCGGACGAGCTTCTGGGCGTCTTCGTGAATAGTGGGCCAGTAGTAACCTTGAAGAAACGCCTTCTGGATTAAGGTTCGGGCCCCTTGATGTGCGCCGCCGACCCTTTCATGGATTTCACGGAGGACGTAGTCAGCTTCGTAGGGGTCGACGCACCGGAGCAGGGGCTGAGTGAAGGATTTCTTGTAAAGGTTCTCATTTCTCCAGACGAAGTGACGTGCTTTGGCTCGGAGACGGCGGGCTGCTTCCCGATCTTCTGGGAGCGTGCCATCCCGTAGGAATTCCAAGAGGGGATTCCTCCAGTCTTGGTCGCCCTCCTGCGCTGCATATACATGAAGCATCATCGCCCCGTCTTCCACGCTGGGCCGGGACAAGGTCTCGAAGATGGTAGATCACTTGTTGTTGGCCGAGTAGGATGAAGCCAGTTTGCTCAAGGCATCGGCTTGGGCGTTTAGCTGCCTGGGTATTTGCTCTACCTGGACCTCGTCGAAGTTCTTCCAAAGTTTTCTTACCTCGGCCAGGTACTTTACCATTAGAGGTTCCCGGGCCTCGAACTGACCGGTCACTTGTCCAACAACTAGGGCTGAGTCGTTGCGGATTCGAATTGTTTTCAGCCCCAGCCGGAGGCCATGCGCAGTCCGGCCAGCAGGGCCTCGTACTCCGCCGCGTTGTTTGAGGCTTTGAACCCGAGCTTTAGGGAGTACTCCATTTCTGCCTCGTTCGGGCCCCGAATGATGAGGCCGGCGCCACAGCCTTCCTCGGTTAAGGACCCGTCGACGTAAATGACCCACTCTGGGACCGAGTCGGGTTTCCATACGATTGGGTGCTGAACCGCGAGGGCCGGCGTGGACTCCGGCCCCTTGCTGGGGATAGTGCATTCGACGATAATATCGACCAAGGCTTGTGCTTTGATGGCCTTCCTTGGGCGGTATTTTATGTCGAACCGGGACAGCTCCCACCACTACTTCTCTAATTGACCCGAGGATTCGGGTGAGGCGAGGATAGCCTCCAACGGGCCCTCGGAGAGAACGAGGATAGTATGTGCCTGGAAGTAGTGTCGCAGCTTCCTTGAGGCCACAACGAGTGCCAAGACAATCTTCTCTATGGCTGGGTATCTCGTCTCTGCGTCTTTGAAGACGTGGCTCATGTAGTACACCGGTTTTTGTGTTCCATCGACCTCTCGTATGAGCACTGAGCCTTCTACTTGGTCGGATACCGCCAGGTACAGAGATATCTCATCTCCCTCAACTGGTCGGGTGAGTAGCGGTGGCGTCGCAAGATGCCTTTTTAACTGATCGAAGACGGTTTGGCACTCTTCTGACCACTCGAACCTCGGAATTTTCCTCAGAGCTTTGAAGAATGGGAGGCATTTTTCCCCAGACCTCAACATGAAGCGGCTCAGAGCGGCTACCCGCCCTGTCAGTCGCATGATCTCAACGTTGGTCTTGGGCACGGTCATGTTGAGGATAGCGCCGATTTTTTTCGGGTTAGCGTTGATCCCGCGGTGGAAGACCATAAAACCGAGGAACTTTCCCCCGGTGACCCCGAATGCGCACTTGGCCGGATTCAGCTTCATCTTGAACTTGCGGGGTATCTTGAAGGCCTCACCCAGGTCCTTGGCATGGTCGGTCGACAAGACTGATTTGACTAGCATATCGTCGACGTAGACCTCCATGTTCCTGTCGATCTGTGTCTTGAACATGTGGTTGACCAGCCGTTGGTACATAGCCCCGGTATTTTTGAGTCCGAAGGGCATCACCTTGTAGCAGTATACCCCCCGGTCCATCATGAATGCGGTGAGATCTTCGTCTTCCGGATTCATGCGGATCTGATTGTAGCCAGAGAAGGCATCCATGAAGCTCAATAGCTCGTGGCCTGCCGTGCCGTCGACGAGCTGATCTATCCGAGGTAGGGGATAGTTGTCTTTGGGGCAGGCCTTGTTGAGGTCGGTGAAGTCGACGCACATGCGCCACTTCCCGCTTGATTTCTTGACCAGGACGACGTTCGCTAGCCATGCTGAATAGGGCACATTCCGAATGAAGTTGGCGGCGAGGAGCCGATCTACCTTGTCCTCAATAGCCTTCTGTTTGGCCGGGGAGAAGCTTCGCTTCTTCTGTCTGACGGGTCGGGCCGTAGGATTTGCCCCGAGCTTGTGGGATATAATTTTGGGGTCGATCCCCGGCATGTCAGCAGGTGCCCAGGCAAACACGTCAGAGTTGTTTATGAGGAAATGAATCAGGTCGTCTCGCTGAGGACCTGTCAGAAGCGACCCGATCTGAACGAGTCTTTCGTCGTCCCCTTCTACAAGGGGAACCGCTGTCAGAGGCTCCACTGGGGTCCCTCGGATCTCTTTTTGCTCGTCTCGAGTATCCAGGGAACCCCTGATGTCACCCCGCCCTCGACATCGTCGGCCGGCTCCTCCGATGAAGATGTTGCGATGAAGCAAACCTTTGCAACTCGCTGGTCTCCGTAGACCCGACTTATCCCGCCCTGCTCGAGAGGGAACTTCATCGCCAGGTGGTAGGTCGATATCTGGGCCCGGAGGGAGTTCGGCGTCGGGCGGCCGAGGAGGATGTTGTAGGCCGATGGGATTCTTGCTACGATGAATTCCACCGGCATTGTCCGCGTATAGCCGGCCTCCCCAACGTTGAACTGTAGATTGATTACTCCTTCCGCCGGGATGGAGTGGTTAGTGAATCCTGATAGGATGTGGGAGGTCGGCCTTAGGTCTGCCGTGGTGAGCACCATGCAAAGAAAACAGTCGTAGAAGAGAATATCTGCCGAGCTTCCCGAGTCGACCAGGATCCTGTGCACCTCGTATTGATGGACCCGAGCCGTAATCACCAGGAGGTCGTTGTGGGGCAGGGATATGCCGTGAAAGTCCCCGTCGTCAAAAGTGATCGACTCGGTCTCCCTGGCCTTCTTCCTTGGCCGGCCGTCGACCCCCGGGGCTGGCGTGGGGTGCTGAGCTTCGTAGGCACTCGATGTACCCCCCGCCGTCGCGACCCTGATTCTGGACGAGCCTCGGCTCCTTTCGGTGGGGTTCCTTACGTCTCCTGGCGGGGTTGTTTTTGAGCTGCCGTGGGGAGTCTCGCGTGCGCTACCCCGTCGAGGGAGGGGGTGCTGGTCATGCCTACGAACCGGCGAGCTGACCGCCACCGCCTCGTAAGGGACAGGGGTGTGACGAGACTCTGGGCGAAACCCTCTGGCGTAAGACCTCGGAGCCAAACTTAGCGGTGCCCACCGGGTTTTCGAGTACGTCGGCGGAGGAGGTTCGTCTGTGCCTCCGTTGAGGGGGAGGCGGCGGTTGGCGCTTGGATCGTCTTGATGATCGCTCTCCATTGGAGTGAGATCGGGAGGCGAACTTTTGTTTTTGTGGAATCTACGTTCCCACAGACGGCGCCAGCTGATGGAGGGTGGGACCTTCTTCAGATGTTGCTTCCCGTTGATCTGCGGATGGCTGCGATGTGTGGCTGAGATTGGATCTGGAGGCTATCGCTCCTGAAGCGTGTGGATTTCAATGGGTTGAGGTTGTGGTTGCCGAGTTACCTACAAGGAAGTCCCGGGATGGTTGTACCACCGAGGACCCTTCGACGATCAAGTTAGTCTAGAGATCCGAGCAGAGTAACGTCTTAGTGGAGTAGAATTGGCTTACCTTGACCGTCTGAAAGAGGGGTTTAAGTAGTGGTGGCAGCAGGTGCAGCAGGCGCGAGAATCACGCCGGCCGTTACGCTCCCGACGTCATGCCCGCGTGATGAGCGGGACCTCCTATTAATGGCGAGACAGGCTCGTTAATGGGGGATCGTGGTGGCGTGGAACGTGGGATGTGGCCGGCGGAGATCTCGCGCATGGCGAGATTCGCGGGATGGCGGTTACGCCTGCAAGCGGTGCTGTTGGTCGGTCGATGAGACCGAGAAAGATGACCTCGGCGGGAGAGCTCGCGGACAAGCGGGAGAGCCGAGGTATCTAGTTTCTGCGGTAGCTCGGGAACGAGCTGTAAGGCCGACGAGGCCAATTGTGCTGGGGCTCGGAGGCGAGCCAGCCTCGTCGGTAGGACAGGCATAGGAGCAGTCTGGTCGGCCCCTGTAGGTCCTTTCTTGCATGCTCTGGGACACGTCATCTGCCACGTGTCATCATCTGGGAGGTCACCGATATCGAGCATCATCAAGGATAGAGAGAGAAGACGATATTTTTTTGGTGGCAAAAAAAGAAAGAGAAGAAGGGAATTTTAGTGATTTTTTAACAGTATTACTCTAACAAGATAGTTATCTGCTCATTTAAAAGTACAAGTGAGTATTTTGAGATTTGGGCAAATTTAGATGGAATTTAGTGAAATTAACCCTAAAAGATAAGAGATAAATATATCCTCTTTATAAGATCAGGATTTATATGTTTTTACATCATCCCTTTCTTTTCTCATTCGGTTAATTTCTTGACTTAATGATAACATAAACTTCTATAAGACAACAAGAATATTTCTGAAAATTCAACAGCATTATTACCTGTTTCCGAGCAAATGGATAGGGAAGGTGATAATGAAGTGTCACTGTTTTTTAGAAAAGCTACCAGTGTTTAAAAATGAATTCACAGAGAAAATGAAAATATATATGAAAATATTGTTTCTCAAAACATTGGCTAAATTCCTAATTAGATATAACGGCTATGTTATTCAAAAGCTTGCTAAGTAAATATTAATTAGCCATTACAAATACAAATGGTTTTATTCTAAATTCAAAAACTTATGCAAATCAATTAACCACAAGTTACAACTAATTGAGATAGTTTACCATAAATGCATAAAGTAGCCGTTTGGGATCAAATCTCAAAAAGCATGTGGGTTTAAATTTCATGAGCCAAATAATTAGAATCAATCAAAACGGCCTAGATATGTATTTGCAGCCAATAAGGAATATCTAGAACATGCATAATAACAAAATAATATATTTTAGCACGTATATTTAAATAGGTAAAATAGCTATCAAAAATACTTCAGAAAATATAATAAAACATATTTATTTCCATAACGATATCAAGAATCTATTGACTCTAATTTTGATATAAAAGAGTAAATAATTTATAGCTCTATTTTTAATCATATAAGAATATCTTTTAATATAAATTTTATGAAAAATACTTTTAGTCTCGAAAAGATATTTTGTCAACACATTAAGCAATATGAAAATTAAATACGTGCGTGTTTTTCTCAATCTCTTTACATTCTAACCCTTTTACATTAAGGTCCTTAAAATAAATAAATAGAGAAATAAAGAAAAGAAATAAACCCCAACGAGTCAATCACCGACTCTTGTTAAGTGTTGGCTTCAAACTCGATTCGATCTGATATTTATAGCTTAATCCTCCAACCTCCATCAAATCCTGCGTATGATTCAAATCTGCAAAATAACAATAGCATATGAAGCAAACGATTTGGCAATAATCAAAATATAATGGGATTCCACAAAGATCATCCTGGCCTAATAGAGCCTAATAGGAGAAGTTACAAATTACAACATAAAGGTAGAACAATATGTTCCAGTAATAACAAAGGAATAGAAAATTAATTAGCTCTATATCAGCTTTAAAATGCAGCATCCTTCTTCATCTGTCAGCAAACAACTTCAGATGATCATGTGAAACGAATCTTGTTCCTCGGCTGAAAAATTGGCAAAAATGGATCATAATATTCATATGTCAGCAAACAACATTACCAATTAAAGATAAGAATCTCTTCAAACTACTAAGCAGTTGATAGATTAAGAAGTGCCTCATCACTCTAAACTATAGAGAAATATAAGTATTCATGATATTATTTTTAAGGGGCACAAGCTTGCATGTGTTTGAAGTGTGTTAAATTGAGAGCACCACGTTCCCCTTTTCTATTGTCATTAACTGCCTCTTCTCTCTTCTCGTTGTCTGCAACTTGCAATTCTAATGCCCCCAATGACCTCTCTTCTTGAGCTCAGCACAATATAAAAGGGAAAGTTACATCGATAAATGTTGTGAAGTTGTTAAATTATTCCTCAATCATTGTGTCTTCAAGATTGCTTATCAGCATACTGACAGAGACCACACTAAGTTAATTATGCATATATAAGATAACTAATAATTAATATGAAAAAACTCTCGTCCCTATGAACATTTGATATTACCATTGGCCCCGGATTCAATGCGCTTTGATTTAAATTAAAAATACCGTTGTGCAGTTAAAAACCAAAATTTCAGACCAGAGGGGCTTCGACCCATTGGCGCAGCGCAGACGTGAGGAACAGGTATCATTCTGTTTATGAGGTATAATCAATTTATGATAAATCAAAGAAAAAATATAAAATTTCCATTCCATAAAATTTGTTAGTTTCAGAAATATCTCCATAAAATTAGCAACAATTTTTCTTTCAACAACAAAACAAAGAATTAAGAAAATGACAAGAGAAAGGAAGAATTCAGGTATGACATTCGCCCTCCGTCTCTCATATTAATTTAATACAACAATATGGTTTTAGATTAATATTTACTTTAATGAGGTATCATTATCTTAAATGGTTGTATTTTGATTTTCCTAATAGGGCTAAATGCGTTGATTAAAAGATCCAAGAAAAACACAACATGGTTCAGATGACTGCGCAGCGTCTCAAGATGACAAAGATGATAGCCATTATATATGAAAAATGATTAAGTATATGTCCTCTCACGTCAAGATTGACATACATTAGTTTTAGAACAATTGACTGTCATTAAATTTTTTTAAATGAAATCTCATATTTTCGAAAAATCATTGCACAAGAATTCATAATGCAAAAAGAGTTATTTTGACTGTAAAATCTTATAACATTTGGTCAAAATAAATGTATCATTTATTTTATTCGTATATATTTCTAATGTAACAGAATTAGCTTGATAGTTAGTAAACTTTACGCTACGTACATTGCACGTGCAAAACACTAGTTCAAGGTAACAAAAAAATGGTAGGGAAGCTACTAAAAACTAGCCATAAACTTCGGATCCTCTGTAAACCCTTTAAACGATGTCATCTCACAATCCAAGTGGCTCGTTTTTCCGGACAAGAGCTCGTCTTACCGTTTTCGAATTGCCAAAAAATACGTCGATCGAAACCACGGATCAAAAATTATGGCCTCTCGAAGATGAACCTAAAAACTGGGCCTCCGATCTGCACAATTCAATTTTTTCTACTGTAAATGACACAAGTACTTCGAGGTAACATGCTCAGCATCACCTGTGGGCAGGCCAATAAACATGTCTGGTTGGGTGAGGATTCCACCCCCAACCCTTCCCAAAAAATTATTTTTTATGGAGCTAGACTCGTCTATTTACCGAACGAGTCTATATGAAATGAATCCACATAGATCCATCCGACATAACATGGTCAGATCCGTCTTCTCAAAACCATTTAACTACTTTCTCAATTTTATAAATGCATAGCTTTAACTTATAAGCTTAGTAAGTAAATTTCTAAAACTAACGCATAATCAAAAATCAACTATAAACACTAATCTTCGCAACTTTTAATCTATAATTCGCAACATCTAAAATAACTTGAAACTATAATCCATAACTACTAAAATAAGTAAAATACAGAATTCATGACTAGAAATATATCTTGAAAACTAATACCCACCACTACTAAGATCTACGACTACTATTAATCAGGGTTTGAGCTTAAATAAATAGCTACACTCACCCACACAAGATAAATATGTTGAGTCTAAACAGGTCCAAACTAAAAAGACCCAGACTCGACCTATATATTGTGCCATAAATTGAGTCTGGGTTTGGTCAGGTCTAGATACATCTATACGAAATCCGGATTTTATCAACAGGTCTTGGATGGACACGACCCATTGACAGGCCTCCTGTAGCGGCAAACACGATCATGAAGTAATACAAACAATATAGAGAAGCTGATGGATCTCTCGATCTCCTTCAGATATTATCTTCCATTGATCTGCTGCGAGCGCTGATGGACGGCTGGGATTGAGTTGGAGGGTTGCCTCCTGGAGCATGTGGATCTCAATGTGTTTTGTGTGGTTGAGGCCGAGCTATCTACAAAGAAGTCCCAGGTTGGTTGTGCCACCAAGGAGCCTCCGACGATCAAGTTAGACAGGGTATTTTGGCAGAGTAACGGCCTATTGGAGTAAAATTGGTTTACCTTAATCGTCTGAAAGAGGGGTTTATATAGCGGCAGCAATAGCCAGGCGGGCGCAAGAATCACGCCGGCCGTTACGCCCCTGGCGTCATGCCCGTGTGATAGGTGGGATCCCGCATTAATGACGAGACAGGCTCGTTACTGGGGATCGTGATGGCGTGGAACGCGGGATCATGGGCGGCGGATATCTCGCGCATGATGAGATTCGCAGAGCCGTGGCAGAGGCGCCTGTGATCAGCGCTGTGGGTCGGTCGGTGAGACCAAGGAAGATGAGCTCGACGGGAGGCTCGGGAGAGCGGGAGGCCGAGGCATCTTGGTTCTGTGATAGCTCGGAGGCGAGCCGGGATGGTCTGGAAGGCCACCGAAGGTCGGGAGACCCCTCGGGCCGGAGACCCGAGGTGTGATCCCAACTGAAGTTCTTGATCCTTTCTTGTAGGTTCTGCGACACGTCATCTGCAACGTGTCAGCATCTAGAGAGTCACCGATATCGAGCCTCATCATTAGTTCCCCGCTCTCGTCTCGACCCGCTCCTGGGTCGGGTCGAGAGTGGTCTGACCGATCACCCGGGGTGAGATCTCACTCGAAGATATCGTCGGCGCGCATTCCCGGGAAAAGAGTAGTATTTTCTTAATGACGTCAGCGGATCAGGGGAGAGATCTCGCATTAAAGGGGAAGCGCCGGATTGTATGTACGTTCGTCGAAGCGACGGCCCACGTGTCTGGCGCAGGTTGGCTGGCGAGACGTGCGCAGGCGTTCCCGCGCCCGAAGGGACGCGCCCAGTGTGAATGCGACAGGTGGAACGTTGTCGGCCATTGGTTGTGAAACGTTGTTTTGGTGGGAGGCGATCGGAGCCGTAGGATGCGTACGCCGGCAATTATAAATAGAAGTGGGATCCCCATCAGGGCTCATACCTCTTCATAATTCTCTCATCCCTAGTCGTGTTAGCTCGGCGCTCTTCTCCTCAGGTCGGATTTCTTGCGTTTGATCTCTCGAGGACACCTCCCTTTGATCAGGTTAGATGTCTTCTTTCGAGGAATATGTAGATGTAGTCCGGGTATAGTCTAGGGAGTCTTCTGAAGCTTCCTTTTCTACTTCTTCCTCTTTCTCCTCTGAGTCGGAGTCCCCCGGGAAGTTAGGGTTAGTAATTCTCCTCAGGGTCGTGCGACGGGGGCGGTCCCCAGAGCGCAGGTCACGAGTGTTCTTAGCGTGCCATCCACGCTGAGGCATGCGGATGAGCTCGCCAACATCCGGACTCGTTTCCTTATTCCTTCCGGCTATTCGCTTCGTCTGGCCAAGGAGGGAGAGAGGGAAGACCAGGTACAGAGAGAGGAGATTGCCTTGTACCTGAAAGCCTTTTGGGCCGGGATGCGTCAGCCCTTCTCCCCCGAGGTGAATGCGGCGTTGAATTGTTTTGGGTTAGCCACGGGCCAGTTAGTGCCGAACTCTTGGAGGATCCTCCTTGGGTTCCTGGTCCGGTTGAAATTGAGTCTGATCCCTTTCAGCCTTAGCCTTCTCGTCTCTTCTCTTTGCTACAAAAACCACCTTGGCACTCGCAGGGGCAAGCCGAGCTGGGTATACATCTCTTTAAGAAAACAACGGGGAGACGCTGCCGGGTCGGGGATCGTCGTAGTACCTTCTTCCATTCACGAATGGAAGAAGAAGTTTTTGTTTGTTGCCCCGCCCGAGGGTGAGGATTGGTCTGTGCCCTCCCAGTGGCAAGGGGCTAGCTGTCCGCGGGTGAGTCGGTCGAATGATCTCGACGCGGTAGCGGTGTCGAAGTGGGAGCCCCTCCCTCGAGCTGATGTGCTGATGTCTGAGCGGGCCCTCAGTTGTGCCGGGCTCAGCCCCGCCCAGTACGCGGGTAAGTTAGGAGCTTTCAGACGACCTGTTTAGACTTGTGCATTCTTTTATTTTTCCTGACATTGCTGACTCCTTGTATTTTTGTCTTATGCGGGACCCATGGACCTAGGCAAATTTCGGACGGCCCTGGTTGACACGAAGAGTGGGAATAAGGCCGGAGGTGCCGGCCCTTCTCGCCCGTCGTCGGCTCCGGCTACACCGGCTGCCGCTCCATCCAGGCGACCAAGCGCGCCCCGGGCCCTAGAGTCCAGCCGTGCGCCGAACCGAAAGCATGCTCGGGAGCAAGAGCCCCTGGCTCCAGAGGTGGGGGGTGAGACTGGATCCCCCGCGTCGCTCCTCAAGAGGTTTCATAGGACGGCGCCCCGCTCTCCGGCTTCCCCGATCCTCGTGGACGATAGGGAGCTTCGCTTCGGAGTGCCCTCGGGGCTTTCCGCCGCCGACAGCCTGCTCTCGGAGATGGAAAGGTCGGCCTGGGGCAGATCCCTCGGGGGACCCTCCGGGCCCAAATGGCGGCCATAGCCCAAGAGGCCGTGCAGGTTAGTGTTCGCACCCTACTCGATTCTTCATTCAATATTTTTGTTCGCGTGATTGGGTGCCTCCCTTTCCTTTTTAACCCACTTTCTTTTCTTCAGGTCCTTCAGCACGTCGCCCTCATCGTCAACATAGAGGACGAAGAGATAGCCCCGGCGATGCATGCCGCGGAAGAGTTCTCTTCGCGGGAGGAGAGCTTAAGGCGGGAGCTGGAGGCGGCGGCGGAGAGGGTTGTCGCCCTCGAGGACCGGGTGGCGGCTGGGGACCGTGAGATCGCCAGGTGCCGAGAGGCCGCTCAAGCCGCCGAGGCCAAGTTAGAAGACTCCAGGGTGCTCGTCGCCATTCTGAAGAAGACGGTGAGCACCCTCCGGAGGGAGAGCGAGGCGGCGAAGGAGGGGATGAGGCATGCAGAGCTTCGGGCGTCGTAGGCCGAGCTTCTGGCGTCGAAGGCGGTTGAGAGCTACAAGGAGTCGGACCAGTTCTACACCGACCTCGCTGGAGCCGCTACCGTTATTTGGCACGACGCCCTCGACGCCGTCAAGGCCGTGATGCCGGAGTTCCCTAACGGAGAGTTCCGGGCTGAGTACCCTCGCGGGGATGAGGCACAGGGGGACGCCGTCGGGAGTGCTGCAAGGGAAGAAGCCCCCGGTAGGAGCATGGGGGATAAGTCGGTCGCCCCGGCTACCATCACCAAGGTTCCCACCGTGGGTGCCGACTCTGAAGATGCCGCCACGGTGGTCACAGTGGACGCGCGGCTCATCGAGGTTCTCCTCGGCCCTGAGGCCTGAACTTCCTCGTCTCTTTATTTTCTTTGTGTCGAAATTTTGTAGGCCTCCGGGCGTTTTTGTAAGGCTAGGGAGCCCATAATACCTTTGTAAAGACTTCTGACTTTTTATGAATAAAAAATCTTTTTGCAGTTTCATTGCGTGTGCATTTTCCTTTTGTTTGTGGTAAACATTTATATTTGCACGGTACTACTTTCATGTTAGGTCGGTTTTTCGTCTAGCGATTGCACGTCGAGTTGAATTCAACCATTTGCAAAGTGTGCAAAGACCGGTGAAAGGACGGTATCTCCATGGCCCCGAAGTCGAGGTGGAGATCGCTTGGTAAGACGTGTAGGGAGTTGAGTAGGGTAGCTGCTTAGCGGCCTCTAGATGAGGGCTTTGGATCCTTGGCATCGTGGGGTAAGACATTACCAGCCAAGGATGGACCGAGCAGGGTAGCTGCTCGTTGGCCTCCTGATGAGGGCTTAGATCCTTGGCGTCGGTGGATAGTGAACTAACAGCCATGAATGGACCGAGCAGTGTTGCTGCTCGGTTGCCTCTTGGTGAGGGATTTGATCCCTGGTGTCGGTGGGTAGGGAACTTCCAGCCAGGGATAACCGAGAAGGGTTGCTGCTCGGTTGCCTCTTGGCGAGGGCTTTGATCCCTGGCGTCGGTGGGTAGGAAACTACCGGTCAGGGATAACTAAGCAGGGTCGCTGCCCGGTTTTCTCTTGGTGAGGGCTTTGATCCTTGGCGCGGGAGGGCATAAAGAGGCCTGCTAAGGATGGACCGAGCAAGGTTTCTTCTTGGTTTCCTCTTGGCGAGGGTTTTGATCCCTGGCGTCGGTGGGTGGGGAACTACCATCCAGGGATAACCGAGCTGGATCGCTGCTCGGTTGCCTCTTGGTGAGGGCTTTGATCCTTAGCACGGGAGGGCATAGAGAGGCCTGCTAAGGATGGACCGAGCAGGGTTGCTTCTTGGTTGCCTCTTAGCGAGGGCTTTGATCCCTGGCGTCGGTGGGTAGGGAACTACCAGCCAGGGATAACCGAGCAGGGTCGATGCCCGATTTCCTCTTGGTGAGGGCTTTCATCCTTACCGCGGGAGGGCATAGAGAAGCCTGCTAAGGTTGGACCGAGCTGGGTTGCTGCTTGGTTGCCTCTTGGTGAGGGCTTTGATCCCTGGCGTCAGTGGGTAGGGAACTACCAGCCAGGGATAACTGAGCAGGGTCACTGCCCGGTTGCCTCTTGGTGAGGGCTTTGATCCTTAGCACGGGAGGGCATAGAGAGGCCTGCTAAGGATGGACCGAGCAGGGTTGCTGCTTGGTTGCCTCTTGGTGAAGGCTTTGATCCCTGGCGTCGGTGGGTAGGGAACTACCAGCCAGGGATAACCGAGCTGGGTCGCTGTCCGATTGCCTCTTGGTGAGGGCTTTGATCCTTAGCACGGGAGGGCATAGAGAGGACTGCTAAGGATGGACCGAGCAGGGTTGCTGCTTGGATTTGTGAGGTTCTGTCCGACCTCCCCTGGTTCGTGAACATCGGGAAGAGTAACCGTCGTAAGCGACATACGTCATGAGCGTGCGGGGGGAGGTGAAGCGTAAGAGCCGCGTCATTCCGATTTCGCCGCGAAAGACGGGATACCCGCCGCGTGGCGGCACAGTAGTGGGAGAAATGAGCAACTGTTGGACTCTTGAGGGCGCTGTGGGGCTATAAAACGGAGGGCTTGTTGAGCACTCCTTTCTCCATCCAAAACGTAAGAATGGACACTTTCCCTTTCACCATCCCCGAGATCATAAATTTTGAGGACGTGTACCTGTACGACCGGTATTGCACCGAGGATACGGTGCAGGTAGTGATAGGCCGCATTGAGTATCATTTTGGCCGACTGCTTCCCCGGCGCTCACCCATGCTCCAGCTGTTGATGTACTCAATCTGGAGGGCATCGCCGGGGCTGCACAACCCCTTGTCCGAGCAGCTGAAGGACGAGGTGGTTAGTAAGCTGAGGTCTTTGTGGCGCTTCGGCCTGATCTCGGCGGGTCGGAGGGATCGCTCGGTGGCACTCGTCCTCGAGTGCTACCAACTGAGGCATCACGCCGACGTTTGCGGACAGCATCAGAGGCAGAGGTCCGAGGTGGCGAGGGCTCCGCTGGCGGAAATATCCTCGGAGTACCATGAGCAATGTTTCCTGCGCTCCCTTCCCCCGCTACTGTAATTTTTCTTTTTTTTCTTTTTTCAGTGTACGGCTGAGAAGCCTACAATACCTTTTTTGAATCAATAAAATTCTTCTTTCCTGCAATGCTCTTTTGTGTCCTTCTTGTCCTTTAAATAAAAAGAACTTAGAAAAATTTACATTGCTTCGTTGAAGAACCCACGTAGTGGCCTGCTAAGGATGGACCGAGCAGGGTAGCTACTCGGTGGATCCGGAGGTTCGGTCCGACCTTCCCTGGTTCGTGAACATTGGGAGGGGTGACCATCGCAGGCGGCACGTGCCAAGAATTCTTGGGGGAGGCGTAATGTATCGGGGAGCCGCGTCATCTCTGCCACGTGGGGGCGCGACATTGGAGCAGGGGCTGAGTGAAGGACTTCTTATAGAGGTTCCCATTGCTCCAGACGAAGTGGCGAGCTTTGGCTCGGAGACGGCGGGCTTCTCCCCGATCTTCTAGGAGCGTACCTTCCCTCAGGAATTCCACAAGGGGCTTTCTCCAATCCCGGGCTATGTATACTTGGAGTGGCGTTGCCCTGTCTTCCACACTGGGCTGTGGTAAGACCTCGAAGAGGATGTTCCTCTTGTTGTTGGCCGTATAAGATGAAGCCAGCTTACTCAAGGCGTCGGCCTGGGTATTTAGCTGTCTGGGGATCTGCTCCACCAGGACTTCGTGGAAGTCCTTTCGTAGTCTTCTTACTTTGGCCAAATACTTCACCATCAGAGGCTCCCATGCCTCGAATCGGCCGGTCATTTGGCCATCGACCAGGGCAGAGTCGCTGCGGATCCGAATATTTTTCAGCCCCAGCCTGAAGGCTATGCGCAGTCCGGCCAGCAAGGCCTCGTATTCTGCCACGTTATTTGAGGCTTTGATGAGAAGCGTATACACTAGTCTACTCCCTGTCTCGATAATCCTACGACTAGGGACCTGTATAAGGATGTGCTTATAGACTACCCAGCCCCTACTAGTGTGACTACCACCACAACGCTGGTAGTCAAGCAAAGATCCTAAGGGCTCTATCAATATGTATAAGCGATATGCTAAAAGAAACATATGCACATATTGAGGTAGAATCAAACCAAGTAGCATGCTACCATTTTGAGTAAGACTGTTATTATAACTGTGAATATCCCACCTTCTAATATGTAATATACAATCTAGTATGATACAATAATGGCCTCTAGGGCATATATCACTAACAATTCGTAGCCTGGCCAATAAGGCCTCGTACTCTGCGGCGTTGTTCGACGCCTTAAAACCAAGCCTCAGAGAGTACTCCATTTCCACCTCATTCGGGCCGTGGATGATTAGGCCGGCCCCACTCCCTTCCTCTGTGGAGGATCCTTCCACGTAGAGTACCCAATCCGGGATTGGGCCAGGCACCTCCTCGATTGAGGGTCGTGGGTCGGGGCCCTGTGCTGGCATTTCTTCCTTAGTTCGAATGGTGCATTCGACAATGAAATAGGCTAAAGCCTGTGCTTTGATTACCTGTCTGAGTCGGTATTTGATGTTGAATTGGGACAACTCCCACCTCTATTTCTCTTAGTGGCCCGACGATTTGGGGGAGGCGAAGATATACCCTAAAGGTCGTTCAGTGAGGACGAGGATTGTGTGTGCCTGGAAATAGTGTCGTAGTTTCCTGAAGGCGACGACACGCGCGAGGACTATTTTTTCTATGGCCGGGTATCTGGTCTCTGCGTCCTTAAAAACATGGCTCACATAGTAGACCGGCTTCTGTATACCTTCGAATTCTCTGATGAGTACTGACCCGGCGGCTTGGTCGGAGACGGATAGATATAGTAACAGTTCGACGTCCTCGACCAGTCAGGTGAGAAGTGGTGGGGTTGCCAGATGTGCCTTGAGTTGTTCGAAAGCGTTTTGGCACTCCTCGGACCATTCGAACCTGGGGATTTTCCTCAGGGCTCTGAAGAAAGGGAGGCACTTTTCTCCAGATCTGGACATAAAGCGACTCAACGCAGCCACCCTCCTGGTGAGTTACATGATATCGACATTACTCTTGGGCGTCGCCATGTTGATGATGGCACTGATTTTCTCTAGGTTCGCTTCTAACCATAAATCCAAGGAATTTCCTTCTTGTGATGCCGAACGCACATTTAGCTAGATTCAGCTTCATCTTGTACTTCCGCGGGACCTCGAATGTTTCACCGAGGTCTGTAGTGTGTCCGGCTGATGAGGCGGATTTCACGAGCATGTCGTCGACGTAGACTTCCATGTTTTTCCCAATTTATGGTTTGAACATTTTGTTGACTAGTCACTGGTACATGGCTCCGGCGTTCTTGAGTCCGAAGGGCATTACCCTGTAAAGTAGACTCCCTGATCAGAGGTGAAAGCGGTCAGCTCTTCGTCGGCCGGGTTCATCTGGATCTGATTATAACCGGAGAAAGTGTCGATGATGCTTAGTAATTCGTGACCGCCCGAGCTGTCTACTAGCTGATCTATCTGAGGAAGTGGGTAGTTGTTTTTGGGGCAAGCCTTATTCAGGTCGGTGAAATCGACGCACATGCGCCATTTCCCTTTCTCTTTCTTGACCATGACTATGTTTGTCAGCCAATACGAGTAGTTCAGGTTCCTGATGAAGTCGGCTGCGAGCAGTCGGTCCACTTCCTCCTCTATCGCTTTTTGTTTAATTGGTACGAAACTTCTTTTCTTTTGTTGAATTGGCTTGGCTTTTGGGTCGACCCCGAGCTTGTGGGAGATCACCTCAGGATCAATCCCGGGCATGTCTGCTGGTGTCCAAGCGAACACATCCGAGTAGTTCCGGAGGAACCGGATCAGGTCTTCGCGAACGCCTCCTGTCAAGAGAGAGACAATTTGGACAGTCTGGACGTCGACTCCCTCTATAAGGGGAACTTCTGCTAAAGCTTCCACCAGGGCGCCTCGAATTTCCTTTCGGTCAACGAGTGTGTCCAAGGACCCCTGAGGACCGTCCGTGTCTCCAAAATCATCGCTCTGCTCCCTGGCTAGAGATGTTGAGGCGAGACAGATCCTGGCAGTTTGCTGGTCTCCATAGACTTGGCCTATCCCTCCGTTATCCAAAGGGAACTTGAGCATGAAATGGAAGGTTGAGATCTGAGCTCGGAGGGCGTTTAGGGTAGGGCGTCCCAGAAGGATGTTATAGGACGACGGGATCTTAACAACCAGAAAGTTCACCGGTACGGTTCACATTCTGCCTGCTTCCCCAATATTGATAAAGAGGGTGACCGATCCTTCGGCCAAGACAGAATGGTTGGTGAACCCAGAAAGGACGTGGGAGGTCAATTGGAGGTCGGACAGATTTAATCCCATACGCTGGAAACAGCCGTAGAACAAGATATCCGCTGAGCTCCCCAAGTCGACCAGTATTCTCCGAACCGCGTAACGGTGAACCCGGGCTTGTTCCGCTCCGAAACACAGAGACGCGACCGCGTAGGTCCGTCTTGCCTGAATTTGGGGGCAGATGCTAATTGGTGCTATCCGTCCATCTCTCCGAAGATGCCAAGTTGATTTATGACACCGTGTATCGAAGGTTTAAACGGATGCGGCCGATGTAGCAGACTTCATCAGATTCCCCCTCATTTGAGGGGTTTTTGATTGTGGGAACGCTCTTCCCTACAGGCGCAAGCCCTGCAGTTAATTACGCTACCCCATCGCGGTAACCACTTTCTCCTTCTCCAGATGGTCACTTCGTATCGTGTGTGCTTGTTTTGTTTTTGGTTACCTGTGGATTGTATACGGAGACTAATTTATGTTTTCGCCCGTATGGCGTGGATTAGTCCAAATCCGTATTTTCTTAGATTTGGGTTTGGGGTTGGGTTTAAGGATACGTTAGTCTCATTTGAGACTAAGATCAACTTAAACGTTTGTTAAGGATACGTTAGTCTAATTTTAGAATAAGATCAACTTAACAGTTTGTTAAGGATACGTTAGTCTAATTTTAGACTAAGATCAACTTAACGGGATCGTTTGGATCCAATAAAAGAGCATTTGAACTCTATTGTTTAGTTTAGGGACATTTCGGTTGATTACCAGTTTAAGGACATGGTGGTCCATGGTTAAGGACGTCATAGTCCATGGGTTTTAAAGGACCCCACAGTCCGAGATTAAGGACATTATAGTCTATGGGTTTTAAAGGACCCCACAGTCCGAGGTTAAGGAAATCATAGTCCATGGGCTTAAGGACCCTACAGTCCAGTTTAAAGACGTCATGGTCTATGAAATGTATGGTTGCCGGGACCCGTCACCTCTCTGAAGACGTTGAAGGATTACAACGACATATATCAGAGGGGTTCATAGATGTACCCTTGAACCAATTTTGGTCGGTAGATCTGTAGTCCAATTTGAGACTAAGATCTGTTAAAATATTTATGAGCAGATGGGCTCAATTAATATGAGTTGAGGACTTATGGCCAACTTGGGCTAAGTCCAATGTTTAACATTTATCTTGGGCTGTTGAGCCTTTATTTGGGCTTGGTCCTGACAGTGTTTTTATCTTTTACTGAAAGCTGGGCGTTCTTCATAGCCTTGGGCTTATTAAAGAACAATTTATGTTCTATCAGCGCAACACGTGGTGCGCTTTGCGCCAGTCAAAGAGCGCAGTGCGCTTTTGCCGAATAGCACACACATGAGGGACACGTGTTGCGTTTGGCGCTGAGCGCCAGATGATGGGCGCATTGCGCCAGTTTATGAGCGCAGAGCGCTAATTTATAAGCGCATTGCGCTATTAGTTCAGTGGCACACACGTGATTGGCACGTGGTGCGCCTGGCGCTGAGCGCCAGCCTATGAGGGCAGTGTGCTATTTCAAGAGCGCACTGCGCTAACCGTTAAGTAGCGCACGCGTGCGGGACAAGTGTCGCGCTCGGCGCTGTGCGCCGGTCTAAGAGCGCAGAAGCATAGTTCAAGAGCATAAAGCTCAGTTCCAGAGCGCAAAGCGTATATGATCAATTTTGTGATCCAAAAAGAGACTTTGTCTCAAGATTCTAAGAGCAAAAGTTCTTCAATCTCTTAGGTTGATGAAAGGTTTTGCCTTTATAGATCTATGATCTGTGAAGAGGAAGTAAATTCTTCTTTTATTTTATGATGAGATCTTTAGATCTCTTTGTAAAAGACTTTTTGTCTTTGTAGATCTATGATCTGTGAGAAGATTTATATTCTTCTTTTTATTTTATGATGGGATCTTTTGATCTCTTTTGAAAAGACCTTGGTCTTTGTAGATCTATGGTCTTTTAAAGAAGTGAATCTTTCTTTTCAAATTAATTACGAGATGATTTCATCTCTCTGTTCATCACTATTCTTTTTTACCTTGAATAAAAATCTTCTTTCTCTGAGAGCTTGGCTCTTCTTCTTTGAATTTCTCAAAGTTTTTTGAGGAGGTTTTCTCTCTATGTTTCTGTATCTGAGACTTGAAATCTAGGGGCCTTTTTATAGGGTAAGCTGATCAGTTCAATCAGTTAAGGAGATATTTTCTCCAATTGATTTGGGGATTTTTCCATCGTTGGATCTTTGATCCTAGAACTTCTGATTTACAGAAGGTAATCTTCTTGTTTTGTAACAAAGATTGGGAAATCTTCTAAATAGAATTTATTCTGTATTTTTAGTGATTTTTAATCACCATTGGATCATTGATCCAACGGTGCTCTGATTTACAGAGCACAATCTTGTTATTTGGAAAGATTTTGAGGAATCTTTCCTTAACAGAATTTAATTCTGATCAATTAATGATTTATCATTATTATTAGATCTTTGATCTAACGGTGGAGAGCTTTTAGTTCCAGCGCTAGCGCACCCGTGCTTTGCATGTGGTGCACTGCTTAGAGCGTAGCGCACCTAGCGCTAGCGTATCCGTGCTTTGCACATGGTGCGCTGCTTAGAGCGCAGCGCGCCTAGCGCTAGCGCACACGTGGTGTGCTGCTTAGAGTGTAGCGCACCTAGCGCTAGCGTATCCGTGCTTTGCACGTGGTGCGCTGCTTAGAGCGCAGTGCACTTGGCGCTGAAACTGAAGCGTTGCTTCATTTCAAAATTTGAGTTTTGAACAGAGCTTTCCTCTGATTGGGGGAAACAAATGCCCCCCACCGTCACGCTTATGTGGCCCACATGTGAGTGTGGCGGTGGCAGTATCTGCGCCCTTGGATCAACTCAGAAGTTGAAAAGGCATCTCAGTGCCTATAAATAGGACCCTTGGCCCTTAGGATGATTTATGTTCATCTTCTTCCTTCTAAGAATTATTATTCTCTTGCAGAGCATAGCTCTTTGGTTTAAGAACTTTCTTAAGGACAGAACTCTGTCAAAATTTTTAGGTAAAGATTAAATCTTTTAAAGAACCTTATAATAATTTAGGGTTTCACCCATTATCAGAGCTTTGCTCTTCATAAATCTTAGATCTAAAAAATGTTATTAGGGTTTTACCCATTAACAGAGCCTTGCTCCTCATAGATCTTAGATCTAAAAAAAACCTTTTGAGGGTTTCTTGACCCATTAACAGAGCTTTGCTCTCTAGAATAACGAAGATTTGTTAATCTCTTATGAAGAACTCACAGAGTTTGTTCATAGATCTTGGAGATCTCAGAAGATCTACCCTCGTTTTCCTATTCAGGGGTTTGTATAAACTAAGTCTCTGTCTACTTCCCACGAGTCTTTTTTGTTAATTCATAAAAAATTGAGTTCAATTTTTCTGATGGGTTTTTCCATCATCATTTCATTTTTTTTCCAAAACAAGGCTCTTGAGGAATTTTATTCTTTCATCATTAGAGTTTGACAGGTGTCACTCTGTCATAGAGCACTGCTCTCAAGGGGAGATTTACTCCTTAGCTCGAGGGGTTTTCTCATTAAATGAGAATCACTTGAGGATTTCCTCATTTAATTAACAGTCTCATCAAAGATGAGACTGTTTTATTAATGATGAACTGTCATCCATATTTTGTGGGGCCCCTTTGGTCCCTCTCTATTGCATTGCAGTGCGGTACGAATTTTAAAGTACCAAGTGTCAGAATTTAAATTATAGCACTGACAGTTGACTTTTGTCCTTTTTCGCGTAGGTGACATGTCTTTCGACACTTCCTTTCCGTTTATTCGCTCAGAAGGCGGATTTCCTGAAGCGCCCGTAGACCGGGAGGTTATTGCGCTGATCAAAGACCATGACCCAGAACACAAGAATCTTCATTTTTGGGGAACATGGAATAACCAGATCATCATGGGTCGACGCATCTTCTCTTGCGCAACACCTTCAGAGGCTATCTCGGCGATCCACTATGCTGACGTACCCCCGGTGAACTATGCTGTGGAGGTGGTTAACTCGACTTCAGAGGGTTGTCTTCAGCCCTTTATGGCTGCAATACCTGTACAACCGCTGACGGCTTTGGACATTCTAGGGTGGCGTATATGCCAAAGTGAATGCGCCCTTGGAGACAACCCTACAATATAGGTATGACTCCCCGTCACTCAGCTGGACACCTGCAGTGGGCCCGATATATCCTATCGGCAAAGAAGTCAGAACTGCTGAAGCTTGGGTTGTATCCTGCGATTTATGCTTCTCTATTCCAGTACTCCACACCTCCCGCATGGTGGGTTAAAGCCTTCTTGGAACAATGGAATGTTCCAACTCATACCTTCCTTATGCTAGATCGGGAAGTTTCCATCTCTCTGGAAGAGTTTGCGGATATCTCCGGCTTGCCTGTCAGAGGGGAGCATTATGAGGAGATCTTGCCACCTGATGAATATGTTTTCGCTACCCGACTGGTGATGACGGGTTTAAACCCAGAGAATGCCATTCAGCACCGATTCCCTAGCTTGATCAAGGTGCTAAACATTTACGAAGGCCTATTTCTTGATTCTGGAAGCCATAGGGTTATCTTTGCGGATTTCATCGCCCGTTTTCTTCGCCCAGAAGTTTTATCGCGACAAGGTGAAAAGTTTGCCACGCTCGATGATCCCTTCGGATTTGGCTTGGATCGCCGGCCAATATTGGAAGTTGATCAAAAGAGATTCTTTCTTCCAAACATCGCGATTGTCCCTTTTCCAGAAATTGCTGCTTCAGGCATCGATGAAGAAGCGTTCTTTGTAGGGTTCCTTGGTTTGTGGTTGAGCTGGTTTGCGCTTCCGATGCACCCTCGCTACATGAGGCCATCAGTCTTCTACACAGCTCATTGGATGGTTGAAGGGAGACAAGTTGCCGTTGGTATTACCGGGCTGGCTCACTTGTATCATAGCCTTAGTTTGGCGGCCGATACCACTCAGCCGGGGGTGCAGCCCATGAACTTCTCGATGCATTATTTTACCTCATGGATTGAATTGCATATGCAAGGTGCCTTTGGAATGCATAAGCGGCCTCATTTCTATGAAACTTGCAATTTTCCCCAGATCATGCGGCTGGTCAACGCTTCCATTGTGGTGCCAAGTCAGCGAGAGGCTCGAGGTGTAATCCTTCGCCCACGTACCGTCGAGGATGGCATGACCTTTGTTAATAAGGTTATGACCATCGGTAAGGAGTCTGCTAAGACGGTGCAGCCGTTGCGGGATACTTTTAAGGATGGAGCTTCTACCCTGAAAGCTCGGGAAATTCTCCATCTATATTCCATCAGGCCAGGGTATTTGGTGTTCAGGAAGAACGATTCGGCTCTGTTCATGAGATATAATCCCCACTGTTTTGCCCAGCAATCAAGTTATAATCAGGGCGTCCCGCTCGAGGCATTCCTGGCGGAACCAGTTTATACCGAGGAGGGTATCCGGAGCGCTTTGCACCACTTCTTACGCCTAAACACAGGGTCCAATTTCTTCATTAGCGAACCAAGTTGTGTTCCTAGGGCCCTGAACGTATACGTGGCGTGGTATCAACACGCAATGGGTGCCGTCATCAGGGAGGAAAAGAGATTGTTGCTCGATCGCAAGGGTGTACCCCCTGCCGGTGATCCAAACGTCCCTCTGAAGCGACGGACCATTGTCCATCCTCGCTTAAGAGAAGCTACCGCGATCGAAGTACAGCATGACATGCCCGAGCTACCGATACCCCGGGCTCCGGTGGAAACGGTGACTGTAGCTTGCCCCGAGTCTGGCGTGGGTTCAGATATCGGGACTCGTCGTCTGATTGATCATATTCTTCGTGTGTATTTAGAAATGTTTCACAACCAAAGAAATTTATACCGCAATCAATTAACGGTGTCGATGTAGTGCGTTAATGAATACAGATCATCCACTGAGAAAGTGTGATTTGTTCGAAATCGTTTTAGTTGAGTTGAAAATTAAAAGATAAAAGAAAATGCAAGAAAATTGATTCAACATTTGTGAAATTTAGTTTCAAGAATCATAAAAAAATAGATCTAAAATCAAGAAATGATAGAGATCAAGAAAATGTCCAAATCGTTTGAATTATCAAGATTTGTAAAGAGCCTTGTCGGAATCGATCCAATTGATAGTGATGATGAATACTAATGATTACAAATTCTTATCTATTGAAGATTTGTTGCTAGATCGACGACAATCAACGAGAATTAGGGAACTATTGAAGAAACTAGGGTTTCTCCTTCATCACCCCTTGTCCTTTCATTGATTATCATTCAAATTCTAGCCTCTAGCAAATTAAATCACCGATCGTTGCTCTCTAATTTGGAGCAAAGAAATCGATCTCGCTTAAATTAGGTTTTCGATAATTCAATTTCCTAAAGTTTACAAAACTCATAAGACTTAAGAATCGTTCAAGGATTTAATCATCATCATCTACCTATTTTCTCGATTCCGCTACAAGCGGAGATTTCACTCACACATCATGAAAAAGGAAAGAATCAAGAATCGGTAACTTTTCATAATACAAGAATGTAAAGAAAGGCAAGATTTACAATATTCACCTTTATTAATCGACGATTAGGTACAATTCACTCAACTCGAGATTACAAGATTTGAGGAGGTAACTAGATCCGCCGAAATTTGCTTCGCATCGATCTTCTTGAGTCGCGGATCGTCGTGGATCTCTTGCCCGGATGAAGGTCGGCGTTGCTTCAAAGGATCTTCATTTGCTTGCTTGATTCACTTCTCAATGGATCTTGATTTGGCTTTTGAATTTGATTTGGGCTAGGGTTTTGAATCACAAGTTGTGTCACTCAACTTGCGGAATTTTTGGCTCAATATTCAACAACAATTAATGAACAACGAACAACCTTTGTAATGATGCCCTAGGTCCCTTTTTATAGCTTTCCCTTTAGCTTCCCCTAGAAGCTAGGTCTAGCTTCCTTTGGAAGCTTGGTTGTTATGAAGCTTGCATAGGAAGCTAGGTAGTTGTAGGGAAGTTTCTAGATTAAGGTAGTTAGCTAGCTTGCACAAGAAACTTGGTAGGTATTAAGCTTACACAAGAAGCTCGGCTGTTAGAAGGGAAGCTTCTGGAGATCTCTAGGGACTGAAGTGTCTTAAAGAAGTTTTGCTATTGCAAGGAGACCTCTGCAAACATGACCAACCGTCGATGAGTCAGATCAGCGGCGGATCCGCGGCGGATCGGCCTGACTCAGCCACGGATCCGCGGCCGTTTGAAGGACTCAGTGCATTAAAATCTCAGGGTACTCTGGTGTTGGCTTTATGACACTTTCCTGATGTCTGGAATATTTTTTTTATACTTTCTTATTTACTGCCAGATTTCAAGTCTTTGACTTGACGTATTTTATCAGCACTTTTAGCAGTTCCGGCTCTTTTACCTAGAAAATTTCCTGCACATAATCTCGAGACAAGTGTTTGATATACAAAAGGTCACGTATGAAATAATAAACATACAATTGTAGGGTTACTAGGCACACTCACAAGGTTTTACAAGGCATCAACCATGCCCGATTTAAAATTTAGACGTGCCGAACAAGCCTAACCAAGATCTTTAAACTAGAGATTAGGCGAAACAAAGCATGTTAAATACTTTAACATCTAAGAGTTTGGGATTACAACCTTTGTAGTCCGGTCCTTCACTTCATAAGCTCCGTGTTGAGGTCCCTTCACTGCGATCATCATGTACCCGGACTCTAGAGAGGCTCCACGAAGAGAATGATGCAAACTTGCTTCCGATCTTCAATAACAAAGATGATCTACCTTGAAGTTTCTTTAACACAAGCTCTCACTCACAAATGAAGTGAACACCCTAATCTAAATGGTTAGGATAGATTAGGATGATGAAGTAGGATTTTAGCTCTCATTTGTTTTCTTAATCTCACTCAAAATCATCACTAATGAAAAAGCTAGAAAGCTTTTCCATTGAAAAAGAGAAGGAAGAAGAACCGTTTCTTTTGTGATGAATAATGAATTGTGATGTGGTTAGAAATGCAACCGTGGGTTAAGTATGATAACTTAACTCATGTAGAGAATGAACCATGGTGAAGGGTTGGGTTGGGTTAATAAATATCATACAAAAATATCTTTACAAAATATCTTTGCAAAAACAAAACAAAAAGAGCTTCTAGAAGCTTCTAGAAAAATTAACCCAAATCAAACCTTAATCATGTTTAATCTCCACTAATCATGTTGCATTAATAACCCTAACATGTTACAATATTATATATCGCATATACAATATTTATTGTAACAAAATAAAATAATACAATTAACATATATCGCATATATATCAATGTATTACCCGAGTGAGAAAAAGAATCTTTTAGTGAGCTAATATTAGTTAATGTAATTTAATATATCAAATATATAATTATACATTAAATTATCGAATCAACACTTGATCCGATAATCCGGCTATTTCATAAATAATCGACTAATATAATCTGTATCAGTTCATCGAATCAACACTTGATCCGATGACCCGGCTATATCACATATACCCGGCCGATATCTCATATCGTAAGAATCTAATACGGTATCACATACACGTATTGTTCTCGGTCCCGCACATATCATATATGTGCTCCTACTCCGTTTTGCCTGAGCCAAGAAACCTCTGTGTAGGACTCTAAAGAATCGTCAATACGCCGGCAGTAGGTGATGATCATATCAAACACCCACAAGCTGCAAGTGGTCAGCTAAACGTAACAGCCACCCAGGTATTGAGCGATCAGAAGATCAACAAGCAAGCCTGTACATTCTCCTGCGAATCCAATCAGTAACACTCCCGTACAGTCCGGTATCTTCGTCTGATATGTCGCATATCTCGCCTAGGGGTGGATAACGTCAGACCCCAGTAGCTTGATAAGTCGTGTAGATATGAGGTCTATAACAGTTCGAGAAACTACTGGTAACACTTACCAGTAAATCTCAGCAACTCTGGCCAGGGATTTCCAGTTATAGCCAATCGAAAACAGCGCAACATCAACTCCTTATACCGGGAGAGACAAATCCCCTCCTATCGCTCATTGCCTCCATGTGATTCGGAACTGTACCCAAAAGCCACCTTTTTGCACGCCCTCTTGGACATGGTATGATGGAAATCAAAGCACGGTGGGAATCACACAAGAATCTATGACGATCTCGGGTCTACAGACTAACCTATACCAGTGTCACCGGAGAACTGCCATCTGACGTGAGCTATAATACCATCTGGGAGTTCTCGGCGAGTCCGTCCAGTGTACCCAGTCTCTACTGAGCACCCGTACACCATCCTTGATGTCAAAAACCGATGGATATGGGATCATCCATCGCCCATCATATGGGTCAAGATGCGTATACGCTAGTCTACTCTGGTGTATCGATACCCTGTCTCGATACACCCTCGACTAGGAACAGTTATAGGATGTACTCGTCGACTACCGTGGCCCCACTAGTATGATCTCATCATAGTCCCAGTAGTCGAGTACATATCCTAAGGGCTCTATCAACATGTAACATAGAGACAATCAGAGTACATGTTAAGATAAAGTACAACCAGATAGCATACTATCATGTCAAGCAAGAAAGTCCTCCCTATATATGTCCAAGCATCCACTACAATATACATCGTATGTACAGTAATGGCCTCTAGGGCATACATATAACTAATAATCTCCCACTTGCACTAGGGCCATCTGTTGTGGTATCGCATACCCAACAATTAGCTGTGGTTGATGTATCTCATACTCAACCATCCCATAAAAGTCTCTACTGGGAAAAAGGCCTTTGTGAGTGGATCCGCGCTGTTGTCCTCTGTGTCTACTCTCCTAACCTCGATCTCCCTGGAGATCAACCATCTCCATGATCAGGTGATACTGCCTAAGAATTATATCTGGATTTCTGATGGGACGGGGGTTCCTGGGCCAAAGCCATAACTCCATTGTCATACAATGGTTGGAACGAAGTTCATCTCATGAACTTATATATATATCCAGACTGCCTCTTTGGTAGCATCCTTGGTAACGATGTATCTTGCCTTTAATCGTCTAGTAAGTCACGGTATCTAGCTTGGAACTCTTCCAACATACCGTCCCTCCACTGAGGGTAAAGACAATGCCTGCGACTGACATTCAGTCATCCTTATCACCCTGGAACTTTTCTAGTGATTCTCCCCAGGATCAATTGATACCATCTCACTACAACTAGTGAGAATCCTAACATCCAAATAGATCTATCTGATAGATCCATAACCCAGGATTTAGGAGGTATCACCTTGATCATATATGGAGAATCATTGTGATAAGCGGAGATTGGTCGAGCGTAGCATAGGAAACTCTTTCCCTATCAAGAGTATGTCATCCACGTACTCTACGAGGATCATCACCATACTCTCTACTACCTTTTTGTATATACAAAGTTCATATACCATTTTGATGAAGTCAAACTCTTTGACTACCACATCAAAACAGACGTTCCAACTCCGCGATACCTGATTTATCACATAAAACATCTTGCACACGTTTCCGCTGCTCCCTCTGTCTACGAAGCCCTCTGGTTGTGTACTTATAGACGCTCTCTTCTAAAATATCATTTAGAAAAGCAGTCATGACACCCAACCACCAGATATCGTAGTCATGGTATGTAGCAGTGGCAAGTAGGATCTGGATGGACTTAAGCATAGCTTTGAAAGTCTCAACTTTTCCATGTACACCAAGTAATCTTCTCAAGATATACTTGCTCCTGATGGGGATTTAACCCTTCAGATAAAGCAACCAAAGTCCATACTTTGTTGGTGTATAAGGATTCCATCTCAGATCACTAAGCATCCAGCCATTCTTACAGAGTCCCACTCCTGATGGCCTGCTCGAAACTAGTTGGGTCATCATCTCATGATGCAATCCTCGCTCCCACTGTCATAGAGAAACCGAAGTATCTCTCAGGTGGGTGAGGAACCCTACTAGATCGGCGGAGAGGCTGAGGTTCGTTAGAATCTATTGAATCTTTTGGTTCTACCAAATCATCAGCCGCGGTTTGTATAGCTGGAACTCCTTCCAGTTCTACCTCATGTCTACTAATTTCTTCACAAGAAATTCCCTTTCACAAAGGTGGCATGTTGAGAAACAAAACTTCTTTTGTTCCTCGGTTGGGTAGAAGATATTCCCTTGCGAATGCTTGGGATATCCAACAAACTTCCACAGAACTGACTTTGCCTCGAGCTTGTCCGGATTTTGCTTTTTAGACATAGGCCGGACAACCCCAAATCTTAACAAACTTAAGATATGGGCTCTTCCCTTTCCATATCACATATGAAGTGGTAGGCAATTGATTTGATTTGAACCCTATTCAATAGGTATGCAGCTTCTCAAGTGCATAACTCCCAAAAGGAAATAGTAACTCAGTAGTACTCATCATAGACTACACCATATCACATAGGGTGTAATTGCTCCGCCCCGATACACCGACGTGCTGTGGTGTATACGGAGGAGTAATGCTGAGAGAGAATCTCATTCTCCTTTAGAATAGTCCAGGAATTCCGTGCTCAAGTATTCTCCTCCTTGATCTCATCAAAGGACATAATACTTATACCCGTATTTTGGTTCTCTACTTCTAACTTATATTCTGTGAATATCTCAAAAGCTTCGGACTTGTGTTTCAACAGGAACATATGTCTGAATCTTGAGAGACTATTAGTGAATATAATAAAGTACAAAGAACCAGTCTTGGCATGTGTAGACAGGGGACCTTACATACATCATCATGTATCAATCCCAAAAGTTCACTAACTCTTTCTCTGTTTCCAATAAACAGAGCTATGGTCATCTTATCTTTGTGACATGACCGGCAAGTTTCACAAGATGTAAATTCAAAGAAATTTAAATATGCTTCTAAATGTAACTTCAGCTAGTCGGGTCACATTGATATGACCTAGTCTACAATGACTCAAGAAGGATTCGTTCATTTCTGAACTCTTCCTCTTGTGTGTGTTCTGTATACTAAGAACTGTAGTTTGATTTAGAACGTCAATGCTTGTAGATAACGTGCCTGAACCGATCAACTCTTGATATAGGAAATGTTCAAAATATTATCCAACTAATACAAAATTATATCCTTCTTTAATAAATAAAGAGACTTGATATGATGTTGTATATTAGGTTCGGTATCTGATAACATTCGTTCAGAATCAATGTATTCTGGTAATACAAGGTGATAACTACCAACAGACTTGGCTGCAACACTTGCACCATTTCTATCTCATGAAATTTATCACCCGTTCTTAGTTCTCTACCTATCTGTAGCCCATGTAACAAATTACATATGTGGGATCCTGATCCGGTATCAAATACCCAGGACGTAAAGGACACTGAGAAACAGTTCTGTGTAATGAACACACCCGAAGAAGATGCATCAACATGCACTTTCTTCGTTTGGGCGGCACGGGAATTCTGGTAATCCCCTATTTCCTGCTCTGTCTTATAACAATTATAAGTTGGAGCAGGACCAACGTTCCCTAGCGCAGTATAACAAGTGGGTTCGATCAATACATCCGTATTATTATCTTGATTAAGGCGTGACATAGTCGTAACCAGGAAAGAGAGAGAAGAAAACACTCAGCGTATGCTCTTGCAAGATTAGATTGGTTATCAATATATCTAATCAGGATGTCTTCCACTGTTTTAGTCAAATCTTCCTTCAAACCCTAAAAGGAAAGACTAGCCGGGATTAATTGCACTCTACAAGTTCGCCAATCTTTCAGCCAGGACAGTGCCGGTACTTTTAGGGAGGTTCCCCGCGCTTTCGCATGGACCTAATTAAAATAAACCTCGTTTTCCCAGGGACGTAACCCCGTTAACATCTTTCTAGACACCTACTTGATTGGCTAATTGTAATGTGTAAAACTCTCCCAGGAGTAACTCTTACTCGCAGCGGGTATCGGGATCCAACTATCTCATAGAAGGTATGCAATCTCATTGCAAATTTCAACACTTGAAATTCCCAATAATATTTTACCCCTAGCGTCCTATGACTTTGACGGAGGCCAAACTACCCATAGTCCGCTAGTCAAGTTCAACCCGTCATTTCCTAATTGAATTAAACCCACCCGCACGACCCTTTACGGAGGCCAAACTACGCCGTACGAATACCCTAATCCAATCGCATCGTATGCTAGCAGATAAGCACTAGTTAGCTACCGTACACTACGCCTTGACAGAGGCCAAACTACCGCAGCACGAATACTAAGTAGTACATATCTGAAATGACGGAGGGCTACGCAGGTTTTTAAGAAAACCATGAGCGTAATGAACTTGATATCGTTGTAGAATCGAGTGATTTTAAATGGAATGTTTTTGAGGCCTTTTCTAGTTTTGCTAAAGAGGTCACTCCCGGTGAAAGGATCGTCGGCTCTTTCCTCATCGAATAAGGTGCAGGATATTTCATAAATACCGCTGTCCAAAGCAAGAACTATAGAAGCAATCAAAAGACAAACCGAGTTTGTAGCATCTGCTAGTTTCACTAAAGAGGTCACTCCCGGTGAAGGGATCTCGGCTCTTTCCTTATCGAATAAGGTGCCGGATGCTCTACAAGGAACACCGCTATGCAAAGCAAGAACTAGAGCTACCAGTTTTTAAACAAGTTTCTACAACATCTTTAGGTTTCTTTTATTTCATTAATCTCATTAATGAAGTCCCATTTTAATATGCTTCATAAGCATCACATTTGAAACGAAATCTACAATATAACATATATCTCATATATATAATATAAACATTCGTCTGAGGCAGTAATATGATCTCATCACAGAACAATGCAGCAGAAGAACATATATGAAATATTGGATATACTAGGACGTCCGCGTTTTAATATGAGCCGGTATACAACACGGATTCCACGGTCGCGATGAATAGCCAAACCCACATCCCTGGACCCTTACGAAAGCGGCAAGCAACACTGCCAATTCTAGGGTTAGGAGACCCGGTCTCGACTCTCGAGATAGTCTCCCACTGGACCCTAGAACCCGATTACTTGTGCTCCCCGCCTTGGGTCTACCTAATGCAGAAAAGTAAATAATATACAATGGTGACATCATCCTCAGCCCGGAAGTGCCCCAATAAAAGAATATTACATACAAATGAATTTTACATAAATGAAAATGAAAAACTCTCATCTCACATAAAACCCCGGGCTATTCAGAATACGACGATCCAATATAATATATCACAGCAACACATAATATCTCATATCATCAACGTAAGTAAGTATGCATACACCGATTGTCGTTAATTTATAGCAACGAAAACCGGCGATACAACTACATACTACACTTACGGTCATATAAAAGAAAGTTTAAAACTGCAACAGTTGGAATCCGCAACCTCCTTAGACATCGCATGCCGAACCAAATGAATTCCTTAGACATCGTATGCCTAACAATTATAAACCCCGCATTTTAGTCTCATTATCGAAAACTCTTTTCAATATCAAGTCAGGCAATTCAACAAGATTCCCGACATCCTGATCGAATGCTCGTCGCAAACTTTAGTAGACGGCCGCACCCCCGGATGCCGTCGACGAAGTGCACTAAGGCGGAACACCGCTGCCGCGAGCACCCGAACGGATGCTTTTGGCGACGGGGTTCTCCTACAGTCACTTGGTCGGGGCTATGGGGCGTGGCTATCTATTAAGTTTACCCGGCGAGTATCCGTGTACGCTACGTGATTGCGACGGACTTTTGATCGCATCAAAATCTCGTGGCAACCGATCATCTGAGACTAAAATGCTAGATTTATAACATTCAAATTAGTTATCTCATAACTACATGTGGATTCCAAATATTGTATAACATTCCAGATAAACAGACAATGTTAAACTTTCCGATCGAATAAACAAACATCCAAGATTTCCCAAATAGCTCAACACTTGAGCGGAGTTCAAAAAATATCCATCACATGCCACAGTACCAATGGTCCAGCCGTAGAAGGGTTAAGCCAACGCCTCACATGTGGCAACGCCGTACTGCCACAAACCCTAAGCTTTAGAGGCGGTTCAGACGGTCACATAATCGAGTTAAGGTTTGTTGTCTTCTAGAGGGTCTACCGCGTTACTTGCACGACTTAGAACGTTCCTAAACTACGGAAAAATCCAATACCTGGAAATTTTCCGGCAAGGGAAAAAGTGAGTTATTGATATCCGTTCGAACATTTTAACACGTTCTAAAATTACCCGGAAAAAGTTAAACGAAGTTAAAATATCCGACCGAATCAACGGACACAAAAGATCTCCAGAAAACTCAACACTTGAGTAATATTAAAAATCCCCAGAAGTGTCAGGAAATACCTACAGTTATTATTGTGCAAACACTATCCCTCAATACTCAATTATTGCCGCGGAACCGCCGCCAATACCCTAGTTTGGCCACGGTTCCGCGGCGCTTTGATGGATTTAGGGGGTCGTTTTTCACAGTAACTCTTAGAATGCCCTGCTTAATTTTCTGAGTATTTTTAATATTAAAACATCAACATTTTTAAAAATTTCCAGAGAAGGGGTTCGTGTCGGGGTTTCGGGATTCGATCGGACTTTAAACTTCGCATAGACTTCGTCTAAAGCTCTAGCTTGGTTCTGATACCACTGTAGGGTTACTAGGCACACTCACAAGGTTCTACAAGGCATCAATCATGCCCGATTTAAAATTTAGACGTGCCGAACAAGCCTAACCAAGATCTTTAAACTAGAGATTAGGCGAAACAAAGCATGTTAAACACTTTAACATCTAAGAGTTTGGGATTACAACCTTTGTAGTCCGGTCCTTCACTTCATAAGCTCCGTGTTGAGGTCCCTTCGCTGCAATCATCATGTACCCGGACTCTAGAGAGGCTCCACGAAGAGAATGATGCAAACTTGCTTCCGATCTTCGATAACAAAGATGATCTACCTTGAAATTTCTTTAACACAAGCTCTCACTCACAAATGAAGTGAACACCCTAATCTAAATGGCTAGGATAGATTAGGATGATGAAGTAGGATTTTAGCACTCATTTGTTTTCTTAATCTCACTCAAAATCATCACTAATGAAAAAGCTAGAAAACTTTTCCATTGAAAAAGAGAAGGAAGAAGAAGAACCGTTTCTTTTGTGATGAATAATGAATTGTGATGTGGTTAGAAATGCAACCATGGGTTAAATATGATAACTTAACCCATGTAGAGAATGAACCATGGTGAAAGGTTGGGTTGGGTTAATAAATATCATACAAAAATATCTTTACAAAATATCTTTGCAAAAACAAAACAAAAAGAGCTTCTAGAAGCTTCTAGAAAAATTAACCCAAATCAAACCTTAATCATGTTTAATCTTCACTAATCATGTTGCATTAATAACCCTAATATGTACAATATTATATATCCCATATACAATATTTATTGTAACAAAATAAAATAATACAATTAACATATATCGCATATATATCAATGTATTACCCGAGTGAGAAAAAGAATCTTTTAGTGAGCAAAGATTAGTTAATGTAATTTAATATATCAAATATATAATTATACATTAAATTATCGAATCAACACTTGATCCGATAATCCAGCTATTTCACAAATAACTGACTAATATAATCTGTATCAGTTCATCGAATCAACACTTGATTCGATGACCCGGCTATATCACATATACCCGGCCGATATCTCATATCGTAAGAATCTAATACGGTATCACATACACGTATTGTTCTCGGTCCCGCACATATCATATATGTGCTCCTACTCCGTTTTGCCTGAGCCAAGAAACCTCTGTGTAGGACTCTAAAGAATCGTCAATACGCCGGCAGTAGGTGATGATCATACCAAACACCCACAAGCTGCAAGCGGTCAGCTAAACGTAACAGCCACCCAGGTATTGAGCGATCAGAAGATCAACAAGCAAGCCTGTACATTCTCCTGCGAATCCAATCAGTAACACTCCCGTACAGTCCGGTATCTTCGTCTGATATGTCGCATATCTCGCCTAGGGGTGGATAACGTCAGACCCCAGTAGCTTGATAAGTCGTGTCGATATGAGGTCTATAACAGTTCGAGAAACTACTGGTAACACTTACCAGTAAATCTCAGCAACTCTGGCCAGGGATTTCCAGTTATAGCCAATCGAAAACAGCGCAACATCAACTCCCTATACCGGGAGAGACAAATCCCCTCCTATCGCTCATTGCCTCCATGTGATTCGGGACTGTACCCAAAAGTCACCTTTTTGCACGCCCTCTTAGACGTGGTATGATGGAAATCAAAGCACAGTAGGAATCACACAAGAATCTATGACGATCTCGGGTCTACAGACTAACCTGTACCAGTGTCACCGGAGAACTGCCATCTGACGTGAGCTATAATACCATCTGGGAGTTCTCGGCGAGTCCGTCCAGTGTACCCGGTCTCTACTGAGCACCCGTACACCATCCTTGATGTCAAAAACCGATGGATATGGGATCATCCATCGCCCATCATATGGGTCAATATGCGTATACGCTAGTCTACTCTGGTGTATCGATGCCCTGTCTCGATACACCCTCGACTAGGAACAGTTATAGGATGTACTCGTCGACTACCGTGGCCCCACTAGTATGATCTCATCATAGTCCCAGTAGTCGAGTACATATCCTAAGGGCTCTATCAACATGTAACATAGAGACAATCAGAGTACATGTTAAGATAAAGTACAACCAGATAGCATACTATCATGTCAAGAAAGAAAGTCCTCCCTATATATGTCCAAGCATCCACTACAATATACATCGTATGTACAGTAATGGCCTCTAGGGCATACATATAACTAACAATCTCCCACTTGCACTAGGGCCATCTGTTGTGGTATCGCATACCCAACAATTAGCTGTGGTTGATGTATCTCATACTCAACTATCCCATAAAAGTCTCTACTGGGAAAAAGGCCTTTGTGAGTGGATCCACGCTGTTGTCCTCTGTGTCTACTCTCCTAACCTCGATCTCCCTGGAGATCAACCATCTCCATGATCAGGTGATACTGCCTACGAATTATATCTGTATTTCTGATGGGACGGGGGTTCCTGGGCTAAAACCATAACTCCATTGTCATACAATGGTTGGAACGAAATTCATCTCATGAACTTATATATATATCCAGACTGCCTCTTTGGTAGCATCCTTGGTAACGATGTACCTTGCCTTTAATCGTCTAGTAAGTCACGGTATCTAGCTTGGAACTCTTCCAACATACCGTCCCCCTACTGAGGGTAAAAACAATGCCTGCGACCGACATTCAGTCATCCTTATCACCCTGGAACTTTTCCAGTGATTCTCCCCAGGATCGATTGATACCATCTCACTACAACTAGTGAGAATCCTAACATCCAAATAGATCTATCTCATATCGCGAGAATCTAATACGGTATCACATACACGTATTGTTCTCGGTCCCGCACATATCATATATGTGCTCCTACTCCGTTTTGCCTGAGCCAAGAAACCTCTGTGTAGGACTCTAAAGAATCGTCAATACGCCGGCAGTAGGTGATGATCATATCAAACACCCACAAGCTGCAAACGGTCAGCTAAACGTAACAGCCACCCAGGTATTGAGCGATCAGAAGATCAACAAACAAGCCTGTACATTCTTCTGCGAATCCAATCAGTAACACTCCCGTACAATCCGGTATCTTCGTCTGATATGTCGCATATCTCGCCTAGGGGTGGATAATGTCAGACCCCAGTAGCTTGATAAGTCATGTCGATATGAGGTCTATAACAGTTCGAGAAACTACTGGTAACACTTACCAGTAAATCTCAGCAACCCTGGCCAGGGATTTCCAGTTATAGCCAATCGAACACAGCGCAACATCAACTCCCTATACCGGGAGAGACGAATCCCCTCCTATCACTCATTGCCTCCATGTGATTCGGGACTGTACCAAAAAGCCACCTTTTTGCACGCCCTCTTGGACGTGGTATGATGGAAATCAAAGCACAGTGGGAATCACACAAGACTCTATGACGATCTCGGATCTACAGACTAACCTGTACCAGTGTCACCGGAGAACTGCCATCTGACGTGAGCTATAATACCATCTGGCAGTTCTCAGCGAGTCCGTCCAGTATACCCAGTCTCTACTGAGCACCTATACACCATCCTTGATGTCGAACACCGATGGATATGGGATCATCCATCGCCCATCATATGGGTCAAGATGCGTATACGCTAGTCTACTCTGGTGTATCGATGCCCTGTCTCGATACACCCTCGACTAGGAACAGTTATAGGATGTACTCGTCGACTACCGTGGCCCTACTAGTATGATCTCATCATCGTCCCAGTAGTCGAGTACATATCCTAAGGGCTCTATCAACATGTAACATAGAGACAATCAGAGTACATGTTAAGATAAAGTACAACCAGATAGCATACTATCATGTCGAGCAAGAAAGTCCTCCCTGTATATGTCCAAGCATCCACTACAATATACATCGTATGTACAGTAATGGCCTCTAGGGCATACATATAACTAACAACAATTTCCCTCATAATGCTGGTTATAATGTATAACACATGTTATTTGGTATTTTTGCAGACAAATTGCTAATATGTGCTATATTTATACCAAACACCTTTAGATGATTACAAATAGTAGGAAAATTGATGTGTTAAAAATGCAATATTTTCGACTGATCAAATTCCCCCAAACTTAATTTTGGTCGTCTCGAGCAAACTTGTTTTATTCAGGTGAAGGAGAAAATATAAGAAAAAGAAAAACTAACTAGCACACTTTCGTAGGCAACACGATTGCACTGAGCACATGCAACAAGCCTTTAAACCTCTAGGTGTCCCTAGTAGGAGGAGTGTTGTCTCCTGAGGGTTTTCAGTGGATTGCATCACAAAATCCAATAATAAAAGGAAGACCGTGAAAGTTACATATGAAGATAAGAATTGTAAAAGAAAAACTTTGAAAATTAGAGTTTCTAACTATACTAGCTTTTCGTTGTCATGAGCCCTATCTTAATAGTCATGAAAAGATGTTAGAAATCACATCATCCCTCAATAAAACATCGTCTTTATTCTTCATTCCTACATTTCTTCCCAACATCGATCATATACCCCTACGTGTGTGCAAAAAACATCCCTACACTCTGAGAATTCAATTCAAGCTATCATACTCTTGTCCATCACCTCAGTACTTTTTAATCGATGAATATTTAGATGGATTTGCTCACACATTTTTCATGCGACCGTTAATGCTTCTTGATGTACTAACCGACCGATTACTCATGTGCTTGCTGATTAGGTGTATTAGCATTTTTCTCGTCTTGCAACACCTAAGGCTTAGCAGTGACTCCCAGACCAGTTGGTCCAAGGCACTAGGTGATGAAGCACCCTCGCTATATTTTTTATTGCTGCCTTGGTGATAACAAAAGTAGTGTTCATTTTTCTATACTATTTTATCTTTTATTCATTTATTATTTCCTTCATACTTTGGCTTTTAGACAAGAGCATTTCAAGGTATCCTCTACTATCCCGAGTTTCAAGACGTGTGTAAGTGCGTATAGTAGGGTATCAACGTTCAAATGTTTGGCTTCCAGAATATGAACTATTTTTCAGACTTATTTTTATTCTTAGATTAGTGACTTCCTTCATCTTACTAACCCTTGGGACAACGGCTCATAACTACTTATTACTAGTTCGTTTAAGAAAACTTCTAATTTTCTTGGTTTTCTTAAAAAATTTCCAATCTTTTGGATGTAATTTTTCACTATCTAATCTTTTATTATCAAATTAAATATTAAATATTTTTATCTTTGGAATTTTTTTTTTAAATTTTTATATGTTTTATATGCTTTGTGCTTATGCAAAGTATGATGCAAAGTGATGCATAAATAAGCACAAACCTCCCCCAAACTTGTTTTCAACAGTGTTCTCACTGTTGTCTTCTGTTGGATCACAAAAACCTGTAAGCTTGGGAGGAAATTTATTAATGGGGGCAATAAATATGATCGTGAAAATCCTCCCCCAAACTTATTCTTTTCACTCACCTCTATTTTAAAGATGATACAGTATTTTACAAGGCATGGAGGTGAGACGGAGGAATTTTTAATCAAGATAAAGCGGCTCCTGTAAAAACAGGAGCTCCTCCGTGGGGTCAGTGGAAAAATACGGTTTTAATCTATGTCCATTTACTTTGAAAATTGTACCATTTTCAACATTTTCAACCTCAACTGCCCTGTGCGGGTATACATACCGCACAACAAAAGGTCATTTCCACCGAAATCGTAGCTTACCCACATGAAGATGGAGTCATGAATCATAAAGAAGGACTTGTTGACCAGGTGTAAAAGTTTTTCTCGAAATATTTTTATCGTGAAATACCTTAGTCCGGTTCTTTACAATTACAGCATTATCATAAACTTTATCGCGGAGTTCGCTTAGCTCGTTTAATTGCAGCTTTCGAAAGTTGCAGGCTGGATTTAAGTCAAAGTTAAGTTCTCTAATGGCCCACATTGCTTTGTGCTCAATCTCGACCGGAAGGTGACAAGCCTTTCCAAACACTAGTCTGTAAGGAGACATACCTAGATCGGTTTTATATGCAGCTCAGAATGCCCAAAGAGCATCCGTCAATTTGGTTGACCAATCTTTTCGATTTTTAGAAACAGTTTTCTCCAATATTTATTTGATTTGTCTGTTTGAAACCTCAGCTTGCACGCTCGTTTGGGGATGGTAGGGTGTGGAAAGTTTGTGGTTGATTGCATATTTCTGCATCAAAGTCTCGAAAGACCGATTATAGAAATGTGTCCCGTTATCGCTAATGATAGCGCGCGGGTGTCCGAATCGCGAAAAGATGTTTTCTTTTAAGAATTTAATGACAACCTTTTTGTCATTAGTGCGACAAGGAATAGCTTCAACCCATTTCGAGACGTAATCAACTACAAGCAATATGTATAGATTCCCAAAGGAGTTGGGAAAAGGACCCATAAAGTCAATACCCCAAACGTCAAAAATTTCAACCACCAAGATAGGTTGAAGTGTCATTTCATTTCTCTGAGAAATCCTACCCATGTGTTGACATTGTGCACAGGTTTTGCAATGATCAAATGCATCTTTGAACAAAGTCGGCCAATAGAAACCGCATTGCAAAACCTTTTCCGCCGTCTTTCGAGGACCGAAATGACCCCCACATGCCTGATCATGACAAAAAAATAGAACACTCTTGAATTCATCATTAGGGACACATCTGCGAATGATCTGGTCAGGACAATACTTAAACAGATAGGGTCCATCCCAGTAAAAATGTTTTACTTAGGACAGAAATCGATGTTTGTCCTGTTTTGACCATTCGTGGGGAATAAGTCCCGTAGCAAGATAATTCACGATATCCTTGAACCAAGGTTCATCGGATACATTCAAGAGTTGTTCGTCCGGAAAAGAATCATTGATCGGCAGGGTCACAGGTGAAGAAGAGATGCGTGACAGATGGTCGGCTACAACGTTTTCACATCCTTTCTTATCTTTAATATCAAGATCAAATTCTTGTAATAGAAGGATCCAACGTATTAGCTTACATTTAGCATCCTTCTTCACCAAAAGATGTTTCAAGGCAGAGTGGTCAGTGTACACAACAGTAGGTGAGCCAATCAAGTAAGGCCTGAATTTTTCTAATGCAAATATAACTGCCAAGAGTTCTTTCTCGGTAGTTGTATAGTTAATTTGAGCATCGTTCAGGGTCTTACTCGCATAATAGATCACGTGTGGCATCTTTTCATTGTGCTGTCCTAAGACTGCACCAACTGCAAAATCTGATGCATCACACATAAGCTCAAAAGGGTGGTTCCAATCTGGAGATGATAGAACGGGGGCTGTAGTGAGAGAGTGTTTGAGTGAGTCAAATGCTGCCTCACAATCCGAGTCAAAGTGAAAGGTTGTGTCCTTGGCCAAGAGAAGAGTTAAAGGTCTAGCAATTTTGCTAAAATCCTTAATGAATCTCCTGTAAAAGCCTGCATGGCCAAGAAAGGATCGTATATCCTTAACGTATTTAGGATGAGGAAGGTTTTGAATGACATCTATTTTGGCTTTGTCACCCTCAATGTCTTTCCGTGAAATCACATGTCCAAGCACAATTCCCTCTTGGACCATGAAATGGCATTTTTCCCAATTCAAGATTAAGTTCTTCTCTTTACAACAAGTAAGAACTGCGTCAGGATGAGATAGGCAGTTAGCAAAAGAATCTCCGAATATCGAGAAATCGTCCATGAAAATCTCCGGAAAATTCTCGACCATATCCGAGAATATCCCCATCATACACCGCTGAAATGTAGTGGGAGCATTGCATAACCCAAAGGGCATGCGTCTATAAGCAAAAGTACCAAAAGGACAAGTAAATATGGTTTTATCTTGATCCTTTTTGGCAATAGGGACCTGGTTATAACCAAAGTATCTGTCCATGAAGCAGTAATACTCTCGTCCAGCTAAGCGTTCTAACATCTGGTCAATGAAAGGTAGAGGAAAGTGGTCTTTCCTTGTTGCAGCATTGAGTTTTCTATAATCAATACATACACGCCACCCAGTTTGAGCGCGTGTCTGGATTAACTCATTTGCCTCATTTGTTATGACCGTGATGCCAGATTTCTTAGGGACGACATGAATTGGACTCACCCATTGGCTATCGAAGATTGGGTAAATGATACCATTGTTAAGGCATTTGACGATTTCTTTCATCACCGCCTCCTTCATGACGGGGTTTATCCGTCTCTGTGGTTCTCGGGTTGGCTTGGCTTCATCCATCAGATGTATATGATGTTCTACAATCAAGGGACAAATCCTTTTGATGTTAGCCATAGTCCAACCAAACACATGCCTATTAGATCTCAATACCATCAAAAGTGCATTCTCTTGCTCTGAGGCTAGAGAAGCGGATATGATCATTGGTAAAGACTCATTCTCACCTAAATATGCATATTTAAGATGAGAAGGTAAAAGTTTGTGATCTAATGCTGGCGGAGAAACTATAGAAGGTGGGGTCATCGAATGATATTCAGAGTCACGAAGAAGCTCGTAGCCTGCAAAAGATACAGACTCGGAAAGTGATGAGTCGAGAGTGTCAGACTCAGGAGTGGAAAGAGTGTCTTCACTAAGATGTGAAAGATCAAACATTAATGTGCTAGTGTCGTCGAGATCATCAAAGCAAAGTTCATCAACTTCGCAACTTTCGGGAGCAATCTCATGGACAGAACAGACATCAAGTATGTAAGCAGAGGGTTCAGACGGCTGACTTCCAATTTTATAGATGTTCAGTTCAATTGTCATTTTTCCAAAAGATAGGTTCATTGAACCGTTTCGACAGTTAATGACATCATTGGAAGTGGCAAGGAATGGTCGATCCAAAATCACCGGAATTTGGTTCCGTGGGTTTGCTACAGGTTGTGTATCGAGAACAATAAAGTCCACAGGGAATATAAATTCACCGACTTTTATCAACACATCCTCCAGTTCACCCCTAGGTTTAGTGATTGATCGATTTTCCATTTGGAGAGTGCAATGAGCTGGTTTTAACTCTCCAATCCCTAACTGCTCATAGACAAAATATGGAAGCAGGTTAACACTTGCGCCCAGGTCAAGTAAAGCACGGTTAATGTTTTTACCCCTAATAGAAATTGATATCGTAGGACATCCTGGGTCCTTACGTTTCTTTGGTAACTGTGGGGTAAAAGCAATGCTAACATTATTAGTCATGAAAACCTTTTTGGGCACTTGAGTCTTCCTCTTCCTAGTGCACAAGTCTTTGAGAATTTTCGCATAAGCGGGGACTTGTTGAATAGCATCTAGGAGAAGGATGTTGATGTTAACCTGTTTGAACATTTCCATAATCTTCTCCATATGTGGACTCGATTTGTTTCCCCTTAACCGATTCGAATAAGGAGCTTTGGCAATAAGAGCTGGGTCCAACATTGGAGAAGGTAGTGTGTGTGGAACTGATCCCAAAATAGAAGTGGGGATCGTCTTTGGTGGACTAGAAGAGGTATGCTGAGATGTCGAGCCTTGGGGAGAACGAAGAATAGGCTCGCAAGAAGGTGGTGGGGTAGACAAAGTAGGATTAGAAGTAGAAGTGTGTGTGAAGGGTAAAGTCTCAGCCGGGGTATTATTGATAAATTTTTCATTATCATCAATCTCTTCCCCAACGTGATTATTCAGCACTCTTCCTGATCTCAATGTTGTAATGTCATTCACATTGTAGTGTTGTGAATGTCCAGGATTCGGTAGGGGTTGAGACGAAAGTTTCCCTTTCTCTCTCGCACTCATTTCGGCTTTTAATTATGCAATTTGTGCTTCCATCGATTTTATACTCTCAGCTTGAGAGGTGGAGTTTTTCTTTATATCATCGACAGAAGACTGAATCTCAGCCGAAACTTGCATGAAATTTTTCAGAATCAAATTCATGGTTTGTGTGAGTGAAGAGGATTCATCAGAACTGGTCAACTGCAAAGGATTATACGGTGCATGTGTGTTGACCGGATTTTGAAAGTTCTGTGATTGGTAGGGGTGTTAACTCGGTTAAAGTGGTTGCTGTTGTGGTGGAGGAGTCCTTTGGAAATTATTTTGATTTGGAACCGTGTTTTGATTTTGTTGTTGGTTCCAAGCAAAATTAGAGTGATTCCTCCAACCCTGATTATAAGTGGAAGAATACGGATCGTTTCTAGGTCTTTGTTGGAAAGCAGTATTGGTATGCTCTTGACCTTGAAACGGAGAATTCAATGGACATTCTTCCGTAAGATGAGATGGATCAGAACAGCATCCACAGACAGTTTTGGGGAGTGACATCTGATTTAGGGAGGCTGCTAAAAATTTATGTTCCATAGCTTCGAGTTTCTTTTGCATTGCTGCCATTTCAGCTCTAACTCCTATGGAAACATCAATTTGGTGAATTCCACCCCTAGACGATGACTGGTTTATACTCTCCCACTGTAAACATTTTTCAGCGAAATCTTCTAAAAATCTCCAGGCTTCACCATAATCTTTATTCATGAAGGTGCCTTGACACATGGATTCAAGGTTCTGTTTTGTTGTAGGATTAATGTCCTCATATATGATTCTGCACAGATCCCATCTAGGAATTCCGTGATGAGGACACTGAACTAACAGATCCTTGAAGCGTTCAAAACACTTCGAGAATGGTTCATTTGGAAGCTGGGTAAATTGATTTATTTCGCTACGGACTCGAGCTGTTTTATGATTGGGGTATAATTTCTTTAGGAAAGCTGTTACGAATTCTCCCCAGTTTGAAATAGAATGTGCGGCTGTGTTATAAAGCCACTTCTCGGCTATATCGCACAAAGTGAATGGGAGAAGACATAATCTCATAGCATTCACAGAAAGCTGTGAAGTACCCATCATAGCGCATACATTTTCAAATTTGGTAATAAAAACGTATGCGTCCTTAGACTCAAGACCGTGATATTCGGGTAGAAGATTGTTGTATTGTGGTTAGATTTCAAAGTTGTCCCCATTGGCTGGTGGAATGGTAAGACAGGTCGAAAGAGGACCTCGTATAGGGTAACATCTCTTCTGGAGAGAGATGCGGGGCGGATTCTGCGCACCTGCGGATGGTGGCAGAGTAGTGTTAAAGAAGTTCGATGGAGAATTGTCCATTGAAGAGGGTGTGGTGGGTAAAGAACAAGTAGATGTAGAAATACCTACTTCGAAGTCGATAGGAGGAACGCGGACAAGACGGGCACTAGAATCCCTTGTCCAGCCGAGCATGCACTAAATGGTTTAGCACAAGTGGCAGCGTTGTGATAATTAAGGAAAAGATGAGTTTGGTGTTTATTTTTGAAAAAGATATGGATTTTTGAAAAAATCACACAAACAATGCATAAGCAACCCTAATTCTAGTGGTCACCTAGGTCAAGTCTCTAGACCGCTCCTAGACTTCCAGAAGACAAGTCGCAAGATAAATCCTCTACTGCCTCTTTGCCCCTTCTGTGGCCAGGTAAGTGCCAGGTAAGTGGGAAGTTCTCCACTACGTAAGTAGTGGGCCTAATTAAGTAACCACTTGCCTCAGACACACTTTCCTCAGACACACTTGCCTTAGACACCACAAAAGAAACTCGGATAAGCAATAGATTACCCACGACCTCCTTCTGTCCTATGTGAGCGCGACGGTCCTTAGAGTCATGTCTAGATATTTTTTAGTTAATGAGGGTGATGTGGATGCAAGTTTGTGATTTTTGGGGCTTAGGAAAGGTAATGAACTCCCCACCTAATCTGAATTTGGTCTTTACCCCTTAATTTCTGTGTTAAAATATGCAAACAACCAAGATCAAACACGCATAATTTTTTCTTTTTGCGGCGCTGTGAATTTTTGCAAAGAATCCTGCAGAAATTAGTTAATGGACAGAGCAGGGAGGAGATAAGAAAGTACAAAATATAACAGAGAATTTTGGTACACTGAAGCAGCTAGAATACCGCGGAACCGCCGCAATATGCTACCTATGGCCGCGGATGCGCGGTCTGAAGATGAGATCTCTGCACAAAAATTCGTGCAGATGCTTCTGTTCACTCATTGAACTCCCTGAGATGCTCTAAAAAATTTTCGTCTCGCTCCACAGATTCCAGATCTCCTTGCAACAAATCACAACAAATCGTTAAGCGCTTGTGCGAATTTTGATCTAAAAATTCTGATGGAAATAAAATTTTCAACTCAATTAACAAAAACGAACAAATTAGCACACGATCCTCGGCAACGGCGCTATTTGATTGATCATATTCTTCGTGTGTATTTAGAAATTTTTCACAACCAAAGAAATTTATACCGCAATCAATTAACGGTGTCGATGTAGTGCGTTAATAAATATGGATCGTCCACTGAGAAAGTGTGATTTGTTCGAAATCATTTTAGTTGAGTTGAAAATTAAAAGATAAAAGAAAATGCAAGAAAATTGATTCAATATTTATGAAATTTAGTTTCAAGAATCATAAAGAAATAGATTTAAAATCAAGAAATGATAGAGATCAAGAAATGTCCAAATCGTTTGAATTATCAAGATTTGTAAAGAGGCTTGTCGGAATCGATCCAATTGATAGTGATGATGAATACTAATGATTACAAATTTTTATCTATTAAGGATTTGTTGCTAGATCGATGACAATCAACGAGAATTAGGGAACTATTGAAAAAACTAGGATTTCTCCTTCATCATCCCTTGTCCTTTCATTGATTATCATTCAAATTCTAGCCTCTAGAAAATTAAATCACCGATCGTTGATCTCTAATTTGGAGCGAAGAAATCGATCTTGCTCAAATTAGGTTTTCGATGATTCAATTTCCTAAATTTACAAAACTCATAAGACTTAAGAATCGTTCAAGGATTTAATCATCATCATCTACCTATTTTCTCGATTCCACTACAAGCGGAGATTTCACTCACACGTCATGAAAAAGGAAAGAATCAAAAATCGGTAACTTTTCATAATGCAAGAATGTAAAGAAAAGCAAGATTTACAATATTCACCTTTATTAATCGACGATTAGGTACAATTCACTCAACTCGAGATTACAAGATTTGAGGAGGTAACTAGATCCGCCAAAATTAGCTTCGCATCGATCTTCTTGAGTCGCGGATCATCGTGGATCTCTTACTCGAATGAAGGTCGGCGTTGCTTCAAAGGATCTTCATTTGCCTGCTTGATTCACTTCTCGATGGATCTTGATTTGGCTTTTGAATTTGATTTGGGCTAGGGTTTTGAATCACAAGTTGTGTCACTCAACTTGCGGAATTTTTGGCTCAATATTCAACAACAATTAATGAACAACGAACAACCTTTGTAATGATGCCCTGGGTCCCTTTTTACAGCTTTCCCTTTAGCTTCCCCTAGAGGCTAGGTCTAGCTTCCTTTAGAAGCTTGGTTGTTATGAAGCTTGCATAAGAAGCTAGATAGTTGTAGGGAAGTTTCTAAATTAAGGTAGTTAGCTAGCTTGCACAAGAAGCTTGGTAGGTATTAAGCTTGCACAAGAAGCTCGGCTGTTAGAAGGGAAGTTTCTGAAGATCTCTAGGGACTGAAGTGTCTTAAAAAAGTTTTGCTATTGAAAGGAGACCTCTGCAAACATGACCAACCACCGATGAGTCAGATCGACCGCGGATCCGCGGCGGATCGGCCTGACTCGGCCGCCGATCCGCGGCCGTTTGATGGACTCATGCATTAAAATCTCAGGATACTCTGGTGTTGGCTTTATGGCACTTTCCTGATATCTGGAATATTTTTATACTTTCTTGTTTACTGCCAGATTTCAAGTCTTTGACTTGACGTATTTTATCAACACTTTTAGCAGTTCCGGCTCTTTTACCTGGAGAATTTCCTGTACACAATCTTGAGATAAGTGTTTGATATACAAAAGGTCACGTATGCAATAATAAACACACAATTTCCCTCATAATGCTGGTTATAATGTATAACACATGTTATTTGGTATTTTTGTAGACAAATTGCTAATATGTGCTATATTTATACCAAACACCTTTAGATGATTACATATAGTAGGGAAATTGATGTGTTAAAAATGCAATATTTTCGACTGATCATCGTCCCAAGGTGCCCACCAAGCGTTAACTTGTGCTTGCGGTGACGGGCACTCTCTCGCAGAAGAGGAAGAAGAAGTCGATTCTCTCTGTAGACGTTGTACTCGGCCAGGAGCCTCATGCTCCTTATAGCGAGGGCCTGAGCGAATATGGGACCAACGAGGGTCTATTCATAGCCCCGGACGATACTGATCTGGCGGCTGCCATTGTCGCTTCTGAGCGATCAGCAAACCACAAAGCGGGACTGGCCGCCCTCGCGCAATTAAGTAAGCTTCAATCGTACCTTTTTGCTGCTATGTTTTTGTTATGATATTTTGACTGACATTCTTTCTCCAACATGCATTTCCACTGAAGATACTCTCGCGGCTTCCCTCAAGACTTTCGAGGAGGAGGAGAGGATTCGCGCTTCACTGGGCGTTGGTATATTTCGGCTCATTGCGCCCTCATTTGCCTTTCTTATGGACAATCTGACCCCTTCTTATCTTATCGCAGGGACTATAATGCCAATCCCGTAGGGTGATGCGGAGATGCTTCTAGGGCCAGCCATCGAAGTCCCGGCCTCCTCAGCACTGCCGAAAGAGGCTTTACTAAAACGACCGATGACGGATGCCATAACGGCTCCACAGGTAACTATTGGCGCGGACGATGACGTCCCGTTGACGGAGGTCTTGAGAAGATCTGCCCTCACGGCTCAGGTGTAAAGGAAGCATAGAATGCGCACGGAAAGGGAGCGTTGTAACGTTTCAGAAATCGTTTTGCGAATTTTCCCGTTTTAGGGCAAAATTATCGTTATTTTCCGTTTTAACCCGATTTCGATCAAACGTCCGTATAAACTTGCCGGCACCTTTTTTAGCTAAAATAAACCTTGTGCGCAAACTTTAGGGGTATTTGGGAGGTTTTGGTTCAGATAGAATTTTTCCCAAATAAAATATTATTTTGGCCGGTAAAATATGCGCGTAAATCGGGAAAAATTTTCTAAATGAAAATTCTTGGAAATCATCACTACAATTATTTTTAGAACCTTCTTTTTAAATATCTAGATATTTTTTTAGTGCAAAAGGTTTTGAATTAAAAAAGAAAAGAAAAGAAAGAAAATGTGTCATTTTTGCATTTAATGAAGCATTTAATGATTTTTGCTAGAAATTTCTTCACATTTTTGCACAAAACCCCCCACACTCCGTCATGGCCGGCCACTACTTGTTCTTGGCTTCCCTTTTCTTTTCTCACTCATTTTTCATCATTTCTTGCATAAATAAATCATGAAAAATCCAAATAAAATCACAAAAACTCAAATATATTCATTTTCCTTCTTTCTTCTTCACAAAAGTAGCTTGGATCTTCATTCAAAATATCATTTTTGAGGAAAAGATGATGAGTTTGGTTTCTTAGTTTTGATCTTTTGTGGAGGTATAAAACCCTAACCCTAATCCTTTTTGTTGTTTCTAAATTCTTAATTAGCATATTAATTGTTTATTTAAGCTTTTAATTTCACGTTTGAAATTCAAGACTTGATTTTTATGATAATCTAGTTAGGGTAAAACTTGATTTATGTGTTTAATATTTTATTGAAGTGTTAATTTGTGTTTTGGAGAAAATTAACCTAGTAGAAAATGTTAATTTTTGCCAATGAACACTTTGTTTAATTATGCAATTTTGCTTACTAGGTTTTTGCTAAAATTTATTTAGCAAGTGTTAAAAATATAGAAATGGTTTTGATAGCTTAGTTAAGCTATTTTAAGGTGTTTATAATCGCTAGATATGCGTTAGCTTGAAACTAGTGCGAAATATTGCGGTAGGTTGTTTACTAGGTTTCGGGGTTTTTCCGACGTGGGTTCGATTGGTCGTTGCAAGGTTATATCTATTTTATTCCTCATAATTATTTGTGTTGTGTTGTGTTGCGCGATCGGGACGATCGGGGTCTAGACTTAGTGTTTTGTAGTTTAGCGACCCCAATTAGGGTTTTTGGCCGATGTCGTGCGCGATAGATGCGCTAAGCGCGCAGTGTAATTTTCAGGGCGTTATTCTTGCGTTTCGATGTCTTTTCGTCGATGTAGGATATTTGCTTATGTGATATGTTTGTGAAATTTTAGGTTCGCAAGCGGGGACTTCGGATGCTACGACAAGGGAAAACAGGTGGTAGGCTTCACTTAGCCAGGAGCGTTGATGAGTAGATTTAACATCTACAGGGGAATCGTCCGTATGGCGTTATGCGTCAGGGCTAGAGACTTTATTACTTGTCGCATATTCTATGTCATATTTAGAATTGCGCATTTACCCTATTACTTAGATATTGTTGTGTTTGGACTAGTATCCTTAGGACACTGCACATATTATTGACGATTCATGTTGCACGAGTACTGATTGTATGCTACACACACCGTCAATAATTGCCATGTCATGCACAACCCACTTATAGATATGATATTGCTTGGTTAGGGACATTGAGACTTTGATTCATATTTCTTTACGCATTGACTTATAGCATACCTGTATACCTACATACTTACATATATGCTCTGACATACTTACGTGTTAGATACCTGTATACCTATAGAGTATCGTACCATTAGTGATAGGTACATGCACACTTTATGACATAGCTACAGGTATACCTTGCACATCTATTTCACTTATACCCAGGGGGTATACTACATCATTACTTATAAGTAGATACATATATTTTGCTATACCTTTATGTTGCACATATATCTGATTATAGCTACATATTTTCCTTTATATGCTCGCATTTCAGATATATCGCATATATTTATTCCTGGATTTGCGCATTGTTATTTGGATTTTACATGATGTTTTCTGGATTTGGGAACCGCGGGAGTTCATGAAATTATGCATTAATTGAAAAACCCGGTTTCCTTGATATAATATTTGCGCAGCCACCATGAGATTTATCGGTTCTGATTATATACTCCGTACGAGGTGTGGATGCCGTATGAGGGTACATGGTGGGGCCCGGTATGGTTCCCCTCGGCAAGAAGATCGATGGACTTTGCCGATTAAGCCTGGAGGCGGGTAAGTACCTACCGGTGACATTACCAATGACTCGGCGGTTATCATGTGGATACCGATGGGAGTCATATACGTATAGATACGTCGAGAGGCGAGGGTCAGAGCTAGGCACTCGAGCTTTCGGGATAGCGTATGATACGTACCTATCAGGGTGCCAGTCGTGGTGACAGCACCTGATAGACCTGCATTTCTGTGTCGATGCTTGACACATTGGTTTCATGATATTTCTTTTTACTCCTTTGTATATATAACAGGGGTTTAGGCCGCTGTTATATATACCCTTACACCAATATTAGTGGAATGGGACGCTAATATATGTGTATTGACATTAAATTATATACATCATCATATTTATTCATGCAAATATACCTAGAATGTAAAGGACTCATTGACATTGGATTTAGGACATTTGAGAATTTATTTGATATTGATTACAGGATATATGTGAGATCTACTTGATATTGTACATTCGGGGTATGTGAGATATACTTGATATTGTACATACAGGATATGTGAGATCTACTTGATATTGTACATTAAAGATATGTGAGACTTACTTGTTATGATAGCCAAATTGGGGGCTGATTTGAGGAAATTGGGATTTGGATTGTCTTGATGGATTTTGATCCTACCACGATGTCAGGATTCCGTGGAAACGACATATTTCATTCCATACTCTACATTTACTGTTTATGCACTGCTTCATGCATTAGTGTACCTGTTAGAGTACCTTTCATGACTGTTGCATTTACATACCTTTATTCATATGCATTGCTTCATGTATTAGTTGTACCTGCTAGTGTACCTTTCATGATTATTGCATTCATATGACTTTTTATTGCTATTAATTGCACATGTTAGATTCACGCTGTATGTGCATACTCGCGATTACCTGCATATGTTATTTACTATTCACGAGTTGGCAACTCACCCCGTTGTGCCACAGTGTTTGCAGGTGTTCCTCAGGATAGTCAGAGGCAGGCTATTATCACATATCTTATCATCTTTTGCTACGGATACCGCATCAGCTCACAGTGTGCAGTTTGCTTAGGTGGGTTTTGTGGTTATTCGTTTGTTGTATTGTATATTCGTTGTATCCTTATACTCTCCATCTACTATATTTCCTTGTTGACTTAGAGACTTGGTGAGGATGATATTGTATATTATTTGTGACTTGTTGTCTTTTATACAGTTTCCTTTCTACCGTCTTTTATTTCTTCGCTACGGCGTCGTATATTTGTTGTGGTGGTTGTTTTCCGCCTTTGGGCGTGTATTTGCTCCCGTTTAGGGATGCTTTACTTTATATTTATGTTGTACCCATTTTTGGGGCTAGCTTTTACAAAGGAGGTGCTGCCAAAATTTTAAAGCAAATAAAGTTGGACTTTTAAAGAATTTGGATTGTGATTTCAAAGACTTTTAAACAATATTTCTTATCTTTTCTTGTCTTTTACTGGTTTAGATTTCTGGGTTTTGGCTTTCTTTTACTGCGTTACGCCTGTAGACGTTGCGTAGTATTAGGGCCGTCACGTGCCAATTTCGGGTCGTGACAAGCGTAATGCCGCCTTGGCCGCGGGTGCAGGTTCAAGTGCTGCTACCCCTGCCCCTACTCCTTCAGAGGATGTTTCGGCCGCCCTGTCTACTGCTCACAGACACGCAGCACGTACGGCTCGGGAGGAAGTTGAAAGACCGGCCCAAGGTAACATAATATTGAGTTCTTTTATCAAAGTTTTAATTTTCATATTCTCATATATCCTATTCTGCAGGGCCGAATCTTGCCGAGGAAGTGGTGGGTAAAATGGCGGCAACCACCGAGCCTGAGGTAGCCACTCTTTCTCAGGAGTCTGGGACTGCCCCGATCACCATTCTTTCCGCCTACGGTTCTCTACTATCTTCTGGCGTCGCGAGCGTTATGATGGCTCTTGTGGAGTCAGGGGATGAGGCTACGGGCGGCGAAACCATCCCGTTGGGGAAGGGTGAAGCAGTCGTTGAACCCAGTGACGCCCCCGTCGCGGTTTCAACTGGCGACTCTCCAGGTAGGTTTTGGTGTTAGTGTATATGCCCTAGAGGCCATTACTATATCATACTAGTTTGTATATTACTTAATGGAAGCTTGGGATATTCACCTTGTATATACAATCTTGCTCGAAATAGTAGTATGCTACTTGGTTTGTTTCTACTTCAATGTGTACATGTGTTTATTTTAGTATATCGCCTATACACATTAGTGGAGCCTTTAGGATCTTTGCTTGATTACCAGCGTTGTGATGGCAGTCACACTAGTGGGGCTGGGTAATCTATAAGCACATCCTTATGCAGGTCCCTGGTCGCAGGACTATCGAGACAGGGCATCGATACTCCGGAGTAGACTAGCGCATGCGCTTCTCATCCCAGTGTGGGAGACGGTCTGTCCCACAGCCGTCGGTACGTCGTACTTGAGAGAGTATGCGGGTGCTCGTTGGGTTACGAGTACACTGGACAGGACTCATCGGGAACTGACTAGTTGGTATTATGCCTATCATCAGTTATCAGTTCCCAGGTGACATGAGTACAGCTTAGTCCGCTGACTTGACACTGTCACTTCGCCTCGAGTGTGTTCCCACTGTACTTTGATTACTACCCTACCATGGCTCAAAGGAGTCGTACAAACAGGTGGTAGTTGGGTGCAGTCCCGAAGCACTTGGAGGCAGTGACGGTTAGACAGGATTCGTCTCTCCCGGTATTGGGGGTTGACATCGCGCTGTGTCTAGGAGAGCTATTACACGAGTAGTCCCTGGCCAGGGCAAACGAGATATACTGGTAGGCTTCCAGTGTTATCTCAGGGTGTTTTGGGCTTCACTCCGACACGACTTGTACCGCTATTGGGGGACTGACGTTTACCGCCCCCTAGGCCCGCCATGCGATGTATCAGACGAACAGACCGGACTGTACGGAGATTGTCACATTCAGGCTCAGTAGGAGTTCAGATGGGTTTCGCCTCGTCAGTCTTCTTGTCGGCATCTACCTGGGGACCGTTACGCACAGCTAGTGCCGCTTGCGGTCTGTGGTTAAACCCACTGCCAGCGTAGTGTCGAGTCTTTAAAGTCCCACACAGAAAGCTATTCGCCTTTAGGCAAAAGAGTAGAGGTCGCATGGTTTTGCGATAGGTCGCATGGTTTTGCGACAGGGTTCGGTCACATCCGTGCACTTGTGCACGTACAGTGTCCGGACAGTTTACACTAGCGGGCTTTGGTTTAAGCCAGATCCTAGTGTACCTTTTGGGATTGGATTTATCCAGTATGCATTCGTGTTCCTCGGAACGCGGATGCGGGTGTGTATGCACAGTTGACGGAGAGACAGAGGCAGAGGATTCTCATTGGGGTTGTTGACCGTTGACAGTTGACTATTGACTTTTTGCTCAACCCTAATGAGAATATGATATGTGATTAACAATAATATTAATTAAGTATTGTGGTGACATGGCTGTTGAGGGGTTGACTTTGTTGACTTGTTGACTTTGTTGACCGGTTGACTAGGTTGGACTAGTTGACCATCATGATGACAATGGCTATCATTTCATGGCAAAGACTTTTTACTTGCTTGTTTCTTTTGTGAGAAATGAGTGCATGAAATGATTTAGCCATTTTGACTTGAACCATTTTACACAATACTTGATTATTATTTTTGTGATGATGGTTTTGGATTATGAGAGCAAAGAGAGAAAATTCTTCTCTCATTCCTTCATGCTCATTCTCTCTCTTGTTCTTGAGCTCTCATCTTCCTCCTCTTGCTCTCCCTCTCTTGACTCTATGGTTCACTTGTCTCATGAGTTGAGAACCAAGAACCATAGATAAAATCCCATACAAACTCTTCTCTACTCACTCTAGTTCACAAGGTTTAGCAAACCGAGTGAACTAGTTTCTTCAAAGATCGAAGAAGGAGCCTAAGGTTGAAGCTTTCAGGTGGATCTATCTTCGGCGTAAGGAGACGACGGGAAGAAGCCGATCCGGACCACCATCGAGGTTTGAAGACGAAGGAGTTCAAGATAAGAAAGGTATAAACCCCCTAACCGAGTAGTTAACGACTCCTAGTTAGGTTGTTAGTTAGATATTTAACAAAGATCCGGGTTTTAAGTCCATGTTACCACCTCTAAGAAAATCGTTTTTCATCAAATTCCGCATGCCCGAAAGTACCGGGAGAGGTAGCATGGACCTACAATGGTATCAGAGCCTAGTTAAACTCTATCTAACATGTTAGCAAAGTAGCTAGAAGATCGATTAAAGAAAAAGTCCCGAAATGAACCCGATTTTCAAACTTGCTGTCGATTTTTTATGTTCTGTAAAATTGATAAATCATGCATCAAAAATCGACTCAGGGTTTTTAAAAGCTACTGTAGAAAAATCACCCAGAGAACCCCCTAAACCACCGCGGAAACGCGGCAATAGCTTGCTATTGCCGCGGTTCCGCGGCCTCCTTGGCTCCTCTCTGGTAGATCTTTACTGCAGTGTTCTTGTAGGGGTATTTTGGGAATTTTGGTATATGTATTTTCAGCCCAGATTTTCCAGAACGAAAATTTTATTTTTGGGGTCCTGAAAATCCGTATTTTTGATCGAACTTCTAAAAGACTTAAGCTGACGGGTTTTTCTGTGATGTGATATTTGTATTGAACGTCTGCTAATCGCTATATGTCGATTAGTGGGGGTTATACAAATCTGGGATCTGTAATGTTATTGGAATGTGTATATGAATATGTTGGATTGTCGCGGGTGAATAGCCGGGGGTTGTGAGATGAGAATTTTCTTTTCTTTCAATTCATGTAAATTTGTAAATTGATGTAATAATTATTTGTATGGCCGCACAACCGGATCGGGGTTGTAGCCGTCATTGTATAATTTCTTTTTACTGTTTTTGCTTCTAGGATAGACCCATGGAGGGGGTGCACAAACTACCGGGTATGCTGAAGTGCCGAGTGGCCTACTTACGGAGTTGAGGGAGGTTGCTTCGCTTCGGGTACTTGGCGGGTAGTTTGCCGCACCCGTAGGGGTCTTGGGTGGGGTTTTGGCTATTCACCGCGACCGTGTAATCTGCTTTTCGTTACAGGCTCGTACGAATTGCAGCTTCCTAGTATATCCAATGTGTTCATCTGTGATCTGAAATGGCTATCATTGCAATATATCTATATATGATATTATTTAGGCGTTGCTTATGTTTTACAGCCGCGCTAGCCCAGCCCCCGCTCTGTCGTTAGTTAAGTAACCTAACGGGTAATGACGGGGCCCCGTGGCGAATGCGAATGGCATAAGCGTATGTCATATTTTGGTTGTTTTCTGCAATGGTAGGATCAAATGATGGGACGCATTAAAAGAACTAATGTAAGAAAATAAACCAAGTTAAAATCGTTGGAACACTTTCGAAAAACCACTCGGTTCTTTTCAAAACTAACTTTTAAATGCGGAGCTTGAGCCACTCCTTTTAAAAGCTATCTCGTTCCATCGATTATATCAAGTTCACTACGTTCACGGTTTTGCAAAAACCATTCGTAGCCCTCCGTCGTTTCACATGAATAGTCAATAGTATTCAAGCTGTGTATGTTGGCCAAAGTCAAGGCATAGTGATTGGTAGCTATTGGGTATTCATGTGTAGCATAGATAGATGTGTTGGTTTGGGACAGTCGTACTGCCATTTTGGCCAAAGTCAAGGGTAGGTACGGATGGATCCAAATTAACCTGGAGAATAACGGGTAGAACTTGACATGTGACTTATGATATTTTGGCCAAAGTCAAGGTCATAAGAGCATGGGGCAAAAATTCTCATCGGGAGTTTCAAAAGAACTGAAACTTGCTAGTGTTGCATACCATTTAGAGTGTGATGATTCTGGTAGGATTCCTTCAGTTTCGTCACGCGATGATATTTGGATCCCGATCCTACTGTGAGTATATGCTACTCCTCGGGAAATTTCTCACTAAACGATCAATGCTATAAACCTAGTAGGTGTCTAGAAAGGTGTTAGCGGGGCTACGCCCCCAGGGAAAAGAGGTTATTTAATTAAGGAACTTCGCGAAAGCGTTGGAAAACCTCCCTCGAAGTACCGACACTGGCCTGGCTGAACGGTTAAGCAAGTATTGTACGGTGAGATTGATCCTGACTAATTCTTCCTTTTTGGTTTGAGGAGGGATTCGAGAAACAGTGGGAGCCATCCTGTTCAGACAAACTAAAAACCATTCTAAACTTGCAAGAGCATCAAGCTGAGTGTTTCTTCTCTCTCCTAATTGCAGCGACCAATCGACATGACTGGACTTAAGTTACTCCTAGATAAAAACATACTGACAGGGCCAAACTACAAAGATTGGCTCAGGAATGTCAAGATGGCAATCACTTACGACAAGCTGGGGTATCTTCTTACCACCAAAGCTCCCCCTGTCCCTGGTCCCACTTCCAGCGTCGCGGATAAGGAAATCCGTAAGACTTGGGAGATTGATAGCGCGAAGGCCAAGTGCCTCGTACTTGCCTCTATGGATAATGAACATCAGAGGAGGCACGAGAATATGGACTTGGAATCCATATTTCTTCATACAAAAGAACTGTATGGAGAGCAATCTCGTATCGCAAGATACGAAGCATCGAAAAAGTTATTTTCGACAAGGATGGCCGTCGGATCATCAGTAGCAGAACACGTGCTTAAGATGATCGGCTACATTGAGGAGCTCGCGGACCTAGGGACTACATTGGAGAGTGAGCTCTATACGGACTTAGTTCTCCAGTCCCTTCCTTCCACTTATGCCCAGTTCATACTGAACTTCAACTTACAAGAAAAGGAAGTTGAACTTTCAGAGCTCCTCAACATGCTGAGGAGCGCAGAGGGCACCCTATAGAAAGGTAGGGAAACATCCACTTTGTTTATAGGAGGATCATCTTCTTCTAGATCCAAGGCGAAAGCCAAGGGAAAGAAGAAGAAAGCCCCCGCCAAACCAAGGGGCGGTGTTAGTAAAGTGGATACGAAGGGAAAAGCTAAAGCAACAAAGAAAGCGGGGAAGCTTGTGGATAAGGAAGAATGCTTCTATTGTCATAAGAAAGGACACTGGAAGAATGATTGCAGGGCCTGGAAGGCCAGAACACAGGAATTGAAGCAGGTTGCAGCTTCAGCTTCAGGTGTGTATGTTATTGAAAACTGTCTTTCAATAAACTCTACTTCCTGGGTATTGGATACCGGATCAGGATCTCATATCTGTAATTCATTGCAGGCGTTGAGAAACCGTAGTGTTTTGAAAGCAGGTGACATGACCCTCAGAGTTGCGAACGGAGCTAGCATGGATGCTAAAGCCGTGGGGGACTATCACCTGGGAATGTCAGATGGACATGTTTTGGTTTTGCGTAATTGCTTTTTTGTACCCAACGCAACTTGTAATATCATTTCTGTATCTTTAGTTTCTAAAGAAGGTTATGAATTTGCTTTTGTAAGCAATGTTGTAAACATTCACCTTAATCAAGTTCTGATTGGGTCAGGTACATTGAGCAATGGTATATACGTTTTAAACCAACCACAGATTTTCAATGTCCAGAATACACACAAAAGAAAGTCTCCGGAAATCAATCAGACTTTCTTATGGCATTGTAGACTGGGTCACATCAATGAGAGAAGGTTGACGAAGTTACATACAGAAGGATATTTGAATCCGTTCGAATATCAATCGTATGCCACTTGTCAATCCTGTCTCAAAGGAAAGATGACAAAGTCTCCGTTCACTGGACACGGAGTAAGAGCGAGCGAGCTCTTGGGACTCGTACACAGCGACGTATGCGGTCCAATGTCCACACATGCGCGAAGCGGTTATTCTTACTTCATTACTTTTACGGATGACTTCTCAAGGTACGGTTATGTCTTCTTAATGAAACATAAGTCCGAAGCCTTTGGAAAATTTCAGGAATATAAGAATGAAGTAGAAAAACAGACCGGCAAAAGTATCAAGATTCTAAGATCGGATCGAGGTGATGAATACTTGAGTGCCGAATTCCTGGACTATTTAAAAGAGAACGGAATTCTCTCTCAGCTTACTCCTCCATACACTCCGCAACATAACGGTGTATCGGAAAGACGGAACCGCACCCTATTGGATATGGTACGGTCCATGATGAGTAACGCTGAGTTACCGCGATCATTCTGGGGGTATGCGCTAGAATCAGCTGCGTACCTTTTGAACCGAGTTCCCACTAAGACTGTGCCTACCACACCGTATGAGATGTGGTGTGGGAAGAGGCCCCATCTTAATCACATTAAGACATGGGGATGTCCAGCTTTTGTTAAAAAGTAGCATGCGGACAAGCTCGAGGCACGCTCAGTACAGTGTAAGTTTGTGGGATATCCAAAGAACTCCAAGGGATATTTCTTCTACTGCGAAGAGGAACAAAAAGTTATTGTTTCTCGTCATGCCCACTTTCTAGAAGAAAAGGAAATTAGTGGGAGCGCAGTAGAACTGGAAGAAATTCCAGAACCACGAGCTATTACTGAAAGCTTAGTGGAACCAGAGGGTTCAAAAGAACAGGACATTCCTACGCCGCTCCGCAGGAGTAGTAGGCAGTCTCATCCGCCCGAGAGATACTACGGTTTTCTCATAGACGGGGATAGAGAGGATTGCATCATAGATTATGATGAGCCTACTAGCTTCCAGCAGGCCGTTCAGAGCGTTGACTCAGTAAACTGGCTGGATGCAATGCGGACCGAAATGGAGTCCATGTACACCAACAAGGTATGGACGTTGGACATTGCTCCAGACGGGGTAAAACCCGTAGGATGCAAGTGGATCTTCAAAAGGAAGATTGGTGTAGATGGACAGGTTGAGACCTATAAAGCTAGACTTGTTGCAAAGGGTTTCAGTCAAAGACCTGGCTTGGACTATGACGAAACCTTTTCTCCAGTGGCTATGCTGAAATCCATTCGGATCCTTCTTGCCATTGCTGCCTTCCACGATTATGAGATCTGGCAGATGGACGTAAAGACCGCTTTTCTAAATGGAAATTTAGAGGAGTGTGTCTATATGGACCAACCAGAGGGTTTCATTCAGAATGGGAGCAGCGGAAAGGTGTGCAAGTTGCTTAAGTCCATCTATGGACTAAAGCAGGCATCGCGGAGTTGGAACATCTGTTTTGATGAGACGGTCAAGGAATTTGGCTTTATCAAAAATCCAGATGAACCATGCATCTATTGTAGATTTGTAGCGAGAACTGTAGTATTCCTCGTTTTATACGTGGATGACATTCTCTTAATAGGAAATGACATTCCTATGCTACAATCTGTCAAGGGGTTCTTTTCACACAGGTTCTCCATGAAAGACCCGGGTGATGCCTCATACATCCTGGGGATCCGGATCCATCGTGATAGATCCAAGAGGATATTAGGACTTTCACAGTCCAGGTACATCGACACCATACTGAAGAGATTCAGTATGGAAGATTCCAAGCGCGGTAACCTACCGGCTTGTCACGAGATCACCCTCTCTAAAGAGATGTCTCCCAAGACTGATTTGGAGAGGGATAGCATGTCTATCATACCCTACGCTTCTGCGGTAGGCTCTATAATGTATGCGATGTTGTGTACCAGACCGGATGTAGCTTATGCACTGAGTGTGGTAAGCCGGTATCAGTCAAACCCTGGGGAGAAACACTGGATAGCAGTAAAGAACATTCTCAAGTACCTGAGAAGGACTAAGGAGATGTTCTTGGTGTATGGCGGAAAAGACCTCCAGATCGAGGCCTTTGCTGACTCTAGCTTCCAGAGTGACAAGGATGATTCCAAGTCCATGTCGGGTTTTGTCTTTACCCTCAATGGAGGGGCGGTGTGTTGGAAGAGTTCCAAACAGGAAACCGTTGCAGACTCGACGATGGAAGCGGAATACATCGCTGCATCTGATGCCGCAAAAGAAGCTGTCTGGATGAGGAAGTTCTTGAAAGAGCTTCAGGTGGTTCCGTCCATTGTTGATCCAATACCTCTGTATTGCGACAACAACGGGGCTATAGCTTTAGCGAAGGAACCCAGGTCCCATTAGAGATCCAGACACATCTTGAAGCGGTATCACCTGATCAGGGAGATCGTGGATCGCCAGGAGATCGAGTTTCGGAGAGTCGCTTCAGAAGATAACACTGCAGATCCATTCACCAAGGCCTTGCCCCAGACTCAGTTCGAGCGGCTGATCGAGATGATAGGTCTTCGATACGCCAGTACATGGCCTTAGTGCAAGTGGAAGATTGTTAGTGTATATGCCCTAGAGGCCATTACTGTATCATACTAGTTTGTATATTACTTAATGGAAGCTTGGGATATTCACCTTGTATATACAATCTTGCTCGAAATAGTAGTATGCTACTTGGTTTGTTTCTACTTCAATGTGTACATGTGTTTATTTTAGTATATCGTCTATACACATTAGTGGAGCCCTTAGGATCTTTGCTTGATTACCAGCGTTGTGATGGCAGTCACACTAGTAGGGCTGGGTAATCTATAAGCACATCCTTATGCAGGTCCCTGGTCGCAGGACTATCGAGATAGGGCATCGATACTCCGGAGTAGACTAGCGCATGCGCTTCTCATCCCAGTGTGGGAGACGGTCTGTCCCACAGCCGTCGGTACGTCGTACTTGAGAAAGTATGCGGGTGCTCGTTGGGTTACGAGTACACTGGACAGGACTCGTCGGAACTGACTAGTTGGTATTATGCCTATCGTCAGTTATCAGTTCCCAGGTGACATGAGTACAGCTTAGTCCGCTGACTTGACACTGTCACTTCGCCTCGAGTGTGTTCCCACTGTACTTTGATTACTACCCTACCACGGCTCAAAGGAGTCATGCAAACAGGTGGTAGTTGGGTGCAGTCCCGAAGCACTTGGAGGCAGTGACGGTTAGACAGGATTCGTCTCTCCCGGTATTGGGGGTTGATATCGCGCTGTGTCTAGGAGAGCCATTACACGAGTAGTCCCTGGCCAGGGCAAACGAGATATACTGGTAGGCTTCCAGTGTTATCTCAGGGTGTTTTGGGCTTCACTCCGACACGACTTGTACCGCTATTGGGGGACTGACGTTTACCGCCCCCTAGGCCCGCCATGCGATGTATCAGACGAACAGACCGGACTGTACGGAGATTGTCACATTCAGGCTCAGTAGGAGTTCAGATGGGTTTCGCCTCGTCAGTCTTCTTGTCGGCATCTACCTGGGGACCGTTACGCACAGCTAGTGCCGCTTGCGGTCTGTGGTTAAACCCACTGCCAGCGTAGTGTCGAGTCTTTAGAGTCCCACACAGAAAGCTATTCTCCTTTAGGCAAAAAAGTAGAGGTCGCATGGTTTTGCGACAGGTCGCATGGTTTTGCGACAGGTCGCATGGTTTTGCGACAGGGTTCGGTCACATCCGTGCACTTGTGCACGTACAGTGTCCGAACAGTTTACACTAGCGGGCTTTGGTTTAAGCCAGATCCTAGTGTACCTTTTGGGATTGGATTTATCCAGTATGCATTCGTGTTCCTCGGAACGCGGATGCGGGTGTGTATGCACAGTTAACGGAGAGACAGAGGCAGAGGATTCTCATTGGGGTTGTTGACCGTTGACAGTTGACTATTGACTTTTTGCTCAACCCTAATGAGAATATGATATGTGATTAACAATAATATTAATTAAGTATTGTGGTGACATGGCTGTTGAGGGGTTGACTTTGTTGACTTGTTGACTTTGTTGACCGGTTGACTAGGTTGGACTAGTTGACCATCATGATGACAATGGCTATCATTTCATGGCAAAGACTTTTTACTTGCTTGTTTCTTTTGTAAGAAATGAGTGCATGAAATGATTTAGCCATTTTGACTTGAACCATTTTACACAATACTTGATTATTATTTTTGTGATGATGGTTTTGGATTATGAGAGCAAAGAGAGAAAAGTCTTCTCTCATTCCTTCATGCTCATTCTCTCTCTTGTTCTTGAGCTCTCATCTTCCTCCTCTTGCTCTCCCTCTCTTGACTCTATGGTTCACTTGTCTCATGAGTTGAGAACCAAGAACCATAGATAAAATCCCATACAAACTCTTCTCTACTCACTCTAGTTCACAAGGTTTAGCAAACCGAGTGAACTAGTTTCTTCAAAGATCGAAGAAGGAGCCTAAGGTTGAAGCTTTCAGGTGGATCTATCTTCGGCGTAAGGAGACGACGGAAAGAAGCCGATCCGGACCATCATCGAGGTTTGAAGACGAAGGAGTTCAAGACAAGAAAGGTATAAACCCCCTAACCGAGTAGTTAACGACTCCTAGTTAGGTTGTTAGTTAGATGTTTAACAAAGATCCGGGTTTTAAGTCCATGTTACCACCTCTAAGAAAATCGTTTTTCATCAAATTCCGCATGCCCGAAAGTACCGGGAGAGGTAGCATGGACCTACATTTGGGTCATCGCTTCTCTTTTCATTTTGTAATACCTTTCAATCTCTTCTGATAGTATTTTTCTTGTTTCTGATGCAGGTGTGGTGAGCGTTGAGGTCATGCCACCCGAGGCAGCATCACAAGTTGCTGCTTTGACGGTGGCCGCCCCTTTGCCTTCTCTCGTATCCTCTCAAATGCTGGAAGGTACGGACTTGTGACCCCATCGGTTTCATTGTGGGAAATATACTTCATGTACTGACATCGCATTACTACAACCTTGCAGGAGTCCTTTTTTATCACCTGTATCAGGTGCTGCATCCACATTTCTCCTTCCCGTCGGAGATTGCCTCATCTAGTGGCGCTGGTGAGTACGGCCTTTAGCTAATGTCTTTTCTTTTTTTTTCTTTTACGGGCCGTCAAGTCATTGCTAACCCTTCTTCATTTTAACTGCAGCACTACAAATTGAAGGAGGAGACGAAAGATCCGTTGCACCACCGGTACTCCCGGCTTGGCCATCTGCCGCGGCCGGTATAGTAAACTCCATTGTTCATGTAGCTTCTCCATTTCTTGAACCGTTATCTGACTATGATTTGTTTTGCAGCAGTGACACCGACTTCAGCTCCGTTCAAGTTTCAAGTCATAATGCCAGCAGGTCCCTTTTCTCGACGTCCCTCTTCAAAAGGCGCTGTGAATAGTCTGCGCATGTTGAGCGATTACATCGAGGAGCTTGACGCGGAGACCCCAGCCCTTACTTCAGATTTTGCTGCCGAGGTTAATCCTATGCTGGCGACGCTCGTGAACTTTCATAGTGTGGGCGTCGTTGAGTCTTGGGTTAATCACTGTAGGAGAATCGAGGCTTTTCTACATGAACTCGAGGTCGGACGTCCTGCTCCCGAGGTTCTGGCTGTGAACTCTCAACGGGATGCATGGGTCGAGCAGAGCACTCCCTACTTCCGCCATCTTGAACAAGAAGCGGCTTTAAAGCGTAAAGAGTGTGAAGAGACTTCAAGCGAATCTGCCCAGTTGCATGCTCAGGTTGATGCAAATGCTGCACAGTTGAAAGCTATCTTTGAAGGCCTTCTGCAATGCATTTCTGATGGGCTAACGCTGAGGCAGGAGCTCGACCTCATTGAGCGGGATACACAGAGTCGTGTGGCAGCACATCGGGTCGTTGATGAGCAGCTTTCATCTTACTTGCAGTAACAAGCTCAGATTGAAGCAGAGTTGGCCACGGCAGCTGACCGTGAAAAGGGGCTTAGGGGAGTGCGTGAGCAACTGATTGGTCTATTGAAAATGCTTCCCTCCCAATAGTTGTTCTCGTACCAATTTGTAAATTTTGAATAATATGTATCCATCTTTTATCCTTTCATATGATGTATTTTGTACCCAATTGAATTTATGAATAAAAGATACATTTCTCCGTACTATTTTATGTCATCTCTTGCTTTCTTCTCTTTTCTGTGTTGCCGGCGTGTTACCTAAGTAAGCATAGCCTGTAAATGATAGAGAACATTCCGTCTTGAATTCTTCGGAAGGTAGTGATGGCTTAGGAAGCAGGTTCAGATCTGCTGCCTAAGGTTTTTCAACTTTATGAGCCATGAGGGCCTCATAAAGACTTTTCTCCCTACGAGTCGAGAGGATCTCGTAGGTATATTTTCTCCTTAGTAATCGTGAGGATTCCTAAGTGTGTTTTCTCTTGAGAGTCGTAAGGATCTCACAAGAGAATTTTCTTCCTTACGAGTCGAGAGGACCCGTAAGTGATTGATGGTGTTGATATTATTCGCATTTCGCGGAGTCAGAAGTTGCTCTGGGCGTTTCCCACGGGGTCAAGATTAACTTTAGCCGTGTTCTACGGGACCAGGATTTGCTCTGGACGCTTCCTACGGGGTCAGGATTGACATAGGCCGTGTTCCACTAGACCAGGATTTGCTCTGGATGCTTTCCATGGGGTCAGGATTGACATAGGCCGTGTTCCACGTGACCAGGAAGGGTTGACTTTATCCGCATTTTACGGAGTCGGGAGTTGACTCTCGGTTGTCTGTGCACCGCTGAGTCATGGAACTAGGAGTTGCTGAGGTTCCGCTTTGCCGATGTTGCGTCTGTGGTAGTGAGACGAATGTTGAGATGATCTCCGATGGTCTTTCAGGCTTTATATGAGTTGCCGTGAAGACCTTGAAGCTAGGAATGTTGCCTTTGCTTCATTTGCTGTCATTGCGTCTGCTGTATCGAGACGAACATCAAGGTGGTGACCACTCCTCGCTGGTGTGGGATGATCTCTGATGGTCTTTCAGGCTTTATATGAGGTACCGTCAAGACCTTGAAGCTAGGAATATTGCCTTTGCTTCATTTGCTTTGGCGTTGCGTCTGTTGTATCGAGACGAACGTCGAGGTGGTGACCACTCCACGCTGATGTGGGATGATCTCCGATGGTCTTTCAGGCTTTATATGAGTTGTCGTCAAGACCTTGAAGCTAGGAATATTGCCTTTGCTTCATTTGCTTTGGCGATGCGTCTGCTGTATCGAAACAAACGTCGAGGTGGTGACCACTCCGCGCTGATGTGGAATGATCTCCGATAGTCTTTCAGGTTTTATATGAGTTGCGTCAAGACCTTGAAACTAGGAATATTGCCTTTGCTTCATTTGCTTTGGCGTTGCGTCTGTTGTATCGAGAGGAACGCCGAGGTGGTGACCACTCCGCGCTGATGTGGGATGATCTCCGATGGTCTTTCAGGCTTTATATGAGTTGCCCTTAAGACCTTGAAGCTAGGAATATTGTCTTTTCTTCATTTGCTTTGGCGACGCGTCTGCTGTATCGAGACGAACGTCGAGGTGGTGACCATTCCGCGCTGATGTGGGATGATCTCCGATGTTCTTTCAGGCTTTATATGAGTTGCCGTCAAGACCTTTAAGCTAGGAATATTGCCTTTGCTTCATTTGCTTTGGCGTTGCGTCTGCTGTATCGAGACGAACGTCGAGGTGGTGATCACTCCGTGCTGATGTGGGATGATCTCCGATGGTCTTTCAGGCTTTATATGAGTTATCGTCAAGACCTTGAAGCTAAGAATATTGCCTTTGCTTCATTTGCTTTGGCATTGCATCTGCTGTATCGAGACGAACGTCGAGGTGGTGACCACTCCGCGCTGATGTGGGATGATCTCCGATAGTCTTTCAGGTTTTATATAAGTTGCCGTCAAGACCCTGAAGCTAGGAATTTATCCTTCGCTTCGTTTGCTTTGGCGTGTCCGAATCCTGTTGGAGGAAGGACGCTGTGGTGACATTTCGTCTGCTGTATCGAGACGAATGCTGAGGTGGAGTTGGGATTTTGCCGTCACTTCGCTTTGTTTCGACCGTGGGGTCTTTCATCGATGTTGCATCTGCATCCTGCTGGACTGCGAAGGAACGCCGTTGTTTCGCCCAATCAGAGCAAAGCTCTGTTGAAATTCAAAATTCAAAAATTCTGAAGCAACGCTTCAAGTCTCGGGCGCAACGCGTCACATGTCAAGCGCTGATACGTCAGCGCAGCGCCCAAGAAGGCGCACCCAATCAGAGCAAAGCTCTATTAAAGGAAGCAACGCTTCAGTTGCGCTGCACTGTGCGCTGCGCGACACGTGTCAGCGCAGATGCGCTAGCGCAGTTGCGCTGCGCTGTGCGCTGCGCGACACGTGTCAGCGCAGTTGCGCTGCGCAGTGCGCTGCGCGACACGTGTCACGTGCTGGGGCATCTGCACCAAACAGAATTAAAATTTTAAGAAATCTTTTCTGTTCTTATTAAAACAAGAAGATTTTCTTCTGTAAAGCAGAAGCTCTTGGATCAAAGATCCAACGGTGGGGAAAGTTCCCCAAATCACTCAGAGAAAGATCTCTTTAACAAATCTAACTAATTTATGGGCACTATAAAAAGGACCCTAGGCCTCAATTAAAAGACATCAAGATCTTTCTAAAAAAAAGGGGAGAGAAGAGAACTCTGAGAAACTCCTCAAGAATAAAAAAGGTAAAAACCTTTAGAAAAAAGAGAAAGTTCTCTTATGAATAGATCATAGATCTAAAAACAAGATCAATGATCTTTAATAAAAATAAAATAAAACAAAAATAGTGCTTTGCACTTTTCATGAACCTTTGGTTCTCTAAGATAAGAAAAACAAAAAAAAACTTATTTTTCTTTGATCTAAATTAGATCAAGAAATAAAATAGTGCTTTGCACTTCTGTTCTTGAATCTAAAAGATTCTTAGTGCTTTGCACTTGCAAACTGCGCTGTTGCGCTCTTGGGAGTGCGCCACGTGTCAGCAGCGCAACAGCGCTTGCGCTCACCAGAGCGCGCCACGTGTCAGCAGCGCAACAGCGCAGCGCACTGCACTGTTTCGCTTGCGCTCACCAGAGCATGACACGTGTCTTCGCCACAAGCGCTTGCGCTCAGTGAGTGGCGCAAAGCGCCTAACAAATGCAATGCAGGGCCAAGCCCAATTAAAAGACCAAACAGGCCTAATTAAATTGATGCTCTGCATCATTTATAAATGGGCAAAGCCCAAACAAAAATAATAAAATGCTATGCAGATGCCTTGCAGAGCCCAAAATAAATTGATACTCTGCGTCTTTTATGGGCAGAGCCCAAACAAGAAAGTAGAAGTAATACAATGCATTATTTAAGTGTGGGCAAAGCCCTAGCACAGGTCTAATGGACTAAAAATAAATAAAATGTTGAACATTTTCAACTGGACTTAGCCCAATTCTGGCCGTAAGTCCTTAAATTAAATTGAACTGGGCACAAATGCTCTCTCTCAAATCAATTTATATCCGGTTCGAGGGTACATCTCCGAACTCCTTTGACATCCATCGTTGTAATTCCTCAACGACGTCAAAGAGGTGACGGGTCCCAACGACCACACATCAATATGGACTGCGGGGTCCTTAAACTCGTGGACCGAAACGTCCTTAAACTAATATTGGACCGAAACGTCCTTAAACTAATATTCGTTCCTAAATGGGAATGCTGGACCGGAACGTCCTTAAACTAATGTCGGACCGAAACGTCCTTAAACTAATGATGGACCACTACGTCCTTAAACTGGCGACGGACCGAAACGTCCTTAAACTAATGATGGACCACTACGTCCCTAAACTGGCAATGGACCCCCATGTCCCTAAACTGGAACACGGACCACTACGTCCCTAAACTGGAACAATAGAGCCTTCAAATGCTCTTTTGTCGGATCTAAACGATCCCGTTTAAGTTGATCTTAGCCCCAAACACGGCTAACGTATCCTTAAACATTCAAACGGACTATAAAACTCCAAATCAACCTTGGTTCAAGGGTACATCTCTGAACTCCTATGACATCTGCCGTTGTAATCCTTCAACGACGTTAGAGAGGTGACGAGTCCCGATGGCCAGATATTAAATGGATTATCACGTTAAGTTGATCTTAGTCTTAAACAGGACTATTATATCCTTAACGAACGTTTAAGTTGATCTTAGCCGCAACGCGACTAATGCATCCTTAAACTGAAAACACCAAACCCAAATCTAAGTAAATACGAATTTGGACTAATCCACGTCCTACGGGCGACGGCATTACTTAGTCTCCGTATACAATCCACGGGCAACCACAAACAAAACAAACACACACGACACGAAGTGAAATTCTGGAGAAGGAGAAAGTTGCTACCGCGATGCGGTAGCGTAATTAACTGCAGGGGCTTGCGCCTGCAGGGAAGAGCGTCCCCACAATCAAAAACCCCTCAAGCGAGGGGGAATCTGACGAAGTCTGCTACATCGGCCGCATCCGTCTAAACTTCCGATACACGGTGCCATAAATCAACTTGGCATCTTCGGAGAGGTGGACGGATAAAACCAAATAGCATCTGCCCCAAATCTCAGCGTCAGGACATCGCGGTCCTGTGCGCCGTCCTTCGGAGGGGAACAGATTCTGGCACGCCCGGTGGGACCTTTTCCTCTTTCCACTCCACGTTTCGTGTGTCGTCTTCGCGAACCAGTCACGGTTTGTTAATGGTTGCCTTCGGATTTCAAGTTACTAAGATTTGGTCTTTTGCCTGGCGCAGAACTCAAGATTCAATGGCCTCTAATTGCACCAACTGCTCGAAGTGCCACTGCAACGGACGCTCCACCTCACTGGGAGGTGTAGCATATGGGCCCCAAGCGGCTTCCTTCCTCACTCTGCCAGTAGACTAGGTGACCCAAGCCACCACTGGCCTGTTCTTCGGGACCATGATCCCACCTACAAGCTTCTCTGAGCCAATACCTGCACCGGAAGTGAACAAGAAGTCGGTCTTCGACCGGCTTACTGCTACGACGGTCCCTGTCAACGGGTCTCCCACTACCAAACAGACAGCCTCTGTTTTCACCAGGATAAATCAGAACTCTAAATTGGCTGTCTCAAGGAAAGCAATAACTGCTGCTCCAGAAGTCGTCAAGATGGCTTCCCCTGTCAAAGAGTCAGTCTTTTCAAGACTGACGATTCCTGCTCCTGCCCTTGCTCAAGGATCCGTCTTCGGCAGGTTGAATACCACCCCTCAGAAGACAACCTCAGTCTTTAAGAGGTTAACACCGGCGGCGCCTCATTCAGACAGGGGGCAAAAAGAAACTATCTCAATCTCTGAGCCAATCCCAACGGCTCGCCGTGCTCGACGTCGCCATTGGCAATGAGTGAGGAAGGCAGGGGGCAACTCTCCCTCAGGGCTGACTCCACCGGCTCCAGTGGTGGAAGTCAACGCTGCTGTCCCAACCGGGAACAGCTTTGAACTGCTGAGGAGGGTACGGAAGAACTCTCCAACCGCTACACTGAAGAGATCTCCTCCACCTGCGGAGAGAGTTTCAGAAACGAAACGAGAACAGCCCCCTCAACGGCTGTCCTCAAGAATTTATAAAGTTTGGCGGAGGGTTCAAGACTCCGTGATTGACCCAGGTCACTCTCATCACCAGAAAAAGGCGAAGGTGGAAAAAGACAAGGACTGCCCTATTAAACAGCAGGGGACAGCAGCTGCAAGGCTGCCCCCTTCACCGGTTCCTTCAACCTCAACGGCCCACAAAAGAAGGAGGCCAGAGAAAACTCCCGCGTCAGCGGCAAAAGTTAAAAATGGTGAACCTAAACGCCCCAAGTCAGGGGGCATAACAGTTCATACGGTTTATATGGCATCGGGAAAAGAAGATAGCCGCATATCAACAGGTCATAGACCGCACACGAGGTCAGTGACCAAGGCTCAGGAGCAGCAGCAGAAGCTCCAAGAGATGATGAACGCTGTGGCCGCGCTTACAGAGCCAAAAGAAACCCCTGAAACATCCTCGGACGAGCGTCAAGAACAAGAAACGGATGCAGAATTCCTTCGTCGCGTACTAGAGAAGAAGGATAAAGAAGCTGCGGAGCAGGCAGCCAACATAAAGAAAATGGCCCTCCTGTTCCAGGATATGGTGGGTATGATGATTCAACAAGATCCACCTGCTGAAGACCCCCCGATCATCCTTGAAGACGATAGGGGAGAGACGTCGAATCCTCCACCAGCTCTGTCCACAGCTAAAGAGGATACAATCTCCAAAGCTGATTTGAATGAGTACATCGCCCAACAAATACGGGTTCATCATGCAACCGAAACAGCCGGCCAGGTCGTGAAAACGGGGAGGCCATATCCGAGTTGGTACGATCAAATCAAGTACCCACCAGGTTATACGATTCCCAAGTTCCATATCTACAAGGGGACGGGCAATCCTCATCAGCATGTTGCCTAGTTCAGGGCACTCTGCGGAAACACCGGCGGTGACGACAAGCTGTTGCTTCGCCAGTTTGTTGGAAGCTTATCAGATACGGTGTTTGAATGGTACTCTGAGCTCCTGAACGACTCTATTAAAACCTTCGCGGAGATGGAGCTGTTGTTTACTCAGCGTTTTGCAAGCGCCAGTGAACGTACCCCGATGATAGCACTGATTAACGCCAGGGTAAAACCCGACGAGACGTGGGTTCAGTACGCTATACGATGGCGGAACTTATGGTCAAAGTGTGAGCAGCGCATTGAAGAAGCTCCCGCGGTGGGTATGTTTGTGGGAACCCTCGATCCACAAGCAACCATCCAGCAGTTTATGATGTTTTTCAAGCCGACTACCTTCCAGGCCTTGATTGACAAACTAGCGCAAATGGGCCATAAACCCCCTCTTCCAAGGCCAGACACCCGAAATGACAAAAGGAAGGGAAAAGCGATCGTCGTTGCTAATACTCAACAACAACTGAGCGACTCGAAGCCGGTTGCTCGTCAAAATAATACGCGACCGTACATGCCCCTTGAGGATAGGATGAGACGTCCTTATTCCTTTTCCCGCGATAAAACGAGGAGGCTATTCGAGCTGGCGTTGCGCAACAGACTCATAAATTTGCCGAATCCAAAACGTCCGTTGCAACCAAGTGACGTCAACGAGCCCAACTACTGTCCTTATCATCGAGTACTAGGCCATCCGATCGAAGATTGCTACGTTTTCAAAAATTGGCTTGAAAACCAGTACCGACAGGGCAAGTTCGCGTTATCTGACAAATGGAAGGTGAATCCCCCGCAGCCCCACACCTTTAAGGGGACGAATACGCCGGGGGCAACATGCTCCGTCATTGAAGAAGCTCCTTGGGAGGTTGTATTATCAGCCAAGACAAAGAGGATGCTAAACGATCTTCAGACATGTCCAGCGGTCAAGTGGAAGAGCCCGTTGGAACCACAGGTCATTGAAGGGATGTTGAAGCCACGTCCAACTCCAAAGACCGATGGTGGCGGTTCAAGCACTTGCAGCCAGCCGTCAAAATCTTCGAAAAAGAAGAAGAAGAAATCAAAGAAGCCCGTGAAGCCTGGCGGCAAACACACGGACTTATAAAAGCAAATTGACGCGTTGGAAGAATACAACCAAAAGGCGCGGACTCCCATTACATTCCAAGAATTCCTCAATCATGTCTTTCAAGAAGAAGATGAAGGAGAAAGTTCATCGGATGAACCCGAGGAATATGTGGCGAGCTGTCATATGATTTCCCATTCGATCCCGAACGATGAGGAGACTCCTTGCACTGAAAAGCTGGGGGTAGATCCTGAACCAAAAGTCCTGGGGCTACCAGATGAAGTAATCGACGCATTCCTTAATGAAGCTCGGTTGAAAAGTAAAGATGATCGGGAGCGCGAGGCGGCTATATTTGGAAGGGCCAAGCGCCAGCGACTTGATGAAGGAGCTGAGACGATCCCGGTGGAGCTAAACACCTCCGCTACCGACAAAAGCCAATTCAAGATGAGAAAGAAGTTTGCTATGGCCATATCAATGGGCATGAAGCTGCCATCCTCCAAAGAAGAAATTACCGATGAAGCGAAAATGCACCCGTCTTATTGCTTATATCATCAAAAGATTTCGCACCCCACTCAAGAGTGCAAAGCTTTCGATAGATGGTGACAAGGATACGTTGCTCACCGACAACACTTTAAGCGGGAAAAGCGTAAAGCTCGTCGAGAGCAAAGAAATATGACCGAAAGGCTTAAAAGAACTGCTGGCGATTGTTGCATGGTTAACACCGGTAGATCACAAGTGCCCACATTCGGGAGTGATTCTGATGAAGAACTGGAACTTCCCCTTCTCTTTAAAGAGTCCGATTCGAGAAAAGAAGAAGGACCGAAGGTTTGCGAAAATATCCGGCTACGTAATCGCACGCTGCCCGAAAAGAACCTCGGACCCTCAAACAGGAAAGATAGAGGGAAAGAAAAGGTCTCTGAAGATATCATCTTAGATGACCAAGTGGTGGAAGAGCTAGCTGCCAAAGACCCACCGAAGAAGAATAAGGTGGATTACAACGTCTTGGCACATCTGAGGAAGCTGCCCTCACAGCTCAGCATTCTTGACGCCCTTTTGCTATCAAAGGAGGTGAGAGATTCGTTGATTAAGGCGCTCCAAGACCCAGAACAATTCCAAGCATGCCTGGCCGAGGAAAAGATGAAGGATGAATTGGAGGAGGTGCACACGGCCGATGTTACTTTTGGCAATGAAGACCTTCTACTTGGGACGTGCGAACACAATCGCCCTCTATATGTCTCGGGATACTGCCATGATATAAAGATAGGCAAAATCCTGATCGATAACGGGTCGTCTGTTAACCTACTCAACGTGCGGGTGTTGAAGGAAATCTGCATGAGCGTCCAGCACCTTGCTCGGGACAAGATCACCATCTCCGGGTTCGACTCCCAATCGTCAAAGACTCTTGGATCTGTGATACTGACACTACGCTTCGGGCTACTCTTCACGGACATTAAGTTCCACGTCATAGACGCCAAGACATGCTACAACGCTTTGCTCGGCCGACCATGGTTACATAAGTACAACATCATCCCTTCTACACAACATCAGTGTATGAAGTATTTTAAGGATGGTTTCGAGTATACCGTGACGGGAGAACTGAACCCTTTCTCTGTGAACGAGGTCCGCAAATATGAAGATGCCAAATATTTCTTACCGGATTTCGAAGACACGGAGAAGTGTCACAAGCCGGAGAATAAAACTAACGCTACCATCCCTGTCTTCGGCAGTGATACTGAGGAAAAAGAGGAGATGGTTTATTCGGATCCGCCCCAACACAACAAGCCGGGACCATCAGCTCCTACATTGATCTTTGGCAGCGACTCGGAAGATGAAGTCCATGCCGTATTCTCTGCTCGACCTTTAATACAAATGTCCGCTGACGAAGAGCAATGCCTGCAAGTCGCCATGGTGCCACCTGAGCATCATAAAGAACTGGATACACTTAATATCTACAGTGTAGAAGAGCTGCAGACATTCTATATCCCTCCCAAACGAGAAAGCGAAAAAGCAATTCTATTTTACCGCTCTGAAGAAACCAAAGTGAAAAAAGAAATCTGGCATGGCGCGGATCCTGCGCTCGACAGGCTTCAGCCTATCCGTCTTCCCAGATATTATACAGAGGGTTTGAAGAAGCTGCTGAAACGCCAGGGGATATCCTTCAAACAGACCGTTAGAGAGGCCAAATTCTATGACGGGGTCTGGAACGTTCCCGGGACTCAACGCAAACTGCCTAGTGGGAGAATGGAAACAAAAGGGCTTGGATACATCCGGTCAAAGAAACTAGAGTTACTACCCGGCTGCTACGTCGTGTATGACCTTGATAAAGAAGCGGATACTCAATAGGAGGACGCTAATCCTAAGCCAGTGAAAGTTCCAGATGCAAAGGAACCCAGTCCGTCGTTCGAGGAACAAATGGACAAACTTATAAAGAAAGCTGGTCAAAAAGTCCGAGATGATCACAACCGTGAGACGGCTATCTACGAGAAAGCCAAGATGCAACGCCTTCTCCAACAGGCCGTAAAGGATGAAAATGCCGCTCCTTGTCAACCTGTTATAAAGAAGGCTCAGCTCAAAAGCAGAAATAACTCGAAAGGCCAAAAAGGCGCTCAACAGCAACAAAGCAGGGCTAAGAAGCCACGCAAACGGGAGGCGAGCGTTATTGATCTATCCCTCATGAAGAAAATGAGTCGAGCATACTCTTTTCCTCGGGATAAGACGAGGAGGATATTTGAGCTTGCTCTAAAACATCAGATGCTCACACTGCCGGAGTCCAAGCACCCCGAACAAGCAAGCGAAGTCTCTGACCCAAACTATTGCTCTTACCATCGAGTAATAGGGCACCCACTCGAAGACTGCTTCACCTTTAAGAATTGGGTCGAAGATCAGTACCAACTTGGCAAGTTCGCTCTGTCTGACAACTGGAAGGTAACGCCGCCTCAGAAGCACGAGCCCAAGGCCACGAAAGAAAAACCGGTTCCACATTGGGATTGGAAGCGAATTCGCACCTGTCACATGATTACAATATTAAAAGAAGAGCCCGAGGACATAGATGAGCTCTCTTGGTGCTTCGAAAACAGCAGCGACGAGATAATCTCAGAATTCCCACCAGCGCTAAAAGAGCTGGAAGATAGAATCCATACCACTGCAGATAATCTCAAGAAGATTGAGTTGGGGACGGCAAACAATCCACGGCCGACATTCATCAGCGAGTTACTATCTGAAGAAAGGGTAACTGCGTTAAAGGATGTGCTTCTGCAGCATAGAGATTGCTTCGCATGGAACTATTCCGAAATGCCGGGACTAGATCCAGAATTGCTGTACACAGATTGGCGATATCCCCGGACATCAAGCCGGTCAAACAGGCACCAAGAAGAATGCGGCTCGAGCTTGAAATGAGTATCGATGTTGAAGTCAAAAAGCTGATCGACTCTGGCTTCGTCCAGGAGGTTCAATATCCGGATTGGATCGCCAACATTGTCCCGGTGATGAAGAAAAATGGGACTGTGCGCATATGTGTGGATTTTCGGGATCTCAATAAAGCTTGCCCGAAAGATGATTTCCCAGTGCCAGTCACCGAACTAATGATAGACAACACGTCTACTCACGAGGTTTTCTCCTTCATGGATGGCTCATCAGGGTATAATCAAATAAAGATGCATCCCGAAGACCAGAAGCACACAGCCTTCAGGACTCCTCTGGGTATATTCTGCTACAAAGTGATGCCCTTCGGTCTAAAAAACGCCGGTGCCACCTATCAGAGGGCCATGACGAAGATCTTCGATGACCTTATACACGAAATCGTTGAATGCTATATCGACGATCTCATGGTTAAAAGTAAATCATACGAAGAACATCTCGAGCATTTGAAGACCGTATTTCAACGCCTTCGGCAATACAACTTGAAGATGAACCCTCTTAAGTGTGCATTCGGAGTTTCCTCAGGAAAATTCCTGGGATTCATTGTCCGACACCGGGGTATCGAAATAGATCCGTCCAAGATCAAGGCGATCATGGAAATGCCTCCGCCGAGGACTCTTAAACAGTTGCGGTCTCTCTAAGGGAAACTCGCATACATACGGCGATTTATAGCCAATCTTTCAGGCAAGTGCCGTCCTTACAGCCACCTGATGAAGAAGGGAACCCCGTTCGTCTGGGATCAAAAGTGCCAAAGCGCACTAGACGAGATTAAACAGTACCTGCAGAACCCTCCAGTGTTGGCTGCTCCGGTTAAGGGAAAGCCTCTCATTCTTTATACAGCCGCCCTCGAAGGTTCTTTAGGCGCACTATGGGCGCAAGAGAACGATCAAGGGAAAGAAAGAGCACTCTACTACTTAAGTCGAGTTCTACTGGGGGCAGAAAGTGACTACTCCCCCATCGAAAAAAACTGCCTGGCGTTGATCTTCGCGATAACAAAGCTCAGGCACTACGCGTTGGCGCATGAGGTCCGTCTCATTTCAAAGGTGGACCCCCTTAAATACTTGATGTCAAAGGCCATACTGACGGGACGACTCGTTAAATGGGCCCTACTCTTGATGGAGTTCTCGATCATGTACCAACCTCTCAAGGCAGTGAAAGGCCAGGCCATCGCCGACTTCCTCGCTGAGCATCCCATACCCGCCGATTCTCCTCTAAACTGCGATCTTCCAGACGAACATGCGTTTGATACGGTCAACGGTGATGGTACTCGATGGGATCTTTATTTCGATGGCGCATCTTCCATGAAGAAGCGCAAACAAAGCACCCCTATAATTAAAACGGGCGTAGGGCTCATCTTTGTAACTCCACAAGGAGGGATAATGCGCTTTGCTTTCTCCCTAACAGAGCCGAGGACAAACAATGAAGCCGAATACGAAGCTCTGATAGCAGGCCTCGAGATCGCCATTGACATGGGAATTGAAAACCTCCTCATATACGGGGATTCTCAATTGGTCGTTAGTCAAGTAAACGGCAACTACCAAACATGCAAACCAGAACTGGTGAAGTACGGCGAAAAAGTGCAACAATTATTGACTCAAATTCCCTCCTATACTTTGGAAAACATACCGCGCGCGGAAAACAGCAAAGCAGACGCATTGGCCAAACTTGCTAAAGAACTGGCTGACGAGAACCTCGATGACGTTAGAATCGTGGTGCAAAGCCGTCGGATGCTTGCCCCAGCAGAAATATCTCCGGAATCATCCGAAGGAAAAGGAGCGAGCGAGCAGATGGCTCTACAAATAAAAGACCGGGAAAAGGCCGAGGATTGGAGGGAAGTCTTCATACACTACTTTAAGTCCCACCGAATGCCTGAAGAAGTGTCCACAAGACATCAGCTCATGAAACGAGCTCTGTCTTTCGCCTTCGTCAATGATACTCTATACAAGAGGTCATTTGATTCTCTGTGGCTGAGATGCCTAGGACCTGACGAAGCGAGAAGGGTCGTCCAGGAAGTTCATGACGGACTCTGCGGTTCTCACCAACCAGGCCCAAAGATGAAGTTGAAGATCAAACACATGGGCTACTACTGGCCCACGATGATTCAGGACTGCCTCGAATACGCGAAGCAATGCCACTCATGCCAAATCCATGGGGACTTCATCCATCAGCATCCAAATCCATTACATCCAACGGTGGCTAGCTGGCCATTCGAATGTGGGGGACTGATATAGTCGGCCCCATCGAACCAGCATCGTCTAGAGGACATCGTTTCATCCTAGCGACGACTGACTACTTCTCTAAATGGGCAGAGGCAATACCGCTGAGAGAAGTTAAGACGGAGAATATCCTCCACTTCTTCAAAACGCACGTCATATATCGGTTTGGAACTCCGCGACGGATCATCTCCGATAACGGGCCAGCTTACAGAAGCCACAAGATCAGTCGCTTCGCGCAACAGCACAATATAGATTGGAGATATTTCTCGGTTTATAATCCACGAGCTAACGGTCTAGCTGAGGCCTTCAACAAAACCTTGACGAAGATCATGAAGAAAACAGTGTCGCGAAATAAGAAAGACTGGCACGAAAGACTGCAAGAGGCTCTCTGGGCATATCGAACTACGTTTAAAACGGCCACAAACGCAACACCATATGCGTTAGTATTCGGGACAGAAGCAGTACTCCCCCTCGAGATAGAGTTACCCTCTCTACGAGTGGCAGTCTATTACGAGCTGACGGACGAAGAAAATGCTCACCTTCGGCTTGAGGAGCTTGACGCCCTTGAAGAAACACGGCTCATAGCGCAACAAAATCTGGAGGCCTATAAAGCAAAGATGACGCGCTCATATGAAAGATTGACCCGACCGAGGACATTTCGCCAAGGCGAACTCGTGCTAGTGGTCAAAAGGCCTATGATCCCCAATCACGCCAAGCGAGGAAAATTCAAGCCAAACTATGAAGGTCCGTACGTCATAGATAAGGTCTACCAGGGCGGGGCCTATCTACTCATAGATATGCACGGTGAAAGGCCTTTCAAGCCAATAAACGGTCGCTTCCTAAAGAGATACTACGCTTAATGATCCACGGCCTAGGTCAATGATAGATGACGACGATTATGTCCGCTCGCTATCTTTCTAAGCTCAAGCTTTATAAGTAGTAGCCGGCCTTCTCCATGACGGACCGAAATGTCCTTAAACTAATAGCAGACCGAAACGTCTTTAAACTACTACCGCAGCATCTTTAGGCTGACGAGATATAAAAAAAACATATAAAAATAAAATAAAATAAAAACGGTATGTCCATAAACAAAAAGGGCATGGATGAAAACCCGAAAGGGCTCCGTGAATAAAAACAGCAGGGCAACCGGCGAGTGTTCGTGAAAACCCAAAAGGGCGCGACCTCGTAAAAAAATATATATATATATATATAAATAAAAGGAATAAAAAAAAGCGGTACGTCCATAAGCAAAATGGGGACGGATGAAAACCCGAAAGGGCTCCGTGAGTAAAAACGGCAGGGCTACCGGCGAGTATTCGTGAAAACCCGAAAGGGCGCGACCTCGTAAAAAAATATATATATAAAAATAAAAAGAATAAAAAAAAGCGGTACGTCCATAAGCAAAATGGGCACGGATGAAAACCGGCTCCGTGAGTAAAAACAGCAGGACTACCGGCGAGTGTTTGTGAAAACCTGAAAGGGCGCAACCTCGTTAGAAACCGCTTATAGGGTCCTATCGACCTTGTAAAGGAACAACCACCCGCGTGAGATCCTTACGACTCACAAGGGAGCAACACACTTAGGGATCCCCACGATTCCTAAGGAGAAAATACACTTGCGAGATCCTCACAACTCGTTAGGAGAACTCTCTTATGGGACCCTCACGGCTCATAAGAGTTGGAAGTCTTAAGTTACAGAAACCTAAACCTGTGCTTAAGCAACCCCCACAACTTTCGATATTGCCCTACAAGTGGCTCAATACTGACCCTTGTATACAATCCACGGACGCAAATAAACATTTCCCTAATCAAGTCTCAACCGAGACTGGGGATATGTTCGCATGATGAACAACCCCTATAAGTCCTCTCGACTTACAAGGAGAAAACTCTCTTGTAAGATCCTTACGACTTACAGAGGAACAAAACACTTAGGAATCCTCACGATCCCTAAGGAGAAAATACACCTACAAGACCCTCACGACTTGTAGGGAGAAATACCTTTGTGAGACCCTTACGGATCATGAAGTTAAAAGCCTTAGACGACAGGACCCTAACCCTGGTCTCTAAGCCACCTTTGTTCAACATCGACAGAGGCAGATGATGATTCGCTCCTGGCAATATCCCAGTTGTAGCGGTGCTGATGCCGTAATCGGTGTCTAATTCCAGGTTTACGGCGGAAAGCCAGTAGGCCGCACATGCATACAAAATAGCCGAAATGATTGGGCAACTTGCAATAAAAAGCGGCAAGTAAAAAGGTATGCATGCAAAATAGCCGAAATGATTGGGCAACTCGCAATAAAAAGCAGCGAGTAAAAATAAAATAAATAGCCGAAATGATTGGGCAACTCGCAATAAAAAGCAGCGAGTAAAAATAAAATAAATAGCCGAAATGATTGGGCACCGCGAAAAATAGCCGAAATGATTGGGCAATCGCGACCTTCGCGATATAGAAAGCTGAAATGATAGAGCATCGCGGAGATAAAACAAAAAAAAATGATGATGATAAAACTTTGGCCCTACAATTAAGATCACATCGATCTCTGTATACAATTCAAGAGCGTAAACAAAGAGGGAACCATACTTTCCCAGCAGGCTCCGCCAGAAGACGAAGCCAAATCTCGACGATTCAGTCCAATTCCGAAGAAACCAATATCTTCAGCAAATTCCTCGACTCACGGATACAAACACTCCTTGACGAGATCCTCCTGATCCGCGTCGACTCGCAGAGCCACCAGTGCCTCCGTGGGAAATCCTCGACTCGTTTCAAACCCCAAGGAAACAAATAATCCTTGGCGCTTGGGAAACAAATAATCCCTAGCAAATTCCTCGACTCACGGATACAAACACTCCTTGAAGAGATCCTCCTGATCCGCGTCGACTCGCAGAGCCACCAGTGCCTCCGTGGGAAATCCCCGACTTGTTTCAAACCCCAAGGAAACAAATAATCCTTGGCGCATGGGAAACAAATAATCCCTAGCAAATTCCTCGACTCACGGATACAAACACTCCTTGATGAGAGCCTCCTGATCCGCGTCGACTCGCAGAGCCACCAGTGCCTCCGTGGGAAATCCCCGACTCGTTTCAAACCCTAAGGAAACAAATAATCCTTGGTGCTTGGGAAACAAATAATCCCTAACAAATTCCTTGACTCATGGATACAAACACTCCTTGACGAGATCCGCCTGATCCGCGTCGACTCGCAGAGCCACCAGTGCCTCCGTGGGAAATCCCCGACTCGTTTCAAACCCCAAGGAAACAAATAATCCTTGGCGCTTGGGAAACAAATAATCCCTAGCAAATTCCTCGACTCACGGATACAAACACTCCTTGACGAGAGCCTCCTGATCCGCGTCGACTCGCAGAGCCACCAGTGCCTCCGTGGGAAATCCCCGACTCGTTTCAAACTCCAAGGAAACAAATAATCCTTGGCGCTTGGGAAACAAATAATCCCTAGCAAATTCCTCGACTCACGGATACAAACACTCCTTGACGAGAGCCTCCTGATCCGCGTCGACTCGCAGAGCCACCAGTGCCTCCGTGGGAAATCCCCGACTCGTTTCAAACCCCAAGGAAACAAATAATCCTTGGTGCTTGGGAAACAAATAATCCCTGGCAAACTCCTCGACTCACGGATACAAACACTCCTTGATGAGAGTCTCCTGATTCGCGTCGGCTCGCAGAGAAACTGTGTCTCCGCGGGAAATTCCCGATTCGTCTCAACATGCAAATGAAGCCTCAGGCAGCAGGGACTAAAAAACTTGCTCCCTGAACAATGCGACCCTGCAAGTCAATCCAAAATGGTCTCTTGCATACTATTCACGGGTCTCACTCTCCAAAGTCAAATTTCGACGAGGAGGGAAACAACCGCTTGTGAGTCCTCTCGACTCGTAAGAGGGAAAAATTCTCTTGTAGGATCCTTACGACTTGTAAGAGAAAATAACACTTAGGAATCCTCACGATTCCTAAGGAGAAAGCCCACCTACGAGATCCTCTCGATCCGTAGGGAGAAGAATCACTGTGAGACCCTCACGGCTCATGGAGTTGAAAAGTCTTAGACAGCAGATCCGAAACTGCGGCCTAAGCCATCGCTATTTCTTAAGGAAATCGGGACACTCGTTCTAATCATCCGTTAACCATGTTTGCTAAAGTGATATGCTGATAGTAAAAGAAAGAGAAGACGGAGAAAATGACACATGACAAAAAAAAAGGTGTATCTTTTATTCATGAACTTGATCGGGTACAGGATACATTATGTCAAAGAATAAAAAAATATATATATACATTCTTTTATCTACAAGTACGAACGATACAAAGATGGATAGCTACTGAGGAGGAAGTGTCTTTAGTAAATCCATAAGCTGCTCTCGCACTTCCTTCAGCGCCTCCTCCTGAGCGGCTGCCGCGGTCACCTCCGCTTCCACCCGGGCTCGCTGCTGCAAGAAAGATGAAAGTTGCTCCTCCGCCGCCTTCTGGGCTGCTTCCTGGCTAGGTGCGGCCCCCTCGACAACGTCAAGTTTTTGCCTCAATGATAACCCTTCGGAGAGACATTGCAGAAGGCCCTCAAAGATAACCTTCAGCCGTGCGGCGTTGGCCTCCACCCGAGCATGCAGTTGAGCAGACTTGCTCGAAGTTTCACCACGCTCCTTACGCCTTAAAATGACTTCTTGTTCGAGATGGCGGAAGTAAGGAGCGCTCTGCTTAATCCACGCTGTCCTTTGATTACTGGCAGCCACGGTCTCGGGAGCGGGACGCAGCAACTCCAACTGATATAGGCGACCCTCGATCTCCTTACAATGGTTAACCCAGGATGCAATGATGCCCTCATCATGAAAGTTCACGAGTATTGCTAGCATCGGGTTAACCACCATAGCGAAGTCTGCGGCAGATATAGGAGTTTCAACGTCGAGTTCCTCGACGTAGTCACTCAACATGCGCAGACTATTCACGGCGCCTTTTGAAGACAGACTCCTCAGATAAGGACCCGCCGGCATTGTAATGCGAGGTTCGAAGGACGCCGAAGCCAGAACGACAGCTGAAAAGAAACATGACGCGATCAGATAACAGTACAGAAAATAAAGAGAGGAAAGTTACCAATGTGATGGTTATTGTACCAGTTGAGACAGGTGGCAAGGTCGGAAGGGCCGGTGGCGCAGCTGATCTTTTATCCCCTCCCTCAATCTGTAGCACTACAGTCGAGATAAAAAAAAGGGGGGGATTTAGCAGTAATTCCATCAATAAAAAAAAAGAGAAAGAAAGATATCGACGGAAATCATACTCACCAACGCCACCAGGGGAAGAGGCAAGTTCGGATGGGAAGGAGAAGTGTAGGAGCAACACCTGATAAAGATGGTCAAAGAGCACTCCTGAAAAACACAACAGTATGACTTTAGTATATGGATTATACGTCTGAAAAGTGAGATTAATAAGTTGCAAACTCATACCTTCCAACATCTTTGCCGGTATGAGAGAGGGCTGAGAGGCGACCACCGCTAAGGCAGTCGTTGAAGGCGCTCCCTCGAGCAGTGGGGCATCGGCACTGGCTGCACCTGCATTACGAAAAGGTGAACTTGTCAGAAAAGATTGTAAAGTAAAGAAAAGCAGCCACTTAGGGTTTACCTGAGGAGATCCCGGCTGAAACAGAGGCGACTCCCTCCTCTATCGACATGAGACCACCACCCGTGGCCTCGTCACCCGACTCGATGGGAACCGTCGTCGTGCTAGCAAGACCTGGGGACGGCGGAGGGCCGCAGATGGGAAGGGCTATGATTGGAGTATTGCCAGATTCCAAAGAAGGAGCGGTTGGCTCATCCTCGGGAATCATGGCCACCTCACCCACTACTCTCTCAGGTTCAGTAGTCGCGGTCGTATCGTCCACCATCGCCGGGGGATCGCCGGCCTCGAGCACCTCATCCGCCACCACCCTGGACTCAGTTATAATGATCATATCATCTGCCACCACTTCAGGTTCGGCATCAATGACCTTCTCGGCGGTAGGCCCCTCAGCTTCCACCTCGGGCTACAAAGCCACAACGACGTTGCCCACCGTCGGCTCGAGTTCGGCAGATACCGCCCCCTCTGTTTCTTTGGGATCAACGGTTTCCGCCTCCCCCTCGAGCGGACTTGGCCCTGCAAGATAAGAGATATAAGGACCAACGACATTAAAATCCTTATGACAAAAAAAAATCTGAGAGAAACATTACCTGAAGCGGATTTACCGTTTGCGCTCCGAACTGCGCGCGCCACCTCTCTGCGGGCAGTGGAGAGGGCGACAGGGGCTTCTTCAGATGGAGTATCAGCACGAGGGGCAGTGCTGGGACCCGCTCCCATAGCCAAAGCAGCCATGCGTGCCTTCGCCTCACGCCTCCGCCGCTTCCTTTCCTCCCGGGCTGTCGCGATGGATCTTAGTTGACGCCTCTTTCAAGGTGTCGTCGTCCTCGTTCAGGGATGCCTCCAGAGCCTTTAAGGCATCTCTCATCGGCTCTTCAAGACGAACCCCCTGCGGTGGCCCAGAGACAGCAGGAACATTGGCAGCCGGTAGAGCATCTGCGTCACTTGGAGGGAACGGCATCGAGGTTCCTATGATTAAAAGGGGAAGGTTAGATCGACCATAACACAAGAAAAATGAAAGCTTGATGAATCTAGACTTACTAAGGCCCATAGATGCTCTGAGACGCTCCTCCTCCTGGAAAGTCTTCAGAGAAGCGGCAATGGCTTCTTCGTCAGTGATGCCTGTCGAAAGGAAAGAAAGAAAAGCGTTAGTCAAAGGCAATGAAGAGGATATGTTGCAATAAAGAAAAGGCGACTAATAGTTACCTGATTGCGCAAGCTTGGCCAGCCACGCGTCACGCTTTGCCAACCACGCCGAAGTTTCGAGAGCGGCTTCCAAGTCTGTATCGTCCAGCGGCGGCATCACTAGTCCTTCGTTCGTCCCGTATTCGATCAGGCCCTCGGCATAGGGAGCATGGGGTTCCTGACCGAACACGACGTCCGCAGCGAAGAGCGACTTCTTTTTCTTTTGCCTTCCGACCCTAGGCTCATGGGGGATCGACTTCCGTTTAGCAGCCACTTTGGGACGACGGGTCCCGATGTCCGCACCCACGCCAGACTCCGGCGAGGGTACAACCACTGTCTCCACTGGAGCACAGGGTGCGAGAGGTGCATCTGTGATATCAGGGAGCGGCAGCTTACGTGGAGGACTTTGCGCACGTGATGGTCTGCCCCCGGCATCTTTTAGAGGAGGAGCCACCGGGATCCTTGGCACTAAGGGAGCGTTACGGTTGGTGCCGGGGGGTACTTCTTTACGGTCGATCAACACTCGCCTCTCTTCCTTTATAACAGCCCCTGTCGCATGATTGTACCACTCTTTATATACATTAAGGGGTCGTGGAGCGCAGGCCGACGTGCTGATAAAAAAACGAGAACCCGTGTTCAGGCGCATAAAGTGATGTAACGCGTTCTCCATCCCTTCTTCATTGGCAGTAGGTTCCGGTAAGAAAGCTTCCAAGGGTACCCCTTGATCGTAGCCCAGTTGTTGGGCGAAACGATGCGGGTTATATCTCATGAAGATTGCCGCACCGCCCTGCCTGAAAACTAAGAAGCCCGGTCTAATAGAATACAAGTGGAGGGTCTCCCGGGCCGTCAACACTGAAGCTCCATCCTTAAAGGAATCCTGTAATGGTCGCACCGCAGTGGTGGACGCTTTTCCAATGGTTAGTACCTTGTCGATGAAGGACATCCCGACTCCAACGGTGTGAGGGCGAAGCAGTAAACCCCTAGCGTACCGTGGCGAAGGGGTCACGATTGATGAGCCAATCAACTGTGTAATGCGAGGAAAACCGCACTTGTCAAAGAATGAAGGCCTTTTATGCATGCCAAAGACACCCGCCGTGTGCAGCTCGAGCCACGATGCAAAGTAGTGCATCGGGAAGACCATGTGCAATACTCCGGGCTCATTGGCATCCGCTGCTCGGCTGAGGCCGTGATATAGGTGCGCCAAACCAGCGATCCCCATAGCCACCTTTACCCCGATGACCATTCGGTGGGCTGGGTAGAAGACGGAAGGCCGCATGCGATGAGAGTGCATTGGGATCGCGAACCAACTCAGCCACAGTCCGAGAAATCCTAAAAAGAAGGCATCCTCATCCATTCTAGGGGCCGCAATTTCTGCAAAGGACACGGTTGGGGAGTTAGAAAGAAAAAAGTCCTTTTGGTCTGCGTCTTTCGTTGGCAGGTTACCCAAACCTAAACCGAAAGGGTCATCCAGGGTGGCAAACTTGGCAAACCCCGATGAAATGACGCTTGGACAAAGGAAACGAGCAATGAAGTCTTCAAAGTTAACCCCCCGGCTCCCATGTTCGATAAAAAGGGACTCGTAGATGTTCAACACCTTGATCAGGCTCGGGAATTGGTGTTGAACGGCATTTTCCAGCGTGATCCCCCTTACCATCGGCTTAGCACCGAAGACGTACTCATCTGTCGGGAGCAGCTCTTCATAGTGTTCCCCCATGACTGGTAGGCCAGATACATCCGTGAATTCCTCCAAAGAGATGGATACTTCCCAATCCATGGCAAGGAAAGTGTGGGTGGGAATATTCCATTGCTCCAAGAAAGCCTTGAACCACCAGGTGGGAAGCGTAGGATATTGGAAGAGAGAGACGTAGACCGCGGTGTATAGTCCTAGTCTTATCAACTGCGAATTCTTCGTCGACAGGATGTACCGGGCCCACGGCAGATAGCCAATCGGATGACGGGGAATCAAACCAAGGTTATATGATTGCCCCCAGGGTCGTGCTTCTCCCTGACAAATACGGCGTCCTAAGATATCCAAGACCATAGGACGCTGAACCGGAACCGCATCCATAGCGGGATGAAGAAAGCTGTTCGCGGTCCAGTCTATCATCTCCACGGCATACTGCGCTGAAGGTGGGGTAGCGTAGTGAATTGCCGTGATGGGCTCAGACGGCACTGCGCATGTGAAGCTGCGTCGACCCATAATAATCTGGTTATACCAAGACCCCCAAAGGTGGAGTTTCTTGTACTCCGGGTCATATTCTTTAATCATGGTCAGGACTTCACGGTCCGAGGGTGCCTCAGGAAATCCCTCCTCCGAGCGGACGAACGGGAACGAAGTGTCTAAAGACATGATCGCTGCAAAAGAACAATTTAGCCGTTAGTGTTGTAATTCTAACGTTTGGCGTATAAAAAAAAGCATTTATTAAATTAAATTTAATTAACTACAGCACACAGCAGTGCAGTGAGTAAGAGACCAAAGAGGGACCCACAAAATCTAGATGACAATATGTCAGTTAATAAGACAACATCATCATTAGATGAGATTGTCAGTTGGTCCCTAGGAAAACATTCCCACTAATAATAATAATAATAAATCCCTAGAGACAAGGAGAAAATCTCCTCTTTCAGAGCAAAGCTCTGCCACAGAGTGGCACTTGTCAAACTCTGGTCTCAGGGAAATAAGATTCCTTAAAAGAGCCTAGCTCTGTGGTGATGATGATGAAATTTATGTAAAACTCCTAAAGAGATTAGAACATTTTGAAGACTCTTAGAAGTTCTTCATTTTTAGATCAGAAAGATCTATTTTTGGATCCATGAGCAAAGCTCTGCTCATGGGTTAAAACCCATGAACAAGATCTCTGTAGATCTATGGATTCATGAGAGCAAAGCTCTGTTGGTGAAACCCTAAAAGGAATTTCTTTAGATCAAAAGATCTATTAGAGCAAAGCTCTTTTGGTTAAGATTAATGTAAATTAATTTGATTTAAATTAATTTTACCTAAAAGTTTTCTAACTTTAAAAACGAGCAAAGCTCTGAAGTCCTTAAGCAAGAGCAAGCTCTGAAAATAAAAGTTCTTGAAGATGGTAAGCATCTACTGAGGGCCAGAGGTCCTATTTATAAGGCGCTTGCGCCCCTTGAGCTCACCCCTTGATCCAACGATCAGGAGTTTGCCACCGCTGCACTCACGTGTGCGCCACGTGAGCGCAACGGTTGGGGGGCATTTGTTTCGCCCAATCAGAGCAAAGCTCTGTTGAAATTCAAAATTCAAAAATTCTGAAGCAACGCTTCAAGTCTCGGGCGCAACGCGCCACATGTCAGGCACTGATACGTCAGCGCAGCGCCCAAGAAGGCGCACCCAATCAGAGCAAAGCTCTATTAAAGGAAGCAACGCTTCAGTTGCGCTGCGCGACACGTGTCAGCGCAGTTGCGCTGCGCTGTGCGCTGCGCGACACGTGTCAGCGCAGATGCGCTAGCGCTGTGCGCTGCGCGACACGTGTCACGCGCTGGGGCATCTGCGCCAAACAGAATTAAAATTTTAAAAAATCTTTTCTGTTCTTATTAAAACAAGAAGATTTTCTTCTGCAAAGCAGAAGCTCTTGGATCAAAGATCCAACGGTGGGGAAAATTCCCTAAATCACTCAGAGAAAGATCTCTTTAACAAATCTAACTAATTTATGGGCACTATAAAAAGGACCCTAGGCCTCAATTAAAAGGCATCAAGATCTTTCTAAAAGAAAAAGGGGAGAGAAGAGAACTCTGAGAAACTACTCAAGAATAAAAAAGGTAAAACCTTTAGAAAAAAGAGAAAGTTCTCTTATGAATAGATCATAGATCTAAAAACAAGATCAATGATCTTTAATAAAAATAAAATAAAACAAAAATAGTGCTTTGCACTTTTCATGAACCTTTGGTTCTCTGAGATAAGAAAAACAAAAAAAAAACTTATTTTTCTTTGATCTAAATTAGATCAAGAAATCAAATAGTGCTTTGCACTTCTGTTCTTGAATCTAAAAGATTCTTAGTGCTTTGTACTTGCAAACTGCGCTGTTGCGCTCTTGGGAGCGCGCCACGTGTCAGCAGCGCAACAGCGCTTGCGCTCACCAGAGCGCGCCACGTGTCAGCAGCGCAACAGCGCAGCGCACTAGCGCAGCACACTGCACTGTTGCGCTTGCGCTCACCAGAGCGTGCCACGTGTCAGCAGCGCAACAGCGCAGCGCACTAGCGCAGCGCACTGCACTGTTGCGCTTGCGCTCACCAGAGCATGACACGTGTCTTCGCCACAAGCGCTTGCGCTCAGTGAGTGGCGCAAAGCGCATAACAAATGCAATGCAGGGCCAAGCCCAATTAAAAGACCAAACAGGCCTAATTAAATTGATGCTCTGCATCATTTATAAATGGGCAAAGCCCAAACAAAAATAATAAAATGCTATGCAGATGCCTTGCAGAGCCCAAAATAAATTGATGCTCTGCATCTTTTATGGGCAGAGCCCAAACAAGAAAGTAGAAGTAATACAATGCATTATTTAAGTGTGGGCAAAGCCCTAGCACAGGTCTAATGGACTAAAAATAATAAAATGTTGAACATTTTCAACTGGACTTAGCCCAATTCTGACCGTAACTCCTTAAATTAAATTGAACTGGGCACAAATGCTCTCTCTCAAATCAATTTATATCCGGTTCGAGGGTACATCTCCGAACTCCTTTGACATCCATCGTTGTAATTCCTCAACGACGTCAAAGAGGTGACGGGTCCCAACGACCACACATCAATATGGACTGCGGGGTCCTTAAACTCGTGGACCGAAACTTCCTTAAACTAATATTGGACCGAAACGTCCTTAAACTAATATTCGTCCCTAAATGGGAACGCTGGACCGGAACGTCCTTAAACTAATGTCGGACCGAAACGTCCTTAAACTAATGATGGACCACTACGTCCTTAAACTGGCGACGGACCGAAACGTCCTTAAACTAATAATGGACCACTACGTCCCTAAACTGGCAATGGACCCCCATGTCCCTAAACTGGAACACGGACCACTACGTCCCTAAACTGGAACAATAGAGCCTTCAAATGCTCTTTTGTCGGATCTAAACGATCCCGTTTAAGTTGATCTTCGCCCCAAACACGGCTAACGTATCCTTAAACATTCAAACGGACTATAAAACTCCAAATCAACCTTGGTTCAAGGGTACATCTCTGAACTCCTCTGACATCTGCCGTTGTAATCCTTCAACGACATTAGAGAGGTGACGAGTCCCGATGGCCAGATATTAAATGGATTATCACGTTAAGTTGATCTTAGTCTTAAACAGGACTATTGTATCCTTAACAAACGTTTAAGTTGATCTTAGCCGCAACGCGACTAATGCATCCTTAAACTGAAAACACCAAACCCAAATCTAAGTAAATACGGATTTGGACTAATCCACGTCCTACGGACGACGGCATTACTTAGTCTCCGTATACAATCCGCGGGCAACTACAAACAAAACAAACACACACGACACGAAATGAAATTCTGGAGAAGGAGAAAGTTGCTACCGCGATGCGGTAGCGTAATTAACTGCAGGGGCTTGCGCCTGCAGGGAAGAGCGTCCCCATAATCAAAAACCCCTCAAGCGAGGGGGAATCTGACGAAGTCTGCTATATCGGCCGCATCCGTCTAAACTTCCGATACACGGTGCCATAAATCAACTTGGCATCTTCGGAGAGGTGGACGGATAAAACCAAATAGCATCTGCCCCGAATCTCAGCGTCAGGACATCGCGGTCCTGTGCGCCGTCCTTCGGAGGGGAACAGCCGTTGTTGACATCTCGTCTGTTGTATCGAGACGAATACTGAGGTGGAGTTGGGATTTTGCCGTCACTCCGCTTTGTTTCGACCATGGGTCTTTCATCGACGTCGCATCTGCATCCTGCTGGACTACGAAGGAACGCCGTTGTTGACATCTCGTCTGCTGTATCGAGACGAATGCTGAGGTGGAGTTGGGATTTTGCCGTCACTCCGCTTTGTTTCGACCATGGGGTCTTTCATCGACGTTGCATCTGCATCCTGCTGGACTGCGAAGGAACGTCGTTGTTGACATCTCATCTGCTGTATCGAGACGAATGCTGAGGTGGAGTTGGGATTTTGTCGTCACTCCGCTATGTTTCGACCGTAAGGTCTTTCATTGACATTGCATCTGCATACTGCTGGACTACGAAGGAACGCCGTTGTTGACATTGCGTCTACTATAACGAGACGAATGCTGAGGTGGAGCTGGGATTTTGCCGTCACTCCACTTTGTTTCGACCGTGAGGTCTTTCATTGACGTTGCATCTGCATCCTGCTGGACAACGAAGGAACGCCGTTGTTGACATTGCGTCTGTTGTAACGAGACGAATGTTGAGATGATCTCCAGGCTGTTTGTAAATCGTCGAGACTTGGCTCTCTTTCGGATGGAGCTTGGTGGGATGATATGGTTCCCTCTTTGTTTGTGCCCCTGGATTGTATACAGTGATCGATGTAATCTCACCTGTAGGGCAAAAGTTTCATTATATATATTTTTTCTTTCCGCGATACTCTATCATTTCAACTTTTATATCGCGAAAGTCACGATTGCCTAATCATTTCGGCTATTTTTCCCGGTGCCCAATCATTTCGGCTATTTTTTTTTGTTTACTCGCTGCTTTCCATTGCGAGTTGCCCAATCATTTCGGCTATTTTGTATGCATACATTTTTACTTGCTGATTTTGTTGCAAATTGCCCCATCATTTCGGCTATTTCGTATGCATGTGTGGCTCGCTGGCTTTTCGCTGCATGCTTGGAATTAGACACCGATTTCGGCATCGACACCGCTACAACTGGGATATTGCCAGGAGCGACTCATCATTTGCCTTTGTCGATGTCGAACAAAGGTGACTTAGTAAACAGGGTTAGGATCCTGTCGACTAAGGCTTTTAACTTTACGAGCCGTAAAGGTCTCATAAAGGTATTTCTCCCTACGAGTTGTGAGGATCTCACAGGTGCGTTTTCTCCTTAAGAATCGTGAGGAGTCTTAAGTGTATGGTCTCTTATAAGTCGTAAGGATCTTATAAGAGTATTTTCTCCTTATAAGTCGAGAGGACTTACAAGGATTGTTTTGCCATATGAGCATATCCCCGGTCTCTGGTGGGACTTTGTTAGGGAAATGTTTATTCGCGCCCGTGGATTGTATACAAAGGTCAGTATTGAACCACTTGTAGGACAAAATCAGGGTGTATGACTGCTTAAGAACAGGTTCAGATCCCTGTAGCTTAAGGCTTTCGAATCCTATGAGCCGTGAGGGTCTCAAAGGGGAATTCTCCTTACGAGTCGTGAGGATCTCATAAGTGTAATTTCTCCTTAAGAATCGTGGGGATCCCTAAGTGTGTTGCTCACTTGTGAGTCGTAAGGATCTCTGATTGGTGTGAAAAAGTGTTTGTAGAATAACCGGAATCAATAACGGTGTCGCTTGTAGCTAGCCGAGATGAGTACGGGTCGTCCGCAGGGAAACGTGGAATATTTTATTCTTACTTTAGGCGTGTTGAGAAAGAAAGGAGGAAGAAATAAGAATGGTTGTACGTTCTAGATCTATGTTAAATACGGATGCAAAATATAGATCTAGATTAATTATGGATGTAAGTTCAATATTAAAAGGGAGCTTGTAGGGTTCATTAGGATTTAGTAGTTATGGATGGTTAATTAAAGATTACTCTTTTTATCCTTTAATATATTTAAAACTAGAACGACAGAGATGCATGTAGATTAGGGTTTCTGGAGGAAAAAGGGTTCCCACTCTTAACCCCTATCTCGACATGGAACTCCGTTCATATCTAGCCTTTACCAAAACAATCATTAATCTAATCTCTAATCGCGGTCGAGACTAACAATAAATTGGTAGCGCGCCCGATTAGGATGTTAATGATTCTTTTAGTAAAGTTTATAAACTTTATAGGACGTAAAGAGAGTTTAGGGATCTTCATCATCCATTAATCTACCCTAATCCTATAAACCCTAACAAGCGGAGAATTACTCGCGCATGTTAGGAAAAGGAGATGAAAAGACAGAGAAGGAAAACATAATGTAAAATGCAAAAGAATTAAATAAAACAACTACCTTTATTAATCAACTTGAACAATCTACACTTTATTCCTTAGAAAATGATTACAAAAATTTGGTTTGCTTCTCGAACTCTTCCGAAGAAGGTAGATGAACAGTTGATGATCAACCTGGATGCGTGAGCCGTCTTGGACTTCGTGATCTCTTCGGCTTGATGCCTTCTAATTTTAGCCCTTGGTCCTTTATATAGCCCTCAAAGAAGAAAAACTAGTTACCATATATGGTGACTTCCTAATATGGTGACTTTCCATATATGGATTCTGAGTCCTTGTCAGTATTGATTTTATGATTTTGGCAGATTTTTGATCCTGATATCTTGAACATCTTGATCTCTTGACCTGAGCTAAATCTTGCACAATATCTCTATGAATAATGTTAGTACTATTTATTAAATTAGAGAGAGTATCTTAATCACTATATATGGTAATAAATGTTTAAGAAACTTGATTAAGAATATTTAATATGCTATGCACTTTATATGGTAATAAATCTTTAAGAAACATAATTAAGAATATTTGATATGCTATGCATCTTTTAATTACTAAAATATTATGCATATATTTTGAAATATTATTCTAACCATTTGTATGATAATATATCTTTTAAGAATTGTGATTAGAATATTTGATACGATATGCATATTTTCAATTACCAAAATATTATATAAATATAAAATGCCTATATTTTCCTTCATAATATTAATTATAATATATAAACATATGGCAAATAGTATTTTGCAGATAAATCCAAATATTTTTAATATTTATAATAAACACCTTTTATTATTTAAGAAATGTAAGGAAAATACTTATACCAAAGTGCAATATTTTAAACTAAACAAATACCCCCAAACTTAACTTTGATCGTCCCGAGCAAACTAGTTATTCAAGAGAAAGAGGAAAAGAAAAAGAAAAACCTAAATAGCACACTTTCGCAGGCAACCACGATTGCACTAAGCACGTGCAACAAGCCGTTAAACCTCTAGGTGTCCCTAGTAGGAGGAGTGTTGTCTCCTGAGGGTTTTCAGCGGATTATACCCATAAAATTCTATAATAAAAGAGAGATGGTGAAAGTTACATATAAAGATAAAAACTATAAAAGAAAGAACTTGAAAATAAGATTTTTCAACTACACCAGTTTTTCGGTTGTCATGAGCCCTATCTTAATAGTCATGAAAAGATGTTTGAAATCACATCATCTCTCAATAAAACATCGTCTTTATTCTTCATTCCTATCTTTCTTCCAAATATCGATCATATAACCCTACGTGTGTGTAATAGACATCCCTACACTCAGAAAATTCAATTCAAGCTATCATACTCTTGTCCATCTGCCTCAGTACTTTTTAATTTGATGAATATTTAGATGGATTTGCTCACACACTTTCATGCGACCGTTAATACTTCTTGAGATACTAACCGACCGATTACTCATGTGCTTGCTTATTAGGTGTATTCCTCGTCTTGCACCACCTAAGGCTTAGCAGTGACTCCCAGACCAGTTGGTCTAAGGCACTAGGTGATGAAGCACCCTCGCTATATTTTTTTATTGCTGCCTTGGCGATTAACAAAACCAGTGTTCATTTTTCTCACCATTTTATATTTTATTCAATTTTTTATTTTCTTTATACTTTGGCTTTTAGACAAGAGCATTTCAAGGTATCCTCTACTATCCCGAGTTTCAAGACGTGTGTAAGTGCGTATAGTAGGGTATCAACGATCAAATGTTTGGCTTCCAGAATAGGAACTATTTTTCAGACTTATTTTTATCCTCAGATTAGTGACTTGTTTCATCTTACTAACCCTTAGGACAACGGCTCATAACTCCTTATTACTGGTTCGTTTAAGAAAACTTCTAATTTTTTAGGTTTTCTTAAATTTTTCCAATCTTTTGGATGTAATTTTTCACTATCTAATCTTTTATTATCTTATTTATGTACAAAATTATTCTTTTATCTTTTGAAAAAAAAATTAAAAATATTTTATATGTTTTTTTTAAAAATGTTTTGTTCTTATGCAAAGTATGATGCAAATGATGCGTAAATAAGCACAAACCTCCCCCAAACTTGTTTTTAACAGTGTCCTCACTGTTGTCAATCGCTAAATCAAAAAAACCTGTAAGCCTGGGAGGAAATTTATTAACGGGGGCAAAATATATTAAAGTGAAAATCCTCCCCCAAACTTATTCTTTGGCTCACCATTTTGAGTAAAAAAATTTCTTTCAAGAGCCAGATTATACCTCACCCCAAACTTGAGTTAAACAATATTAATCTTTGAAAATCATAAGAGGGGGTCAAGATTAGCGGTCGATGCCAAATTTTGCAAAGACCGAAGGTCAACACCAACCATTCGAAGATTTTATCAATGTAATGCTCCAGTTGGTGAAAGAACAAGTTGAAAAGAGCCAAGAAGAAGTGGGGAAAAGGTAAGTGGTGGGATAGAATGTGTTTAAGTCTCGTTTTGGAGAGATGATACAGTGATTGTGATGGATTACTCGCATTCTCTTTATAGTCCAGAAGAAGGGGTGGAGGTTCAATTTCGTTGTATTGAGGTGGATTCATCTCAACACCCGTGTCTTTCAAAAATGCGAGTTCTTCAGCGAAAATTTCCTCAAAACTCTCATCTATACCCCGGAGAATAATCTCATCAGAAAGAACGGGATGATACTCTGACTCCATGAAATGTTCACATTTAGCATTAGATGTTGACCCGGACAACTCGAAAGAAGGGTCAGTATGTGTATAATACATATCTGGGTCAAACAACAACGTATGAAAAGAGTCTAGATCAGTATTGTGAAGCTGTTCAAATCCGCTGCTGTCGACATCCATTAATTCGACAGAACATACTCGAGCATGAGGTTCGGAGGCTTCACCTCCCAACTTGTAAATGTTAAGTTCAATTAACCTATTCCCGAAGGATAGGGTCATAGAACCGTTTCGACAATTGATTACAGCGTTGGAAGTCACAAGAAAAGGTCGACCCAGAATCACCGGAATTTGGTTCCGTGGGTTTGCTACAGATTGTGTATCTAGAACAATAAAGTCCACAGGGAAGATAAATTCCCCGACTTTTATTAACACATCCTCTAACATACCCCTTGGTTTGGTGATAGATCGATCAGCCATCTGTAAAGTGCATTGCAATGGTTTTAATTCTCCGATACCCAATTGCTCATACACAGAATAAGGAAGCAAGTTAACACTAGCGTCTAAATCGAGTAAAGCACGATTGATATTTTTACCCCCTATAGAAATAGAGATTGTAGGATAACCAGGGTCCTTACATTTCTTGGGTAAGTGCTGTGTAAAAGTTGTGCTTACATTACTCGACATGAAAACTTTTTTCGGCACTTGAGTTTTTCTTTTCCTAGTGCACAAGTTCTTAAGTATTTTCGCATAAGCTGGAACTTGTTGTATAGCATCTAGGAGAGGAATATTTACGTTAACTTACTTAAACATTTCCACAACCTTCTCCATTTGTGCATTCGGTTTGTTGGACCTCAATCTATCTGGAAATGGAGCTTTATCAATAAGTGTTGGGTCCAACGTATGTGGAGAAGTTTGTGGGGGTGGAAAGGATGAAATGGGTGGAGGGTTCGAGCCTTGGGGAAAACGGAGAATAGGCTCGGAAGAAGATGGTAAACTAGACGAAATAGGGTAAGAAGTAGAAGTGGAAGTGGAAGCCGGGGGTTCAATTTGTTCCTCAATATCAGTTTCAATCTGTTCACACACATGGTTATCCAGCACTCTACCAGATCTCAACGTGGTAAGTGCATTCACATTATACCGTAAGCACCCAGGATCAGGTAGGGGTTGAGCTGGATGATTCCCTTTCTCTCTAGCACTCATTGCTGTAGTCAGTTGTGCAATTTGTGCTTTTATCAATTTGATACTCTCACCGTGGGAGACAGTGTTTTGCACTAACGTATGGATAGAAGACGTTAAAATGTCATTCGTTCGCATGGACTGTGCAATGAACATATCGAGTGCAGAGAGTTTATCGGTACCGGCAGAAGAAGGATCAAAGTTGTTGGCTGGGTTTTGTAAAGGTTGTGGTTGAAAGGGGTGCTGACTCAGTTGTGGTGGTTGTTGTTGCTGTGGAGGGACCCTTTGGAAGTCATTTGGGTTTGGAACCGTATTTTGAGTTTGGTGTTGGTTCCAAGAAACATTAGGGTGATTCCTCCAACCTTGATTATAAGTGGAAAAAGAAGGATCGTTTCCAGGTCTTTGCTGCTGAAAAGCAGCATTAGTGTGCTCTTGACCGTGAAACGGTACATTCAAAGCACATTCTTCAATCAAATGTGATGGGTTGGAACAGCAACCACACACGGTTTTGGGAAGTGTGTATTGGGTTAAGGAGGCTGAAGAAATTCTGTTTTCTATAGCGTCGAGTTTCCTTTGTATTGCGGCCATTTCGGCTTTCATTGTGACGGAAATATCGAGCTGATTGATACCTTCCCTAGACAATGGTTGACTAACACTTTCCCATTGTAAAGTGTTTTGAGCAAGATCTTGTAGATATTTCCAAGCTTCACCATCATCTTTAGACAGGAATTGACATTGACACATGGTTTCAAGCATCTGTTTTGTCGTGAGATCAATACCCTCATAGATAATTCGGCACAGATCCCATCCAGGGATTCCGAGATGAGGACATTGTAAAAGATGATTCGTGAACCGTTCAAAGCATTTCCAAAATGGTTCATTGGGAAGTTGGGTAAATTGGAAGATTTCGCTCCGAACACGGGCGGTCTTATGATTGGGATAAAATTTCTTCAGGAATGCTATAACGAATTCATCCCATGTTGAAATAGAATGTGCGGGTATGTTATAAAGCCACTTCTCGGCTAAATCGCACAAAGTGAACGGGAGAATACGTAAACGTATAGCATCCATAGAAAGCTGTGAAGTACCCATCAAAGCACATACGTTTTCGAATTTGGTGATAAAAACGTATGCGTCTTCAGACTCGAGCCGGTGAAATTTGGGTAAAAGTTTGATGAAATGAGATTTAGTTTCGAAATTATCCCCATTGGCTGGTGGAATGGAAAGACAAGTGTGAAGGGGACCACGTGTAGGGTAGCATCTCTCCTGGAGAGAAATGCGTGGAGGATTCTGCGCACCTGCGGGGGATGGCAGAGTGATGTTAAAGTTTGATGGATATCCGTCCATCGCGGTCGTGGTGGGTAGTGGGGGAAAAGAAGATGAAGAAGCACCGACTTCGGAGTCGATAGCAGGAACGCGGACAAGACGGACACTAGAATCCCGTGTCCGGCCGAGCATGCACAAAGCAGGTTTAGCGCAAGTGGCAGCGTGTGTGATTTAAAAATTTGGTTTGTTTTGAAAAGCGTGTCGAACTTTGAAAAATCACACAAAAATGCACAAACAGCCCTAGAACTGAGGTTACCTAGGTCAAGTCTCTAGACCGCTCCTAGACTTCCAAAGGACAAGCCGCAGGATCAATCCTCTACCACCTCTTTACTACTCTTGTGGCCAGGTAAGTGCCAGGTAAGTGGAAGGTTCTCCACTACGTAAGTAGTGGGCCTAATTAAGTAACCACTTGCCTTAGACACACTTGCCTAGACACCACAAAAGTAATGCGGATAAGCGATAGATTACCCACGACTTTCCTCTATCCTTATTGAGCGTGACAGTCCTTAGAGTCTTGTCTAGATATTTTTTAAATTAATGTAGGGTTGATGCAGATGCACGGTTTGTGATTTGTGGGGCTTAGGAAGGGTGATAAAATCCCCACCTAATCTGAATTTTGGTCTTGCCCTTAAAATCTGTATTAAAATATGAAATAACAAACCAATAACAAAACTTTGCAAAAAGATTTTTGAGCGGCGATATTTTGCAACGAATCCTGCAGAAAAGATATTTAATTGGATTTCAGAGGAGAGAGAATGAGTTGAAAATTTCACCAGAGAAGTTTGGAACCCTAATTCCTCACTTAAGCCGCGGATCCGCCGCTAAAATAGCCTTTCTGCCGCGCTTCCGCCGTGCTTTGAGGGAATCTTTTGATGATTTTTGTTATGTGGCCTCCTGTCCTCCTCTGGATCTTGATGAATGTCTCTGGCTCTCTGTTTCCTTAAGTCTGCAACTCCAGATGCCTTCGCAAAATTCACACAATAATCGTTAAATATACAATTTGCAGTTTTGTTTTGTTTATGATAATGATCGAATAAGAATTCAACACAAATAGTAAGAATAAAAAATTACACACGTATCCCCGGCAACGGAGCCATTTGATTGATGTGAAAAGTGTTTGTAGAATAACCGCAATCAATAACGGTGTCGCATGTAGCTAGCCTAGATGAGTACGGGTCGTCCGCAAGGAAACGTGGAATATTTTATTCTTACTTTAGGCGTGTTGAGAAAGAAAGGAGGAAGAAATAAGAATGGTTGTAGGTTCTAGATCTATATTAAACACGGATGCAAAATATAGATCTAGATTAATTATGGATGTAAGTTCAATATTAAAAGGGAGCTTGTAGGGTTCATTAGGATTTAGTAGTTTTGGATGGTTAATTAAAAATTACTCTTTTTATCCTTTAATATATTTAAAACTAGAACGACAGAGATACATGTAGATTAGAGTTTCTGGAGGAAAAAGGGTCCCCACTCTTAACCCCTATCTCGACATGGAACTCCGTTCATATCTAGCCTTTACCAAAACAATTACTAATCTAATCTCTAATCGCGGTCGAGACTGACAATAAATTGGTAGCGCGCCCGATTAGGATGTTAATGATTCTTTTAGTAAAGTTTATAAACTTTATAGGACGTAAAAAGAGTTTAAGGATCTTCATCATCCATTAATCTACCCTAATCCTATGAACCCTAACAAGCGGAGAATTACTCGCGCATGTTAGGAAAAGGAGATGAAAAGACAGAGAAGGAAAACATAATGTAAAATGCAAAAGAATTAAATAAAACAGCTACCTTTATTAATCAACTTGAACAATCTACACTTTATTCCTTAGAAAATGATTACAAAAACTTGGTTTGCTTCTCGAACTCTTCCGAAGTAGGTAGATGAACAGTTGATGATCAGCCTGGATGCGTGAGCCGTTTTGGACTTCGTGATCTCTTCGGCTTGATGCCTTCTAACTTTAGCCCTTGGTCCTTTATATAGCCCTCAAAAAAGAAAAACTAGTTACCATATATGGTGACTTCCTAATATGGTGACTTTCCATATATGGATTCTGAGTCCCTGTCAGTATTGATTTTATGATTTTGGCAGATTTTTGATCCTGACATTTTGAACATCTTGATCTCTTGACCTGAGCTAAATCTTGCACGATATCTCTGTTGGGGTAAAAATTTGCACCCCGGTTGACCGAGTCAAAGTCAAGGTCAACCCCCAAGCTAAGTGGGCCCAAGCCCAGGTCAAGTGGGCCCATGCCCTTGCCGAGCCCGCGGCCAGCCTCCCCATGCCAACAACAAAATCATGTAATAAATAATTTTTATGTAATTTTTTATACATGAATGTATGCAAAATGGGCATAAAGCCAATATTTTATAAGCCCATGGCTTATGTGCAAAAATGAAATGGCACATGAGCCATGGGATAGGCAAAATGCCATATTGTGAAGCCCAAGGGGATATATGTAAATATGTAAGCCTATAAAAGGCAACATGATGATAAATAAAGTAATACTTTCATTCTCTCAAAAAAACCTAGGATTTGTATTTCTTTCCCTTTTCTGAAGGTCTCAAACCTTCTTCTTTCTTTTGAATTAAATCAAGAGTTTTACTCTTCCTTTTCAAAAACAAGATAGTTTTTCACCACCAAACCCATAAAGGAGAACTTGGATCTGTCTTTAGATCCCAAAAAGGAGAGATTTTGAGATCTCACATCTCTTGATCTTCAAGATCCAGCTAACAGAGGAGGAGGAAGAAGAACCCCTTCCATTAACCCCAAAAACACACTCAGGAGTCCAACTCTTCTCTGATTTCTCTTCCGAGAAATTATTTTTTTAGGCTAAAAGCCTCTTTTTCTCGCCGGCGCTCAAGCGCAGAGCGCCCGCGTGCCGACACGTGGCGCGCTTGCGCTCCAGCGCTCAGCGCTCGAGCGCAAAGCGCCCACGTGCCGACACGTGGCGCGCTTGCGCTCAAGAGCAAGCGCTCAGGCGCAAGTCGCCCCCGTGCCGACACGTGGCGAGCGCAAGCGCTCAGGCGCAAGTCACCCCCGTGCCGACACGTGGCGCACTTGCGCTCGAGCGTCAGGCGCTGAAGCGCAAAGCGCCCACGTGCCGACACGTGGCGCTCTTGCGCTCAAGTGCCCAGCGCTCAAGCACAGAGCGCTCATGTGCCGACACGTGGCACTCTAGCGCCTGAGCGCACAGCGCCCAAGGTGCTGCCCCCACGCATCCTTTGGATGCCTTTTCCCCTCTTTTTTTTCTTATATATATACATATATATATATATACTTATGTATACATATAAGCATACACACATACTCCATGACACTGTCCCTGTTAGAAAAAAATTTCTAACGGGACGCTGCCCCACACCCCGCAAGGGGGCTGCTAGCCCCCTTGACCCCCAGCCCGCTATCCGGGTAGCGGGACCCCCGTAAAAACTCTGCGTGGCTCCCGATATATCCAAAACCCCCTTCAAAACACAACACACGTACACTGCACATCGACTTCGCATGACCAGTTTAACCCGTTAATCAGAGGTTCTCTCGCCCCAAAGGCGAGGGGTAATTAACGGCAGCTTAGTCCGCGGCTGCCGGAGATTCGGATCCCCACAATCAATAAACCCCGACCTACCCTAGGCAGGGGGAATCTATAGTACGCCTGACAAGCGCGCGCGTATTCCCATCTCAATGGGGTGACGAAAAACACCCTACAGATTCTGGCACGCCCGGTGGGACCTATCTCTCTTCCCATATTTCGGGTTAAACGTTCATGCGAACTCAATCAATATACGTATCTATATTTATACTAAAATAATGCTCTTTCATGCAGGTTTCAAGTAATCACTTTTCAACAATGTCTCCAAAGATGAACTCAGCTATCAGCACGGCTCCCGTCTCCTACACGATGAAGATAGACTCCAAGACGGTCCTCCCGGCCAGTCTCGGGCGACAATGGGAGGAGCCGCTGCTACCATTCGGCTCTATTATGTTCATGCCTCTTGGCGCCATCCTAGCTCCTCAAGCCCCGATGGCAGACAAACCGGTCTCGAAAGGCAAGAGGCCAAATGTGGTGGTCTCGTAGGCGCCCCAACTCAAATGCAAATCGGTGTTCGAACAACTCTCCTTGGCCCCAGCTGGGGGCAAGGCCATCAACACCAACAATGCAACAAGGCGTCTCGAGCAAGCTCCGGCGATGCCCCTGACAACTGCTCGATCGGGTGTCTTCTCTAAGCTCCCCGCTAATCGAATCACGGTGGCTTCCCAGGAAACAGATGCCCGCCAAGCCCTTAAAATTAAGAAGCTAAGGCAGAAAAGGCTCAGATATAGAGCCAACAAAAGGGCTAGGGCTCCTGCTAGGCTGAACCTCATAGGGTTCGAAGAACAGGGTTACCCCGCCGAAGATGAGGAAATGGCTGGGTATGTGGTCCACACTATCTGCATGGTGGACACGCGCAGCAAAAGCAAGGACGGGGCCACCACATCTCAGATCCCATCTGGCTTGAATGTGGTTGCCGCTTCCCAAGAACAGCCACCCCCGCTGGGTGATGAAAACCTTCTCGATGAGGATGATAGGCGGAAAGACCCTTTGGTTCATGAGGAGTCAGGCTCGGAAAGCGAAGATGGGCCAACTTTCCAGCCTAAGAATGCAGAGCAGCAACTTCTCCAAGAGCTCCGAAAACAGCTCAGAAGCAAAGACAAGGAGATGGCCAAGCTCTACTCAAAGATCGATGACTTGACAAATGTCGTCTTACGGCTCACGGCCCAACTTGCCTCTCAGCCTCCCAATCAAGCACAGGGCTCTGCTCATGAACCGGGAAACGTTGTCCCGAGACAGCCGGTGCCAATTCCCTCAAATCCAAAGGTGGGCGGACCGCATGAAAGTCAATCACATCCTATCTCAGGGAATGTCTTGGCTACTGATGACAGTAGCCCGCTAACTCAAGATCAAATCATGGATTTGGTTGCTAGCAAAGTCAAAACATTGGTGGCCGAAGCCGAAGCGCAAAAAGATATCAGCAATAGTGGGAGACCATATCCTGCTCAGTATGATCTGGTAGAATTTCCTAGCGGCTATGTCATCCCCAAATTCGGAAGATTCGATGGGACGGGAAATGCGAATCAGCACATCGCCCACTTCAAAGCCTCATGCGGGAATACTGCGGGCAATGATGTGCTTCTCCTCCGCCAGTTCGTTAATAGCTTGACCGATGTTGCTTTCGACTAGTACGCGAGCATACCGGATGGCTCCATCACAACTTTTGTCCAAATGGAGTCTCTGTTTCGGCAGAGGTTCATGAGCGTCAGCGATAAGATTACCATTGCCGAGCTCGTAAGGACCAAGCCCAAGAGCGACGAAAGCAGCACGGATTTTATAACCCGATGGCGCAATCTCTCCGTCAAATGTGAACCGCCGATAGAGCAGGACCAATCTGTCAGTCTCCTTGTCGAAAATCTCAACAACTGGATGGCCCCGTTTCTATGTACTGCGGGTCTCAAAACATTCCAAGAGCTGACCAGGAAAGTTCAGATGCTGGAGCGCTCAAAACAGGAGTCCTCCTCGGATTCCCAAAATAACAATAGGTCCTGGAGAAACCGAAAGGACGATAATCGCAAAGGCGGAAACTCCGATGATTCTGAATCTTTCAACACTTCGGCTAACCGAAATAAGCAAGGGATGAGCGGGCCTAGTGCCAACCAGCCTCGGAAGCCAATGTTCGGAGAGGGAGGAGAATCTCCACTGAAAGAGAAGCTGGATAAGGTCTATTCCTTCAGAAGGGACAAAATCTGTAAAATATTTAAAGACGCCCTGAAGAACGGTCTACAACTGCCAGAGTCAAAAAGACCGCAGGAAGAGAATAGGACCGACGACCCCAAATACTGCCCCTATCATAGAGTGATAGGTCATGCCATTGAGGACTGCTTCGTCTTCAAAGATTGGGTCGAAAAACAATACAAGGCAGGAGAGATAGAACTGTCTAAAGGCGTGTTAACAAACAGTCCAGCTGCGACCGCCAATTTCATACAAACGGAGACCGAAGTTCTTCGTGAAACTGATTCTCTCAGATATCCGCCTCTCTCTGAAAACAATCGACCACCACGTCATTAAACTGGGAACAATCGACCTCTAAGTCGTTAAACTGGGAATGTAAAAAAAATGTGTGTATAACAAAAAATGTGTAAATAAAAGAAAAATAAAGAAAAGCCGAAATGATGGGGCAACTCGCAATAAAAATCAGCGAGTCAAAATGAAAATGAAAATAAAGCCAAAATGATGGGGCAACCGCGAATAAATAACCGAAATGATAGGGCAATCGCGACCTTCGCGATAAGAAAAGCTGAAATGATAGAGCAATCGCGGTAAAACAAAAACAAAAAAAAAACAACGGCCAATGATGAGTCGCTCCTGGTACCATATTCCAGTGCGGCGATGCAGACGCCAACAAAAATCCAATTCTTCAAAATTCCCTCGGCCCTACGGCCAGTCTCCAAATTGACTACTGTATACAATCCATGGGCTCAAATAATTCTCAGCATACCCATACCCCACCGCAACCACCAGTTACGCGGCTGGTCTCCGCCTTTGGAATTATGCTTCATTGAGAAGACCCACTCATGTGCCCTCATGATACATGAGTAGGGGTGGTAATTGAACGAGCCAGCTCGGGTTCGATTAAGGTTCGGCTCGGTATCAGCTCGTTCAAATTCGGTTCATTTATTAACGAGCCGGACATGAGCCAAAAAGCCTGGCTCGTTTATTAAACGAGCCGGACTCGAGCTCAGCTAGGCTCGTTCGGTATTGACTTGGGTTCGGCTGGGTTACACAGTTTGAAAAAAAAACAGTAATATGTAATATATAGCAGATTCTATACAACTCTCAGAACACTTAATTCAATTAAATGACAGTATATAAAGTGTACTGAGATAAATATAAAACCCAGCACTTAGACCCATTCAATGCCCTAGATGTTAATGTTTTTTAATTTTTCCATATCTCAAAACCCTGAGTTTTAAGCATTATTGTTAATTATGTGTTTTTCTTGGAAGATACTATTAATATGAGTAAATGAGCTGAAAACGAGCCGAACTCACAAATGAGCTCTAAACGAGCTCAGTTGAGCTCGGCTCGTGAACTCGGCTCGTTTAGTTAATGGGCCACAAATGAACCGAACACGAGCTGGGCATGTTTAATCGAGCCGGACTCGAGCCGAGCATCTCTAGCTCGATTAATAAACGAGCCAGACTTGGGCCGACAAAAAGAACCACGAGCCGAACTCGAGCCGAGCTTGACTGGCTCGAGTTCGTCTTGTTTACACCCCTATACATGAGGAGAACAAGCCTTTGTGGGATCCTTACGACTCACAAAGGAAAAACACACTTAGGAGTCCTCACGACTCCTAAGGAAAAAATACACCTGCGGGATCCTTACGACTCGTAGGGAGAAAATGCTTTTATGGGACCCTCACGGCCCATAAAATTGAAAAATCTTAGGTGATAGGGATCTAAACCTGTCTCCTAAGCCATCGCTTTCCAAATCCCCAAGTGGCGAATGATGAGTCGCTCCTGATACCATATTCCAGTGTAGCGATGCAGACGCCAACCAAATTCCAAATCCCATACCCCAATAGCGAATGATGAGTCGCTCCTGGTACCATATTCCAGTGCAGCGATGCAGACGCCAGACAAATTCCAAATCCAAATCCCCAAGTGGCGAATGATGAGTCGCTCCTGGTACCATATTCCAGTGCAGCGATGCAAACGCCAACAAAGTCCTAAAATTTTTATGGCCCTACGGTCTGGATCATACATCCTGCAAAACCGTATACAATCCACGGGTGTAAAACAACCCTAATCTCTCCCAAGTCCTACCGGTGAGACCACATTCAAAGTCCCACCAAAAATAATAAAATAAAAATAAAAAATAAAAAAGGTATGTCCACAAGCAAAATGGGCACGGATGAAAACCTGAAAAGGCTCCGTGAGTAAAAACAGCAGGACTGCCGGCGAGTTTGTGAAAATCCGAAAGGGTGCAAACTCGTGAAAAAGAGATGAAATGCACTCACAAAATCATCTCGACTTTGTGAGGAGAAAACTCCCGCGTGAGATCCTTATGACTCACAAAGGAGCAACACACTTGGGAGTCCCCACGACTCCCAAGGAGAAAATACACTTACGGGATCCTTACGACCCGTAAGGAGAAAATGCTTTGTGAGACCCTTACGGCTCACAAAATTGAAAAGTCTTAGGTGATAGGGACCTAAAACCTGTCTCCTAAGCCATCATTTCCTAATAAGCAAACGCAAATGATGATTCGCTCCTGGTACCATATTCCAGTGTAGCGATGCTGATGCCAAACAAAAAAAAAACAATTCCCAAATCCTCTCATGACAAATGATGATTCACTCCTGGTACCATATTCCAGTGTAGCGATGCTGATGTCAACCCAAATCAAATCAAACCAACAACCTCTACGGCGGAATCATGCTCCGTCCCAGAATTTACCCCGTGTCGAAATCATGCTTCGCCTCGGGATATCTACCTTCCCTGCCGGAATTATGCTCCGCCTCGGAATCAAATCAACCAACAAGCTCTGCGTCGGAATTATGCTTCGTCTCAGAATGCACCCCGTGTCGAAATGATGCTTTGCCTCGGTGTATCTGCCATCCCTGTCGAAATTATGCTTCATCTCGGAATCAAGTCAGCCAACAAGCTCTGCGCCGGAATCATGCTCCGTCTCAGAATGTACCCCGTGTCGAAATCAATGCTTCGCCTCGGAATATTTGCCTTCCTTGTCGGAATTATACTTCGCCTAGGAATCTACCTCTGCATCGAAATCATGCTTCGGTCAGAATGTCTGTCGCCCTTCGGAATAATGCTCCGATCTCTGGAATTATGCTCCGCTCTTCGGAATGATGCTCCGATCTCTGGAATCATGCTCCGCTCTTCGGAATGATGCTCCAATATCTGGAACCATGCTCTGCTCATCGGAATGATGCTCCGATCCCTGGAATGGTGCTCCTCTCATCGGAATGATGCTCCGATCCCTAGAATGATGCTCCGCCCCTGGAATAATGTTCCACCTCGAAGTCCAGCTTCAAAATCCATCAATTTCATGCACACAACTCAAATGTGCGGTGTGCAATTATTGATGGGAGGCAATTTGTTGGGGTAAAAATTTGCACCCCGGTTGACCGAGTCAAAGTCAAGGTCAACCCCCAAGCTAAGTGGGCCCAAGCCCAGGTCAAGCGGGTCCATACCCATGCCGAGCCCGCGGCCAGCCTCCCCATGCCAACAACAAAATCATGTAATAAATAATTTTTATGTAATTTTTTATACATGAATGTATGCAAAATGGGCATAAAGCCAATATTTTGTAAGCCCATGGCTTATGTGCAAAAATGAAATGGCACATGAGCCATGGGATAGGCAAAATGCCATTTTGTGAAGCCCAAGGGGCTATATGTAAATATGTAAGCCTATAAAAGGCAACATGATAATGAATAAAGTAATACTTTCATTCTCTCAAAAAAACCTAGGGTTTGTATTTCTTTCCCTTTTCTGAAGGTCTCAAACCTTCTTCTTTCTTTTGAATTAAATCAAGAGTTTTACTCTTCCTTTTCAAAAACAAGATAGTTTTTCACCACCAAACCCACAAAGGGGAACTTGGATCTGTCTTTAGATCCCAAAAAGGAGAGATTTTGAGATCTCACGTCTCTTGATCTTCAAGATCCAGCTAACAGAGGAGGAAGAAGAAGAACCCCTTCCATTAACCCCAAAAACACACTCAGGAGTCCAACTCCTCTCTGATTTCTCTTCCGAGAAATTTTTTTTTTAGGCTAAAAGCCTCTTTTTCTCGCCAGCGCTCAAGCGCAGAGCGCCCGCGTGCCAACACGTGGCGCACTTGCGCTCAAGCGCTCAGCGCTCGAGCGCAAAGCGCCCACGTGGCGCGCTTGCACTACAGCGCCCTGCGCTCGAGCGCAAGTCGCCCCGGTGCCGACACGTGGCGCATTTGCACTCGAGCATCAGGCGCTGAAGCGCCCACGTGCCGACACGTGGCGCGCTGAAGCGCAAAGCGCCCACGTGCCGACACGTGGCGCGCTTGCGCTCAAGCGCCCAGCGCTCAAGCACAAAGCGCTCAAGTGCCGACACGTGGCACTCTAGCGCCTGGTGGCACTCTAGCGCCTGAGGGCACAGTGCCCAAGGTGCTGCCCCCATGCATCCTTTGGATGCCTTTTCCCCCTCTTTTTTTCTTATATATATACATATATATATATATATACACTTATGTATACATATGTGCATACACACATACTCCACGACACTGTCCCTGTTAGAAAAAAATTTCTAACGGGGCGCTGCCCCGCACCCCGAAAGGGGGCTGCTAGCCCCCTTGACCCCCAGCCCGCTATCCGGGTAGCGGGACCCCCGTAAAAACTCTGCGTGGCTCCCGATATATCCAAAACCCCCCTTCAAAACACAACACACGTACACTGCACATCGAGTTCTCATGACCAGTTTAACCCGTTAATCGGAGGTTCTCTCGTCCCAAAGGCGAGGGGTAATTAACGGCAGCTTAGTCCGCGGCTGCCGGAGATTCGGATCCCCGCAATCAATAAACCCCGGCCTACCCTAGGCAGGGGGAATCTGTAGTACGCCTGACAAGCGCGCGCGTATTCCCATCTCAATAGGGTGACGAAAAACACCCTACAATCTCTATGAATAATGTTAGTACTATTTATTAAATTAGAGAGAGTATCTTAATCACTATATATGGTAATAAATGTTTAAGAAACTTGATTAAGAATATTTAATATGTTATGCACTTTATATGGTAATAAATCTTTAAGAAACATGATTAAGAATATTTGATATGATATGCATCTTTTAATTACTAAAATATTATGCATATATTTTGAAATATTATTCTAACCATTTGTATGATATTATATCTTTTAAGAATTGTGATTAGAATATTTGATACGATATGCATATTTTCAATTACCAAAATATTATATAAATATAAAATGCCTATACTTTCCTTCATAAAATTAATTATAATATATAAACATATGGCAAATAGTATTTTGCAGATAAATCCAAATATGTTTAATATTTATAATAAACACCTTTTATTATTTAAGAAATGTGAGGAAAATACTTAAACCAAAGTGCAATATTTTCAACTGAACAATCTCACGCAGGTGGTTTCTCCTCACAAGGTCGAGAGGGCCTTGTAAGTATCTTTTAACGAGATTGCACCCTTTCGGGTTTTCACAAAACTCGCCAGTAGCCCAGCTGTTTTTACTTACGGAGCCATTTCGGGTTTTCATCCGCGCCCATTTTGCTTATGGACATACCGTTTTCTTTTTTTTCTATTATTATTAATTTTTTTTGTCAGCCTTGGGATGCTGCGGTCCGTAGTAGTTTATCGATGTCTCGGTCAATAGCCAGTTTTAGGACATAGTAGTCCATCGTTAGTTTAAGGACATTTCGGTCCGTCATTGCCGTATTCGAGGCAAATTTCTAGTTTACGGATTTTTCGGTCCATGGGGTTTTCTCTATGAATGAGCACGATGCCCCCAGCATGTCCACCTTTTTAGGGGAGTGAGGTCGTGGCGGTTTCACCTTCCAGTTTTCGGATAATGCGAACTTGCCTAGTTGGGATTGGTCCTCAATCCAGCCTTTAAAGACGAAGCAATCTTCGATTAGATGGCTTACTACTTGGTAGTAAGGGCAGTAATTAGGATTGTTGACATCGCCTGGCTGCAACGGACGTTTTGGATCCGGCAGATTAATGAGTCTGTTGCGCACTGCCAGCTCAAACGGTCTCCTCGTTTTATCCTGGGAAAACGAGTAAGGACGTCCCAGTCTCTCCTCGAGGGATGGGCGTGGATGCACGTTGTTTTGGCGAACAACCGGCATTAAGTTGCTCGGTCGTTGTTGATTATTGGCGACGAAGGTCGCTTTCCCTTTTTCATTTCGAGATTCCAGCTTCAAAGGAGATGATCTATGACCTTTGATCCATTTGGGCCAGTTTGTCAATCAAGGCCTGGAAAGTGGTCGGCTTGAAGAACATCATAAATTGGGAGATGGTCGCTTGAGGGTCAAGAGTGCCCACAAACATGCCCACTGTAGGCGCTTCTTCGATGCGCTGCTCGCACTTCGACCATAAATTCCTCCATCATATCGCGTACGGAACCCAAGTTTCTCCCGGCTTCACCCTGGCATTGATCAATGCCGTTATTTGGGTGCGTTCACTAGCACTCGCGAAACGCTGGGTGAATAGCAACTCCATCTCTGCAAAAGTTTTGACGGAGTCATTGGGAAGCTCCGAATACCACTCAAACGCCGTTTCCGACAAGCTACCAACAAACTGGTGGAGCAGAAGTTTATCATCACCTTCGGTGTTGCCGCACAAGGCTCTGAATTGAGCGACGTGCTGATGCGGATTCCCCGTCCCTTTATATACATAGAATTTAGGGATCGTATATCCCGGTGGGTACCTTATTTGGTCATACCAGCCTGGATAGGGTCGTCCAGTCTTAACGATCTGCTCGGCCGTCTCGCTTGCTTGGTGAACTAGTATTTGCTGAGCAATGTTATCATCCAGAGCAGCTTTGGAGATTGTCTCCTCCTTGGCTGTTAACAGAGCCGACAGAGGATTTGATGTCTCTCCTCTATCATCTTCAATTATTACTGGAGGATCTTCGGCTGGGGGATTCAGCTGGATCATCATGCCCACCATATCTTAGAATAGAAGGGCCATTTGTTTTATATTGGCCGCTTGTTTCGCGGACTCTTTGTCTTTCTTCTCAAGCATTCTCCGAAGGAATTCGGCATCAGTTTCCTGCTTACGGAGCTGCTCCGAGGATGTCTCTAGGCTTGCTTTCGGTCCTGTGAGTGCGGCCATAGCTGTTAACATCTCTTGGAGCTTTTGTTGTTGTTGCTCTTGAGCCTTAGTCACTGATTGCATAAGAGGTCGATGACCTGTGGAGATACGGCTATCCTCTTTTCCGGATGCCATATAGACGGTATGCACCACCATGGCCCCAGACTTAGGGCGTTTAGGTTCGGTGGTCTTGCGATTCGTCGCAGACTCAGGGATTTTCTCTGGCCTCCTTCTCTTGTGAGCGGCTGAAGTTGAGGGAGCCGTTGCAGCGGGCACCCAAGTAGCTGTCGCTTTCTGTGGTTTGACATGGTGATTCTCTTCTTGCCGAACCTTCATCTTTTTCTGTCGGCGGGGATAGTTTTGATCTACCACAGAGTCCTGGACCTGTCGCCAAACTTTATAAATTTTAGAGGACAGCCGGTGAGGGGGTCGCTCCAGCTTCATCTTTGTAGCGTTTTCCATTGGTGGAGGAGATCTTTTTAGCACAGGAGTTGGCGAATTCCTGCGTACCCTGTTAAGTAATTCAAAGCTGTTCCCAATTGGAACAGCAGCATCAACTTCCACCATTGGAGCTGGCGGAGTCAATCCAGAAGGGGAATTGCCCCCAGCTTTCCTCACTCGGCGCCAGTGGCGACGTCGAGCATGTCGTGCGACCGGGATTACCTCCGCTGTTGGATGAGCTTCCTCATGCACCCTGCTTTGAGGAGAGGCTGTTATTGGCGCTAGCCGGTCGAAGACTGACGTCCGTTGAGAGGGGATAGTCAGTCTTGTGAAGGCCGACTTTCGAACAGGGGAAGCAACCTTCGTGACTTCGCGTGGAGTAGTAGCTGAAACGGCCAGTCTTGTGAAGACCGACCCTTCACCAGGAGAAGCTGCTTTGACGACTTCAGAAGCAGGAATGGCTATCCACTTCGGGATGGCCACTTCAGGTATTACGGGCTTTTCACGGGCCCACTTGATCTTTGGCCCAGTCTGTTGAAAACTGAGGCACTGGATTTGGGCGACCCGTTGAGAGGGGCCGCGGTAGTTGTAAGCTGATTAAAGACTGACTTCTTCGGAGCTTCTTGCGACGGTAATGGGGCGTTGAAGCTCATTGGTGGGATCATGGTCCCGAAGAATAGCCCAGTGGTGTCCTGATTCACCTGTTCCACCGGCATAGCGAAAATGGAGGCCGCTTGGGGCCCGTAAGTCACTCCTCCGGACGGGATGGAGCGAGAGTTGCAGTTGCAGTTAGTGCAGTTTGAAACCATTGATCTTCTGTTTTCTGCACGGAGCATGACACCAAATCTTAGTACCTCGAATCCACAGGCAACCATAGCAAACCGCGATTCGTTCACGAACACGAAGTGTGGAGTGGAGAGAGGAAAAGGTCTCACCGGGCGTGCCAGAATCTGTTCCCCTCCGAAACACAGAGACGCGACTGCGTAGGTCCGTCTTGCCTGAATTTGGGGGCAGATGCTAATTGGTGCTATCCGTCCACCTCTCCGAAGATGCCAAGTTGATTTATGACACCATGTATCGAAGGTTTAAACGGATGCGGCCGATGTAGCAGAATTCGTCAGATTCCCCATCATTTTAGGGGTTTTTGATTGTGGGAACGTTATTCCCTGCAGGCGCAAGCCCCTGTAATTAATTACGCTACCGCATCGTGGTAACCACTTTCTCCTTCTCTAGATAGTCACTTCGTGTCGTGTGTATTTGTTTTGTTTTTGGTTGCCTGTGGATTGTATACGGAGACTAATTTATGTTGTCGCCCGTAGGGCGTGGATTAGTCCAAATCCGTATTTTTTTAGATTTGGGTTAGGGGTTGGATTTAAGGATACGTTAGTCTCATTTGAGACTAAGATCAACTTAAACATTTGTCAAGGATACATTAGTCTAATTTTAGACTAAGATCAACTTAACAGTTTGTTAAGAATACGTTAGTCTAATTTTAGACTAAGATCAACTTAACGGGATCGTTTAGATCCAATAAAAGAGCATTTGGACTCTATTGTTTAGTTTAGGGACATTGCGGTCGATTGCCGGTTTAAGGACATGGTGGTCCATGGTTAAGGACGTCATAGTGTAAGTGCACGGCGGCGCCCCGGCCGTCAGTCCGACGGCCAAATGCGGAAGCGGTGATAAACTTAAATTTTTCTTGAACTGGCAAACCGCCGCGCACTAACACCCGGATCGAACCACTAACTAGTCCTAGCTATCTACAAGAAAGGGAAGAGAGATATACCGACAGATCCGAGTCCTCCGGTCTTCTCGTCGTCGTCCCAATCTCCTGCGGAATGTCCCGTCTCCTCCTCGTCGCCGGAAGTGCACCACATCGCCTACTTCTTTTACGGGCTCCCACCTCAATGCCGAGGCAACTCGGGCATGAAGCTGGCTAGTCGACGTGCCCAAGATTCGATGTAGAATGTGTAGTGAGCCATGTCTCATTTTGGGGTTGTGGAATTGCCATATGGTGGAGATATTGATACAAGCTTTTGGAGGAGGAGCTAATATGATTTTTGCCAAGCCAAATGAGTGTAAATCCCTCTTGCAAAATTTTGGACAGCCCCCACACATATGTGGCCGGCCATGGCATGAAGAGGGAGAGAGAGTGTGTAGTGTAAAAAGAATGAGGGAGGTTCACACACAATAATACAAGTGAGAGAGGTCAAAAATGATATCATGAAAGGAAATGATTATCAATAAAGCCATACTCCACCAACCTCATCATCACAACAAAGGTCAAGCCATCATGACACTATCATGAAGCAAAAAGTCAAGCAAGGTCAAAGGATGGTGCACCATCATGATACAACAAAAATGCAAAGACCCCCTCCACAATTGCTTATTTGCACAAATGCAAATAAGCCATCCTCCACCAATCTTCGGCCATTGAAAGATACAAATGAGAATGGCCGAAACGGAAAGCAAACTGGCAACTTCAGAAAACTGGTCCCGTAATAAATTACAGGAAAACCCCGATACTGTGCATACACACCCGCATTTGTATTCCGACCGAAATACAAATGCAATGAGACAAAATCTACACTGTACTATACTAGAATCCGGTTAAACCAAAACCGGCTAGTAATATCCGTTCGATCCTGATCCGTGCAATACCGCACGTATCTGATCGAACCCTGCCATATATCCATACGGCCTATAGTACAAACTGTCCGATCCTGATCCGTGCAATACCGCACGTATCTGATCGGATCTTGCCATATCTCCATACGGCCTCTACAACCTTTCGCCCGAAAGCTGAGTAACAGAATGTGGGGGACTCTAAAGACTCGTCAACACCATGGTTGTGGATTTAACCACTAGCACGTCAGAGGTATAAGCCAATACGTAACGGGCTACCAGGTATTGACTAAAAGGGATGTCTGTGAGCGAACTCAGCCTGACAACCCTACTGAGCCTGTCGGTGACAATATCTGTACAGTCCGGTCCGTTCGTCTATGAGCATCGCATGGCGGGCCTAGGGGGTTGGTAAAAGTCAGACCCCCAAAAGCGGTACAAGTCGTGTCGGAGTGTAGCCCAGAACACCCTGAGATACTACTGGAATACCTACCAGTAAATCTCCTTGCCTCGGCCGAGGGCTTCGTGTAATGGCTCTCCTAGACACAGCACGACCTCACCCCCAATACCGGGAGAGACGAACCCCTGAAGATACGCTTACTGCCTCCATGTGGCTCGGGACTGTACCCAACTAAAACCTATTTGCATGACTCCTTTGAGCCGTGGTAGGGGAGTAATCAAAGTACAGTGGGAACTCACACGAGACAAATGACGATCCCCAGGTCGATGAACTAACCTGCACACATGTCACCAGGGAACTGTCATCTGACGTCTAGTATATGACCAACTAGCATGTTCCCGGCGAGTCCTGTCCGGTGTACTCATAACCCAATGAGCACCTGTATACATCTTAGGTGATCCAACTGACACCAGTGGCTTGTGAGACCGGCCACCTCCCCTCGTCGGGGTCTCGACTGTATACACTAGTCTACTCTGGAGTATCGATGCCCTGTCTCGAAACTCACACGACTAGGGACCAATTAAGGATTTGTTTATAGACTACCAGCTCCCACTTATATGATCGCCCTCATACTGCTGGTGGTCAAGCAAGAATCCTAGGGGCTCTACCAACGTGTAATAGCGACCTGTAAGGTCACCTCAAACAGTACACGATGATAAAGATAAACCAGATAGCATACTATCATCTCAAGTAAGACTGTCCTACCGGGATAGGTCCTCCATCAATCATTGCAATCACGTACCTGTGACTTAATAATTGACTCTGAGGGCACTATCTCCAACAATCTCCCACTTGCACTCAAGGCTAATTATTGCGATGTCGCATACTTACAGCCCGTGTGATACCGAACACCCAACTCCTCTACTAGTCAGTCTCACAAAGCTCGTTTGCGAAACTATTGCGTTCGAGGAACAGCCTCAGTGAGTGGATCTGCTTTGTTGTTTCTTTCTATGTCTCTCTATATCTCAAGTTCGCGGAGAAAACCATCTCCCGAAAAGAGCAATACCTGTCTTAGAATGTGTCTGGATGTCTGATGGGACCTAGTTCATAAATGAACACCAAATCCAAACTTCTTAGACTGTATCGACAACTGAACTTAATCAGTGTCCCGCGCCATGCCTCCCTCAGTATTGCCTTGGATCACCTGTCCAAAATACTGCCCCTCATCAGAAGGAAAAATTATAACTCTGACAACCTCCTTGTCGTCCACGTCACCTTGGAAGCCTGGAATGATAACTGTTTCCCGAATGAGGCTGTCGTTATCATATCCCTAGAACATCCACTTATGTTCTAAAACTGCTTCCAACCGTTTCTCCAGGATTGGATTAATGTCAACTTATTGCATCTAGTGCAAGAACAACATCTGGTGTGGTACTTGACATCTCATGATTAACTCAATTGCCTGAGCAAGTGATCTGCCAATCATGCACATCCCTCTCCCCTTTAGTCTGTAAGACAGCTTTAGAGAGGGTGACTCCATCACCTGCAGGTACACTACCGTGCCAGGAGTCGTCCATTCTAAATACTCTTAGAATGCCGTCAAAGTACCCTGATTGGGAAACCACCCAAATCTAGATCTAAAACCATAGATCTAGTAACCAGTATGTCTGATATAAAATCCATTTCCTTTGTGGAGAAACCACTGTGTGACGACCAAAGTATAACCGATTGTAGTATAGGAGTCTCTTTTCCTACTCTGTGTATGTCATCCAAATACCAGGATATCACACCCTACTACCTTTTCAACAGATCCATCCCCTATTCTGATGAAGTCAAACCTATGACTGTCACGTCAGAAATAGATGATCTATCTCCGCTACTGGTGCTTCAGTCTATAAATAGACATAAGCTACCTGTCCACCAATGCTTCCGCTGCTCCCACTGACTACGACAACCCTCTGGCAGAGTCATATACACGTACACTTCTAAAGCTAGTTTAGAACGACGCTATACTCATCCTCCCGCCGGGTCTCGCAACCTGGAACAACAGCAATGGCAATTTTGGGTAAACAAGAACTTCCCTGTCACCGTCCTTGAGGCTACCGTAGTACCTCTCGGGTGTCTGAAGTTACCCACCTTATCTGCGGAGTGGCCAATGGAATGTCAAACCAGATTGAATCTTTAGGTTCCTTATCAAATCTTCAGTAATCGTTTGTGGTTCTGGAATCACTTCCAGTTCTACCATACTCCCACTACTGTTTTCTGAAAAAATCCATTTTTAATAAAACTGTGGCGAGTCTAGAACAATATCGCTATTGTTCATCCAGATGGTAGAAAGTCAACCCTCGTCATAGCCTGGGTCAACCCACAAACAGCCATTACAGAAACGTGCCTTGAGTTGTCCAGTGTCTGGTTTTAATCATAAACCGGACAACTCCCCGTACCTTAACATCGTTAAGATATGAACTGTTCTATATCCAATATAGAACCAGAGGCACTGATTTAATTGAACCAGATTCAAATCATGCAGCTGTCTCCAGTACATGTCAACTAAATGGAAGGAGGCCGATCAGCGTTACTCAACTTAGGAATGCTTCCAATTATAAGTAACCTGAAAGAGAAGCAATTTCTCTTAATCACTACTATCAACTGAATACCATATACAAGTATCTACATCTTCGATCACTTTGAAGAATCCCGATACTTGCTACACCTGGTTCTCTACTTTATTCAAATACCTATAACTTCTCAACATTCAGACCCTGTGTTTCCGTGAAACACCTGTCTAAAAACTAGAGAAGTCATAAGTAAACCGAATATAGTGCGAGGACCAACCCCTCTGTCCCGATGGACCCTGGACATCATACAATACTCTGTACAAGTCCCTTGAGTCTGATAACTCACTCACTGTGTGTCGTAGGTTGAAAACTGTACTTATGGTTAAGAAGAATTACACCGCTGTTTAATGCTCCTTACCTAACCATCCACTGATATAGGTAAATGTCGTGGACATAATTTCAAAAAGGTATATCTCACTCTATGAAAATAGACGTACAGATATATCAATTTGAAATTGGTGCATGACAGCGGATATTCAAAACCAAATATTTGCCGTCCGGCAACCAACCCAGGTGACTTCCTCAAATATCACCGATTACAACGAATCCCGATATAATGAGGATGATCACCTAATTCCCAATAACTTACTCCCACTCATCATCTGTAAAACCATACAGATGTGAGAATCGTACCTGGTAAATACATACCCTGGAGTAAGTATCTAATCGGGAAATCAGTTTTCTTTTAACAGTACACAGTGAAACTGAAACATTGAAATGTTTCGATGGGGTATCCCGGTATTCCTAGTAATGCCTCTTCCAGATTCACGACTGTAACTGTATATCTCTTTGCCACCTCTCCAAATCCCTTCATATGTCTTTAGTCATTACCTTCTGCACACCCCTTTAGGCCAAATGGTTTTCTTCCTTCCCTACCTTTCGGCACCAGCCTATGGTTTGGAAGAAGACTATCCAATAAGCATAATGGGTGTACTGTCCTAATCCTAGGAACACTCGCAATGCGAGAGAAGGTGAGGATAAAAGACAACCGAATGAACTTAATTCCTATTTCTCCTGAACCAGAATCCATCCCCGAACTGGAACAAGTTCCTTTCGAGTTCGTATATAACCATACGATGGAGTATCCAATAAACTGTGGATCTTCATAGTGATACGGAGTGTCCTGGAGAAATACAAAGGTGATGTGGGAGTGGTAACGAAATACCTGGTTTGGTCGTGAATATCAGTTGCAATTTACTTTGCCCTCTTACTAATCCCTTGTTTTGTCTTTACTTAATACCTTCTGTACACCACCGTTAGGCTAATTGGTTTTCTTCATTCCCTACCGGTCGGCACCTGCCTATGGTTTGGAAGAAGACTATCCAATTTGCGTAATAGGTGTACTATCTCCTAAACCAAGGAGTACTCGCAACTTGAGAGAAGGTAAAAGGAAAAGACAACTGAATAGTCCTATCCGTTTTCTCCAGAACCTGAAACCATCCTCGAATAAATCCCTTCGAGTTCGTATATAACCATACGATGGTTTTGTCCAATGGAAGTGGACGTTCGTAGTAATACGGGGTGTCCTGGAGAAATAGGTAAAAGTAGGAGTGGCAATGAGGTTCGCAACTCTGACAATCCAAAAGCCAGTGTTTAAGAAGGTTCGGTTAATTTGGTCACTGAGTCATAGTCTTAGGGTCGGGTCAATGGTCGCTGCCAAAGAGAGAGAGAAAAGAAACACTCAGCATGCACTCTAACCTAGATCAGAATGGTTACCAATTTATCTAATCTGGAAACCTCCCACTGTACCTCAAATTCTCCTCCAAACCTGAAAGAAGAATTAGTCGGGGTCACCCGAGGAGTAAACTAACTCATCAGTGGGAATCGGGATCCAACTATCATCGCATGACAACGTGACGGAATCCGCTCACGGTATCACACTCCAGAAGGTATGCGCATATCTGGCAAGTTTCAGTTCTTTTGAAACTCCCGATGTGATTTCTGCCCCATGCTCTTATGACCTTGACTTTGGCCAACATATCATAAGTCACATGTCAAGTTCTACCCGTCATTCTCCAGGTTAATTTGAATCCACCCGTACCTACCCTTGACTTTGGCCAAAATGGCAGTACGACTGTCCCAAACCAACGCATCTATCTATGCTGCATATGAATACCCAATAGCTACCAATCACTGTGCCTTGACTTTGGCCAACATACACAGCTTGAATACTATTGACCACCCATATGAAACGACGGAGGGCTACGAATGGTTTCTGGCGAAAACCTTTAACGTAAAGAACTTGATATCGTCGAAGGAACGGATAGCTTTTTGAAAATATAGTGACGAAAACCGTTGCTAAAGAGGTCACTCCCGGTGAAGGGATCTCGGCTCTTTCCCCGTAGAATGGGGTGCAGGATATTCCAACTGAATACCACGGTGCAAAGCAAAAGTAATCGGCTATAGTGAAGTTAATGCCCTGACGCAAACTTCTGTCCAAGGGGTCACTCCCGGTGAAGGGATCTCGGCCCTTGCCTCGTCGACTGAGGAGCAGGATATTCCAACTGAATACCACGATGCAAAACAAAAGTGAACGTCCTTGCAATAACAGCTTTTTGAAAAATGTTCCAACAACATCAGATTAGGTTTGTTTTTAACTTGCATTGATCCGAATCAATACAGTCCCATCAATTGATCACACCACAAAGAACGAAAATATACTGATGTACGTATATGCCATCCGCATTCGCCACTGGGTCCCGTCATTACCTGTTAAGTTAGCTAACTAACGACAGAGCGGGGACTGGACTAGCGCGGATGCAAAACATATACTACATCTACTAATATATATACCAATATATTATATTCGCTCAAGGCGTGATAAAATGCAACATCACAGAAAATGAACAGCATCACAGAAACAATACAGATATCTGGGATCCCCGGGTTTCACAGAGCCACTACTGAAACCCGACGTTCCCCTGGACGTGTGGATAGCCTGTGCAATGAAATCCTAGACCCCTACGGGCGCGGCAAGTCACCCGCCAAAACCTGAAGCGAGGCAGCCCCCTTCAGCACCGTGAATGGACCACCCAGCACTTCACGGAATCCGGTAACTTGGGCACCCCTCCTGGGTCAACCTGTACCCCCTACGAGTGCGGCGAATAGCCCGCCAATTCTAGAGTGAAGCCCCCTCCGTCTCAATGCCATGAGATGCGGGCTTGTTGCCCTCTAGAACCCGGCTATCCGTGCACCCCTCCGCGGGGCAATCCTAGTACAGAAAGTAAAATATACATACAACGGGTACATCGACCGCAACCAGGTCGTGCCCCAAAATAATAATACAATCAGGCAGTGACGGCAGTCCACATGTCGGACGCTCGCCCCGTAATATCAAATGTACATAATACAACCACAACTGTACTAGCATTGCATCCAGGCTATCCCCCACGACCGATCCGCAACATCACAGCAAAAACAGAACATCAACGTGAAAGTCACGTTCGCAAATCCGTCTAACCGGGCTATAGCAGTTAGACCGGATTTACCGATCAAGTGACATTCACGGTCGCAGATATAATGTAAATACTGTGAAATAATGTGTTTAAAATATCCGATCGATCAAACTTTAACAAGTGGGCCCCCAAGTACTACTGTAGCACATCAAGAAATTCTGGGCCCAAAATTAATATTCCAAAACCCCAATTTTAATCCCAGAAAGATACTGTAGAAATTTGGTGCAGGGAACCCAACAGTGTGCGGCGGTACCGCGGCCCAAAGGGGTGTTTGGCCGCGGTTCAGCGCTCCTACTGTGGAGTTGTTGCATCGAATTTTTACAGAACTCTTATAATCTCCAGTACATCAATTTTATACAACCTGAAAATATTTTGGAGACCAAAAAATTTCAACAGAAAACTGATGCAAGCAAAAATGCGGATTTCGGAATTTTGGTCGATCGGAAATGCAAAACACATTAAACCAAGCTAGACTAAGTTAATGGCGAGGCTCTGATACCACTGTAAGTGCACGGCGGCGCCCCGGCCGTCAGTCCGACGGCCAAATACGGAAGCGGTGATAAACTTAAATTTTTCTTGAACTGGCAAACCGCCGCGCACTAACACCCGGATCGAACCACTAACTAGTCCTAGCTATCTACAAGAAAGGGAAGAGAGATATACCGACAGATCCGAGTCCTCCGGTCTTCTCGTCGTCGTCCCAATCTCCTGCGGAATGTCCCGTCTCCTCCTCGTCGCCGGAAGTGCACCACATCGCCTACTTCTTTTACGGGCTCCCACCTCAATGCCGAGGCAACTCGGGCACGAAACTGGCTAGTCGACGTGCCCAAGATTCGATGTAGAATGTGTAGTGAGCCATGTCTCATTTTGGGGTTGTGGAATTGCCATATGGTGGAGATATTGATACAAGCTTTTGGAGGAGGAGCTAATATGATTTTTGCCAAGCCAAATGAGTGTAAATCCCTCTTGCAAAATTTTGGACAGCCCCCACACATATGTGGCCGGCCATGGCATGAAGAGGGAGAGAGAGTGTGTAGTGTAAAAAGAATGAGGGAGGTTCACACACAATAATACAAGTGAGAGAGGTCAAAAATGATATCATGAAAGGAAATGATTATCAACAAAGCCATACTCCACCAACCTCATCATCACAACAAAGGTCAAGCCATCATGACACTATCATGAAGCAAAAAGTCAAGCAAGGTCAAAGGATGGTGCACCATCATGATACAACAAAAATGCAAAGACCCCCTCCACAATTGCTTATTTGCACAAATGCAAATAAGCCCTCCTCCACCAATCTTCGGCCATTGAAAGATACAAATGAGAATGGCCGAAACGGAAAGCAAACTGGCAACTCCAGAAAACTGGTCCCGTAATAAATTACAGGAAAACCCCGATACTGTGCATACACACCCGCATTTGTATTCCGACCGAAATACAAATGCAATGAGACAAAATCTACACTGTACTATACTAGGATCCGGTTTAAACCAAAACCGGCTAGTAATATCCGTTCGATCCTGATCCGTGCAATACCGCACGTATCTGATCGAACCCTGCCATATATCCATACGGCCTATAGTACAAACTGTCCGATCCTGATCCGTGCAATACCGCACGTATCTGATCGGACCTTGCCATATCTCCATACGGCCTCTACAACCTTTCGCCCGAAAGCTGAGTAACAGAATGTGGGGGACTCTAAAGACTCGTCAACACCATGGTTGTGGATTTAACCACTAGCACGTCAGAGGTATAAGCCAATACGTAACGGGCTACCAGGTATTGACTAAAAGGGATGTCTGTGAGCGAACTCAGCCTGACAACCCTACTGAGCCTGTCAGTGACAATATCTGTACAGTCCGGTCCGTTCGTCTATGAGCATCGCATGGCGGGCCTAGGGGGTTGGTAAAAGTCAGACCCCCAAAAGCGGTACAAGTCGTGTCGGAGTGTAGCCCAGAACACCCTGAGATACTACTGGAATACCTACCAGTAAATCTCCTTGCCTCGGCCGAGGGCTTCGTGTAATGGCTCTCCTAGACACAGCACGACCTCACCCCCAATACCGGGAGAGACGAACCCCTGAAGATACGCTCACTGCCTCCATGTGGCTCGGGACTGTACCCAACTAAAACCTGTTTGCACGACTCCTTTGAGCCGTGGTAGGGTAGTAATCAAAGTACAGTGGGAACTCACACGAGACAAATGACGATCCCCAGGTCGATGAACTAACCTGCACACATGTCACCAGGGAACTGCCATCTGACGTCTGGTATATGACCAACTAGCATGTTCCCGGCGAGTCCTGTCCGGTGTACTCATAACCCAATGAGCACCTGTATACATCTTAGGTGATCCAACTGACACCAGTGGCTTGTGAGACCGGCCACCGCCCCTCGTCGGGGTCTCGACTGTATACACTAGTCTACTCTGGAGTATCGATGCCCTGTCTCGAAACTCACACGACTAGGGACCAATTAAGGATTTGCTTATAGACTACCAGCTCCCACTTATATGATCGCCCTCATACTGCTGGTGGTCAAGCAAGAATCCTAGGGGCTCTACCAACGTGTAATAGCGACCTGTAAGGTCACCTCAAACAGTACACGATGATAAAGATAAACCAGATAGCATACTATCATCTCGAGTAAGACTGTCCTACCGGGATAGGTCTTCCATCAATCATTGCAATCACGTACCTGTGACCTAATAATTGACTCTGAGGGCACTATCTCCAACACATAGTCCATGGGTTTTAAAGGACCCCACAGTCCGAGGTTAAGGACATCATAGTCCATGGGTTTTAAAGGACCCCACAGTCCGAGATTAAGGACATCATAGTCCATGGGCTTAAGGACCCAACAGTCCAGTTTAAAGACGTCATAGTCTATGAAATGTATGGTTGCCGGGACCCGTCACCTCTCTGAAGACGTTGAAGGATTACAACAACATATATCAGAGGGGTTCAGAGATGTACCCTTGAACCAATTTTGGTCAGTAGATCTGTAGTCCAGTTTGAGACTAAGGTCTGTTAAAATATTTATGAGCAGATGGGCTCAATTAATATGAGTTGAGGACTTATGGCCAACTTGGGCTAAGTCCAATGTTTAACATTTATCTTGGGCTGTTGAGCCTTTATTTGGGCTTGGCCCTGACAGTGTTTTTGTCTTTTACTGAACGCTGAGCGTTCCTCATAGCCTTGGGCTTATTAAAGAACAATTTGTGTTCTATCAGCGCAACATGTGGTGCGCTTGGCGCTTTGTGCCAATCAAAGAGCGCAGTGCGCTTTTGCCGAATAGCGCACACATGAGGGACACGTGTCGCGCTTGGCGCTGAGCGCTAAATGATGGGCGCATTGCGCCAGTTTATGAGCGCAGAGCGCTAATTTATGAGCGCATTGCACTATTAGTTCAGTGGCACACACGTGATTGACACGTGGTGCGCCTGGCGCTGAGCGCCAACCCATGAGCGCAGTGCGCTATTTCAAGAGCGCAGTGTGCTAACCGTTAAGTGGCGCACGCGTGCGGGACACGTGTCGCGCTCTGTGCTGAGCGCCAGTCTAAGAGCGCAGAGGCGCAGTTCAAGAGCGCAAAGCTCAGTTCCAGAGCGCAAAGCATATATGATCAATTTTGTGATCCAAAAAGAGACATTGTCTCAAGATTCTAAGAGCAATTTTTTTTCAATCTCTTATGTTGATGAAAGGCTTTGCCTTTGTGGATCTATAATCTGTGAGGAAGTAGTAAATTCTTCTTTTATTTTATGATGAGATCTTTTGATCTCTGTTTTCCCAATCAAAGCAAAGCTCTGTTCAAATTCCAAGATTTGAAATGAAACGACGCTTCTGTTTCTCCCAATCAGAGCAAAGCTCTGTTTTAATATTCAAAATTTAAAAATTGAAGCAACGCTTCAGATCCAGCGCTAGGCGCGCTGCGCGCCACGTGTCAAACACAGATATGTTAGCGCCAGGTGCGCTGCGCCCTAGGCAGCGCACCCCCAATCAGAGCAAAACCCTGTTTTAAAATTCAAAATTCAAATTTTGAAGCAACGCTTCATATCCAGCGTTAGGCGCGCTGCGCGCCACGTGTCAAACACGGTGCGCTAGGCGCGCTGCGCGCCACATGTCAAACACGGTGCGCTAGCGCAGGCTGCGCTGCGCTCTGCGCTGTACGCCACGTGTCAAACATAGGTGCGCTAGCGCTGGAATTAAAAATTCTCCACCGTTAGATCAAAAGATCTAATAATGATAAATCATTAATTAATCAGAATTAAAATTATGCATGGAAAGATTTCTCAATCTTAATAAAACAAGAAGATTATCTTTTGTAAAACGAGAGCCCTAGGATCAAAGATCCAATGGTGGGGAAACATCCCCAAATCAATCAGAGAAAGATCTCTTTAGCTGATTTAACAAATCAATTTGCCCTATATAAAAGCCCCAAGACTTCAAGTCTGATATAGAGAAACCCCCCTACAAATTTTGAGAAAACTCAAAGAAAGAAAAAGCAAGCTTTTAGCATAAGAAGATCATTTCTTCAAGGTAAAGAATATGAACTATGAACACAGAGATGAAATCATCTCATGAAAAGAAGAACTATCTTCTAAAAAAGATCATAGATCTAAAAAAGACCAAGGTCTTTCATAAAAGAGATCAATAGATCTCATCAAATAATAAAGAAGAACATATTATTCATATAGATCATTGATCTACAAAGGCAAGCCCTGTCAAAAAGAAGAACTATTGTTCTTGAGACAAAGCCTCCTTTAAAAAGAACATAAACTTGTTCTCTGATCATAAATTTGATTAGGTGCGCTTTGCGCTATTGAAAAGTGCCTTGCACTCATGAATTGCGCTTTTGCGCTCCTGAACCGGCGCTCAGCGCCAAAACATGCCACGTGTCAACCACGTATACGACTTGCGCTTTGCGCTTCTGAAACAGCGTACTGCGCTCAGCGCAAAGCGCGCCACATGTCACTCACTGGTGTGCCAACAAACTAGCGCAACGCGCTCATAAATTAAAAGCGCAATGCGCTTATAAACTGGCGCTTAGCGCTAAGCGCGACACGTGTTCTCTTCGTGTGCGCTACTTGGCAGAAGCGCAATGCTCTCTTTAATTGGCGCAAAGCGCCTGGCGCGCCACGTGGCGCGCTGTCAGAACACACATTGTTCTGATGAATACTATGCATTCAATACAAGACAAAAATTGTCAGGACCAAATGCTCGGCATTATTAAAAGGGCCAAGCCCAAGTAAAGGCTCAACAGCCCAGAACAAGAAAATGTTAAACATTTTAATCTTATTGGACTTAACCCAATATTGGCCATAAGTCCTCAACTTATATTGAACTGAGCCCATCTGCTCACGAATATTCAACAGATCTTAGTCCCAAACTGGGATACAGATCTTCCAATCGATTCACACCGGTTCGAGGGTACATCTCTTTACTCCTCTGATATCTGTCGTTGTAATCCTTCAACGTCTTCAGAGAGGTGACGGGTCCCACAACCACACATTTCATAGACTATGACGTCTTTAAACTACGGACTGTGGGGTCCTTAAACTCATGGACTATGATGTCCTTAAACTTCATAGACTACGATATCCTTAATCTCGGACTGTGGGGTCCCTGTAAACCCACGGACTACGATGTCCTTAACCTCGGACTGTGGGGTCCCTTTAAACCCACAGACTACAATGTCCTTAACCTGGACCGTAATGTCCTTAAACTAACGTTGGACCGTAATGTCCTTAAACTAACGTTGGACCGTAATGTCCTTAAACTAACTGACCGCAATGTCCCTAAACTAAACAATAAAGTCTAATTGCTCTTTTGTTGGATCTAAATGATCCCGTTAAGTTGATCTTAGTCTAAAAATTAGATTAACGTATCCTTAACAAACGTTTAAGTTGATCTTAGTCTCAAATGAGGCTAACGTATCCTTAAACCCAAACCAAAACCCAAATCTAAGAATATACGGATTTGGACTAATCCACGCCTTATGGGTGACAACATAAATTAGTCTCCGTATAAAATCCATGAGCAACCAAAAACAAAATAAACACCCACGACACGAAGTGACCATCTGGAGAAGGAGAAAGTTGTTACCGCGATGCGGTAGCGTAATTAACTGTAGGGGCTTGCGTCTTCAGGGAAGAGCGTCCCCACAATAAAAAAACCCCTCAAAACGAGGGGGAATCTGACGAAATCTGCTACATCGGCCGCATCCGTTTAAACCTTCGATACATAGTGTCATAAATCAACTTGGAATCTTCGGAGAAGTGGATGGATAGCACCTATTAGCATCTGCCCCGAAATTCAGGCAAGACGTTTATCGCGTCTCCGATTTTCGGCAGGGAACAGATTCTGGCACGCCCGGTGGGACCTTTTCCTCTTTCCACTCCACACTTCGTGTGTCGTGTTCGCGAACAAATCGCGGTTTTCTAATGGTTGCCCTCGGATTCGAGGTACTAAGATTCTGGCATACCCGAAAGCGAAGGATCAATGGCGTCCACTTGCACGAAGTGTTCCAGTTGCAATTGCAACTCGCATTCCGCCTCATCTGGAGGCATAGCTTACGGTCCCCAAGCGGCCTCCCTGTTCACAATGCCAGTGGACCAGGTGACTCAGGCCACCACTGGGTTGTTTTTCGGGACCATGCTCCCACCGATGAGCTTCAGCGCCCCTATACCATCGCAAGAAGCTCCCAAGAAGTCGGTCTTCGATCAGCTTGCAACTACACGACCCCCCTCAACGGGAGCTCCAGCGCCTCAGCCTTCGCCAGATTGGGCCAAAGATCATGCGGGCCTATGATGAAGCCTGCAGTTCCAGAAAAGGTTATTCCGAAGAGGATAGCCATCTCTGCTCCCGAAGTCGTCAAGGCGGTTTCTCCTGCCAAAGGGTCGGTCTTTACAAGACTGATTGTGCCGGCTCCCACTCCGGCTCCCGTCCCTGCTCCAAAGTCTGTCTTTGACAGATTAGATACTGCTACTCAACGGACATCAGTCTTCAAGAGGCTGACGCCGGCAATAGCCCATCTCCAAAACAGGGGCACGACGAAGCCATCCCCATCGCTGAATCAATCCCAGCAGCTCGGCACGCTCGACGTCGCCACTGGCGCCGAGTAATGAAAGCTGGGGGCAACTCCCCTTCTGGGCTAACTCCACCAGCCCCAACGGTGGAAGTCAATGCCGCTGTTCCAACCGGGAACGGCTTTGAATTGCTGAACAAGGTGCGCAGGAACTCTCCTACTGCCGTACTGAAAAGATCTCCTCCACCTATGGAGAATGTTACAGAAACAAAGCCGGAGCAACCCCCTCAGCGGCTATCCTCCAAAGTTTACAAAGTCTGGCGACGGGTCCAGGAGTCGGTGATTGATCAAGACTATCCTCGCCGACAGAAAAAGCTGAAGGTTCAACAGGAAGAGAACCATCCTGTCAAGCCACAAAGGACGGCAACTACCTGGGTGCCCGCTGCAATGGCCCCCTCAACGTCAACTGCTCAAAAGAGAAGGAGGCCAAAGAAAGCCCATGTAACTACGGCAGACCACAGGGATGCTGAGCCCAAATGCCCCAAGTCTGGGGGCATAAAGGTGCATACTGTTTACATGGCTTCCGAAAAAGAGGAAAGCCGCGCTTCGACGGATCACCGACCGCTCACCTGATCCGTGACAAAAGCCCAGGAGCAGCAGCAGAAGCTTCAGGAAATGCTGGCGCAAATGGCCGCACTCACCGAGCCAAAAGAAAGCCCGGAGGCGTCATCAGAGCAGCGTCACGAACAAGAAACCGATGCTGACTTCCTACGCAGAGTCCTCGAAACAGAGAAGCAGCAGAACAAGCTGCCAATATAAAACGAATGGCACTTCTCTTTCAAAACATGGTCGGGATAATGTTACAGCCGGATCCTCCAGCTGAAGACCCTCCGATCATTATTGAAGACGACAGATGGGAGACATCGAACCCTCCTCCGGCTCTTTCAGCGGCCAAAGAGGAAACCATTTCCAAGGCCGCTCTGGATGACTATATTGCTCAGCAAATACGAGCTCACCAGGCGAATGAAGCGGCCGGCCAAGTCGTTAAAACTGGGCGACCATATCCAGGTTGGTATGACCAAATAAAGTACCCGCCGGGATATACGATCCCTAAATTTCATGTATACAAAGGGACAGGCAATCCCCACCAGCATGTCGCCCAGTTCAGGGCTCTATGTGGCAACAACGGAGGTGATGATAAATTGCTACTTCGCCAATTCATTGGTAGCTTGTCGGAAACGGCGTTCGAATGGTACTTTGAACTCCCGAACGACTCCGTCAAGACTTTTGCGGAAATGGAGCTATTATTCACTCAGCGATTCGCGAGTGCTAGTGAACGCACCCCAATAACGACATTGATCAATGCCAGGGTGAAGCCAGGCGAGACGTAGGTTCAATACGCAATCCGATGGCGGAATCTGTGGTCGAAATGCGAACAGCGGATCGAAGAAGCACCGGCGGTGGGTATGTTCGTGGGCACCGTGGACCCTCATGCAACTATTTCACAATTCATGATGTTCTTTAAGCCGACCACGTTCCAAGCCTTGATCGACAAACTGGCCCAAATGGACCAGATGGGTCATAGACCGTCTCCTCCAAAGCCGGACTCTCGAAATGAGAAGGGAAAGGGGAAAGCGATCGTCGTCGCCAATGCTCAACAGCAGCCCGGTGGCCCGAGACCGGTTGATCGCCAAAATAACAGAACTCGATCTCTCGAAGATAAAATGAGGCGCCCTTACTCGTTCCCTCGAGACAAGATGAAGAGGTTATTCGAGCTTGCACTGCGCAACAGGCTCATCAATCTACCGAAGCCAAGACGCCCAGCGCAACCAAGCGACGCTAGCAATCCTAACTATTGCCCTTACCACCGAATGTTGGGCCATCCGATTGAGGATTGTTACATCTTCAAAAGCTGGATAGAAAATCAATACCAGCAGGGCAAATTCGTATTATCTAAGAATTGGAAGGTGAACCCGCTTCGGCCACACACTCCCAAGAATACGGATACACCGGGGGCATCATGCTCTTTCGTAGAAGAAGCTCCATGGGAGGTTGCTCTTTCAGCCAAGACGAAAAGAATGCTGAAGGATCTCTACACATGTCCGGCAATTAGGTGGAAGAATCCACTGGAATCTGAGATCATCGAGGGGATGCTGAGGCCGCGCCCAACTCCAAAGATTGGTGGCGATAGCCGAAGCGCTCACACCCAGCCGTCGAAATCTTCGAAAAAGAAGAAGAAATCCAAGAAGCCCGTGAAGCCTGGCGACAAGGGCACGGACCTGCAAAAGCAGATTAACGCGCTGGAAGAGTATAACCAGAAAGCGCGGACTCCAGTCACACTTCAAAAGTTTCTCCGCCACGTCCTTGAGGACGAGGATGACGATAATGGAGAAGACTCGTCGGATGAATCCGAAGATTACGTGGCAAGTTGCCATGTGATCTCTCACTCGTCGATAGACGACGAAGAAGCTCCTTGCACCGAAAAGCTGGGGGCAGATCCTGAGCCGGAACTTCTGGAGCCGTCAGACGAAATGATTGATGCATTCCTGAACGAAGCTCTTCTGAAAAGTAAAGCTGCTCGAGAGCGTGAGATGGCCATATTTGAAAAGGCCAAACGCCGGCGACTAGACGAAAGGGTCGAAACACTCTCACCAGATCAAAGTACCTCCGTTGCAAATAAAAGCAAGTTCAAGACGAGGAAAAGGTTCGCCAAAGCCATATCGATGGGAATGAAGCTGCCATCCCCCGAAGCAAACGCCCTTGGTGAAGCAGAAACACATCCTAGCTACTGCTTATATCATCGAAAGATTTCGCACCCCACCGAAGAGTGCGATGCTTTTAAAAGATGGTGGCAGGGATATGTTGCTCGCCGGCAACATTTTAAGCGGATGAAACGCAAAACTCGTTGGGAGCAAAGAAGTATGACCGAGGAGCATAAAAGAACTATCGACAACTGTCGCGTGGTCAAAGCCGGGGGATCGCAAGTTCTCACCTTCGGGAGCGACTCCGACGAAGAAATGACTCTTGGCCCTCTCTTTAAGGAGTCCACCTTGAGAAAAAAGGAAAAGCCGACGACCTGTGAAAATATTCAGCTGCGCAATCGTACGCTGCCCGAAAAGAATCTTGGGCCTTCGAACAGTGGTTCAAATAGAAAAGATAAGGGAAAAGAAAAGGTCCCTGAGGATATCATCCTTGATGACCAAGCCGTCGAAAAGCTGACAGCCAAGGACCCGCCAAAGAAAAGTAAAGTGGACTACAACGTTCTCGCACACTTGAAGAAGATACCCTCACAGTTCAGTATTCTCGACGCCCTTCTGCTATCCAAAGAGGCGAGTGATTCTTTAATCAAGGCACTGCAGGAACCCGAGCAATTCCAAACTTTCCTCACCGAAGAAAAGATGAAGGACGAGCTGGAAGAAGCACACACAGCCGATATCACCTTTGGCGATGAAGATCTCCTCCTTGGGACATGCGAGCACAACCGCCCCCTATATGTCTCCGGATACTGTCATGACATCAAGATAGGTAAAATCTTGGTCGATAATGGGTCCTTCGTCAATCTCCTTAACGTAAGGGTGTTAAAAGAAATCTGCATGAGCGTTTAACACCTCGCTCGCGATAAAATCACCATCTCCGGATTTGGCTCCCAGTCATCACGGACGCTTGGGTCTATGATATTGACGTTACGCTTTGGGATGCTCGTCAGTGATATCAAGTTCCACGTCATTGACGCCAAGACATGCTACAATGCTTTGCTCGGCAGGCCCTGGTTATATGAGTACAACATTATCCCTTCTACACAACATCAGTGTATGAAGTATTTCAAGGATGGTCTCGAGTATACTGTGACAGGAGAGCTAAACCCATTCTCCATGAACGAAGTCCGCAAATACGAAGATGCAAAATACTTCTTACCAGATTTTGAGGACACGGAAAGATGTCACAAACCGAAGAACAAAGCTATCACCACCATTCCGGTCTTCGGGAGTGATACCGAGGAGGAAGATGAGATAGTTTACTCAGGTCCGTCCCAGTGCAACAAGCCGGGACCGTCCACTCCTATGTTGATCTTCGGCAGCAACTCGGAAGATGAGGTCAATGCCATATTCTCTGTTCGGCCATCCATACAAACCTTCGCTGATGAAGAGCAAAGTTTGCAAGTTACCATGGTTCCGCCAAAGTATCATAAAGAGCTAGACGCGCTTGATACCTACAGTGTGGAAGAACTGCACACGTTCTATGTCCCTCCCAGGCGAGAAGATGAAAAGGCAATCCTATTCCACCGATCCGGGGAAACCAAAGTGGAGAAAGAAATCTGGCATGGCGTGGATTCTACACTCGACAGGCTCCTGCCCATCCGTTTGTCCAGATATTACACGAACGAACTAAAGAGACTCTTGAGACGCCAAGGTGTACCCCTTAAGCAAACTGCGCGACAAGCACGGTTCTATAACAGGATCTGGAACGTTCCCGAAACTCAACGAAAGTTGCCCAACGGGAGAATGAAAACGACCGGGCTTGGGTATATTCAATCCAAGAAACGGGAGTTACTCCGCGACTGCTACGTCGTACATGACTTTGATAAAGAGGGAGATGCTCTATGGGAAGATGCTAACCCTGAACCAGAAAGAGCTCCCGCCTTGAAAATGCCCAGTCCGTCGTTCGAAGAATAAATGGACAAGCTTATAAGGGAAGCGGGCCAAAAGGTTCGAGACGACCATAATCGCGAAATGGCCATCTACGAGAAAGCCAGGACGCAACGCCTCCTTCAACAGGCTGCGAAAAATGAAAATGCTCCTCCTTGTCAACCCGTTGTACAAAAAGCCCGACGCAGAGGCAAAAATAAATCAAAGAACGGGAAAGGCGTTCGACAACGACAAAGCGGGACAAAGAAGCCCTGCGATCGAAAATCGAGCAACCATGATTCGTCTCTTATAAAGAAGATGGGTCGAGAATATTCTTTTCCTCAAGACAAGACAAAGAAGATATTCGATCTTGTCATGAAACACCAGATGATGACACTTCTGGAGTCCAAGCATCCCGAACAAGCAGGCGAAGTCTCTCACCCGGACTATTGCTCCTATCACAGGGCAATAGGACATCCTCTCGAAGACTGCTTCACCTTCAAGAACTGGGTCGAAGACCAGTATCAGCAAGGCAGGTTCGCTCTATCCAGCAGGCGGAGGGTAACCCCGCCGCAGAAACATGAATCCAAAGCCGTGAAAGTAGAACCAGATCAACATCGATCTCGGAAGCGATCTCGTACTTGTCATATGATAATGTTGTCAGAAGAAGAGCCCGAGAATATGGATGACCTCCCCCGGTGTTTCGAAAACGATGATAACGAGGTAATTTCAGAGTTTCCACCGGCACCAAAGGAGCTGGAAGATGGGATACATACTACAGCAGATAACCTCAAGAAAATTGATTTGGGGACGGCAAGTGACCCGTGGCCGACGTTCGTCAGTGAGCTGTTGTCTGAAGAAAAGGTGGCTATGCTAAAGGACGTGCTCATGCAGCATAAAGAATGCTTCGTATGGAACTATTCCGAGATGCCAGGACTAGATCCAGAGATTGCTGTACACAAATTGGCGATATCCCCGGACGTCAAGCCGATCAAACAGGAACCGAGGAGAATGCGGCTCGAGCTTGAGATGAGCATCAACGCCGAGGTCAAGAAACTAATCGACTCCGGTTTCATCTAGGAAGTTCAGTATCCTGACTGGATCGCCAACATTGTCCCGGTAATGAAGAAGAATGGGACGGTGCACATATGTGTGGACTTTCGGGATCTCAACAAAGCTTGCCCGAAGGACGACTTCCCAGTACCGGTCACCGAGCTGATGATAGACAATACGTCCACTCATGAAATTTTCTCCTTCATGAACGGCTCGTCAGGATACAATCAGATAAAGATGCATCCCGAGGACTAGAAGCACACCGCTTTCCGGACCCCTTTGGGAATATTCTGCTACAAGGTGATGCCCTTCGGTCTAAAGAACGCCCGCGCCACCTATCAGAGGGCCATGACGAAAATTTTCGATGACCTCATACATGAAATTGTCGAATGCTATATCGACGACCTCGTGGTTAAAAGCAAATCATATGAGGAATATTTAGAGCATCTGAAGATCGTGTTTCACCGCCTTCGGCAATACAACTTGAAGATGAACCCTCTTAAATGTGCGTTCGGAGTTTCCTCGGGCAAATTTCTAGTATTCATCGTCCGACACGGAGGCATCGAGATAGATCCATCAAAGATCAAGGCGATTATGGAAATGCCCCCACCAAAAACTCTCAAACAGTTGCGGTCTCTTCAAGGAAAGCTCGCGTATATCCGGCGATTTATAGCCAATCTCTCCGGCAAGTGCCGCCCCTACAGACACTTAATGAAGAAGGGAACTCCGTTCATCTGGGATCACAAATGCCAAAGCGCACTGGATGAAATCAAGCAATACTTGCAGAATCCACCAGTACTGGCCGCTCCCGTTAAAGGAAAACCTCTCGTCCTATATACGACAGCCCTCGAAGGTTCCTTAAGCGCGCTATGGGCACAAGAGAACGACCAAGGGAAAGAAAGAGCTCTCTACTATTTGAGTCGAGTTCTCCTAGGAGCAGAAAGCAAATACTCTCCTATTGAAAAACACTGCCTAGTGTTGATCTTCGCAATAACGAAGCTCAGACACTATACGTTGGCACATGAGGTCCATCTCATATCAAAAGTGGATCCTCTCAAGTATTTGATGTCGAAGGCCATACTAAAAGGGCGGCTTGCTAAATGGGCCCTGCTCTTAATGGAGTTCTCGATAACTTATCGGCCTCTTAAGGCAGTGAAAGGCCAGGCCATCGCCGATTTTCTCGCTGAGCATCCGATACCTGCTGACTCCCCCTTGAACTGCGAATTGCCAGACGAACATGTGTTTGATACGATCGACAGGGATGATATCCGATGGGAACTCTACTTCGATGGAGCGTCTTCCATGAAGAAGCGCAAACAAAACACCCCCATAATCAAATCAGGGGTAGGCCTCATCTTCGTGGCTCCACAGGGAGGGATAATGCGCTTCGCCTTCTCCTTAACAGAGCCGAGAACGAACAACGAGGCCGAATATGAAGCTTTGATAGCAGGTCTCGAGATCGCTATCGACATGGGAATCGAAAACCTCCTCATATACGGAGACTCCCAACTGGTCGTTAGTCAAGTAAACGGCGACTATCAAACGTGCAAGCCAGAACTGGTGAAGTACGGCGGGAGAGTACAACAGTTGCTGACTCAAATCCCTTCCTACTCCTTGGAAAGCATACCGCGTACGGAAAATAGCAAAGCGGATGCACTAGCCAAGCTCGCTAAAGAACTGGCTGACGAAAACCTCGATGACGTGAGGATCATTGTGCAAAGCCGTCGGGTTCTTGCACCGGCAGAAATATCTCTAGAGTCGTCCGAAGAAAAAGGGGCGACCGAGCAAGTGGCTCTGCAAGTAAAAGACCAGGAAAAGGTTGAGGATTGGAGAGAAGTTTTTATAGACTACCTCAAATCCCGTCGAACACCTGAAGATGCGTTCTCAAAACATCAGCTCATGAAGCGAGCTCTATCTTTTGCTTTCGTCAATGATACTCTGTATAAGAGATCATTTGATTCTCTGTGGCTAAGATGCCTGGGACCTGAAGAGGTGAAGAGAGTCGTCCGAGAAACTCACGACGGACTCTGCGGTTCTCACCAAGCCGGGCCGAAGATGAAGCTGAAGATCAAACAGATGGGTTATTATTAGCCCACGATGATCCAAGACTACCTCGAATACGCGAAGCAGTGCCACGCGTGCCAGATTCACGGAGACTTCATCCATCAGCATCCAAATCCACTACATCCAACAGTGGCTAGCTGGCCGTTCGAAATGTGGGGGACTGACATAATCGGCCCCATCGAACCAGCATCGGCCAGAGGACATCGACTCATTTTGGCGACAACTGATTACTTCTCCAAATGGGCAGAAGCAGTACCGCTGAGGGAAGTGAAGACGGAAAATATCCTCCATTTCATCAAGACACATGTCATTTATCGGTTTGGCACTCCGAGACGGATCATCTCCGATAACGGGCCAGCCTATAGAAGCCACAAGATCAGCCGCTTCGTACAACAGCATAACATAGACTGGAGATACTCCTCAGTCTATAATCCCCGAGCTAACGGTCTAGCTGAGGCTTTTAACAAGACCTTGACAAAGATCGTGAAAAATACGGTGTCTCGAAATAAGAAGGACTGGCACGAGAGACTCCATGAAGCTCTCTGGGCATATCGGACTACGTTCAAAACAGCCACGAACACAATGCCGTACGCATTGGTATTCGGTACAGAGGCGGTACTCCCCCTCGAGATAGAGTTACCCTCTCTACGAATGGCAGTTCACTACGAGCTGACGGACAAAGAAAAGCTCACCTTCAGCTCGAGGAACTTGATGCCCTCGACGAAACCTGGCTCATAGCGCAACAAAATCTATAGGCTTATAAAGCAAAGATGACGCGCTCATACGAAAGACTGACTAGGCCGAGAACATTCCGCCAAGGCGAACTCGTGCTAGTGGTCAAAAGACCTATGATCCCCAATCGTGCCAAACGGGGGAAATTCGAGCCGAACTATGAAGGCCTGTATATCATAGACAAGGTCTACCAGGGTGGGGCCTACCTACTCCTGGACATGCATGGCGAAAGACCCTTCAGGCCAATAAATGGTCGCTTCCTGAAGAAATACTACACTTGACGAGTCACGGACTAGGTCAATGATAGATGACGACGACTATGTCCGCTCGCTATCTTCCTAAGCCTAAACTCTGTAAGTAGTAGCCGGCCTCCTTTTCGCGGACCGAAATGTCCTAAAACTAACAACGGACCGAAACGTCCTTAAACTAACAACGGACCGAAATGTTCTAAAACTAACGGACCGAAACGTCCTTAAACTAACAACGGACCGAAACGTCCTAAAACTAACAACGAACCGAAACGTCCTAAAACTAACAACGGACCGAAACGTCCTAAAACTAGCTGTTGACCGAGACGTCGATAAACTACTGTGGATTGCAACATCTCAATGCTGATACAAAAAAAAGAATAAAAGAATAAAAGACAGAAAGAAAAAGAAAACGGTATGTCCATAAGCAAAATGGACATGGATGAAAACCCGAAAGGGCTCCGTGAGTAAAAACAGCAGGGCTACCGGCGAGTTTTGTGGAAACCCGAAAGGGCGTAATCTCGTTAAAAGACACTTGCAAGGTCCTCTCGACCTTGTGAGGAGAAACCACCTGCGTAAGATCCTTACGACTCACAAGGGAACACACTTAGGGATCCCCATGATCCCTAAGGAGAAAATACACTTACGAGATCCTCACGACTCGTAAAGAGAACCCTCTTATGAGACTCTCACGGCTCATAAGATTTGAAAGTCTTAAGCTATAGGGATCTGAACCTATTCTTAAGCAGCCACCACAACCTCCAATGCTGCCCTACAAGCGGTTCGGTATTAACCCTTGTATACAATCCACGGGCGCGAATAAACATTTCCCTAACAAAGTCACATCCGTGACTAGGGATATGTTCGCACGGTGAACCCCCTTGTAAGCCCTCTCGACTTATAAGGAGAAAACACTCTTGTAAAATCCTTACGACTTATAAGAGATCATACACTTAGAAATCCTCACGATTCCTAAGGAGAAAACGCACCTACGAGATCCTCACGACTCGCAGGGAGAAATACCTTTATGAGACCCTTACAGCTCATGAAGTCAAAAGCCTTAGTCGACAGGATCCTAACCCTGTTCGCTAAGCCACATTTGTTCGATATCGACAGAGGCAAATGATGATTCGCTCCTGGCAATATCCCAGTTATAGCAATGTTGATGCCAAAATCGGTGTCTAATTCCAAGCTTGCAGCAAGAAGCTATCAAGCCACACATGCATACGAAATAGCCGAAATGATGGGGCAACTTGCAACAATCAGCAAGTAAAAATGTATGCATGCAAAATAGCCGAAATGATTGGGCAACTCGCAATAAAAACCAGCGAGGAAAAATAAAATAAATAGCCGAAATGATTGGGCACCGCGAAAAATAGCCGAAATGATTGGGCAATCGCGACCTTCGCGATATAAAAGCTGAAATGATGGAGCATCACGGAAAGAAATAAAAAAAATATAAATAAAATTTATGCCCTACAGATGATATCACATTAATCCCTGTATACAATCCAGGGGCGCAAACAAGAAGGAATCACACATTCCCTTCCCAGGCTCCATCAGAAAACAAAGCCAAATCTCGACGGTTCAGGGATAGCCCAGAGATCATCAACAGCGTTCCTCTCCATTCCAGCAAGATTCAGATGCTGCAATCAACCCTGGAGCTACGGCAAAGCCCTACTCTAAATCTCGATGGTTCCCAGATAACCTGGAGACCACTTCGATATTCGTCTCATTACAACAGACAATACGTCATCAACATGACCCCGTCACGGAAATACGTCATCAGCATGACCCCGTCTCGGAAATACATCACCCACATGACCCCGTCTCGGAAATACGTCATCCACATGACTCCGTCTCGGAAATACGTCATCCACATGACCCCGTCTCGGAAATACGTCATCAACATGACCCTGTCACGGAAATACGTCATCAACATGACCCCGTCTCGGAAATACGTCATCAACATGACCCCGTCTCGGAAATACGTCATCCACATGACCCCGTCTCGGAAATACGTCATCGACATGACCCATCTCGGAAATACGTCATCCACATGACCCCGTCTCGGAAATACGTCATCCACATGACCCCGTCTCGGAAATACGTCATCCACATGACCCCGTTTAGGAAATACGTCATCCACATGACCCCGTCGCGGAAATACGTCATCTACATGACCCCGCCTCGGAAATACATCACCCAATGACACCGTGAAATGCGGATAACGTCAATCTCATTAAACACTTACGGGTCCTCTCGATTCGTAAGAAAGAAAACTCTCTTATAAGATCCTTACGACTTATAAGGGAAAACACACTTAGGAATCCTCACGATTCCTAAGGAGAAATTACACTTATGAGATCCTCACGACTCGTAGGGAGAAAAGTCTGCATGAGACCCTTACGGCTCATGAAGTTGAAAAGTCTTAGGTAGCAGATCTGAACCTGCTTCCTAAGCCGTCACTACCCCTCGAAGAAGCCAAAACAAGATGTTCACCCTATCATCAGCCGACTATGTTTGCTAAGGTAACATGATGATAGTAAAAGAGAGAAGAAAGCGACAAGGAGAACATTTGATTCACATTTGATTAAACGTGCAAAGCATACCCATTCACACATGTGCAAAAGATTTAGTACATAAAATAAAACACGCTGAAATGAGGAATTTGCCATTCATACTTCGAAAAAGTTCTTACAATTATGAAAGCAGTAAACGAAAACATTATCAAAATGATTGCAATGGTAAAACCTCAGATCCAGGGCATGGATTGGGGAATTCAAAAGTGAGGTTGTCTAGAATCTTTCTGGCCTTTCTGACCATTCTAGTGTGCATCCTCTCGCGCTCACGAGTGTCGAGATCCTTGACAATGTCCCCCTCCCTTTGATAAGAAGCGATTATCGTCATCTGTTGGAAAACCTGATGCAGAATATCGATGAGGTTATCTCGCCGCTTCTTCGAGATCAGCCCCGACAGGTACACTGAATGCACCTTGTCTTCGGCATCATCCAGCGTATTAAGCGGCATGGCCTCGTGAAAACCAGGAAGTGCCCTCCAAATTTCTCCCACTACGATTTTCAAGAGAGCGGAACGGCGAGAAAGCAGCCAACCAGCGCGTGCATGCAGACGATCCATGACATTCGCACATTGGGCATCTGTAAACTCTTGGTTTTGGCGACGGCCCTGTACGCGAATATCCTCATAAGAGATGAACTCGTGCAGACTGTATAAATGGACAGCCATAGTGCCTGAAAAGAAACATCATTAGAAGATCAGTAATGGGAAAAAACAGATACGGAATTTAAACGATTCTTGGTATCCCTATGGAGAAAACAAATCCTAATTATGACACCTAATAAATTCGAATTTGTGAGAAATCCTAAAAAGGGAATCTCATTTGATAAGCGACCCTTCGAGTTGAAGAGTTAAACTCCTTGAGAGCAATGCTCTACAAACAGGGATGACACCTGTCATAGTCAATTATGACAGGGATTTAAAGAGATTCCCCGAGAATGTCAAGAGCCTGGCTCTGTAATGATGATAGAAAAACCCATCAGAAAAGAAAATTAAAATCAATTAATTTTTATGAATTAAAAATTCTGGGATCTTCAAGATCCATGAACAGACTCTTAAGAGTTCTTCATTAAAGATTAAGAAATCTACATGTGGGCAAAAGAGCAGAGCTCTGATTCATGGGCTAAGAAACCCAAGAAAAGATCTCTTTAGATCTATGGGTTCATGAGAGTAAAGCTCTGCTGATGAAACCCTAAAGGGGTTTTCTATAGATCAAAGATATATGAAGAGCAAAGCTCTGTTGATGGGTAAAACCCTAAATTATTAAAAATTCTTAACTTTACCTAAAGTTTTGACAGAGTTTTACTCTTAAAAAAGTTTGTAAACAAGATAGCTATGCTCTGTGGGAGAATGAAATTCTCAGAAAACAAGAGGGAGATGAACAATGGTCATTTCAGAGGGCCAAAGACCCTATTTATAGGCATTGAGAGCCATTTCAACTTCCAAAAGTTGATCCAACGACTGAGATGCTACCACCGCCGCACTCACGTATGGGCCACGTAAGCGCAACGGTGGGGGGGCATTTGTTTCCCCAATCAGAGCAAAACTCTGTTCAAATTCCAAGATTTGAAATGAAACGACGCTTCTGTTTCCCCAATCAGAGCAAAGCTCTGTTTTAAAATTCAAAATTTAAAAATTGAAGAAACGCTTCAGATCCAACGCTAGGCGCGCTGCGCGCCACGTGTCAAACATAGATATGTTAGCGCCAGGTGCGCAGCGCCCTAGGTAGCGCACCCCCAATCAGAGCAAAACTATGTTTTAAAATTCAAAATTCAAATTTTGAAGCAACGCTTCAGATCCAGCGCTAAGCGCACTGCGCGCCACGTGTCAAACACGGTGCGCTAGCGCAGGCTGCGCTGCGCGCCACGTGTCAAACATAGGTGCGCTAGCGCTGGAATTAAAAATTCTCCACCGTTAGATCAAAAAATCTAATAATGATAAATCATTAATTAATCAGAATTAAAATTCTGCATGGAAAGATTTCTCAATCTTGTTAAAACAAGAAGATTATCTTCTGTAAAACGGGAGCCCTAGGATCAAATCCAACGGTGAGGAAACATCCCCAAATCAATCAGAGAAAGATCTCTTTAACTGATTTAACAAATCAATTTGCCCTATATAAAGGCCCCAAGACTTCAAGTCTGATATAGAGAAACCCCCCTACAAACTTTGAGAAAACTCAAAGAAAGAAAAAGCAAGCTTTTAGCAAAAGAAGATTATTTCTTCAAGGTAAAGAATATGAACTATGAACACAGAGATGAAATCATCTCATGAAAAGAAGAACTATCTTCTAATAAAGATCATAGATCTAAAAAAGACCAAGGCCTTTCATATAAGAGATCAATAGATCTCATCAAATAATAAAGAAGAACATATTCTTCATATAGATCATTGATCTACAAAGGCAAGCCCTGTCAAAAAGAAGAACTGTTGTTCTTGAGGCAAAGCCTTCTTTAAAAAGAACATAAACTTGTTCTCTGATCATAAATTTGATCAGGTGCGCTTTGCGCTATTGAAAAGTCCCTTGCACTCATGAATTGCTCTTTTGCGCTCCTGAACCGGCGCTCAGCGCCAAAACATGTCACGTGTCAACCACGTATACGACTTGCGCTTTGCGCTTCTGAAACAGCGCACTGCGCTCATGGGCTGGCGCTCAGCGCAAAGCGCGTCATGTGTCACTCACTGGTGCGTTAACAAACTAGCGCAACACGCTCATAAATTCAAAGCGCAATGCGCTTATAAACTGGCGCTTAGCGCTAAGCGCGACAGGTGTCCTCTTCGTGTGTGCTACTTGGCAGAAGCGCAATGCGCTCTTTAATTGGCGCAAAGCGCCTGGCGCGCTGTCAGAACACACATTGTTCTGATGAATGCTATGCATTCAATACAAGGCAAAAATTATCAAGACCTAATGCTCAGCATTATTAAAAGGGCCAAGCCCAAGTAAAGGCTCAACAGCCCAAAATAAGAAAATGTTAAACATTTTAATCTTATTGGACTTAACCCAATATTGGCCATAAGTCCTCAACTTATATTGAACTGAGCCCATCTGCTCACAAATATTCAACAGATCTTAGTCCCAAACTGCGCTACAGATCTTCCAATCGATTCACACCGGTTCGAGGGTACATCTCTTTACTCCTCTGATATCTGTCGTTGTAATCCTTCAACGTCTTCAGAGATGTGCCGGGTCCCGACAACCACACATTTCATAGACTATGACGTCTTTAAACTACGGACTGTGGGGTCCTTAAACTCATGGACTACGATGTCCTTAAACTTCATAGACTACGATGTCCTTAACCTCAGACTGTGGGGTCCCTGTAAACCCACGGACTACGATGTCCTTAACCTCGGGCTGTGGGGTCCCAGTAAACCCACGGACTACGATGTCCTTAGCCTCGGACTGTAGGGTCCCTTTAAACCCACGGACTACGATGTCCTTAATCTGGACCATAATGTCCTTAAACTAACGTTAGACCGTAATGTCCTTAAACTAACGTTGGACCGTAATGTCCTTAAACTAACTGACCGCAATGTTCCTAAACTAAACAATAGAGTCCAATTGCTCTTTTGTTGGATCTAAACGCTCCCGTTAAGTTGATCTTAGTCTAAAAATTAGACTAACGTATTCTTAACAAACGTTTAAGTTGATCTTAGTCTCAAATGAGGCTAACATATCCTTAAACCCAAACCAAACCCAAATCTAAGAAGATACGGATTTGTACTAATCCATGCCCTACGGACGACAACATAAATTAGTCTCCACATACAATCCACGGGCAACCAAAAACAAAACAAACACTCACGACACGAAGTGACCATATGGAGAAGGAGAAAGTTGTTACCGCGATGCGGTAGCGTAATTAACTGCAGGGGCTTGTGTCTGCAGGGAAGAGCGTCCCCACAATCAAAACCCCTCAAAACGAGGGGGAATCTGACGAAGTCTGCTATATCGGCCGCATCCGTTTAAACCTTCGATACATGGTGTCATAAATCAACTTAGCATCTTCGGAGAAGTGGACGGATAGCACCTATTAGCATCTTCCCCGAAATTCAGGCAAGACGTTTATCGCGTCTCTGATTTTCGGCGGGGAACAATCTCTTTGTAAAAGACTTTTGTTTTTGTAGATCCATGATCTGTGAGAAGATTTATATTTTTCTTTTTATTTTATGATGGGATCTTTTGATCTCTTTTGAAAAGACCTTGGTCTTTGTGGATCTATGATCTTTTAAAGAAGTGAATCCTTCTTTTCAAATTAATTACGAGATGATTCCATCTCTCTGTTCATCACCATTCTTTTTTACCTTGAAGAAAAATCTTCTTTCTCTGAGAGCTTGGCTCTTCTTCTTTGAATTTCTCAAAGGTTTTTTAGGAGGTTTTCTCTCTATGTTTCTGTATCTGAGACTTGAAATCTAGGGGCCTTTTTATAGGGCAAGCTAATCAGTTCAATCAGTTAAGGAGATCTTTTCTCCAATTGATTTGGGGATTTTCCTATCGTTGGATCTTTGATCCTAGGGCTTCTGATTTACAGAAGGTAATCTTCTTGTTTTTTAACAAAGATTGGGAAATCTTCTGAACAGAATTTATTCTGTATTTTAGTGATTTTTAATCACCATTGGATCATTGATCCAACGGTGCTCTGATTTACAGAGCACAATCTTGTTATTTGGAAAGATTTTGAGAAATCTTTCCTTAACAGAATTTAATTCTGATCAATTAATGATTTATCATTATTATTAGATCTTTGATCTAACGGTGGGGAGCTTTTAGTTCCAGCGCTAGCGCACCCGTGCTTTGCACGTGGTGCGCTGCTTAGAGCGCAGCGCACCTAGCGCTAGCGCACACGTGGTGTGCTGCTTAGAATGCAGCGCACTTAGCGCTAGCGCATCCGTGCTTTGCACGTGGTGCGCTGCTTAGAGTACAGCGCACTTGGCGCTGCATCTGAAGTATTGCTTCATTTCAAAATTTGAATTTTGAACAGAGCTTTGCTCTGATTGGGGGAAACAGGGTTGTTATCACAAGGAGGTCATTGTGTGGGAGTGATATGCTGTGAAAGTCTTCGTCGGTGAAGGTGATCGGGTCATCCTTTCTGCACTTCTTATGAGGGTGGATCACTCATGGCCATGACTGGTAGGAGGCGGCAGTCCCCCTTCCCCCCGCTGTCCGGAGCAGAACCTATCGAAATGACCATGATCTGACCGATCGTTAACTCCTCGGTAGGGGGTTGGTCTTTTTGCTCCTGCTCCGCCTGCCGCTTGTCTCGTAGGTATTTCGCCAGGTGACTAGAGCTGATCGGTTCCTCAATATAGTCACGGAGTTGTTTGCAACTCTCGGTCGGATGCCCCTGCGACCTATGGTAGGCACAGTACGAGCCGCGGAGTCGCTTGCCAGTCTTTTAAGTAGCCGACGGGAGCTTAAAAAACCTCTCGCCCTTAGCCTCCTCTAAAAGCTCGGTCTGGAAAACGTTCAGAAGAGTGTACTCATGAAACCTAGGAGAATAAGGTTTTGGACGATCGGCTTTCTTTTTCTCCTCTATGTCCCGTCTTTTTCGGTTTGCTTGGTCGCCCCGGGATAGGTTGGCATTCACCTCTGACTTGAATTGGATTTCTCGTTCGGTCCATGCTTTTACTTCGGCCATGGTCTTAGGTTGCGCTAATGCAAAAGAGCAAAGCCACTCTCTGTGCCTAAGACCCGACCTCAGGGCGGTGATAACCGTTTCTTCACAGTGCTCGGGAACTTCTAGGAGGGCATTGTAGAAGCAGGTGACGTATCCCTTAAAGGATTCCCTGTCTCCGCTCTTGATGGTCAACAGGTAGTCGACCGTCTTTTTATGCCGTCGGTTACCGACGAAATGACCAAGGAATTGGGTCGCCGTCTCGTCAAAAGTCAAGATTGAGCGTGGCGCAAACCAATCCCGGCCGGCCTGAATGAGGGTGGTAGGGAAAGTTCGGCATTGAGCCGCATCTGAGTTGTCTTAGAAGCCCATGCCTGCCGTGAACGCGTCCAAGTGGTCCTTCGGGTCAGACTTCCCGTCAAAGAGGGCCACTTTGGGCGGTTTATTCCGGGACGAGACACGCTCAGCTAGTAGTTGTTCTGTAAAGGGCCTTGTGAGCGAATCAGCGGAGTACTTCGCCCCTTCGCCGACCATACGGTCATCCTGTCGTATGTATTCGATTTTCTTTTCGAGGGCCTCGATTCGTTGTTGATACCCCGAGGATTCTTCATAGTCGGAGCGCCTGCTATCTCTGCTCCGGGCTTGCGCGATGGAGCGGTTTCAGTTTCGCTCTATCACGTTCCTTAAATCTTTGGGGTGGACCCTTGGTGGATAGTCCCGAAGTTCGCCGTATGCGTGGCCTCGATGGAAGTGGTGATGTGGGTCTTGCCTAGAATCATGCGATCTGACCGACACCTTTTCAGGGGACGAGAAAGCGCGGCGAGCGTTGAAGTGATAGCCTGGTCTCCCCTAAGATCAGGGTGTCGAGCTTTCCGGTGCCCAACGGGTCATGGAATCATTCCCCGCATGCGGGTCATGACTGCCGAAATTGGCACGTCGGTGTTCAGTAGCATCAAGATGAGCGTGAGTGAGATCGGAGGCCTGAGCGTGCCCTTCCGTCTTCCTGCCTACGTCATCATTCTGGGGAGGGGGAACTGCGATTTGGCGGGTATGGCCGGCCCTTTGTACGCGGGCGAGCGCATCCACCATCGCCGTGAGCCTATCGATCCGAGCGGATAAGGCGTTGATGACGTTAGGAAGGGGAGTAGGACCACTCCCGCCTCCGTTATGGAGGATGGGCCGGCTCATGCCGGGATCGTCGCGGTTGTCGCTTGCCATTGAATCGGAGGCGGAGGATCAACTTTTTGTGTGGAGAAGCTTCTCACGTTCCCACAGACGACGCCGACTGATAGAGGTCCGAATCTCCCTCAGATGTTGTCCTCCGTCGATCTTTTTGCAAGCGGTTCTGAACGGTTGAGATTTGGTGTGAGGATTGAATGTGTGGATCTCAATGTATTGTCGTTGACGCTGAGCTACCTGCAAGGGAAGTCCCGGGGTGGGTAACCACCGTAGGACCCTCCGACGGTCTAGTAAGTACCGAGGAATAATGGCAGGGTAGCGGCGTATTGGAATCATTTCGAGTTACCTGAGTCGTCTGGAAGAGAGGGTTTATATAGCGGTCACATGGAGCGAACCGGCGTGAGATTCTTGCCGTTCGTTACGCCCGTGCGTCACGTTCGTGTTGATGGCGGGGTGCGTCCATTAATAGTGGGATACACTCGTTAATGGAGAGACGCGCCAGCGTGGGACGCGGGACGTGGAGCGGCGGAGATCTCGTTTTAGCAAGATATACGGATCCGTTAAGGAGGCGCTTGGGCTACGTGTTCTCGGTTGAACAGGGAAGCCGAGAAAGCTTAGATCGATAAATAGCTTGGAGACGAGCGAGGAGGCCGTGAAAGCTCGGCTGCAGGATTTCTCAGGGGCGAGTTGTTGACTGGTTGCTAGGCGCATAGGGAACGTACTCCGGGGAGGTCTCCGAAAGGTCGGATGCAACCTCAGAGATGAGGTGCCGATGAAAGTCCCCCATGCATCATACTAATTCTACCTCCGTGGCCCCCAGATATCTAGTGGGTTTACGTGGACGAAACGCCGTCTGCTATGTGTCGTAATCTGGGGAACTCCCATTTATGAGCCTTATCAATAATTGAAGACGATTATCCTTTTGTGAGAGAGAGTGTGCGAGGGTAGTTAGCAAGGGGAGGGGGAATGGTTAGTTATCAAGCAGATATATCTCTATTATGGTTCAATTTTGAAATTGATTTGGAGATTTGGTTATCTAATTTGCAAGAAAAAATCATTAAAAAATATAAAAAATCGTATCTCAAATTGTAACTGTAACTAAGCCCATACATCTATTCCAATAACTAACTCCATAGATCTCTCTCAGTAAACTCCATACAAATCTTTTCTTAATTACGCTTAACTTAATATATAGCGTGCATAAACACCAGTGTATAAAGAGAGAGAGAGAGAGGTTAGCTTCTAATTTTATTTTAATTTTTTGCTTGGAAAAAGAATAAAAATATATAGCCATTTATAAGGTTGTGAGGTTGTGGTTGAAATTGGATTTTCAATTTTGGAACTCCCGTCCTTTAGCCACTAACAGAGATAAAATAGTGATAAATATTAAGCAGAGATCCAATAAAAAAATTTCAAAGACCAAAATGCAGCAAGACAATTAACTACAGACTATATAAAAAAAATTCCACTAAAGTTCAACCTAGTTACGAGAATATGCAAAGAAATATTTTCTCATATAGCTTTATACGTATAAGAAAACGGAGTATAAAATGAGACCGTATGATATTCCTACATCGGCGGATGACACGGCTTAATGTCATCATGGGATCCATATGCATGATTATCTTGCAACTATATTCATTAATCGCAATTGAATTATAATATGAAGTGAGAAAAATGCATAAATAGTGTATTGTCGTGTGTTCCGTCACTGTAGGAAATTCCTACAGTGCCACTCGTCCTCTATATGTATTATATAGATGGTTATTGAAAATGAAGAAATAATCACTTTCTCAAAGGTTAAAAAGAAAATTTTAAATTCAAGTTATTCTTGGCAACTTTGAAAATGGGCTATATATTTGTTTATAATTGGGCTTATAGGCCTATCAGACTTGGATTCCCAATTGAGTAGTAAGCTGAATTTTTTTAGCCCAGAAACATTGTTTTGTGTATTCAATATTTGAATCGAGTACACAAGAGTATACAAATTTTGGTTTAGAAGTTAGAAGATACATAAGAATGTATCACAAATTCAGAATAACGACTTTAATCTTACCTTACACGACACCTTTTCTATTCCATACTAATGATGAAAACAAAAATAATTTTTATTTTTACTTCATTTTTATGAACCTTGGTACTCGAAGAAGTGTAAAAAATCTATATTATAGAGAAACTTCCGACCCTTTCTAGTCATCGGAATAGCTTATATTTGGTTAATAACTGATTTTGTTCCGGAATTGAAAATCCATTAAAGGTAAAGGACGTTCTTTTGAGGTTTAGAATTTATTTGTTCTAGAAAAAAGGGATCCTTTTCATGATTTACCATCTAGAACAATTTGTTGAAGATATAAAGTAAATAAGACTTAAGGTCGAAAATTCAAATTCGGATTCGGAGAACTATTCAGAAAAAATCAGTAAGTATTCGGGAAAAATGCGGCAAGTATTCGGGAAATGTTCAGGATGCATTTCGAGAATGAAATTAATATATGAGGTGCTGGGCTTTGATGTTGCGAATTATTCGCTGATATTGCGAATTACTTATGAATAATTTGAATCGTTCGTCAACGGCGATTAAACCGGGGATTTAATCGGACGTTTAAAATTTCACGAATTCTTCGCCGACGTGAATATTGTGAGAAACCTAAAGAACAATTATTTTTTGTTATTATTATTTTTAGACCTTGTTATTATTATTTAGAAGTTAGAAGCTTTCTTCCTTTTTGTTGATTGTGTTGTAAATTAAAAATATATATCTAAAACAGTCTAACAATCCATTTCCTTTTTCCAAAAAAATAATCTTGGAGATTCTGCAATGCTTACTCTCAAACTCTTCGTTTACACAGTAGTGATATTTTTTGTTTCTCTTTTCATCTTCGGATTCTATCTAACGATGTAGGCCGTAATCGTGGACGTGAAAAAGAAACGAGCTATGTCTGAGCTAAGCTTGGATATTGAAGTCTTCTTTCGTTTCTCGACGGTGAAGTAAGACCAAGCTCATGAGCTTATTATCCTAGGTCAGAACAAGTTGATAGGCAAAATCAATAAAAGTCTATTATTCCTTGTCCACAAATATTCGTAGGAGAAGATAAATCAAACTATTATAATGGAGGAGAAATCTCTAAACTTTATTAAACCCAAAAAACACATTTCTCTAATAGATAATCTCTCTCTCTCTCAAATAATCTCCTTCCATTACAAAGTTTTAACGACTCTTTAAATAGCTAATACATGATAAAACTAAATCTTCTTAAATTAATTTTAAACTTATGGGCTCAACTTGCCTTATGGGCCCGAACAAATGCTCAATTATGAAGCTCAAAATTATGTGTTTGAGAAATGAATCTCAAAATAAGAAATAAGGCTGGACCTGACAGGAACATCTCTTTCTCTCTTGATTTTTAAGAGGAATTCTGCTTCTACAACCCTGCCTAGCTTTCTCATGTGTATTATTTTTGATGACATGCAAACTACCATTTCTTTGTAATTACAACCATAAGCAATGTATTATGAGAAGCATCACCACAGCTTTAAAAAGTCTGGAATAAACAAAAAACTATATGGACTTGCCCTCTCCATAATGTTCCCACTCCTTAATTATTGACCTAATAAGAGAAAAGTTAGTATAATTATAAATTAATCGAGTGTCAATAAATTATTTTGGACAGACAGCTTTTGAAGTAAAACAAGGGACATAATTAAACAAAAAGAAAAAGTTAGAGAATAATGTCCTGCAATAATTGTTTGGTGAAGGCAAGTTGTGTTCACAAATTCGCGATTCGAGATTAATTGGGTGAGGTTGAAAATTCGGATTCAGCGGGTATTCGGCGGTAAGTATTTCGAGAAAGAAATTAATATATGAGACGTTGGGTTTTGATGTTGCTAATTATTCGCTGTTTTTATGAATTATTCGCTGATTTTTGGAATTATTTGGAGCGTTCGCCAACGGCGATTAAATCGGAGAATTAATCGGCCAATCAAAAATTCATAAATTTCCCGAATAATTCATGAGTTATGTGACTATGGTTGTGGATTCACTAATTTAGGCTTTTGTTTGTTTAACAAGTCTCTTATACTTGTCCTCTTTCAATATTATATTTGATGTTAGGCCTTCAAATCATGCACCTGTTGAGGTTAAATTTAATAAAGCACCATCCAACTTTCAGAGTTTCTTAAATAACATTATTGAACTTAAAAAATTCCATGAATCGCTCCAGAACTAGCAATACCGTTTGAAAATGCCAATTTCGTTAACTTATTTCTGTCGCGGATGAACTAAGTAACCCCAGAATGACCTGTGTTCCATACTGAATTGACTATGGTTACCCTTCATTTTCTTTTAACAAAATATCTGGGTTCATGAAATTTTTAAAGTTCCATAGCTAATCTAAAAAATACAGTACTTTACAAAATCTACTCACTGATTAATTACTTCATCTATTTGCTTACTCAAAAATTGTGACCATGACTCCATTAGTCATGCGTGACATAAATAATAGAATGTTGTGCCCTATCTAACTTAACCCTCCACAGAGGAGGAGCGAAAAATGCTTAATCTGCCGGGTATGAAATCCTACCATGGTCTATCCAAAAGACAAACACCATCGGTCTAGTATCTAGATGTTGTGGGTCCCACCTTTTGTGTCTTGGATAGATTATGATAGGATTTCAAGCCGGTAGGTAAAGTATTGCTCATACGGAGTACTGTCATTCTATTTTAGGACATGTTTGGAAGATGGAAAGTAGAGTGAGAAAGTGCTCTCAATTTTTTAATTTACTTGTTTGGGTGATCCATGAGAAAGTGAAAAGTAATTTTTATATTTTTGTCTTATATGTTTTTTCTCTCAAAATCTAAGAAGCGAGAGGAAAGTTGGAATATTATATAGTTATTTTATTATATTTTATTTCTACTTTCTTCTTTTTTTTTTACTTTCTCATTCCAACCAAACAATCCAATCCTACTTTTCCACGTAAACGTTTTCTTTCTCACTTTCATTTTAACAAAATAAATAAGAATTAATATTTTTTTCACACTTTCTTTCCATTTTACTTTACTATTACTTACTTTCTTTTTCCTGTTCCAACTGTCAAACAATTGCACTACTGTCGTTTGGGGCTACCGACACCGCATGCCCATTAAACTCCAACAAAACGTACACCTCACCAATTGGATATGAGACGACAATGACATGCTTGGCCCATGCTCAAAGGAACAAGAGAGAGAGAGAGGGGACAGGGACTTGCAGAATGGTTCGATTGCAGGATTGTGAAATTTGGATTCTCAAATAGTACAATTGAAAAAAATATGGATCAGCTAATTTTGTGTTTGGTTAGTATTGGATTCCTACTATTGGATTTGTAGATCCTTATAATTCTTGTTTGGTTGCGAAAAAGTAAGTGGGATTTGAATTTGAGAATTAAAAAGAGATAAAAAGAGGGGAATTTTTAATAACTAAAGTACACGGGCTCCATATAAACAGTGGTAACTCCAACAAAATCCAACGAAAAATTAGGATGAATCCATCTTTTTTGTGTGCCCCTACAGTAAAAACAAAGAAATCTATATTTTAATTTAATCCATAAATTCTCCAACCACTGCATTGATAGATGTTTATTATAAAATATATTTGCTGATAAACTAGAGCTTCACGCACATGCTCCTTAGCCAATCATCATCTCCATGACAAAAAAAATAAAGAAACAGCACATTGGAACATAATTTAATTTCATCCATTTTGCTATAAATCTATATTGTCTCTTGAATCCTCTTCAATTCAACTTGGAATTGATTAAAAAAAATTGGAAACACCATGAGCTGCTGCTTGTTGCCACTTATAACCCCTCCTTCTCCTCTCAAATCCTTCACCTTAAAGAAATCACAAACCAATTCTCCTTCTTCTTCTTCTTCTTCTTGCATCACTTGCTGCAGCCAGAATTCACAAAGCCAAGAACCAATCATTGTCAAGAAACTCCCCAGGCTCATCCTTCATGATACTCTCGACGCCGCCGGAATCGACACCAAGCATGCAAGGGTAAGCTTGCCCCCTACCTCTTCATTTTCTTTATTTCTCATCTTTGATTTTTGTTGCTAGACCATTTTATCCAAAAACTTAAGTAGGCAATGAATTATTTTTGTTGGTAGACCATTTTACCCAAAAAAAATCTTGTAAATCTGTAATCAGTGCATTTTAGATATGAGTATCAAAACTAACCCTATGATTTTTAGAATAATTAAAAAAAATTATGTTTCTACCATTATCTTTATATAAATAAAAGTTGCCCGCTTTTCTTAATAAGCATGCAAGAGGTCAAAAAGACATTTAAATCGAGACCAAGGGAGTACAATCTAATACCTTCTCATGAGAAGTCATTTCTAGGATATGTGTTGTGTACATAGTTTGGCAATTGATTTTGGTGTTTTTAAATTTGGGGTTTGGCTAAGGGGCTATTTGGCTGCAGGATTGTGAAATTTGGATTTCCAAATGGTACGATTGAAATTTTTTGGATTAACTAATTTTGTGTTTGGTTGGTATTGGATTCATAGTATTGAATTTGTAGATCCGTATAATTCTTGTTTGGTTGGTGAAAAGAAAGTGAGATATGAATTTGAGGATTTTAGAGAGATGATTATTAAATAAATAAAAATACAATTAAAGTAGCATGAATAGTGTAAATCCTTCTAAATCCTAAAAAATTTAAGAGGATTCATGCATCCTTGTTTTTGGTGGGCCTCTCACAAAACACAAGCAAATTCAAAATCCCCAATCCTTGTCCAACCAAACACAAAATCATGGAATCCTTGGATTTGCTAATCCAGATAGTACCAAATCCAACACAATCTTGCAACCAAACTGCCCTAAGTTTACTGATTGAATGTTTAGCAGAATATGCATTTTTTAGAACTGGTGGAAAGTCCAATCAGATTGTACCACTTTTCAAACCTAAAGTTTCATCAACTTTGAGGTTTCCCAAACTTGGGTTTGGGAGAGTCGGCCTAGTTTGGCAACATAGTTTCTGAAACCATGGGTTCTTTTAAATAGTAAAATGTTGTTTGGCGGCAGAGTTTAAGGGTTACATAATTGAACCTTTGCGAAAACGCTAATCGGAATGGAGTTTTCGGAACCATCTTTTCATGGAGTTTGGAAACTCTATATATGGATTCTCAAACACATCTCGATTTTATATTTTGAACCGTAGTCTCCAAACTCCACGAAACTATAATTTCGACCCTATCGCCGAATTCGGCCTACTCATGGGGATCGAATCCTGCACTCTCCCAGGTGGAAAAGTGCCATACCAACTGAGCTATTGCTCATCGGTTTCCATATTCATTTTATACTATCGGAAAAAGCATACATAAATATCTTCAGTCTTATGTGTTAAGAATTATTAATTCTTGCAATTAGGCCGCGAGAGAGGGATTCTGCCAGCAAGTAGCAAAGCTGACGGAGATCTATAAGCAGATGAGTTTCGTGATAAGCAGAGGCGCTGATCTTGCAAGGACGGCACTACACATTGCTGCAGAGGACGATTCATTGATCTCACACTCGTCCGTGCCGTTACCCGTGGACGCATTTGTAAGCAGGCTCGATGATCTCTCCATGGGGTTCTTCTCGCTTTACATGCCCCCTTCGAATTCGCCTCCCGAGGTGTTTCTCGGGAATTTGGAGAGATACTTTTATGTTCATAAGGTATATATAATATAAGCCCACTGCTTTCATTGATAGGTGGTAAGAACGTACAAGGTCGAATTGCAAAGAAAGAAGGTTCCAAAACAGAAAAGTTTGTACCAGCATCTCCTCAGACACGCAAATCATAGAAGTATACAACACTCATAACTCTAGTAGTCTTTCTTTTTGTTTTAGTCCGCATTCCTTCTTTGTTTAAAGAGGAGAATTTGTGCTCATTGTCGATGAAAAGGCTAAAGACGTTGATAGACGAAATGCTAATATTTTTGATATTTTTCAGGGATTTCAACGGACGAATGCGCTGACAGATGCACGGGCTTTATACCTTCACTCCGTAAGGTTTTTTTTCTCATTTCATTTTGTTTTAGTTTTTGTTTAGTTTTGAATCACAAATTTATTGTTATAGTATGGTAATTTGATCATTTTTCATCCTGTCACTTAATTGCAGGTTTTGACTTGTCGATCAGGATCTTCAGCAATGTTATCACTTATTTACTCGGAGATGTTGAAAATGATAAAAGTCTGCGGCTTCCTTAATTTCGATGTGGAGGTCTTTTTTCCTCACGATCTCGTTAGTCTCCCTCGGGGATACCATAAGTTGAAAAGCAAGTTATCGGATCAACCACATATATTGACACCAAAGTCACTGTTGGTGGAGGTTAGTTTTTTTTTTCCCCTTCCCTTTTTCGTGTATGTTTTTCCATTAAGTGTTTTTTCCTTTTGCATTTTCTAATTAATTTTTGTTCTCATTACCCTAGATCTTGAGGAATTTGAAGGATGCATTCTGGCCATTCCAATATGATCATAATAGCAGTTTGTTTCTGAGAGCGGCGCATGCAGCTAACCACATTCATGGACCGAGCATTGCGGGAGAAAGATATTCAGAGTTATACAGTAGCGCAAGGCAAGTCTTTAGCATTCTTGAGGACGGCGCTAGATGTGGTTCACATTGTATATGTGTTTCAATCTATCGAAATCTCAACCTTTTGTGTTTATGTCAGCAGTGGTTTGGACATAGCTTCTACCAAGGCTGCTCAACATAGGCTAGGCCGCGGCGTCTGGACCAACGTGCGCTTCGGTGACATGCGCCGTGCTTTAGCAGGTAAATACGCTGTTTGCGGTTTTTATGCTACTTCTTTTGGGTGTATTTAAATAAGGTAGAATGCGTGTTATTATTAACTCACATGTTCAAAACAAAACAAAAAAAATGTCGTGAAATAGATGGATAGTACGTGATGCATGCATATCCCTGGTATCCTATTTTTCAAGAGCCTGATTGGATAACAATCTTAATTCTTAAAGTGATTGATTTTTCTTTCTACAGATTAATTCCTTTTTACTTCTTATCTGTTTGTTGTGAATATGTAATTGTTGAATCAGAGTTCATGTAGTTGAAAGCTTCATTGCGGTGCGATGCTAATAATTGATATAATGCACGATTTATTCCTAGGTAAATTAACATCTGTGTTTTTGAGATTCATGAACATGAAAATGTTTTCTTACTCTTTTATCTTATATATTACACCTTGGTTTCTTAATTCTGTGATTCAAAATAAATATTGTTGATATGCATAGGCATGGTATAAGGCTTAATTCATCAAATATTTTGGCTCGGTTATGGTAAGCTACTAAAAACTCTCGTAATTACAAGAAACTACCATGTTTTGAACGTTTTGCAGTAGTTTGTTGCTGCACGTTAATTATGGTTTTCATAGTTTTTGAAAGTTTTGCGGTAGTTTTGAAAGTATTTGATAGTTTCTCATAACCGAGCCAAAGTATTTGATAGTATTTTGGAAATAAACCTTACTATAATGAAAAAGGAAAAGGAAAAAAAAAGATGATGGTCATCGGTAACTACATCATCATAAAAGCTGTTGCTTTCACGAGCAATCTTCTTACGGAATTTGTGTAGATCTTACATGGGATTTCTAAACTATCAAGTTAATGATGTTCGATGTTAAGCTAATTTATAATTATACATGAAAAAGGTGGTGGTCGCCGCCGGGTCTTTATATATAAATCAATGAATTGATTTCAACTTCTTACGCCTTGTGACAGCCAGCGAGCGCCTTATCATCTTAACAAACGACTACCAGGAACTAAGAGACTACGCTATTCTGCTCTACCACTGTGGCTATTACGAAGAGTGCTTGCAGAATTTAACGCTGTATCAGAGCTTTAAGGTATTAGATTATCAATCTTCCTGAATTTGTTAAGTGTTTTAACTAAATCTAAACAAATTCTTGATTACTGCAGGAGGGTGGTTATGCACGGCAAAGATCCAGGCCGAGCCAAACAAATGAACTGGAGGAGGATGCAGTGGAGAAACTAGTGGCACGTGTAAATCTCATCTTAGGGGAACAAGGATGGAGCGAGCGCACATCTCGGAAAAGCTATTGGGGGCACAACCAAGAACCGTGGTAGATTCTTTTTCTTTCTTTTTCTTTTTAATTTCTCATAGTTTACGGTTGTCCCGGAAAGAGAATGTATTTGGTGTTAACAGAGGTTACAAATGATAAAAGGGTGTATGTGATAGTATATTTGTATTCGAGGAGGCGAAGACTTCATTTCTTCAGGTTTTATGCTAAATTTTGTGCAGTATGGCATAACAACTCTCGAATAAGTTGATTCTTTTTTTTTGCGATAGCGTGTATGCAGTATATTCTTATGCATGTGGTGTTTGCCTTTTCACACAGCGATGAAACTACAGAGTCGATAACCGCAAATAAATTTGTTTATTTGATCCATCATAAAGAACTTGTTTCCTGAAACTAAATGTATCAGAACCCGCGCTTCATTTCAGGGTTTGTTAAAGGTTGCATCGTAGAACAGGATAACCAAAACAGGCCCTTGTGATCGCCGATACTATTGTAGCTCAGAAGATTGTGAATGATATGCAAACACATTTTAAATGCTTTTTTTTATCCTAGCCGATCGACTCTAACAGCGACCACTTCAAGGAAAACTCTCCATTATTCACATAATAATTACGCACACATAAATTAACACAACCCAAGTTAACAAATACTACCAACATTCAACATTCTGATCAGAAGAAAGCCCTGCTGCCATAGAAAACTCTACCTCCATCCTTCTTCGCTTTCTCCGACTTATTATCGCCCCTCTTTTCGCTCTGAATTACGTCTCCGCCATCCTCGGGTTTCATGGCGTGGAGATCCATCGGCAGCTTCATCTTGGCCAACGACTCCGTAGACTGCTGCATGCTTCTCATATACATATCCACTATCTGCTTCTGCATTTCATTCTGCTCGTCCTGGAGATTTATATTAATGTTGCCCAATGGAGACTTAAACAGCGGCCCCTCGACATCTTCTTGACTCGAATTTTTGCCCTCCTCTTTCCCGCATTTCGAAGTGGGCGTGCCCGGATTGGTTTCCGAGTTCGAGACGTTTGAATTTTCGGACAAGTTCTTCTTCTCTATATCGTCGCTCAAGCTAGTGGTCGTTGAAGAATTGAAAGGCGAATCCATTTCATAGTCCCCCATGATGAAATACTCGGAAACCATCTTTTGATTCTCTCTGGCGACACCGATGTCAGGAAACTCGATTCTGCCGAACTCCGCAGGGTCTAGAATCACAACCTCGGAAGTTATCGACTTGTTTTCTCCAGGCAAAGATTCTGTTACAAAACTATTGTTACTATCAGTGTTGTGTAGTGTGAGTGTAAGCTGGACCGTGCCGGCCGGCGAATGGAAAAGATCGGTCGACGAGAGAGTGAAGTCTTGGGCTATCAACTCTCCTTTATCTGAAGCGGCGATTGAAGAGATGGGGACCAATGCGAAGCCAAGGAGCTGATCTTCTAAGAAATTTCTAGCTCTGCTTAGCATCCAAACCTCGCATTTGAGGATCGTATCGTTGCGGGGGACCTTGATCGTTAAGGTTTCGTTGAATTGCGGGTTTTTCCCGCCGCCGGCGATGATTTGAGTAGAGATCGTGTCGTCAGGGGTGCACGTGAGCGAGAACTTTGCGTAAACGTCTTGGTTTGCATAGATGCAGATGTTGTGGATGTTCCGTGCATGGTGCACGAAGATTTCGAGCAGGCCAGGGGAGCCATTGAAGGATGAATCCATCGAAAAATGGTAGAATCCTTTGAAAAAAGATTTTTGTTAGGATTGTACACGTAGAATATGGTTTTTGTTTGAAATTATCTTATGAGGGATGTGAGTGGTGGTGGAATTTGACATTGGTGCAGGGATAAAGAGAAGATATGATGGAGGAGACTAGGAGAGGATATTAGGTAGGATGGTGGTTATATATATATATATATATATATATTGCAGAAAACCTCCTTCACTTTTGTCTGTATAGCAGGACAGTGACCTCTCTTTTAAAAGTTTGACTATACCCCGTGATTTTACACATTTTTTTGGGAGGGGAAAGGGGTAACTTTTCTTTCTCCATAATGACTCTGATCGTGGAAGTATTAAATATGCAATATCAGTGAAAAGCTGCGAAAAACCAGATAATTAAAGCGATATCTTGTATTTCAGAAGATGCTGCACATCCAACGATAACGTAAGGCCCAAATTTTTTATTGAGTGATAAATCATGTAATTTTGAATAACTTCAAAGGTATTCAACGATATTACCAAGTATACGAGAACATAAAATATGGTTTCGGTGTCCTTTAAGAAATATTGCCTCTCGCGCTGGAACGTACGCGCTTGCATCCAGCCACGTTAGAACTGTCTTCGTTTTTCCCGTTCTCGTTTCTATTTTTCAAATCCAGTCTTTACACCAGGCGTTTGAAAAGAGAAGATGGTATCTGCAATACGGATAAAATTGAGGGGTTTCTTGCAATTTGTCCTTCTAATCCCTTTTTTCTTTCATCCACGTCTTAGGTACCATCACATTGGTGTAGACTTCTACCTACTCTTCTTGTTTACTTTTTGGTTGGTTTTGGGTGGAAAATGGAGGTGGGCTTTGATTGGTTTTGCTTGACAATGCAGCTCCACTGAAAATGGCTTTTGTGGGCCCACACTAGTTGATATTTTTGCTTTAAACCCTTCATTCTTCTACCATGCGCACTCAAATTGGTCCCTCAAAGCGGGGGGCGGGGGCGGGGGCGGGGGGGTGGGGGGGCGGGGTGTTGAAAAGGCAATGGGCAGTTGTTGGGTCTTGAAGCAAAGGTGACAAGGACCTGAGAGTATAGTGAACCAAATGCTAAGCTTAAAGGTCGGTATTGGAAACTTGATTTGGGGGAAAATGATGTCAACTTCTCATCCAACGATTCTACTTCTCAATAGGTAGGATGGTGCATGGTCACCTTCTTGACGCGTTGTTTGATTTGATACGATAGAAAATACAACATTTGTCGTGTATGATATATGTTACAGATCATTTGTACAATTACATGTATTGTTTGAATGTTTTCAGCGCTTTGCTGACCATGTATGTGGCATGTCTACTTATGGGGGTAATTCTTTCCCGCTTTTCAGAGCTTTTGCTGAATAAGAGACTGATGTGGCAATTCTTATTTCCACATATTTTTCAAAGCTGTAGCAATTGGTGCGCCAGACTGAATGCAGTCTTGATGATGCTCACAAGTAAGAATTTCTTAGATAACGACACGTGGCGGATGACGTGTCCCAGGGACTACGGAGGTGGAATAAACAAGATGCATTGGGGACGTTCCTCGGAACTTCGTCTTCGAGGATGCATCCGACCTTCCGGAAACCTCCCTGAGTACCTTTCATACTCACCTAGCAAACAGCCATCAGCTCACCTTTAAGCAATACTACAACCGAGCTTCCTCGGCCTCCCTGCTCGTCTCCGAGCTGTTGCAAGGCCTGAGCTTCCTCGGCCTCCCGGTTCTCCTCTAAGCCATCTGACAGGCTAAGCTTCCTCGGCCTCTCAGCTCGTCTCCGAGCCTCCTGACAGGCCGAGCTTTCTCGATGTTGGGGTCAAAAATTGCATCCTGGTTGACTAAGTCAAAGTCAAAGTCAACTCTAAACCAAGTGGGCCCAAACCCAGATCAAGTGGGTCTATACCCAAGTCGAGTCCGAACATGAAGCGGCCGGCCTCCCCCCATGCCAAAATGAAATCATGTAATAAATAATTTTGATATAATTTTTTTTATGCATGAATGTAAGAAAAATGGGTATAAAGCCAAAATTTTGTAAAACTCATTGCACATGTGCAAAAGAAATGAGCACATGATGCATGGGATGGATAAAATGTCATTTTGAAAAGCCCAAGGGGATATGTATAAATTTGTATACCTATAAAAGGCAACATGTTAATAAAATAAAGGTGAACTATTCATTTCCCCAAAAATTTAGGGTTTCTGTGCCTCTTTCCCCTTCTTCAAGATTCTAAAACCTTCTCCCTTTTTCTTTGAATTAAATTAAGAGTTTAACTCTTCTTTTCCAAAAATAAACAGTTTTCACCATCAAACTTTTGAAAGAGAACTCAGATCTTCTATCAGATCTCAAAAGGGGGAGATTTTTAAATCTCACCCCCCTTTCTCCAAGATCTAGCCAACCGAGATAAAGAAGAAGGAGATCATCTCCAAAAATCCCATTTTGGGAAGATTCAGGGCCAAGAGGAAGAAAAAAAGAGGCCCCCTTTGATCATTTCCAAAGATTTCTAGGAGTTTAACTCCATTCAGGATTTGTTGGAGTTTAACTCCATAAATTAATCTCTTTTTAGGAGTTTAACTGTCACGATCCGAAAGTACGGAACATGACCGGCACTTAGACTACGAACGTCTCGAGGCGTACGTACTCCAAGTAAGCCGAACTCAGAAATCCAAACCAAGAAAAGTAGTAAAGAATAGGAAGAACCATATCAAATCAACCTGTATGCAACATAATATACAACGCCTAAAGGCGAGGATCACAACAGAAATGAAACTCAACCAGCAAGAACCCATGGAAATATAATGCGCAACTCTAAGGTCGAAAGAATAAATATCACTGGTCTCTATCACAAAGGTACATGTTTGGTTGATGGAACTTCTAGATACAACTGAATATAATATACAATGTATAATGATGGGTACGATACAATAAACCCACCTACTAGCAAGTCACCCGAAAGGAACAGTGCCCGCAAAACCGTAATGAAACCCGTACGGCAACACCTGCAAGAAACTGGGGCACAACGGGGGTGAATTGCCAACTCGTGAGTAGAAAAAGATCTACGAACAGAAATCGCATGTATGACGCAATCCTATGTCATACGATCAAAATATATAATCCTCAAATATATATAACCAGCAATCTATAACAAGACTAGGGTAAATATCTAACCCAAGTGTAATCCCATGTGCCCGTGGCAGTGCATCAGGTGGCAATATATCATATGAATGATGTATGAATGCATGAAAAGTATGATAAAGTTTTTAAAATGATATCAATACACATATATTAGCGTCCCATTCCACTAATATTGGTGTAAGGGTATATATAACAGCGCCCTCATACCCTGTTATATATACAAATGAAGTATGATCAATGTAATCATGCATGTAAATATGAGGATATAGTCGAAATCATGAAAAAACATCACGAAACTTGTGCCCAGCATCGGCACAAAACATAAATCCCAATATCTCAATATCTCTGTATCACAATCTCTGTACCTCAATATCTCAATCATAAAATCGAGGGCGCCGTCAGTCCAGATCGGCCCATACCATCCATCTCATGACTATGACGGTATCCTCCGGATATCCGACGTGTCGGGTAAAATCACCGGTCGGTCGTGCTCCCCTGCACAGGCTCAACGCCATCATCTGCGATCCTCTTGCCCCGGGGTACCGCACCGGGCCCACCATGTACCCGAAACGGTTCCTCCACTCCTCGAATCGGGTCTCGAAATCCATCAGCAAACTCATGGTGGACTCATACATCATGGGAAAACCGCACTTTTATTTTAAAAAGAGAGAAAGCAGTTTATACAAGTTTTGCGGTTTTCCCCCAAATCCAGAAAATATCATGGAAATCCGAATCATCAATAGCATGTAAAACCATGAATATAAGCATGAGAATCCATGAATGCGGCATATAATGAACAACAGTATGCATGAAGTGACAGGTAATAACTACAATGTCAAGCTGGCATATAAGGCAAGCATACTAATATCACGTCACTACTAGCTAACAAGCTAAATCAAGTAATAATATTTTCTAAGTGTTCGTGACATGGCAATTACCGATGAAGATGTGTGTGAGCCGGCAAATAAGTGTACGTGGTACATACGTATCATCGGTAATGGTGCTGGTGTCCTAACAGCAGGATATCAATAATGAATATGAATCATAACAGTATGCGATGCAGAGCAACAATGATAAAGTGCGGGAGCTGAATACTAACACAATGATGGCTGAACTGCATCTAATGTCATAAGAGTCCTATAGCTACACCACTATAAGGCTAAGCTAAAGCTAACAGTAGGTAAGGGAAACCGCCTAACCTCTGAGTCGATACATATATATACATATATATTTAGTCGGTGATCCGCCTCAATAATATCACATCCGATAACATATCTCTATATTCAGTTATTCCCAAAACAAGAGTGCGGATCAAACATCAAAGTATAGCTCGTACGTAAATCCGTCGTACGGCATCCCCAATCTGGGTACGGGTCAATATCACATTCGTCATATCATTCATCAAGTATTCTCTTTATCAAGATCATCATCTGGGGTACTGATCTGCGTCTAGTACAATACTAACATCATCACTATAATCAAGATCTAGCTACTGATCGACAGTCTAGTATAAATCGATATTATCATCATATATCATCACAAAGGTATATATCGCCCAAGGCGGCCTATCACAAATATCCTGTCATGTCATATCATGTCATATCCTATCGTGTATCATAATCACATGTCGATCACTTAATATATTTATATCACCATTTCTATGGCGTCATTATTCCCAAAATTCTCTAAAGCATCAAGGCGTATCTCACTCATGAATTTTTATCATATCACCTATATCATAATCTCAGATCAAACTCATCGACTCATATCAATCCCATGTGTCATCCTCAAGTCTGTATGTGAACACGTAGTCCCATACCTATGTGAACACATATCTAAATAGAATCCCGTCTATGCACATATGAAGTAATGATGTATGCAAGTATGTATGTGTGGGAGTGTGTATATGTAGCGCACCCACTATCCTAGGGTTCGTAACCTTTCACAAATCCAATATACCAATATCCATCCTAAACATCATTATTAATCCCAAATAACATGAAATAATTATAGGTGTGTATACGCATCCGTATACATCACCACGGACTGCGGGGGTGCTATACGCCATCCACCCGACTTCTCCCCGTAGATATAAATCTACTCACCTTGTTTTATGCATGCCGGTGCCGATGTCACCATTTGCATCTCCAACGCCTCGACGCCACGTGGGGTACCTACAAGGATATCACACACTAGAACACATAAAAACCATGTCGGAAACCAAAACAGTGCACGCTACGCCCATAGGTAAAAACCTGTGGTCTTGTGTGCAAACACAGCCAACCACCGCTGTCGTTGACGTCCAAACGCCACTCGACAGAACGAATCATCGAATACCAAAAATCCATACGGAAAACAGGTCGTAAATCATACACCAACTCATGAAAAACAACCCAGATTCCATCCAAACTGGAATCAGTCAAAACTAGACATACAGGGGGTCAAATTTACATGAAATAGGGCTGTGCACGCAAAACGAGACAGTTTCACCCAGGTCTGGCCGCAAATTGCGGCCAGAAGGAATTAAATGGCGGCCCAAAAATGGTGGTTGGGGCTAGGGTTTTGGGTGATGGTTCCAGGGTGCCTGCACAGCCTACTGCCAAGTCAATTTTATTTTAGCAGGTCCGGGTTGATAGCAGTTTCCAGAAAGGTCAATAAGTCGACAAAATGCTGAATTACGCCAAGTATAACAAATCTGGTATTTTGGTGAAATCTGGAACAAATCTTGGTTAAACTGGTCTTAACAACACCTAGTAAGGTTATACTAACAATCTAAACCAACACTTGGTCAAGTCTCACTCAAGTTCTCCTAAACTAGCACTAATCTTCAATATAACACTAAATTTCAGCTAGAAACCATAACTTGCAAGATAGGAATTTGGTTATGAGATTATACCTCAAGGGATCCTAGAACAAAGGGGGAGGGAAGGAGGAGGAAGTGGGGAAGTGGGTTTGCTGCTGCTGAGCTGCTTCTAGAGCTCCTGTAGTTGCTGTTGCAGCTGTTGCTGAAGCTGCTCTGGCTGCTGCTGCTGCTTGCAATCCTTTCCTTCTTTTTTTTGTTGTTGTTTGCAGCAGCTACTCAGAGCTGAGGTTGTTTTTGGTGGTGAGAAGAAGTGTTGTGGTTGTGGTTTGATGGTGGTGTTGTTGGGTGTTGGTTGGAATAAGGTTGCTGCTGCTGTGGCTGATAAAAAATGTGGCTGAAAATGTGCTGAGACTGTTTTATTGGTGTTGTGTTGGTGTGTTATGGGGGATGAAGCTGCTGATGTGCTGGAAATTGGGCTGCTTTGTGCTGAGCTGATGCTGGAATTGGGGCTGATGGATTGCCTCAGCTGCAGTTGCAGCTGAAATGATGCTGCAGATGTGATTTTTGAGGCTGGTGTGACTGCTGAAGCAGCAGGTGTAGGGGGGACTGAAGTAGCTGCTGATGTGAGGGATTTGGGGTGTAGGTTTTAGGCTAAGGTGCTAGGGTGGTGGCTGTAGCTGCTGTAGCTGTTGTAGGTGGCTGATGTAGGGGGTTGAATATGCTGATGGGATAAAAGTGGGGCTGATGTTGTATATGGTGGCTGAAGTAATGATATATGGGCTGATGTGTGAGAAGGGGTAAAAAGAACACAAGGGGTTATGGAATGATATGGATCATGGCACATTCTAGCCACCTCTCTCTCACTCTTGAAACATGTTAGCACCCACAAGCCATCATGGCTCACACTCTCTCCTACACAAGTCACCCTAATCCTAATCACCCTAACACAAAGCTAACAACCCTTAAGTAACCCTACTAACCTAACCAATTGGTTCAACCCACCATGGTCATTTAACATGGTTCAACCCTAGGCTTAACATGAGTCCAAAACATGAAACAAGTGTAGAAAATGTTATGTGCAACATTTTTGCACAAAAGCCAAAAATACAAATTAGCGATTTTTAATCGCGGTTAACACCAAAATAGCATTTACGTAACCATAAAAGCTTAAAAATGACATATTTCCACAAAATACCCTATTTTAGAATTTTCTAAAATTTTCTCCGGAATTTTCATCATTTATCGGTATTTAATTATACCGACAATTAAAATATTCATTAAAAATTAATATTAAATTATGAAAATTCCCAAAAATAATATTTTATTTTTTTTGAAATATTACATTAACTCCAGAAGTCAAATCAGGAACACAGCTCCCAGTGCAAGGACCAAGTCCCCTCTTCTGCGAGCGCCCAGCACCTACGCGCCCGGCACATGAGACGCTGGCGCCCAGCTCCATGCACGCGTCTTTAAGACGCTTCCCCTTCTCATTTTATATGCACTCCATGCTAAATTTACCTCCCCGCTAGAAAAAAATTTCTACCGGGGCGCTGCCCCGCATCCCGTAAGGGGGCTGCTAGCCCTCTTGACCCCCAGCCCACTATCCGGATAGCGGGACCCCCGTAAATTCTGCGGAGCCCCCGATATATCCAAACCCCCTCACTGCACAACACACGCACATTGCACATTGAGTTCGCATGAACAGTTTGACCTATCAATCGGAGGTTTCTTCGCTCCAAAAACGAGGGGTAATTAACGGCAGCTTAGTCCGCGGCTGCCGGAGATTTGGATCCCCACAATCAATAAACCCCCGCCTACCCTAGGCAGGGAAAATCTGTAGTACGCCTGACAAGCGACGTGTATTCCCATACCAATGGAATGACGAAAAACACCCTACACTCGGCTTCACCGATCAACCGAGAGCGCGGAGCCCAAGCGCCCCCACAACAACTCCGTGTACTCGGCTTCACCGATCATCTGAGGGCATGAAGCCCAAGCGCCCTCGCAACGACTCCGCGTATCTCGCCAATACGAGATATCTGCTGCCCCACGTTCCGCGTCCCACGCTGGCGCGTCCTCCAATCAATGGGCGTATCCCGCCATTAATGCGGGCAAGGGCATAACTGACGGCGAGAATCTCGTGCCGGCTCGCTCCACGCGATCACTATATAAACCCCTCTTTCAAACGACCTAGGTAACTGGAACTCATTCCAATAGGCCGCTACACTGCTCTTATTCCCCGGTATTAACTTGATCTTCGGAGGGTCCTAGATGGTTTCTCATCCCGGGACTTCCCTTACGGGTAGCTCGGCCTCAGCAACTTCTAACAACCTATTGAGATCCGCATGCTCAACAACCCCCTAAACGAATCTCAGCCGCTCAAAACCGCTCGTTACTAGATCGACGGAGGACAACATCTGAGGGAGATAATTGCCTCCATCAGTTGGCGCCGTCTGTGGGAAATCCAGAAGCTTCTCCACCCATAAAGTTGATCTTCCGTCCTCGACCCGATGGTGAGCGACAATCACGACGATCCCAATACGAGCCGCCCCACCATCCATAATGGAGGCAGGAGCGGTTTTCCTCCCCCTCCTAATGTCATCGGTGAATTATCCGCCCGAATCGACAGACTCACAGCTTTGGTGGATGCGCTCGTTCGTGTTCAAATAGCGGACCCTACCCATCAAGTCACAGTTCCCCATCCCCAGGATAATGATGTCCATAGAAGGACAGATGGGCAAGCTCAGGCCCTCGATCTCGCTCACGCTCATCTCAGCGTCATTGAGCGCCGGTGTGCCGATTCTGACGACCATAACCCACATGCGGTGAACGATTCCATGACCCACTGAGTGCCGAACAGCTCTACACCCCGATCTCAGGGGAGACTAGGCCATCGCTCCGACGCCCGCCGCGCGCTCTCACCCCTTGAGGAGATGTCGGTCAGTTCTCCTGCTTCCAGCCAGGACCGACGCCCTACTCCCGCCAAGACCACGCAAACGGTGAACGTCGGGATTACTCAAGAAGGGTCTTTTCTTAGGATTTAAGAAATTTGATAAAGCGGAATCGAAACGGCACCACCATGCAGACCCGGAGCGGGGGTAACCACCACTCCGACTGTGCAGAATCCTTGAGGTACCACCACCGGCTTGAAGCCCTCAAAAAGAAAATCGAAGGCATACGATGAGATAGCCACATGTCCGGCGAAGGGGCCAAGTATTCCACCGATTCGCTCAGAAAGCCCTTTACAGAAAAGCTGCTGGCCGAGCACATCTCGTCCGGGAACAAGCCGCCCAAAGTGGCCCTCTTTGATGAGAAGTCCGACTCGAAGGACCACTTGGACGCATTTACGGCAGGCATGAGCTTCCAAGATAACTCGGATGCGGCTCAATGCCGAGCTTTCCCTACTACCCTAATCCGGGCTGGCCGGAACTGGTTCCGAGGACTCGCGCCGCGCTCCATCTCGACCTTTGACGAGATGGCTACCCAATTCCTCGGTCATTTCGTTGGAAACCGGAGACAGAAAAGAACGGTCGACTACCTTTTCACTGTCAAGAGCGGAGACAAGTAATCCTTCAAAGGGTATGCCACTCGCTTCTACAATGCCCTCGTGGAGGTTCCCGAGCACCGCGATGAAACAGTTATCACCGCACTGAGGTTAGGTCTTAGGCACAAAGAGTGGCTCCGCTCTTTTGCATTAGCGCAACCTAAGACCATGGTCAAAGTGAAAACCTGGACCGAGCGAGAGATCCAACTCAAGTCGGAGGTGAACTCAAATCTGCCCCGAGCCGACCAAACGGACCGAAAGAAAAGGGACAGGGAGGAGAAAAAGAAAGCCGACCGTCCGAAACCTTACTCCCCGAGGTTACAGGAGTACACTCTTCTGAACATTTCCCAAGTCGAGCTGTTGGAGGAATCTAAGGAAGAGAGGTTCTTTAAGCTCCCGCCAGCTATCCGAAGGACGGGCAAACGGCTCCGAGGCCCGTATTGTGCCTATCATCGAATGCGAGGACATCCGACCGAGGATTGTAAACAGCTACGCGATTACATCGAGGAGCCGATCCGCTCCGGTCACTTGGCAAAATACCTGCGAGACAAATGTCGAGCAGAAAGGGGTAAAGCCGACCAACTTGAAGCTGGAGAGCAGATGATCGGGAAGATCATGGTCGTCATCGACTGAGAAACAAGAACACCCACCGAATCCGGTCATTCAACACGGGAGAGTTTAAACTGGCCGGCGGGTAGCTTCCTGTCCGTCAAGTAAAGCCATCCCCTCACTCAAGTAAATGAAGCTCGGATGTGCCTATAGGCAACCGACCAAAGCCCTTACCATGAAGTGGCCGGGCAGATTCCTGCTCGGTCCATCTGCAGCGGGTAGCTTCCTGTCCAACAAACGTTGTAGATCCAAAGCCCTCCTCACGAGGCCGCCAAGTAGCTTCCTGCTCGGTCCATCCACAGATGGTAGCTTCCTGCCCAACAAACACTGTGGATCTAAAGCCCTCCTCACGAGGCCACCGAGTAGCTTCCTGCTCGGTCCATCCACAGCGGGTAACTTCCTTCCCAACAACGCTATGGATCCAAAGTCCTCACTATGAGGTCTCCGGATAGATTCCTGCTCGGTCCATCCACAGTGGGTACATTCCTGCCCAACAAACGCTGTGGATCCAAAGCCTTCACCACGAGACCGCCGGGCAGATTCCTGCTCGGCCCATCCGCAGCGGGTAGCTTCCTGCCCAACAAACGCTGTGGATCTAAAGCCCTCACCACGAGACCGCCGGGCAGATTCTTGCTCGGCCCATCCACAGCAAATAGCTTCCTTCCCAACAAACGCTGTAGATCCAAAGCCCTACTCATGAGGCCACCGGGCATATTCCTGCTCGGCCCATCCGCAGCGGGTAGCTTCCTGCCCAACAACGCTGTGGATCCAAAGCCCTCCTCGTGAGGCCACCGGGTAGATTCCTGCTCGGTCCATCCACAACAGGTAGCTTCCTACCCAACAAAGGCTGTGGATCCAAAGCTCTCCTCACGAGGTCACCGAGTAGCTTCCTGCTCAGTCCATCCACAGCGGGTAGCTTCCTTCCCAACAAACGTTATGGATCCAAAGCCCTCACCATAACACCGCCAGGTAGATTTCTGCTCGGCCCATCCGCAGCGGGTAGCTTCCTGTCCAACAACGTTGTGGATCTAAAGCCCTCCTCACGAGGCCACCGGGTAGCTTCCTGCTCGGTCCATCCACAGCAGGTAGCTTCCTGCCCAACAACGCTGTGGATCCAAAGCTCTCCTCGTGAGGCTACTAGGTAAATTCCTGCTCGGTCCATCCACAGCGGGCAGCTTCCTGCCCAACAAACGCTATGGATCTAAAGCCCTCCTCACGAGGCCACCGGGTAACTTTCTGCTCGGTCCATCCACAGCGGATAACTTCCTGCCTAACAACGCTGTAGATCCAAAGCCCTCACCACGAGACAGCCGGGTAGATTCCTGCTCGGCCCATTCACAGCGGGTAGCTTCCTGCCCAACAATGTTGTGGATCTAAAGCCCTCCTCATGAGGCCACCGAGTAGATTCCTGCTCGGTCCATCTACAGCAGGTAGCTTTCTGCCCAACAAACGCTGTGGATCCAAAGCCTTTACCACGAAGCGGCAGGGCAGATTCCTGCTCGACCCATCTGAAGTAGGTAGCTTCCTGCCCAACAACGCTGTGGATCCAAAGCCCTCACCACGATGCGGCTAGGTAGAATCGAGTGACGTCGACCTATTCAAACTTGGCTATCGTTCGATTCATACTCGATACGCGATCGCCACCTCGAATCCGTGGAAAGGGAAGATACCGACCTTCTTACACTTGGCTATCATTTGATTCTTACTCGATGCGTGATCGCCACCTCGACTCCGGGGAAAAGGAGGATACCGACCTTCCTACACTTGGCTATCGTTCAATTCATACTCGATGCGCGATCGCCACCCCGACTCCGGGGAAAGTGAGGATACCGACCTTCCTACACTTGGCTATCGTTCGACTCATACTCAATGAACGATCGCCACCTCGACTCCGGGGAAGGGGAGGATACCGACCTTCCTACACTTGGCTATCGTTTGACTCATACTCAATGAACGATCGTCACCTAGAAAGGGTGGACACCGGCCTAACACTAGCAAGATAAAGAGACTTACGAGCTAAAAGTACTAGCAAAATGAAAAGACTTACGAGCTAAAGTGCTTGCAAGATAAAAAGACTTACGAGCTAAAAGTACTTGCATGATGATCAGACATTTGAGCAAAGGAAAATATATACTTTATTTATAATCAAAGTTATATACAAGGTATTGTAGGCTTCTCAGCCGGAGGCTTACAAAATTCTAAAAAATTGTGGAGGGGGGATAGCTCAGACCGCCCGCTCGGCCGGGATCTCATCCTGCTCGACGCCGCCATCGGGAGCTAAAACGGCGACCTCAAGGTCGGCACTTCCGCCGACAGCCTCGCCTCCTATAGCCAGCTCGGCCCCCCCTTGCGGCACTTCCTCGACGAGGGGGAACCTAGCGCGGAGCTCGTCGTCGACGAACTCTGGCATAGATTCCTTAACGGCGCCGAGGGCTTTGTGCCACCCGACGGCCGCGGATTCGGTGAGATCAAGGTAAAATTGATCAGACGCCTTGTATTCCTCCACGGACTTCTCCGCCCGGATCTTAGCAAGCTTCGACGCATCTAAAGCCGCCTAAGCATTATTCTTAATGGCGTCCCTCGACCTTTTCATAGCGTTGTAGAGGCCGTTCGTCTCATCCATCTTGGCTTAGATAGCCTGGTTGGACTCGTTTAGAAGCCGATGAGACTCTTTTAGCTTTGAGATCGTCAGCTGCTTGGCGACCAATCTCGAGTCAAGGAAGGCCACTTTCTCCTCCGCTTGCTGCAATTAAAGGTGAAGCTCTTCCTCCCGCGAGGAGGATTCACCCGCCTTCTTCATCGCCGGGTCTATTTTCTCAGACTCCATGGCGGCGAGGAGAGCGCAGTGCTGAAGGACCTGAGAAAAACAGCAAGCGTGTTAAAAAGTTAGAACAGAGGAAATAAAACTTAAGAAATTTTCAAAGAAAGCTAGATACCGACCTGAACCGCCTCCTGCGCTATGGCAGCCACTTGGGCTTTCATGGTGCCCTTAGAAATCTTGGTCCTGGCCGACTTCTCCATGTCCATCAGCAAGCTGTCGACCACAGATAGCCCCGAGGGCACCTCAATACAGAAGTCGCCCTCCTGCACTTGGATCCCGATAGAGGGTGGCCGAGAGACCACCCGCTTCTGTCTCTTGAGGGGGACTTCCTCGGCCGGGGGAGACTCCTCCTCCCTCGTCTGGGGCGCCGGGTCCCTCACGTGCTTCTGACCCCCCTTCCATGGCGCTCCTCTGAGGCTGGGGGTGCTGCGGAAGGCTTGGCCGGAGGAGTTTTCCTCGGGGCCGTGCTTGGACTGGGTCGGGAAGAGCTTGTGCTATCGGTCTTTCTCCCTTGGGCCTTGGCGGCTATGGCAGCCATGATTTTTGATCGGTCCATAGGCTCTGCAAAAAAGAACATACAGGAGAAAAGATCAACGAAGTTGAAACGACAAATTTTTTTTTAGAAAAGTCTAAACAGATCATCAAAAACCTTATCTTACCTAAAAACATGCAAGACTGAGCCCAGCCCAGCTTAGTACCTGCTCGGAAAGCAGGACATCAGCCCGCTGGATCGGTTCCCACTGGGACACCACCCTCGCCTCGGGGGAGGTCGACTGCTTCACCCTCGGGAAGTCGGTCCTGTGCCACTGTGTGGGCACAGGCCAATTCTCGCCCTCCGGTGGCCCGACGAATACATACTTCTCCTTCCATTCATGGATGGAAGAAGGGACGACCACTACCCCCGACCCGGCCATCCCACCCTTACGTTTTTTAAACGAAAAGTACACCCAGCTCGGCTCTTGCTTAATGGTACCGGGGTATTTTTATAACAAAGAAAAGATAAGAGGAGGGTCAAACTGAAGGGGATCCGATCAAATTTTAACCGGACCAGAAACCCGAGAAGGATCCTCCATGAGTTCGGCGCTAGATGGCATGGGGCAACACAGAAGCAATGAAGCACCGCACGAACCTCGGGTGAGAAGGGCAGACGTATTCCTACCCGGAATGCTTCCAGATACAGAGCAATCTCCTTACCCTACACCTGGTCTGCCCGCTCACCCTTTCTGGCTAAACAGAGTGAATAGTTAGAGGGAACATGGAATCGAGTCCGGATGTCGGAAAGCTCGACCATGCGATTCAAAATGGAGGGTGCATCACGGGCATTCCCAATGCGCATCTTGGGAGCCCTTGTCGCTGCCTGACGGTGAGTGACAAGGGCAGCCCTGACTCTAGGGGGCGAGCCCGACGCAGAAGACACAGAAGAAGAAGAACCCTCTCGGCTATCTGAAACCGAAGAGGAGGAAGACCCACTGGACTCGGCCCTAGCAACCGGAGGCTCATCGTCTGACTCTATCCCTACCACATCTACAGACTACTCAGAGGAAGATATCTAACCTGATTCAAAGAAGGGGACTCGCCGAGGAAAATTCAACAGAAGATCCGATCTAAGCGGAGGTGTGCTGAGCAATCTTCAAACAACGAAAGAGATTTGAGGCAAAGTGTTGGCCCTAGGATGGTCCCCTCCTATATATACATCACGAAGAGAGCATCCTACGGACCAGATAGATTCCCGCCAAAACGAAACGTCGCGCTTAGCGGCCGTCGAGACTCCACGTGGCGGTCGACCATTGGGGACGTCTCTTCGTTGCAGGAGTCAGAGACAGCCTGTCACGTCCGCCAACCGATGTCGGACAGATGGCCCATAGCCTAAATGACGATCAAGTGAAACGACGCCCCCTCTTTAAAGCGCAATTATTTCACCGATCCACTGACGTCATCAGGGATACGCGTGAAAACTTAGGCGTGCGGTGAGACGCCGCGTGGACTCAAAGATCGAAACGACGCAACCGCTCAACGCCATGTCATTTCCGGACAATCCATACGAAGAATTCTCGGCACTAAGCTGAGTAGAGAAAACCTAACGGGTCACTCTCGACCCAACCCATAAATAGGTCAGAATGAGAGTGGGGGGCTAATGATGATGCTCACAAGTATGAATTTCTCAGATTACTACACGTGGCGGATGACGTGTCCCGGGGGCTACGGATGTAGAATAAATAAGATGCATTGAGGACGTTCCTCAGGACTTCATCTTCGAGGATGCATCCGACCTTCCGGAGACTCCCTGAGTACCTTCCATACTCACCTAGCAAACAACCATCAGCTCACATTCGAGCAATACTACAACCGAACTTCCTCAGCCTCACTGCTCGTCTCCGAGTTGTTGCAAGGCCTGAGCTTCCTCGGCCTTCCGGCTCGCCTCCGAGTCATCTGACAGGCCAAGTTTCCTCGGCCTCCCGGCTCGTCTCCGAGCCTCCTGACAGGCCGAGCTTTCTCGGCTTCTCCGATCAACCGAGAGCGCGGAGCCCAAGCGCCCCCGCAATGGCTCCGCGTATCTCGCCAGGACGAGATATCCGCTGCTTCACGTTTCGCGTCCCATGCTGGCGCGTCCCTCCATTAATGGCCGTATCTCGCCATTAATGCGGAGATAACGCAAGGGCGTAACTGACGGCGAGGATCTTGCGCCGGCTCGCTCCACGTGACCACTATATAAACCCCTCTTTCAGACGATTCAGGTAACTGGAACTCATTCCAATAGGCCGCTACGCTGTTCTTATTCCCTGGTATTAAGTTGATCGTCGGAGGGTCCTACGGTGGTTTCCCACCCCGGGACTTCCCTTACAGGTAGTTCGGTCTCAGCAACTTCCAACAAGCCATTGAGATCCACGCGCTCAACGACTTCCAAAACAAATCTCAGTCGCTCAAAATCGCTCGTTGCCAGATCGACGGAGGACAACATCTGAGGGAGATAACAGCCTCCATCAAGTCTACAAAAAATTATATATAAATTTATAAATTTTTGTTGTGTGGACAAGAGTATGAAATTCAAGATATAAAATTAGTTCTTGAACTTATCTTATTTATCTTATATAAAGCCATATTAGAAGAATATTAGCTTTATTTTGTCATCATGTGCCTTTGCTAGAAATATTTGATATGCCTCCTATATATTTTGACAATTTGTTATTAGCCCAAATGCACTATATTTATACACACTTAGTTTGTAAATGATGATAAAACCGAATATATTTTTTATTTGTTTTAAAAAATTGCAATCAGCTACTATTGCCTTTTCTTGGTTATAATCTATCTGATATAATAATTTCTTCCCAACGAAATAATAGCAACCGTTTTGATTACAGAATGTATTTGACTCCTATGAGTTTTCTTTCATGATTTTAATTTTATGTTTAGTGAGTCTTTAAGACAACTATTAATATAGATATATTATCCATACAAAAATTTACACATTATAATTTGTCTAGAGTTGCAACAATTGCATGTTGATTTATAATTGATCTCTTTGTACCTTAAGATTGAAAAGAACTTTACATGGTAACCTAAGCTCCGTGAACAAGTTTGGATTTTTATTATAGTTATTTCACGAAGTGTTTGCGGAAAAGTACTTATAAAAACACGGAAACATACTTCTTTACTAATAAGATTTATTTTTTAAGAACGTTCTATACTTCTTCTTAATTAATAAACCATAAAAATTAAAAATTAAGATGAACAATGTTGATTTAATTAAGTCGTTTTCAATAAAATATTATAGAGACCGGATTTACTTGCTAATGTAAAATATAAAAAAGGAACGTTTTAAATTCATATACTCTATATAAGTATAATACGCTAATAGATTGATATTTTTGAATTGGGTAAAGAGTTTCTACTTGAAAGACTTTACATTTTAATTAGTAGCTGATTCACGGTAAACATTTTGGCTCTAATTGTGATAATAATCTAAAATCAATTTTGATTAATTAGCGAACCAAGATGATGATGCTCGGTATCGGTGATCTACCAGACCATGACACGTGGCAGATGGCGTGTCCCAAAGCTTACAAGAAAGGACCTACAGTGGCTGACCAGTGGCCGACCAGGACACTCCTGTGCCCATCCCATAAACAAACACTGGCTCGCCACCGAGCCCCCTGCACAATTGGCCTCCTCGGCCTCACAGCTCGTCTCCGGGCTACTACAGAACCAAGATATCTCGGCTCTCCCGCTCATCCGCTAGCACTCCCGCCGAGGTCATCTTCCTCGGTCTCATCGACCGACCGACGGCACCGCTCACAGGCACAACCGCCATCCCGCTAATCTCGCCATGCGCGAAATTTCCGCCGGCCACATCCCACGTTCCACGCCATCACGATCCCCCATTAACGAGCATGTCTCGCCATTAATGGGAGATTCCGCTCATCACGCGGGCTTGACGTCGGAAGCGTAACGACCGACGTGATTCTCGTGCCTGCCCTGCCTGCTGCCACCACTATATAAACCCCTCTTCCAGACGGTTCAAGTAAGCCATTTTTACTCCACTAAGCCGTTACTCTGCTCGGATTTCCTCTCTAACTTGACCGTCGGAGGGTCCTCGGTGGTACAACCACCCCGGGTTTTCCTTGCAGGTAGCTCGGTGCGAACAACCTCAAACCCATTGAGATCCACAGGCTTCGGGAGCCAGCCTCCAGATCAAATCTCAGCGGTCCATCGCCGCCATCGTCAAATCAACGGAAGGTAACATCTTGATGCGCGGATCCGCCCCTCGTCAGCTGGCGCCGTCTGTGGGAAGCTCCTTGATTCCACAAAAAACAAAAGTTCACTTTCCGATCTCAATTCAATGGCGAGCGATCATCATGAAGATCCAAGCACTAGCCGCCGCCTCCCCCTCAATGGAGGCGCGGATGAACCTCTTCCGCCCAATATCATTAGCCCCCCTCGCGCGCCGAATAGACCGGCTCGCGTCCTTCGTGGAGGCGCTCATCCGCGTCCAAATGGCAGGCCAAGATCCCCAGGTTGCCGCTCCCCCGCCTCGGAATCGGGACCCCTACCGAGGAAGAGAAGGCTCCGCTCATGCAGGCACGGCCGACCACCTCACCGTTTCCAACGGCCGCAGGTCCCCCGGGCCGACGTGTTCAATAACCTGCTGGGCACCGCTTCGTTTTGCCTCGAGGTCTTAAGCCAGAGAGTTTCGTCCCGAGTCTCATCGCACCCCTGTCCCTCTCGAGGCGGTGGTGGTCAGCTCGCTTGTTTGCAGGCATGACCTGCACCCCCTCCCTCGATGGGGCCGCGCACGCAAGACTCTTCCCGGCAGCTCAAAAACAACCCTACCGAGGGGGCGTGAGGGACCTCACCGAAAAGAACCGAGCTTCGTCAAAAATCATGGTCATGGCGGCGGGGGGTACGTCATATACCTATGAGACTCAGCACCCCACGCCAACCCCGGAGGCCGACGGCCATCCGAGGAAGAAGGCCAGGAAGACCGAGTCGATCACCTTTGACGACGGCGACTTTCACGGCATATCCTTGCCCCATAACGACCCCCTGGTGATTACGGCCCGGGTCTATCGATACGTGGTTCATAGGATCCTGGTCGACTCTGGAAGCTCGGCAGACATTCTCTTCCACGACTGCTGCCTACGCATGGGGCTGACCGCGGCGGACCTGAGACCGACTTCCCACGTCCTTTCAGGATTCACTAACCACTCCATCCCGGTGGAAGAGGTAATCACTCTACAGTTCAACGTCGGGGAGGCAGGCCGTACGTGGGCATTGCCGGTGGAGTTCATCGTAGCGAGAATTCCATCGGCCTACAACATCCTCCTAGGCCGCCCTATGCTGAACTCCCTCCGGGCCCAGATATCAACCTACCACCTGGCGATGAAGTTCCCTATTGACCAGAGAAAGATAGGTCGGGTCTATGGAGACCAGCGAATTGCAAGGGTTTGCTTCACCGCAACATCTTCATCGGAGGGGACGGCCGATGATGTCGAAGGCGAGGGTGACATCAGGGGTTCTCTGGACACTCGAGACGAGAAAAAAGATGTCCGAGGAACCCCGGTGGAGCCTTTGACAGAGGTCCCCCTCGTAGAAGGGGACGACAAAAAACTCGTTCAGATCGGGTCGCTTCTGAAAGGCACTCAGCGAGATGACCTGGTTCATTTCCTCAGGAACAACTCCGACGTGTTTGCCTGGGCGCCTGCTGACATGCCTGGGATCGACCCCAAAGTTATATCTCACAAGCTCGGGGTAGATCCTATGGCCCAACCCGTTAGACAAAAAAAGCGAAGTTTCGCGCCGATCAAACAGAAGGCTATCGAGGATGAGGTAGATTGGCTCCTCGCCGCCAACTTCATTCGGAATGTGCCCTATTCGGAGTGGCTAGCGAATGTGGTCCTGGTCAAGAAGTCGAGCGGAAAGTGGCGCATGTACGTCGACTTCACCGACCTCAACAAGGCCTGCCCCAAAAACAATTATCCCCTTCTCCGGATAGATCAGCTCTTCGACAGCTCGGCAGGCCACGAGCTATTGAGCTTCATGGATGCCTTCTCCGGCTACAATCAGATCCATATGAATCCGGCAGACGAAAATCTCACCGCATTCACAACGGACCGGGAGGTATGCTGCTACAAGGTGATGCCATTTGGCCTCAAGAACGCCGGGGCTACGTACCAACGGTTGGTCAACCGCATGTTCAAGCCACAGATCGGCAGGAACATGGAAGTTTACGTTGACGACATGCTCGCCAAGTCAATCTCGTCGACCGACCATGTTTAGGACCTGGGCGAGGCCTTCGAGGTACTCCGCAAGTTTAAGATGAAGCTGAACCCCGCCAAGTGCGCATTCGGGGTCACCGGGGGTAAGTTCCTCGGTTTCATGGCCACCCACCGTGGGATCGAGGCTAACCCAGAAAAAATCGACGCTATCCTCAACATGACCGCGCCCAAGACCAATGTCGAGATCATGCGACTGACAGGGCGGGTAGCCGCTCTGTCACGTTTCATGTCGAGGTCTAGGGAAAAGTGCCTCTCATTCTTCAAAGCTCTCAGGAAAATTCTGAGGTTCGAGTAGTCAGAAGAGTGCCAGACCGCCTTTGACCAGTTAAAAAGGCACCTTGCGACGCCACCGCTGCTCACCCGACCAGTTGAAGGGGACGAGCTATCGCTATATCTGGCGGTATCCGACCGAGCAGTGGGCTCAGCGCTCGTACGAGAGGTCGACGGAGTGCAGAAGCCGGTATACTACGTGAGCCACGTCTTCAAAGACGCAGAAACGAGGTACTCAGCCATAGAGAAGATCGTTTTAGCACTCATTATGGCCCCAAGGAAGCTACGACACTACTTCCAAGCGCATACTATCCTCGTTCTCACCGAGCGCCCACTGGGGGCTATCCTGGCCTCACCCGAATCCTTGGGCCGCTTAGAGAAGTGGAGGTGGGAGCTGTCCCAGTTTGACATAAAATACCGCCCGAGGCAGGCCATCAAAGCACAAGCCCTGGTCGATTTCATCGTCGAATGCACCATCCCCAGAAAGGAACCGGAGTCCACGCCGGCCCTCGCGGCTCAGCACCCGATCGAAGGGAAACCCGACTCGGTGCCTGAGTGGGTCATTTACGTCGACGGGTCTTCAACCGAGGAAGGCTGTGGTGCCAGCCTCATCATCCGGGGCCCGAACGAGGCAGAAATGGAGTACTCTCTAAACCTCGGATTCAAGGCCTCAAACAACGCGGCGGAGTACGAGGCCCTGCTGGCTGGACTGCGCATGGCCTCCGGGCTGGAGCTGAAGACAATTCGAATCTACAGTGACTCGGCCCTAGTCGTCGGCCAGGTGACCGGCCACTTCGAGGCTCGGGAACCTCTAATGGTGAAGTATCTGGCCGAAGCAAGAAAACTTCGGAAGAACTTCGACGAAGTCCAGGTAGAGCAAATACCCAGGAAGCTCAATGCCCAGGCCGACGCCCTGAGCAAGCTGGCTTCATCCTACTCGGCCAACAACAAACGACCTATCCTCTTCGAGACCTTGCCACGGCCCAGCGTGGAAGACGGGGCAACAATACTTCATGTATATACGGCGCAGGAGGATGATCAAGACTGGAGGAAGCCCTCGTGGAATTCTTAAGGAATGGTACGCTCCCAGAAGATCGGGGAGCAGCCCGCCGTCTCCGGGCCAAAGCCCGTCACTTCGTATGGAGCAATGAAAACCTTTACAAGAAATCCTTCACTCAGCCCCTGCTCCGGTGCGTCGACCCCCACGAAGCCGACTACGTCCTCCGTAAAATCCATGAAGGGGTCGGCGGCGCACATCAAGGGGCCCGAATCTAAATCCAAAAGACATTGCTCCAGGGGTACTACTGGCCAACTATTCACGAAGACGCCCAGAAGCTCGTCAGGAGGTGCAAAAATTGCCAGCTCCACGGAAGCATACCTCGCCTCCCTGCTACCAAGCTGACCGCGTTAACCTCCCCGTGGCCATTCGCCCGGTGGGGATTGGACATGATAGGCCAGTTCCCCACCGGTACGGGCGGGCACAAATATGTCCTCGTCGCAGTAGATTACTTCACGAAATGGATCGAGGCCAACCACATCAGGAAACCGGATGCCGCCACGACCATCAAGTTCCTGCAGAACAACCTGATACTTCGGTTCGGCATTCCTAGGTGTATCATCACCGACCACGGGACGAACTTCGAAAACGAGAAAGTGAAGAAGTTCTGCAACGAGTACCATATCCTCATGAAGTTTGCCGCGGTCGCACACCCCCAATGCAACGGGCAAGCTGAAGTCGCCAACCGGGACGTCCTCCGAGGCCTCCGAACCCGCCTAGAAGGACGCCAAGGAAGTTGGGTCGAGGAATTGCTCCGGGTCCTATGGGCTCTGCGCACGTCAAAGAAGACCCCCATCGGGGAAACCCCTTTCAGCCTCTGCTACGGAACCGAAGCAATGGTCCCAGCGGAGATCGGGCTACCCAGTCATCGGGTCGAACACTTCAACGACGAAACAAACACCGCGGCACTACGGACCAACCTGGATATCTTGTTGGAGAAACGAGATCGGGCTCAGATCAGGGCTGCCGCCTATCAGCAATAAACTGCCCGATACTACAACGCGCGGGTCAAGCATCGCTCCTTCAGGACCGGAGATCTAGTCCTACAGCGAAATGAGTTCGTCGATCAAGGAAGGATGCACAAGTTTTCCCCAAGATGGGACGGTCCTTTCCTCATCTCTGAGATACTTTCCTGCGGAGCCTACCGCTTATAGGACACGGACGGGCGCAAGTTTCCGCGGCCTTACAACGCCGAGAAGCTCAAACTGTACCAGTGAAATCAATACCTACGAGTGTGCACCTCTCCTTTCACAAAGACAATGTAAATTTTTCTAAAAAGTCCTTTCCATTCAAATAACAAGAAGGGAACGTTAGAACATTGCGAAAAGAGGAGTTCTGTCTTTGTGATCAAAGCCCTCGCCAAGAGGCAACTGAGCAGCTTCACTGCTCGGTCAATCCTTAGCAGGTCTCCCATGGCCCCTCCAGCGCTAAGGATCTAAGCCCCCACCAAGAGACGGCCGAGTAGTTTCACTGCTCAGTCAATCCTTAGCAGGCCTCCCATGGCCCCTCCAACGCTAAGGATCTAAGCCCTCACCAAGAGGCGGCTGAGTAGCTTCCCTGCTCGGCTATCCCTGGCTGGTAGCTTCCTTACCCCTACAATGCCAGGGATCAAAGCCCTCACCAAGAGGCAGCCGAGCGGCTACCCTGCTCGGCTATCCCTGGCTGGTAGCTCCACTACCCCACAATGCCAGGGATCGAAGCCCTCACCAAGAGGCAGCCGAGCGGCTATCCTGCCCGGCTATCCCTGGCTGGTAGCTTCCCTACCCCACAACGCCAGGGATCAAAGCCCTCACCAAGAGGCAGCCGAGCGGCTACCCTGCTCGGCTATCCCTGGCCGGTAGCTCCCCTACCCCACAACGCCAGGGATCAAAGCCCTCACCAAGAGGCAGCCGAACGGCTACCCTGCTCGGCTATCCCTGGCCGGTAGCTCCCCTACCCCACAACGCCAGGGATCAAAGCCCTCACCAAGAGGCAGCCGAACGGCTACCCTGCTCGGCTATCCCTGGCTGGTAGCTCCCCTACCCCACAATGCCAGAGATCAAAGCCCTCATCAAGAGGCAGCCGAGCGGCCACCCTGCTCGGTTATCCCTGGCTGGTAGCTCCCTTACCCCACAACGCCAGGGATCAAAGCCCTCGCCAAGAGGCACCGGGCAGCAACCCTGCTCGGCCATCCTTAGTAGGCCTCTTACGGCCCCTCCCGTGCTAAGGATAAAAAGCCCTCGAAAGATGAAGGCAGAATTGTGAAAATACAAGTGTTTACCGACAAAAGAAAATACGAGCACAAACACTGCTGCAAAAACAAAAATCTTTATTCACAAAGTCAAAGTCTTTACAAGGGTATTGTGGGCTCCCCAGCCTTATCAAATTACCCGAAGGCTTACAAAAGAGAAAGAAGAAAAAGCCAAAAAGTTCGGGCCGTAAGCCCAGCCTAGACCTCGCCTCCCTTATCACCATCGGCCGGAGGCATGACCACTGAAAGTGGGACCCGAGCACGAAGCTCACCGTCGGCAAACCCAGAAAACTGCTCCTTGACGGCATCAAGAGCTTTGTTCCATGCAATGGCGGAGGCCTCGCCGAGGTCGACGTAAAACTGGTCCGACCCCTTGTAATCAGACACCGCCTTTCTAGCTCGGATCTCGGCAACCTCTGCAGCCTGAAGCGCCGCCTCGGCATCCCACCTACTGGCATCCCTCGCCTTCTTCATGGCTGCAAAGCGATCAGCCAGTTCCACCAACTTCGCCTCGATGACTTGGTGGGACTCACTCAAGCGGTGATAGGACTCTCGGCACTTTGAAATGGCGAGCTCCGCGGCGGCCGACCGGGCTTCAAGGACGGCCATCCTCTCCCTCTCCAGACGCAGCTCAAGTCCCAGATCCTCGGCCTCTGAAGAAGACTCTTCTGCTGACCTCGCAGCATGAATAGCCCCCTCGGCCTCCATACGAGTAACAAAGGCACAGTACTGAAGGACGTGGGGAAAAACGACAGAGAGACTTAGAGACACCTGAACTAAGGAGAGGGCGCTCGAAATATCACATGAGGGAGTACATACCTGAACCGCCTCCTGTGCGATAGCCGCCATTTGGGTCCTCAGGGTCCCTCGTGGTATCTGGCCCCCGGCCGATTCCTCTATACTAGCAAGAAGGCTGGCAGCAACGGAAAGCTCCGGCGGGACCACGAAATGGGCGTCCCCCTCCTGCACAGGAATTCCCTCCGGAATCTCCGTCGGCAGTGCGTGAGAGACCATCCTCTTCCTCTTAAGAGGAACCCTGTCTTCATCCTCTCCTGCATCCCTCGTCTGGGGCTCGGGAACCCGTGAACGCCTTTGGCCGCCGCCGGAACGATCGTCAGGAGCTCGTAACGGGGCAGATGGCCCTGCCGTCGGAAGCACATTTGGTGCGGGGTTTGGGTCAGCCGGAGGCACGGCCGCACCGCCGGCCTCCCTCCGAGACCGAGCACCGAAGGCACCAAGAGTCCTGGATCGATCCATCTATCCTGCCAAAGGGAGAAGAGGCTCGACTCAGAAAGAGAAGCAGCGGAAGAAAGAAGAAGAAGGCATCGGGAACGCAGAGATCCGATCTAAAGAGGAGAAGGCCGAGCTAACAAGATCAAGAATGAGGAAAATATGAAGGGAGATGGGCCCTAAAGCGGACCCCATTTCTATTTATAGCCACCGGCGTCCTCATCCAACGGCGATGGTCGACTCCCGCTAAAAACAAGTCTTCGCATTCGACGACCACGATCGCTCCACCTATCGCACGCACGATAGCCAGATCCCATCAGACACCAGAGGTCTGCGGCCCGTCGCGTCAGCCAACCAGCGCCCGACACGTGGTCTGTCGCTTCAGCAAAAGTACGCCCGATCCGGCGCACCCTCTTTAATGCAAAGATCTTGCCCTGATTCACTGGCATCATTCATAAAATACAACAGATTACTCGGGGACATGCCTGACGATACCTTCGAAAAGGAGTTCACCTCGGGTGACCCGGCAGACCACTCTCGACCCGACCCATCAGATGGTCGGGACGAGAGTGGGGGCTAATGATGATGCTCGGTATCGGTGATCTCCCAGACCATGACACATGGCAGATGACGTGTCCCAAAGCTCACGAGAAAGGACCTACAGTGGCCGACCAGGACACTCCTGTGCCCATCCCACAAACAAACACTGGCTCGCCACCGATCCCCCTGCACAATTAGCGTCCTCGGCCTCACAGCTCTTCTCCGGGCTACCACAGAACCAAGACACCTCAGCTCTTCCGCTCATCTGCTAGCTCTCCCGCCGAGGTCATCTTTCTCGGTCTTATCGACCAACCAACGACACCGCTCACAGGTGCAACCGCCATCCCGCGAATCTCGCCATGCGCGAGATTTCCGCCGGCCACATCTCACGTTCCACGCCATCACGATCCCCCATTAACGAGCCTGTCTCGCCATTAATGAGAGATCCCACTCATCACGCGGGCGTGACGTCGGGAGCGTAACGACCGGCGTGATTCTCGCGCCTGCCCTGCCTGCTATCACCACTATATAAACCCCTCTTCCAGACAGTTCAAGTAAGCCATTTTTACTCCACTAAGCCGTTACTCTGCTCGGATTTCCTCTCTAACTTGACCGTCGGAGGGTCCTCGGTGGTGCAACCACCCCGGGACTTCCTTGCAGGTAGCTCGGTGCGAACAACCTCATACCCATTGAGATCCACACGTTTCGGGAGCCAGCCTCCAGATCAAATCTCAGTTGTCCATCGCCGCCGTCGTCAGATCAACGGAAGGTAACATCTTGACGCGCGGATCCGCCCCGCGTCACAAGCCAACTAAAAATTTCAACGAGTTATGATCAGCTGGAGCACCTATACGTCGATATTGAGTATTTTTCGTAGGCTTTTCGTATCCAAAATAATGTTTGAACTCCAACTGTAGAAATTACTTTCCAACTAACTTAAAATAATGAATAGACCAAAAGCATATTTACATCACTAGTAGTAAAATTTGTACGATTTAACCTTTGTTCACCCCTACATCCCTCGCAACAAATGTTCCCTATTCTTTCATCTTTATCCCCATTTGGAGGTTTAGAGCAAGAATATACGTGTTAAATGTTTAATTAATTTATTTACTTTTCTTCTTTTTGAGTACTTAGTTATCGATAAAATATTATTTTTGTCTTTCAGCTATCTACATGCTTCATACAAAATACCCAGAGGAAGAGAAATTTAAGGATTAGAAAAATTAATTTTGGGATAATTTTTTTTAATCCGGTGAAATACCTAATCTTTTTTGCATATTACAACTTGCACCAACTTCACCATTTAAACTAGATTTTTTTTATGAGCCACGAAGCCTACCGGCCCCGTGTGCCCCTCTCGAAGCACTAAATGGGAGACCTTGGATTCCATCCGGCACCTCCATCCCACCCCCACAAAATCCTATTGCCGACCAATCATCTATGGGGGTTCTTGACCTATTTAAACTAGAAATTGGATTGGAAAAGTATAAGCTTTTTAAATTTTTATATTGCTTTTGAGAAATGCAAATATTTTTGACTATTAAACACCTGTGGCAATTTCCACAGATAGCTAGGATGATATGTACAATAAAAATTTGATTTAAATTCAGGACAACATAAATTTTGAAATCATATCGGAGCCCTTGCTAGTATTTTCATTCAAACTAACAACCCTAGAGTTGTTGGACGACCGACTCTTCATGCTAGCTAGAAGAGTTGCGCAGACTACGTAATTGATTATACTTTAAATTTGCAATTTTATTAAATCTTTTATATCATTATGATTAAATAAAGAGGAAAAAAGAATAGAGAATTGTTCTCTACAGTGTAGATTCCTTGGTGCAAGACAACTAATTTTGTAAGCTTGATTGCAACTTTGAAATGATTCCTTCCATTGGGAGGCAACTTTTATCAATATTTATATATGAGGCTCAAAATTCACATGTAGAGGTTCTCTAATGTTTAATGATGACGCAGTATTAGTTTAGGGCCCTGGGACCCATTTAGGCCCGGCAAACAAGGCAATTCGAGGTGGCCACGCCTCACAGCGAGGCAAATTTTATCCGCCTCATTGCCTCATTGCTGACGTAGGCAAGTCGGTGAGCCTCATCGGAGCGAGTTCGGCGAAACGGGCCGTTCCCAATTTCTCGATGTTGCCTCGCTCAAGTTCATCTCGCCTCGTCCCTCGTCTCACCTCACCTCGTCAACTTGCCAGCGACTCGCATCGCTACGTCTCGCCAGCAGCTCATCTATACTCGTCAGCTGACTCGCGAGCCAACTCGCTCCAGTTCGCTTCGCCTCGCCTCGCTCCTCAACTCGCATCGAGATTCCAAACCAACGGCTGGATTAATTGGAATTTGTGATTCGAACTCTTTAAATTTTCCATCTGATTTCAAAATTCATCCTACTGCAGGCGTCTGGTCCAGACGTCTGCTTAAGAAACTTTTGAAATACAGACTTCTGGTACAGATGTCTACTGAAGGAATTTTCCATTTTTCAAATCTCTATTTTTACTCCAGAGACGTCTGCCTACAGACGTGTGGGGCTAAGACTTTTGCAGTTTAAAAAAGAGTTAAAAAAAACCAGAATCTCGCCATGAATCGCCTCACCTCGAAACCCGCATCCAACAGTCATAATTTGTCTCGCCTAGCCTCGCCTCGAAACCTGCATCCAACAGTCAGAATTTGACTCGTCTCACCTCCAAATCCAAGTCCAACGGTCGGATTCGTTGGATTTTGTGACGATTCTCCTCGTCTCGCCTTGTAACGGCTGAAATTTTTTTAAAAAATATATTGAAATCTCTATAAATACAACCCTATACCCATTTCATCTCATTCTAAATCTCTCTCTCTCAAATTATAAAAAAGAAAAAACCCTTCTCTCCTCTGAACTCTCAACTTTCAAGTTTTCAAGAATTAAAGCTCCGACTCTGAGTTTTCGACGCTCCGACCGATTTATTCTACTCTACTGTTCTTCTACTCGATTGCTCTACTACAGCGTTTTAACTATTCTTGCTTCTTACTTTTATTTTATTAGTTCTCTTATTCCGGTTAAATTGGTATTGAAAATATTTGGTATTTAACTTTTTTAATTAGTTAAAAAATTTATATTGAGGGTTCTTCTGATACACATTACACCTAAGTTTCTGATCCTGAAATGCATGCAGAAGGAGAATGATCCACACAGACATTTAGAGAAGCAAGAAAACGTACACTTAATAGTAATGTTTGAGAACGCTATACAATTGAACATAGGGAAGATGTTAGATACGCAATAAGAAAATATTGTGCCACTGCGTATAAATATAAGAAAGGCACCGACACTAGTACTTTACATAAACAAGTAAAAAAAGTTCTAAAACACGGCCGTTTCCTCCTCCACACAATCACAAATTAATTTCTCTGGCGAAGGTCTTTTTCAATATAATCATGATCTAAATGTTGAAGAAATGGTAAGATTTGTTATGGCGGATGAATACGTTTTTGGATTCGGAGAAAACCAAGCTTTTGAGCAGTACGTTCAAAGAACATTACAATCGGGATACAAAAAAGTTCCGAGGAGTACACTTAAAAGTCGTCGTTTTGGGTTTTACAACAAAGGTAAACAACTATTAATTGCCACACTTGCTTCTTTAGATACCGGTATTTCATCAACTTCTGATGTTTGGACTGATAGAAGGGAACTTTCCTGAATTTGTGTTACTGCACATTAGATAGATTCTGACTAGTATTTGCACAAAAAAATTATTGCTTAGACAGTTTCAATTCCTGCATAATACTTTTAATATATCTTCTGAAATTAGATCTGATTTAGAAGAATATCAATGTGTAAATAAAAAAAATTCTATTTTTATCGATAATACTAGCAACAATAATTTTGCTGTTACTAAACTTATTAGGATATGCAAACCAATTTGCAATGGTCGCTCTTTTCATATTTGATGTGCCTGTCATACACTTAATCTTGTCGTACAGGATGCATATTAAGTATGTTCTTCAAATATTCAAATAATTAAAAATACATATAGATTTATTAAAAGTTCTGGAAAAAGAAAATCTGAATATAAAGTAGATGCCTGGCTGCAAGATTAAGACCGTCTCTTAGAAAAGATATTTCCACTAAGTGGAATGGTACATATGACATGATTCGTACTGTATCAAAGACTAGCAAAATTATTAGTAACATGTGATATGAGCATATGCCAGTAGAAAACCACTTAACAGGTGATCATTGGACGGTTGCAGAACTTTCCAAAGATTTTCTTATGACTTTTTAAATAGTTTCCGAACGTTTTTCTACTACTAATAACCCCACTTCTCGTATTATTGTCTCTAAATTGTATAATATAGCTCAATGTTTTTCTAGTCATTGTAATAATAATATATTTTAGCCCGTTATACTTGTAATGCCAGCTAAGATTTCTAAATATTACTCTGAAATTTCAATTGTTTACAGTTTGTGTCCGATAATAGACCTTAGAATTAAATTAGAAGGTTTGGAAGCTCTTTTAAACGGGTTCCATGGATGCATGATATTGATGCTTATATTAATACCGTTAAATGTACTTTAAATAAGGTGTTTGATTTATATGTTGCACGATTTTCTACTGATAGAAGTACCAGAGCACCGGCCGCAACCAGTTCATGTATTTCGACTCCATCCTTTACACTTATTCAACAGTCGAAAAGGACACGACGCCCCTGTTAGTGATATATGCCCTAGAGGCCATTATTGTATCATACTGGATTGTATATTACTTAATGGGAGTTTGGGATATACACGGATATAGTAACAGTCTTGCTCGAAATGGTAGTATGCTACCTGGTTTGTTTCTACCTCAATATGTGTATGTGTTTCTTTTAGCATATCGCTTATACATATTGATAGAGCCCTTACGATCTTTGCTTGATTACCAGCGTTGTGATAGCAGTCACACTAGTGGGGGTTGGGTGGTCTATAAACACATCGTATACAGGTCCCTAGTCGTAGGATTATCGAGACGGGACATCGATACTCCACAGTAGACAAGTGTATACACTTCTCATCCCAGCATGGGAGATGGTTTGTCCCACAGCCATCAGTACATCGTACTGGAGATAGTATGCAGGTGCTCATTAGGTTATGAGTACACTGGACAGGACTCGTCGGGAACTGTTGGTGGGTATTATACCTGTCGTCGGGTAGCAGTTCCCAGGTAACATGAGTACAGCTTAGTCCGTCGACTTGACACTGCTGCTCCGCCTCAAGTGTGTTCCCACTGTACTTTGATTACTACCCTACCACGGTTCAAAGGGGTCTTGCAAACAGGTAGTAGTTGGGTGCAGTCCCGAAGCACTTGGAGGCAGTGGCGGTTAGATATGATTCGTCTCTCCCGGTATTAGGGGTTGATATCGCGCTGTGTTCGGAAGGCCATTACACAAAGTCCTTGGCCAAGGCAAGCGAGATTTACTGGTAAGTATTCCAGTAGTTTCACAAGGTGTATTGGGCTACTCTCCGACACGACTTATTGCGCTATTAGGGGTCTAACGATTACCACCCCCTAGGCCCAATATGCGATGCTCTTAGACGAACAGACAGGTCTGTACAGAGATTGTCACATTCAGGCTCAGTAGGAGTTCGGATGGGTTTTCCTCATCGGCCTTCTTATCGACATCTACCTGGGGACCGTTACGTGCAGCTAGTACCGCTTGCGGTCTATGGTTAAACCCACTGCCAGCGTAGTGTCGAGTGTTTAGAGTCCCACATAGAGAGTTTCCCTACACCGGGCAAAAGGTGTAGAGGCCGTATGGTTTTACGGCAGGGCTTCACTTACGTGCACTTGTGCGCGTATGATGTTCGGTCGGATAATACTAGTGGACTTTAGTTTAAACCGGATCCTAGTATTATATTGATGGATGAGTTTCGTCTCTTTGTATTCGTGTTTCTCGGAACACGAATGCATGTATGTATATACGGATGAGAGGAGCATAGAAGGAGACACCTCATTAGGATTTTGACCATTTACTTGATTAAAATAATTATGAGGTGGAGGAAAGTATTTGTTATTTTTGTAAATGATAATTGAGGCATGGCTACTTGACTTGGTTTGACTCTTTGACTAGATATTTCTTGTGAGATATTTTGTGGCACTAGATATTTTGGGTGAGATATTTTCTTGCCATGATTGTAGTCAAGTCAAGAGAGCAATCTCATTTTATCATTATCAATATCAAAAATCATTTCTCTTTCTTCATGTTAGCTCTCTTCTTCTTCCTCACATCAAAAACCCTTAAGGTCTCATGAGTTGAGTAAACTAGGGTTTCAAGAGACAGATAAATCCATCTTCATACTCTACATCACCTAGGTCATCAAGTTTAGCAAGCTTGTTGCCCTAGTTACCTCGGTTTTGAGGTGGAGCTCGGACTATAGACTCTCGGGTGGATCGTCTTTGACTCGAGAATGCCGTCGAGGTTGCTACGATCCGGATCGATCCTTGGAGCCTACGATGACGAGGAGGACAACGGAGAAGACCCGAAGGACTTGTATCATGAGATATAACATTCTTTCCGAGTAGTTAAATCTCATGTTGTTTGCTACCTAGGGTTTATGGACGATCCTTGGTTCTAGTCGGTGTTGTGAAGCTCGTAAAAATTATTTTTTGCAAATTCCGCCTCCCCGCGAACACGTGGGGTGCGCGACATCGACTTACAGTGGTATCAGAGCCTTTCATAAACCTTAGATAGTTTGTAGCGATGTTAGAATCCCGCCGTTTTTGTCGCGCAAAAACTGCCGACAGAAACAATTTTCAAAAGTGAAGTTTTGAGTTGTTTGCACACCCCGCGGGCTCACGGTTTGAACCGAGAAACCACGGGGTAGAGCGTGCACACCCCGGGGACACCCCGGGGGGGCCGAATGGCTGGGCCCACTCCCCAAGACCACCACAAGGTGGTCTTGGCGGTGGGGACCCGAAACTGCCCCACTATAGGCAGTTGGTGGTCTTGGCGGTGGGGACCCGAAACTGCCCTACCATAGGCAGTTTCGGGTCTGCCTCACCCCCTGGCCACCTCGTGGTGGCCTCAGGGGTGGGGTACCCCCTTTAGGCCCCCCAACTCGAAATTAATTTCGTGCTCTAACTCTCCGCGAAGATTCGAATGGGTTTCGAGTTCGTTTCGACTCCCGGATTGGCTCAAAACAATCGGTTTTGGAACTTTAGCTCACTGGATTTTCATGTCTTGGAAAATTGGTTAAGTTTACTAATTGCGCGCGGAATTCTAATGGCGTAGTTACTTTACAAGCTTTGTGTTGTATATATGTGTTTGGAAACGTTGACTAATTGCTATACGTCGATTAGTCGGGATTGCACATATCTATGATGATATTATGGTTTGTGTATATGAACTTGTTGGATCGTCGTGGATGAATAGCTGGGGATGTGAGATGGGGATTTTCACTCTTTCATTCGATATAAAATTTGTAAAGTGATGCAATATTATTTTGCGGGGCACATCCAAGTTGAGGTTGTAGTCACCGTTGTATTATTTCTTTTACTGTTTTTGCTTCTAAGATAGACCTAAGGTAGGGTGCACAAACTACCGGGTACTTTGAAGTGCTGAGTGGCCTACTCACTTTGTTGAGGGAGGTTGCTTCGCTTCGGGTATTTGGCGGGTAGTTTGCCGCACCCGTAGGGGTCTAGGGTGTGGTTTGGCTATTCATCACGACCGTGGAATCTGTCTTTCGTTATAGGCTCAAACGAAACGCGGAATTCCTAGTATATCCAATGTATTCATCTGTGATCTGGAATGTCTATCATTGCGTCTAACGAATGGATATATATATATATATATATATATATATATATATATATATATATATATAGACGTTGCTTATGTTTTGCATCCGCGCTAGTCCAGCCCCCGCTCTGTCGTTAGTTAAGTAATCTAACGGGCGATGATGGGGCCCCATGGCGAATGCGGATGACATAAACATACGTTGTATTTTCATTGTTTTCTGCAATGGTAGGTTAATTGATGGGACTACATTATATTAATGCAAAGCAAACAAACCAAAGCTGAATCATTGGAACAAATTTTAAAACCACTCGGTTATTTTAAAACAGCAGACTTTTAAATGCGGAGCTTAAACCACTCCTTTTAAAAACTATCAGGTTCTTTCGATTATATCAAATTCACTACGTTCACGGTTTCGCCAAAACCATTCGCAGTCCTCCGTCATTTCATTTGAATAGTCAGTAGTATTCAAGTTATGTTTGTTGGCCTTCGTCAAGGCATAGTGATTAGTAGAGCATAGATAGATGCGTTGGTTTAGGACAGTCGTATTACTTTGTTGGCCTTCGTCAAGGGTATATACGGGTGGGTTCGAATTAACCTAGACAATGATGGGTAGAACTTGACATGTGACTTATGATTTGTTGGCCTTCGTCAAGGTCATAAGAGCATGGGACAGAAATCCACATCGGAAGTTTCTAAAGAAACTGAAACTTGCTAGTGCTGCATACACTTGGAATTTGATAATGTTGGTAGGATTCCTTCAGCATTACCACACAATGATATTTGGATCTCGATCCTACTGTGAGTATCCGCTAATCCTCGGGACATTCTTCACTTAACGATCAATACTATAAACCAAATAGGCGTCAAGAACAGTGTTAGCGGGTCTACGCCTCCACGGAAAAGAGGTTATTTAATTAAGAAACTTCGCGAAAGCGTCATAAAACCTCCCTCGAAGTACCGACACTAGCTTGACCGAACGGTGAAGCAAGTATTGTACGGTAAGATTAATCCTGACTAATTCTTCTTTTATGGTTTGAGAAAGAATTCGAGAAACAGTGGGAGCCATCATGTTTAGATAAATTAAAAACCAATCTAAACTTGCAAGAGCATCATGCTGAGCGTTTTCTTCTCTGTCTCCTTATTGCAGCGACCAGGTGACCAGATTAGGTTATAGATAGATAATAAAATGACTGAGTTATACTATAATGACTGGAAAAGGTTTGTCCAGATGTCCATTACCTATGACAAGCTGGACCACCTCATTACTACTTAAGCCCCCGTCGTCCCAGGTCCAGTTTCCACCGTGGCGGATAAGGATATCCGTAAGACAAGGGAAAAGGACAGTGCGAATGCCAAGTGCCTCGTGTTGGCCACAGTTGATGGTGTATACGAGAGGCAGCACGAGAAGATGGACTTAGTTTCCATCTTTCTCCATAACAATGTTTTATATGGAGAGCAATCTCGTATCGCAAGATATGATACCTCGAAGGAATTGTTTCAAGCGAGGTTGGCTGTCTGGTCGGCTGTAGGGGACAAAGTCCTTACGATGACTAGCTATATTAAAAAGCTCACGGACCTGGAGACCACGTTGGAGAACGAGTCATATGCTGACTTGATTCTGCAGTCCCTATCTCCTACTTACGCCCAGGGGAAGAAAGTTATACTTCCAGTTGAGGGCACCCTAAAGGAAACCAGAGAGACACCCGCTCTGCTTATTGGGGAATCTTCCTTTTCTGGATCTAAGGCGGATGCCAAAGGTGAGAAGAAAAAGACCTCCGCAAAGCCGATAGGTGGTGTCGGTAAGGTAGAAGAAAAGGGAAGGGCAAAAATTTCGGGGTTAACTGTAGGGAAGGAGGGATGTTCCTATTGTTACGGGAAAGAGCATTGGCAGAAGGGATGCAGGGCTTGGAAAGCCAGAATCCAGGATCCGAAGCATGTTGTGGCTTCGACTTCGGGTGTGTTAGTGATTGAAAACAGTCTGTCAATTAACTCTACTTTTTGGGTACAAGATACCGGATCAGGATCTCATATCTGTAATTCATTACGGGCTTTGAGAAACCGTAGAGTTATCAGGATAGGTGATATGACTCTTAGGGTTGCTAACGGAATGAGCGTGGACGCTGTATCCGTAGGGTATATCTCCTAGAATTGACAAGTGGGCAGATATTGATTCTACGTAACTGTTTGTGTGTACCAAGTGTAGTATGTAAGCGATGTGGTTCACATCCACCTAAATCAAAGTTTGATTGGGTAAGGTACACAAGAGGGCAGTATATATTGAATCAAGCTCAGGTTTTCAAACGTCCAGAACACACTTAAAAGAAAGTCTCCAGAATTAAATAAAACTTTCTTATGGTATTGTAGACAGGGTCACATCAATGAAACATGGTTGTCGAAGTTACATAGAGAGTGATATTTGGATCTGTTCGAATATCAGTCTTATGCAACTTGTCAATCTTGTCTCATAGGAAAGATGACAAAGACTCCGTTCACTGGACACGGAGTAAGAGCGAGCGAGCTCTTGGGACTCATACACAATGACGTGTGTAGTCCAATATCTACAGATGCACGAAGTGGTTATTCCTATTTCATTACTTTTACGGATAATTTCTCTAGGTTAGGACATATCTTCTTGTGAAAACATAAATCCGAGACCCTTTGAAAATTCCGAGAATATAAGAATGATGTGGAAAAACAAACAGGCAAAAATATCACGACACCGAGATCTGATCGATGTGATGAATACTTAATTGCCGAGTTCCTGGATTACTCAAAAGAGAATGGAATTCTATCTCAGCTTACTCCTCCATACACACCACAACACAACGGTTATAGGAAAAACGGAACAGAACCCTATTGGATATGGTTCATTCCATAATGAGTAACGCTGAGTTGTCGCGATCCTTCTGAAGTTATGCACTGGAATCAGCTGCATATCTTTTGAAAAAGGTTCCTACCAAGACTGTGCCTACCACACCACATCAAATGTGGAGTGGGAAGAAACCTCATCTTCAGTATCTGAAGATATATGGATGTCCAGCTTTTATTGAAAAGCAGTATGCGGATAAGCTCGAGGCACACTCAGTGTTGTATAAGTTTGTGGGATACCCAAAGAACTCCAGTGGGTATCTTTCCTATTACGCAGAGAAACAAAAGGTTTTTGTTCCTCGTCATGCCCACTTTGTAGAAAATCAATTTTTTGTAAAAGGAAATAGTGGGAGCGCAATAAAACTGGAAGAAATTCCAGAACCACAAACTATTACTGAAAGTATGGTAGAACCAGAGGTTTCAAAAGAACCGGACATCCCTACGCCAATCTGCAGGACTAGTAGGCAGTCTCATCCGCCCGAGAGATACTACGGTTTTCTCATAGACGGGGATCGAGAGGATTGCGTCATTGACAATGATGAGCCAACTAGCTTCCAGTAAGCCATTCAGAGCAGCGACTCGGTAAAATGGCTGGATGCAATACGAACCAAAATGGAGTCCATCTACACCAACAAAGTATGCACTTTGAACATTGCTCCAGAACGGGTGAAACCCGTAGGCTGCAAATGGATCTTCAGAAAGAAGATTGGTGTAGATGGATATGTTGAAACCTATAAGGCTAGACTTGTTGCAAAAGGTTTTCGTCAAAGACCTGGTTTGGACCATGATGAAACCTTTTCTCCGGTGTCTATGCTCAAATCCATTCGGATCCTTCTTACCATTGCTGCCTTCCAAGATTTTGAGATCCGGCAGATGGACGTAGAGACGGCTTTTCTAAATGGTAATTTGGAAGAGTGCTTCTATATGGATCAACCAGAGGGTTTCAATCAGAGTGGGAGCAGCGGGACAGTGTGCAAGTTGCTTAAGTCCATTTATAGACTAAAGCAGGCATCGCGGAATTGAAACATCTGTTTTTATTGAGACAGTCAAAGAATTCGATTTTATCAAAAATCCAGAAGAACCATGCATTTATAGTAAGATTGTAGCAAGAACTGTGGAATTCCTCGTTGAGTACGTGGATGACATTCTCTTGATAGGAAATGACATTCCTATGCTACAATCAGTCAAAAGATTCTTGTCACAGAGGTTCTCCATGAAAAAACTGGGTGATACCAACTACATTCTGGGGATCCAGATCTATCGTGATAGATCAAAGAGGATGGTGGGACTTTCACAGTCAAGGTACAACAACACCATACTGAAAATATTTAGTATGGACGATTCTAAGCGCGGTAGTCTACTGTCTTGTCACGAAATCACCCTTTCCAAAGAGATATCTTCCAAGACTGATTTGGAAAGGGCTCGCATGTCGATTATACCCTACGCTTCCGCGGTAGGCTCTATAATGTATGCGATATTATGTACCAGACCAGATGTAGCTTACGCACTTAGCATGGTAAGCCGGTATCAGTCAAACCCAGGGGAGAAGCATTGGGAAGCAGTAAAGAACATTCTCAAGTACCTGAGAAGGAATAAGGAGATGTTTTTGGTATATGGCGGAAAAGGACCTCCAGATCGAGGCCTTTGCTAGCTCCAGCTTCCAGAGTGATAAGAATGACTCCAAGTCCATGCCAGGTTATGGCTTTACCCTCAGTGGAGGGGCGGTCTGTTGGAAGAGCTTCAAGTAGGACACCGTTGCGAACTCGTCGATGGAAACAGAGTAGTTCGCTGCATGAGACGCCGCAAAAGAGGCAGTCTGGATATGGAAGTTCTTAATTGAACTTCAGGAGGTTCCTTCCATTTGTTGGTCCAATACTTTAGTATTGTGACAACATACGTCGCTATAGCTTTAGGGAAGGAACCCAGGTCCTATCAGAGATCCAGACATATCTTGAGGCGGTACCACCTGATCAGGAAGATCGTTGATCCCCAGGGGATCGAGATGAGGAGAGTAGATACGGAGAACAACACTGCAGATCCACTCACAGAGGCCATCCCTCAGACAGTATTAGAGAGGCTATTCGAGATCTTCGATCTACGATATGCCAGTATATGACCTTAGTGCAAGTGGGAGATTGTTAGTGATGTATACCCTAGAGGCCTTTATTGTATCATATTAGATTGTATATTATTTAATGGGAGCTTGGGATATACACGGATATAGTAACAATCTTGCTCGAAATGGTAGTATGCTACCTGGTTTGTTTCTATCTCAATATGTGTATGTGTTTCTTTTAGCATATCGCTTATACATATTGGTAGACCCTTTAAGATCTTTGCTTGATTACCAGCGTTGTGATAGCAGCCACACTAGTGAGGGCTGGGTGGTCTATAAGCACATCCTATACAGGTCCCTAGTCGTAGGATTATCGAGACGGGGCATCGATACTCCACAGTAGACTAGTGTATACGCTTCTCATCCCAGCAGGGGAGATGGTCTGTCCCACAACCATCAGTACGTCGTACTGGAGATAGTATGCAGGTGCTCATTAGGTTATGAGTACACTGGACAGGACCCGTCGGGAACTGTTGGTGGGTATTATACATGTCGTCAGGTAGCAGTTCCCAGGTGACATGAGTACAGCTTAGTCCGTTGACTTGACACTGCTGCTTCGCCTCAAGTGTGTTCCCACTGTACTTTGATTACTACCCTACCACGGCTCAAAGGAATCTTGTAAACAGGTAGTAGTTGGGTGCAGTCCCGAAGCACTTGGAGGCAGTGGCGGTTAGATATGATTCGTCTCTCCCGGTATTAGGGGTTGATATCGCGCTGTGTTCGGAAGGCCATTACATAAAGTCCTTGGCCAAGGCAAGCGAGATTCACTGTTAGGTATTCCAATAGTTTCTCGGGGTGTATTGGGCTACTCTCCGACACGACTTATTGCGCTATTAGGGGTCTGACGATTACCGCCCCCTTAGGCCCGATATGCGATACTCTTAGACGAACAGACCGGACTGTACAGAGATTGTCACATTCAGGCTCAGTAGGAGTTTGGATGGGTTTTCCTCATCGACCTTCTTATTGACATCTACCTAGGGACCGTTACGTGCAACCGCTTGCGGCCTGTGGTTAAACCCACTGGCAGCGTAGTGTCGAGTCTTTAGAGTCCCACATAGAGAGTTTCCCTACACCAGGTAAAAGGTGTAGAGGCCGTATGGTTTTACGGCAGACCTTCGATCACTTACGTGCACTTGTGCACGTATGATGTTCGGACGGATAATACTAGTGGGGTTTGGTTTAAGCCGGATCCTGATATTATATTGATGGATGAGTTTCGTCTCTTTGTATTCGTGTTTCTCGGAACACGAATGTGGTTATTGTAAGTCTACGGTAGTGCCCCGGCCAATAATCTGAGGCCAAACGCGGAATAAAAACTTTTATAACTGGCGCTATCGCATACTATAACCCGGATCTTGCCATTAACGCTAAACTAACAAACTGTAAAGAGGTAGAAAGACTATACCGATTGATCCGTGTCCATCGATCTTTAGCCATCATCCTACGCTCCACGCTGTGACTCCGATCTTCTCGTCGAGGTGGCACCATGTCAACGAATCTTTATATGGGCTCCCGCCACTATACCGAGGCAACTCGGACATGAAGTATACTAACCGACATGTCCAAAATGAAGTAGAGAATGAGTGGAATATTTTGTCTCAATACACCCTAGGGTTCTCATCACATGAGAGGGTTAGGGTGGAGGTTGAAGAAGATGCAAAGAGTAGAAGAGTGTGAGATCAAGAAAACTCTAGTGAGCAAAAATCCAAGTCACAAAATTAACCCCTTTTTTGTCCACTAATTTTGGGTGTGGTATATATTAGGTTTTGTGTTGAAATATCAAGGAAAATATCTTACCAAAATATCTCCACAAACCCTAAAAAATACTCTACCCAAAACAAACACCATTAATTCTTTAATGACTCACTAGATGACTCATTACATGAGTCATTAGTGAACATTCTAGAATAAATGTGTCATCCAAAGTGAGTCACACTTTCCAAAACCATTTAAACATTTAAACTAAAATGTTTAACCAAAAGAAATGCATCTTCTAAAGTAATCTCGTAACGGATTACGAGAATACCCCTCACCTGTATATACATAACTGTATCCGTATTCCGACCGAATACGAATACCACGAGACGAAAATATTCCGACTCAATATAATATTTGGATCCGGCTTAAACCAAAGCCCACCAGTATTATCTGTCCGAAATATGACACGTGCATAAGTACACGTGCATGTTCGAACCCTGCCATAAAACCATACGGTCTCTACAACGTTTCGCCCGAACTTGGGAAACAATCTGTGGGGGAGTCTAAAGACTCGTCAATACTTTGGCAGTGGGTTTAACCCCAAGCACGTCAGCGGCACTAGCTGTGCGTAACGGCTGCCCATGTACTGACCGAAAGGGAAGCCGATGAGCGAACTCATCCTGGAACCCTACTGAGCCTATCAGTGATAATATTCGTACAGTCCAGTCCGTTCGTCTATGAGCATCGCATATCGGACCTAGGGGGCTGGTAACGTCAGACCCCCAATATCGGTATAAGTCGTGTCGGAGGGTAGCCCTGAACACCCTGAGAAACTACCGGAATACCTACCAGTAATTCTCACCTACCTTGGCTAAGGACTTGGTGTAATGGCTCTCCTAGACACAGCGCGATCTCACCCCCAATAGCGGGAGAGACGAATCCCCTGCCGATCCGCTCACTGCCTCTATGTGGCTCGGGACTGTACCCAACTAAAACCTGTTTGCACGACTCCTTTGAGCCATGGCAGGGTAGTAATCTAAGTACAGTGGGAACTCACACGAGACAAATGACGACCTCAGGTCGATGAACTAACCTGTACACATGTCACCAGGGAACTGCTATCTGACGCTAGGTATAATACCAACTAGCAGGTTCCCGGCGAGTCCTTTCCGGTGCACTCATAACCCAATGAGCACCTGTATACATCTTAGGTGAACCAACTGACACCAATGGCTTGTGAGACTGGCCACCGCCCCTCATCGAGGTCTCGACTGTTTACACTAGTCTACTCTGGAGTATCGATGCCCTATCTCGAAACTCCCACGACTAGGGACCACTTTTAAGGATGTGCTTATGGACTACCCAACTCTCACGTATATGATCGCCATCATACTGCTGGTAGTCAAGTAAGAATCCTAAGGGATCTATCAACGTGTAATAGTGATCATGTCACCAAAAGCTGTACACGATCATAAAGACAAACCAGATAGCATACTATCATCTCGAGTAAGACTGTCCTACCGGTATAGGTCCTCCCTCAATCATTGCAATCACGTACCTGCGATCCAATAATTGACTTTGAGGGCACTATATCCAATAATCTCCCACTTGTACTTAAGGCTAATCATTGCGATGTCGCATACTCACAGCCCGTGTGATACCGAACACCCAACTCCTCTACTAATCAGTTTCACAAAGCCCGTTTGTAAAACTACTGTGTTCGAGAAATAGCCTCAATGAGTGTATCCGCCCTGATGTTTCTTTCTATGTCTCTCTTAATCTCAAGTTCGCGGAGAAAACCATCTCCCGAATTGAGTAATATCTGTCTTAGAATATGTCTGGATATCTGATGGGACCTAGTTCATAAATGAACTCCAAATCCAAACTTCTTAGACTGTATCGTCAACTGAACCTAATCAGTATCCTGCACCATGCCTCACACAGTATCCTGTTGGACCACCTGTCCAAACTACTGCCCCTCGTCAGAGGGAAAACTATAACTCTAACAGTAACTCTGTCATCCATGTCACCTTGGAAGCCTGGAATGATAACCGTCTCCCAAAGAGGCTGCCGTTATTAAATCCCTAGAACATCCACTTATGTTCTAAAACTGCTTCCGAATGTTTCTCCAGAATTGGATTAATATAAACTTATTGCATCTAGTGCAAAAACAACATCTGGTGTGGTACTTGACATCTCCTGATTGACTCAATTGCCTAAGCAAGTGATATGCCAATCACGCACATCCCTCTCCCCTTTAGTCTGTAAGACACCTCTAGAGAAGGAGACTCCATCACCTACAGGTACACCACCATGCCAGGAGTCATCTATTATAAATACCATTAGAATACTGTCTAAGTACCCAGATTGGGAAACTACCCAAATCTAGATCTAAAACCATAGATCTAGTAACCAGAATGTCTGATATTATATCCATATCCTGTAAAGAGAAACAACTGTGTGACAACCACAATATAACCGATCGTAGTATAGGAATTTTACTTCCTACTCTGTGTATGTCATCCAAATACCAGGACATCACACCCTACTACCTTCTTAACAGATCCATCCCCTATTCTGATGAAGTCAAAGCCATGACCGTCACATCAAAATTAGATGATCTATCTCTGCTATATCTGCTCTAGTCTATAAATAGACATAAGCTACTTGTCCACTATGCTTCCGCTGCTCCCACTGACCACAACAACCCTCTGGCAGAATAGTATATACGTGCACTTCTAAAGCTAGTTTAGAACGATGATATACTCATTCTCCTGCCGGGTCTCATAGCCTGGAACAACAGTAGTGTCAAGTCTGGGTAAACAAGAACCTCCCTGTCACCGTCCTTGAGGCTACCGAAGTACCTCTCGGGTGCCTGAGGTTACCCACCATATCTGCGGAGTGGCTAATGGAATGTCAAACCTGAGTGAATGTTTAGGTCCTATTGAATTTTTAGTAATCGTTTGCGGTTCTGGAATCACTTCCAGTTCTACCATACTCCCACTACCGTTTTCTGAAAAATCCATTTTACTAAAACTGTGGCGAGTCAAGAACAATATCACTATTGATCTTCCAGATGGTAGAAAATCAACCCTCGTCATAGCCCGGGTCAACCCACAAACTGCAATTACAGAAACGTGCCTTGAGTTATCCAGAGTCTGGTTTTAAGCATAAGCCGGAAAACTCCCCGTACCTTAACATCGTTAAGATATGAACTATTCTATATCCAATATAGAAACTTTGGCACTGATTTAATTGGAACCAGATTCAAATCATGCAGCTGTCTCCAGTGCATGTCAACAAAATGGAGAGAGGCCGATCAACATTACTCAACTTAGGAATGCATCCAATTATGAGTAACCCGAAAGAGAAACAAGTTTCTCAAAACCATTACTATCAACTGAATACCATATATAAGTATCTACATTTTCGATCACCTTGAAGAATCCCGATACTTGCAACAGCTGGTTTTCTACTTTATTCTTTTACCTATAACTTCTCAAAACTTAGACCTTGTATTTATACGAAACACGTCTAAAAACTAGAGAAGTCATAAGTAAATAGAATATAGTACGAGGACCAACCCCTTTGTCCTAATGGACACTGGACAACATACAATACTCTGTATAAGTCCGCTGAGTTGAATAACTCAAAACCTGTACATCGTAGGTTGAAAACTGTACTTATGGTTAAGAACTACTCCGCTGTTTAATACTCTTTATCCAATCGTCAACTGATATAGGTAAATGTCACAGACATAATTTCAAAAGTTATATCTCACTTTATGAAAATAAACGTACAGATATATCAATTTGAAATTGGTGCATAACAACGGATATTCAAAACCAAATACTTGCCGTCAGGAAAAAACCCAGGCGATTTCCTCAAATATCACCAATTACAACGAATTCCGATATAATGAGGATTATCATCTAATTCCCGATAACTTACTCCCACTCATCATCTGTAAAACTATACAGATATGAGAATCATACCTGATAAATACATACCCTAGAGTTAGTATCTAATCGGAAAACAGTTTTCCTTTAACAACGCATAGTGAAACTGAATCATGAAAATGTTTCGAAGGGGTATCGGGGTATTCGTAGTAATGCCTCTTCCATAATCCAATTCATGACTGTAACCGTATATTTCTTTATCATCTTTCTAAATCCCTTTATTTGTCTTTAGTTGTTACCTTCTGTACACCATCGTTAGGCTAAATGGTTTTCTTCCTTCCCTACCGTTCGGCATCAGCCTATGGTTTGGAAGAAGACTATCCAGTAAGCATAATAGGTGTACTCTCATAATCCTAGGAGTACTCGCAACCTGAGAGAAGGTGATGATAAAAGACAACTGAATAAAACCTTATTCCATTTCTCTTGAACTGGAGAAAAAACAAAGGTGAAGTAGGAGTGGCGATGAACTACGCGGTTTGGTCGTGAATGATAGCAGTCGCAATTTACTTTGCTCTCTTTCTAATCCTTTTATTTTGTCTTTACTTATTAGCTTCTGTACACCCTACTTAGGCTAATTGGTTTTCTTCATTCCCTACCTTTCGGCACCTGCCTATGGTTTGGAAGAAGACTATCCAATAAGCGTAATAGGTGTACTCTCCTAAACCAAGGAGCCCTCGCAACCTGAGAGAAGGTGATGATAAAAGACAACTGAATAAACCAATTCAATTTCTCCTGAACCTGGATCCATCCTCGAAGAAGTCCCTTCGAATTCGTATATAACCATACGATGGATTTATCCAATGGAAGTGAATGTTCGTAGTAAAACGAGGTGTTCTGGAGAAATGCAAAGGGTAAAAGAAGGAGCGGCAATGACTTATGCAACTCAGACAATCCAAAAGCCAGTATTTTAAGAAGGTTCGGTCAACTTGGCCACTGAGTCATAGTCTAGGGTCGGTCAATGGTCGCTGCCAAAGAGAGAGAGAAAAGAAACACTCTGCGTGCACTCTAACATAGATCAGAATGTTTATCACTTTATCTAATCAGGAAACCTCCCACTGTTTCGTCAAATTCTCCCCCAAACCTGAAAGAAGAATTAGTCGGGATCACCCGAAGAGTAAACCAACTCATCAGTGGGAATCGGGATCCAACTATCATCGCATGATAACGTGAAGGAATCCACTCACGTTATCACACTCCAGAAGGTATGCTCATGCCTGGCAAGTTTCAGTTTCTTTAGAAACTCCCGATGTGGATTTTTGCCCCATGCTCTTATGACCTTGACGTTGGCCAAAATATCATAAGTCACATGTCAAGTTCTACCCATCATTATCTTGTTAATTTGAACCCACTCGTACATACCCCTGATTGGCCAAATGGAAATACGACTGTCCCAAACCAACTCATCTATCTATGCAACAGATGAATACCCAGAAGCTACCAAACACTATGCCTTGGCGTTGGTCAAAATACATAACTTGAATACTACTGAATACCCAACTGAAATGACGGAGGGTTACGGCTGATTTTTGGCGAAAAACCTTTAACGTAACGAACTAGATATCGCTGAAGGAGCCTGATAGCTTTTTACAAAAATATAGCGGCGAAAACCTTTGCTAAAGAGGTCACTCCCGGTGAAGGGATCTCGGCTCTTTCCCCGTGGAATGAGGTGCAGAATATTTCAACTGAATACCGCGATGCAAAGCAACAAGTAATCGACTATAGTGAAGTTATTATCCTGACGCAAACTTCTGCCCAAGGGGTCACTCCCGGTGAAGGGATCTCGGCCCTTGCCTCGTCGAATGAGGTGCAGGATATTCCAACTGAATACCACTGTGCAAAACAAAAGAAAACGTCTTTATAATAACACTTTTTGAGAACTGTTCCAACAACGTCAAACATGTTTGTTTTCCTTTGCATTGATCAGAATCAACGTAGTCCCATCAATTAATCACACCAGAAAATAACGAAAATAAAATGTGCGTATATGCCATCCGCATTCGTCACTGGGTCCCGTCATTACCCATTAGGTTACTTAACTAACGACAGAGCGGGGACTGGACTAGCGCGGGTGTAAAACATATACAACATCTACTAGTATATACACCAATATACAATAATCGCTCCAGGCGTGATAAATGCAACATCACAGAAAAGTAATAAGTATCACAGAACAATACAGATAATCTGGGATCTCCGGGTTTCAAAGAGCCGCAACTGAAACCCGACGTTCCCCTGGTCGTGTGGATAGCTTGTGCAATGAAACCTAGACCCCTACGAGTGCGGCAAGTTACCCGCCAAAACCTGAAGCGAGGCAGCCCCTTACAGCAAAGTGAATGGACCATCCAGCACTTCACGGAATCCGGTAACTTGGGCACTCCATCTTGGGTCAACCTGTACCCCCTACGAGTGCGGCGAATAGTCTGCCAATTCTAGAGTGAGGCCCCCTGCCTCTCAAAGCCATGAGATGCGGACCCGTTGCCCTCCAGAACCCGGCTATCCGTGCACTCTGTCGCGGGGTAAACCTAGTACAGAAATGAAAATATGTACAACGGGTGCATCGACCTCAATCCGGTCGTACCCCAAAAGAATAATATACAAACAGGCAGTGACGGCAGTCCACATGTTGGACGCTCGCCCCGCAATATCAAATGTACAAATAAATCCAAACTGCACTACCATTGCACACAGCTATCCACCACGACAAATCCGCAACATCACAGCACAACACAGAACATCAACGCGAATGTCACGTTCGCAAACCCGTCTAAAAGAGCTATAGCAATTAGACACGATTTACCGCTCGAATGACATTCACGGTCACAGATATAATGTAAGCACTGTAAACTAACATATTTAAAATCTCGATCGACAAAACTTCCCGAAGTGGGCCCCAAGTACATATCCAGTACTCAAACAAAATCTGGGCCCAAACAAAATATTCTAGAAACCACATTTCCATATGAAAGACACCTAGAAGAAAAATGGTGCACTGAAGCCCCAAAACGGCGGCGGAACCGCGGCCAATACAAGGCTTTTGCGGCGGTTCCGCGGCGGTCTTGAAGGTTCAATCGACCAAATTTCTACAGTAGTCTTAGAAAAGCCTGCACGATTTTCTGACATACCCAAAATAATTTTTAGACCAGTTTAAAAATTAGACAGAAACTTTAACATTGAAAATGCGGTTTTGGAAATTTCGTTCGATCGATATTTTAAACATATTAGAACAAGCTAGTAAAGGTTAATGGTGTGGCTCTGATACTATGTAAGTCTACGGTAGCGCCCCGGACAATAATCTGAGGCCAAACGCGGAACAAAAACTTTTACAACTGACGCCATCGTATACTATAACCCGGATCTTGCCATTAACGCTAAACTAACAAACTGTAAAGAGGTAGAAAGGCTATACCGATCGATCCGTGTCCTTCGGTCTTTAGCCATCATCCCACGCTCCTCGCCGCGACTCCGATCTTCTCGTCGAGGTGGCACCACGTCAACGAATCTTTATACGGGCTCCCGTCTCTATACCGAGACAACTTGGACATGAAGTATACTAACCGACATGTCCAGGATAAAGTAGAGAATGAGTGGAATACTTTGTCTCAATACACCTAGGGTTCTCATCACATGAGAGGGTTAGGATGGAGGTTGAAGATGATGCAAAGAGTTGAAGAGTGTGAGCTCAAGAAAACTCTAGTGAGCAAAAAACAAATCACAAAATTAACCCCTTTTTTGTCCACTAATTTTGGGGGTGATATATATTAGGTTTTGTGCTGAAATATCAAGGAAAATATCTTACCAAAATATCTCCACAAACCCTAAAAAATATCCTACCCAAAACAAACACCATTAATTCTTTAATGACTCACTAGATGATTCATTACATGAGTCATTAGTGAACATTCTAGAATAAATGTGTCATCCAAAATGAGTCACACTTTCCAAAACCATTTAAACATTTAAACTAAAATGTTTAACCAAAAGAAATGCATCTTCTAAAGTAATCTCGTAACGGATTACGAGAATACCCCTCACCTATATATACATACTTGTATCCGTATTCCGACCGAATACGAATACCACGAGACGAAAATATGCCGACTCAATATAATACTTGGATCCGGCTTAAACCAAAGCCCACCAGTATTATCTGTCCGAAATATGACACGTGCACAAGTGCACGTGCATGTTCGAACCCTGCCATAAAACCATACGGCCTCTACAACGTTTCGCCCGAACTTGGGAAACAATCTGTGGGGGACTCTAAAGACTCGTCAATACTCTGGCAGTGGGTTTAACCCCAAGCACGTCAGCGGCACTAGCTGTGCGTAACGGCTGCCCATATACTAACCGAAAGGGAAGCCGATGAGCGAACTCATCCTGGAACCCTACTGAGCCTATCAGTGACAATATTCGTACAGTCCGGTCTGTTCGTCTATGAGCATCGCATATCGGGCCTAGGGGGCTGGTAACGTCAGACCCCCAATAGCGGTATAAGTCGTGTCGGAGGGTAGCCCTGAACACCCTGAGAAACTACCGGAATACCTACCAGTAATTCTCACCTGCCTTGGCCAAGGAATTGGTGTAATGGCTCTCCTAGACACAGCGCGATCTCATCCCCAATACCGGGAGAGACAAATCCCCTGCCGATCCGCTCACTGCCTCTATGTGGCTCGGGACTGTACCCAACTAAAACATGTTTGCACGACTCCTTTGAGCCGTGGTAGGGTAGTAATCTAAGTACAGTGGGAACTCACACGAGACAAATGACGACCTCAGGTCGATGAACTAACATGTACACATGTTACCAGAGAACTGCTATCTGACGCTAGGTATAATACCAACTAGCAGCTTCCCTCGCGATTCGCCTAGACGAGATGACGAGACGAGCAAGATCGGCGACAGCTACTGTTGAACTTGCTTCGGACGAATTCAACTCGCCTCGTCAATGAAGCGATTCGTGAAGCAAATCTAAATCGGCTCGGCTCGCTTCATTTGCTAGGCCTAGACCCATTGCAGGTGGACCCCAAACATTGAAAAGATGACATGAAGGTAAATTTGTAAAAGAAATATATACATTCACAGCCAAACTATTTATCCTATGAATTTAATTATATATATTAAACAAAATGTTGTAAACTACGAGAAAAAATATGTATAACATTAAAAGCGTAATAAAAATATAATCAAGATTATAACTCTTAAGCACAAACAAATGTATATATAAAACCAGAAGTAAAAAACCACAAACCATAAATATTAAAACAAATTATTAACCCTTTTTAATTGGTGTCGGCTTTCATAGACCAGACTTGGTCATTTGGACCAATTTGAAACTTTACTTCTTCAAGCCCTACTCCGCCACGAAAGATATTTAAAATATTTCTTGTACCCTCGACAAATTTAAAGTTATCCACACATATGTTCCACAATCTTGTATTAGATTTAGCATTACATAGAAGTGTCGGAGAAGTCCAATTTAAGCCGACACTGTTTAGACATGTCAAACACAGTGCTAAGTGGAGTATTGGAGTATCCCATAAGATTTGACGTGGACAGGATGTGTAAATAGAAGGGTTGGTGCTTTCTACGGTATAAATCAATTGGAAATCCTTTTCTACAAGGGCCAACTCGCCTCCTGAAATTCCTCTATGAGGTTTGAACATTGTACAAGTTGCATCAAACAGCAGCAATAATGAGAGAGAATTTCCTGCCCCACAATGAGTTCAAAATTCAACTGACATGCACATATCAATTTGAATATTCGTTGCATGAATTATGAGGAATTATTGGATGATTATTTGACCTTTTCCATTTTACTCTGTCTTTTTTTTCCTTTTTTGACCCTATTAAAAAACAGACACATAGTGCAATTACTCAGTGGCTGAATCTAAGGAGAAATTATTCAATGTACTGGATGCAATGCATCCACATGGGAGCGTAAGGAATTGGGAGCATTGGGGCACCCTTTGTACACCTATATGGAGCCTATGATTCTTTCTCTCTCTCATAACCGGACACGTACGGTCATTATTACACATATGAATATTATTTCGTATGCAAGCAAATCATGCATTCACGAAATTTTTCGAGAAACGCCGCAATGCATTGCAAAAAAAATTTAGTGTTGATATGATTTCAATCTACAACAATCACCTAGATGAAATATATTGTAGGTTTAATATTGTAACATGCTCAAGTTTTACTATGTAGGTTGTAGGTAAAAGCCTGCAGTGACGAGAGAACTTGCTTTACCCTTTCTTTTGTTTCGGGATCGATCAAATTCCCATTGATGTCGAATTTCACTGGACGCTCGAATGCTTTTACGAATAGCTCGGGCTTGTTGATGAAGTGAAGATCAAGATACACGCCGATTTGGCGAAGATGGTATTGAGATCTTCCTCCTCCGAAACCTCCTCCTGCGCTAATAATGGCGGCGGGCTTGTTCGCCCAAACATTCGGAGGTCGAGATGCCCAATCAATAGCATTTTTTAGAGGGCCTGAAATTAGCTGGAAGAAGAGAACATAAGAACCTACTACATTTGCTGATATGCATTGTAAAATTATTCAGAAGCTAAATTTCACTAAACTACCTAAAAGCATTTTACAAAGGTAAATGCCCATAACCTATGGTTTTAAAGCGAGCCCCCCCCCCCCACACACACACACAAAAATGCCCTTAATTTTAGTACTTTAAGTTAGCTTAATGTAATTAAGAACTTTAAGGTACTTGACTGAAAAATGCTCATACTTAAAGGCAGTTTAGTATATTTCAGCCAATGTTTAGAAGATGAAGGTTTCACATTACAAATGTCGATGGTCAAAGAAAATGTCCTTCGAAATTGTCTGGCAGTAAAACTCTAATTTGCAGGAAACTATTTGGAGAAATTATTCGATGTGCCGGATGCCATACACCCAGACATAAGAGAGAAAGATATGAAAAATTTTGGGCACCCTTTGGGCAGCTTGGACCCATGTTCTTATTTCATTCTCTCTGATGACTGGGCGGAAAAGGCCGACACACCGAATAATTTCTCCTCACTTTCGCCTGATATAGGATGCCCCACTATGTTTTAGCCTCCTACTTCAATGACCTTAATTGTTTCGACCATTTTCTTATATTCTCAAACTACCCTTGGTACTGATAATGAACCATTATGAAACAATCCCGAAACCTTTTTTTATAAAACTTCACGGGTGTCGTGCAAATAACTTTAAAATATATTCGGAAACATTTAACTTCAATAGAGGGGAAATGCAGTTTTTCTTTTTCAATAAAGAAAAAGGGCTTGACAAAATTGTACATTACGAGCTAACATCCTTCAAATTCTGCCAACTAGAGGGAGTAAGAAAAAGGGGAAAAAGATACACACGCTAGACATAGATAAAGCCACATACCCCAAATCGAACATGCACTATATTCACTAGAGAAAAAAAGGTCAAGGAAATACAAAATCAAAGTGTGTATTACCGTGTATTTATTTAGAGAGTAAACTATGCAGCATTTGTCTCGAACTTGATTTTTCAAGTTGATCGTGTATCATAATCCAATTAATCAGATATTTTGCAATATCCAACAAACAACTAAAATAGATCTATGTCTTGATCTTACCGGTAAGAGAATAGTTGTATTCGGGAGAAGCAAAGAGAATACTATCAGCTTCAAGTATCTTTTTCCTAAACACTTCCACTGGCGGAGGATATGTTCCATTAACCTCAAGATCGGTGTTAAGAAAAGGTAGAGACGATATGTCCACATACTCGATTTGCAATCCATTGATATTCTCTTTAGACAGCTGAATAGCTTCAGATCAAACATAAAGAAGCGTTTTTTTTTAAAATAAGAAGGAATCTTTTTTTTCTTTTTCTAAAGAAGCTAAATTACAGGATATACACCAGAGAATGCCCGGCTCTTTTTGAAACCTGCCGTCTTTTTGAGACCTGCAGTTTACACCCGTTGTGCTTATTGGTTTTGAAAAGTCAAATTTTCGTTCCCAAATACCCTTAAACCTTTATCCTTTGAAACTGTTTCATTAATGTTCATGATTAATATTTGGTATTTTGGGAATAAAAATTTACTCTATATAGCCAAAAGTGAAGGGTGTTTCCTGCTATATGGCCAAAAGTGAAGGGTATTGTTCCCTGCGATTTAGCGTAGGAAAAATAAAGTAAGCAAAGGAATCATATTAGATACCATATTGCAAGAGGCCGCGGTTAAAAGAAGCTTTACGAAGAGAACCACAAATCGCCGCCACTTTGATAACGGGCCTCACCCAAACAGCTCCCCCAATTGATTCTCTCCCCTTTTGCCCAAAACTCAAGTTCTCATGCACATCGCTTTCCAAATTCAAACCCGGATATGAATTAATCGGGCGAACTGCACCCTCATTACTACATTTACGTCTTTTTCTCCCACTAATAGACGTCGCATTCGCCATATACCTTACGGAATAAGCTTGTGATGGACTAATTGGATGATTATGCTCGTTATCAACTTCCATCAAATGCAATAACTCATCCGCCCACAACTTCGCTATAATCTTAGCTCTACAATCTGTTTTAGCCGAAGGCCGGCTCGGCTCATCAGGGGCTTTCCCAGCCTTGCAACAGCAAAGCACTAGACGGCGGCATCTTCCATCGGAACGTTTGTTTGAGTGCTTGATCATTACGCCAAATCCTTTCTGTTTTCCATATTCTTTGTAGAAATGGCATACCTCTTCGTAGGTTTGGAATGCCATTCCTACGTAAGGTTCTTGGTTATGCATATCTTTTCGAGGGTCTTCTTTATCTATTGTATCATCACTGGTATAGGATACGATAGCTAGCTCTTTAGTTGACGACGGGTTCATTGTATGCAAATTCTGTCAAAAACATCGAATGGTCAATGCAATCGACTATGTTGGGATTAAATATGATTGTTAATCGCTATAAAAATAAAATTAGGCAAAAAAAATCTAGAAAAATGAAAATAGATAATCGTTCTCATAGGATGGAAACAGCAAACATGCATATAGTTCTTGGTTATGTATTTCTTCATACGGGTCTTCTGCTTTATTGATTGTTTATTCATTGATGTTTGGTTCATTATATGTAAATTCTGTCACAAACATCAAATGGGTCGATGCAATCGACTAGATTGGGATCAAATGTGATTATTAGTGGCCATAAATGTAAAACCAGGCATCAAAATCTAGAAAAATGAAAATTGATAAGTTCTTGGATATATACTACATATTTCTTCATATGAGCCTTATTCTCTATCTATTGTTTGTTCATTGATGCCATAGGATATAATTTCTAGCTCTATAGATGATGACTGGTTCATCATATGCAAATATTGTATATTTTCAAATAAAAACATCAAATGTGTACATGCAATTAAATTTTAGGATCAAATATGATTTTAATGGCTAAAAGGATAAATTAGCATCAACATTTAGAAAACTGAAACCCTAGAATCTAAACTTCTTCATATGATTAAAATGTGAAGAAAAAAAATGTCATTGTAATTATAGATCAAAATAGCTAGGTTTACTTGAAGATTAATCCATTATATAATAAATAAAAAACAAAGAATTCCTCAAATTTTGTCAACAGCATCAAATGGGTAGCTACAATCAAGTATTCCGTGATCAAATGTAACTTCAATAGAGCTAAAAATTCAAAATTTTGCATCAAATTATAGTATAAGAAATCACATCAGAAGAAAACTTGAAACCCTAATTGGGAGGAAAAAGAGGAGCATACCTGAGCCGGCGGCGAGGTGAATGAGGAGAGCCAGTGAGTGGGTACACAAAAGGGGGGGAGGGGGGGATTGGTTTTCATCCACAAAAAGCATTTGTGTAGCCATACCCACCCCTCACCTACCCGCCTAACTCCACTCACTGATGTGGGCCCACTTGTGAGAGTGGCTCCCACATGTCAGTGTTGGTGGATGTCGATATAGTGGATTTTTGTTGGGGTGAGATGGTGGGCAGGAATGTGGTGGATTTTTTTTGGGTAGGTGAAGTATTTATTATTATTTAATTGGGTGATGGGCGTGGGTGGCTGGGTGGGTGGGTGGAAGAATAATTGACCCACTTGGTGCTTCTTGTGTGAAATCTCTTTTAACTTTACTCTTTTCTTTTATTATTATAGGAGGGTGGGTGGGTAAGAGTGGGTGTGGATGAGGAGTTAAAAGGGTAAATAGAGCGAGGGGTTGAGTAAAACTTTTGATACTAACCTGGTAAATTAGAGATAACTTGTGGGGCAAGTGATTGGCTATGCAATAGTGGTAGTTTTGGAACAGAAAACCATGTCCCGCCACTTTAACCAATCACTAATTCAGTAAACAACAATCTGAAATCTACTGGTTTGGTAGTTTAAGCATTTTTCGAGATGAAAGCAAAAACCGAATGTGGTGACTTTGAGTGAATGATTGAGCCAAATAAAAATTAAGTTAAATATAATTGCGGTTTTCTGCGAGTGACACAGCAAAATTCAAATCCGCTTGGTTTTATCTGTCTAATTTGTTCTAAGGTTTTTTTTTATGAACTATACAATTTGCGCCCATCATATTCTTTGCTTCATATATCACAATTATAGTTAAAACTAAAACAGTTCACAAAATTTGAATACTTAAATGCAAGTATGACACATTTTGGAAAATTTCCTTTAAACCTAAATCATAAACTATTTTCAAAAAGTATGGCAAACCTTCACTCAACTGTTCAGGATATGATAAACATATCAAAGCTTAGTTCTACACCAAGTTGAGACATCACTTGAACCCAAATACTCAATACAACAACTACAACAATTACATAAAATGATCAGTTTAGACCTAATGTCGCTTAAGCCTGTAGGTAAAAGCCTGCAGTGACAGGAGAACTTGCTTCAACTTTTCTTTAGTTCCATGATCAATCAAATTCCCGTCGCTGTCGAATTTCTGCGGGGGCTCGAATGCTCTGACGAATAGCTCTGGCTTGTTGATAAAGTGAAGATCGAGATAAACTCCGACCTGGCGAAGATGGTATTGAGATCTTCCGCCGCCAAAGCCGCCTCCAGCACTCACAATGGCAGCTGGCTTGTCAGCCCAAACATTTGGGGCCCGCGACGCCCAATCAATAGCGTTTTTTAGAGGGCCTGAAATTTGTTGGAAACAGCAAAGATTGGAATTTAAATCATGTTGCTGAAAGAAAAGGGCCATCTTACCATTATGTCCACATAAATAGGAGAGTTTTCTCTAATGTAAACAAATTTAAAAGGATAAATATGATGGTATTGCTGTTAACGAAAATCGAATACAGATTGCGAAAATATTCAAAAGAGGTAAACTCAAATAACTCAAGCCTTCTCTTCAACAAAACCTATGTGATAAATATATGTAAGCAAAAACAGCTTGCGTCAAACATCACCAAATCCAGTCCAAAACTTGTGCAGACCATTTTAAGGCATAACTAACAATCATGCTATGTGCTTCACATAGATTATAGTTGGAAGATGCATATAAACCAATACATAGACTCAAAAGTTTATCGCATCGATAAATTAACCAATGCCGATCAGCCAACATATAAGGTTATCACAATATAATGCACCTCTGGCTTCAAGTTCGAGTCCTGATCGAAGGGTGACTACCCGGCCTAGTCAGCGAGAAAAAGATTTTATGAATCCTACAGTTCCGGAAAAGATTAAAGAGTTCCAGTTTAAGTTCAGTCTATGATCTCGACACCGAAAGTCAGATATCAATGTTTTCCCTGCTTTCCTCGGGAGTGAAATCATATACTATGATACAGACAACATATCACCGACTCATAACTGGCCCAACTGATATATCAATGTAATTTTTTTCCTTCTTAAACTTCAGTCTCTCTTAATTTTATGTTTCCATCTTCTTTCACATAAATTGATCAAACAAATCTCTCTAATATTATAATGGCAACTCCCAAGAGAGCTTCCAAATTGATTTATAGCTCACTATTATGTCTAGACTTTATGGAAAAACAAAAGAAAAAAGAGGGGGAAAATGCAATTTATAGTGGACTTGAGCTTGCCATGTCATCTCAATAAAGACAAAAGAAAAGTCAAATTTCCTCCACTGCCTCCAAACTTCAAAATTCAAATCCAAACCCAAAATAGGAGCCAAATGTACATTTTAGATATTTCTACACAACCAAAAGATTAACTTTAAATAACCCAACAATAGCAATGATGATGTGAAAAATTCAGAACCTTTTTTTGGGAGGGGGGGGGGGGGGGGGGATTAAAATAGCTAGCTTTTTAAATTTTTACAAATTAGAAAATTTACTGAAAGCTTTTAAAAACCTATGTTATTTTATTTGACCTATTTTTTTAAAAAAAATCTTCTCAAAGCTTTGTCCATGATGTCAACCTAAACAAATGTGCATCGCACGTGCTAAATACCAGTCTAGTATCTTTTGATAAACTTGTTAACATAGAAGAGCACTAATCATTTGAATTTAATTTTGTTCAAAATGTTTGTATGAGTACTGAAGTAATAAATAAACAGAGTTAGCGTGTGTTAGGAATCAATTAATTAATAACAATTACCAGGATAAAACTGGCAACCATACATGTATCATACAAAAGATATATAGACAATGACCCATTTCAGCTCATTGCCTTGATGTTTGCAACATTATACTATAATGCTTGTCACTCATATGGATATATTAGATCCCTCAACACCTATGCATCAATCATATACTGATAGTAAATATACCTAATACCCATCCAGGATTCTTTTCGCTATTCACCAACGTGATTTTATCTAATTAAAAATTAATATATATCAGCAAAAGATGCACACCTCAGTATGCACGGTAAGATTTTACTTGTACGGATTAATATTCATGTTTTAGTAATCTAAAACATGTAAATTTACCTTAGCTAGCAATCAAAATTAGACAAGACGTAGAACCATCAAGATTTCCTTATGCGGTGTTTGTGTATATTTAAATGTTAACCCAAGCTAATATCTATGCAGCCAGCGTATTGTAATGGTACAATCTTCATCACTTGTATTCGTGACAAGATTGCAGGGTTGGTATGGCATAAGAATTGTCACAAGGAGGTCACAATTCGAGGCATACAACCAACAAAAAGAGAAAGGGCTATATATTTAAGAGAGGCAGAGGGAGGAAGGGTATAGGCTGTACAGCATTGGTCCAACCTCATAACTAAAAAATTGGGTAATTCTTCGGTTCTTCCCGCCTTTGAAAATCATAGGTCGTACGGACTTAATCTGAACCGTGGATCATCGAGCGACCGATTCAACTGGTTTCGTCCATCCATGACAGGTGAGGTGGGCCCGCGTAGGACTTGAGTTGAAATGAATGCGGCTTTTTTTAAACCCACCGTTGCCGGTCCCAAGTCCGGATGAGAGATGAGGGTTGTGGTAGGCTTGTGACAGCCAACGTAAAACTGTCACATTCTATGACAATAGCTATCTCCTCTCTCTCTCAAAATTTTCTCATGTTTATATCACGACCCGAAAGAGCATGTGACTGGCCCTTGAACCCTATGAAGTCTATAGGACCCCATCTGATCCAAGTAAGCCAAAAGCCCAGCAATCTAAAACCATTTTAAGAGTAAATAAGGAAAACTGTTTTTGAAAAGCAAGGAAATCATGTTTGGAAATCAAAGTTTTTAAATAACTAAGCTGAATATGCATTTTTTAAAATGTGTAACCTTTCCTGAAAATTTCGGCAGAGTTTCCTTTGTAAAAACTGGCCCCGAACGGGGTACAACAAGAATAATATATATGAAATGATAAAAGGCATCCCCAAGCGGGAGCTAGCTCTTCGTACATCGACGGTCACAACCACGCAAGCAATAATAATATGCAACGCCAAAGGGCGATGATCAAAACCCAAAAAAAAAAAGAAACTCAAACAGCCAGAAAACCGTAATACTACTAGCGCGACTCTAAGGTCGAAATAAAACAACACTGTTTTCTAAGTCTGAAACAAACTACAAGTTTTGGTTGATGGACAATTCTAGATACAATAAAAATACATGAACAATGGCGGTTCTGATACAAAGAACCCACCTAACCAAGCAAGTCACCCATAGGAAGCAGTGTGCCAGAAATGCCGCTATGGAATCTGTACAGCAAAAACCTGCAAGAACTGGGGCACAACAGGGATGAGTTGCCAACTCGTGAATAGAAAATATCTACAAGCAGAGATCGAATGCATGACCTATCCTAGGTCAATACGATCAGATAATAAATAAACCTCAATATGAATAAAGCTGAAGCATGCTAAACTGGCAATGTAATCTCTACATGAGTGTAATGCCAAGTGCTCGTGCTAGTGCCTCAGGTAATAGCATGTCATGAATATGAGGTATGATCAATGTAATCAAATCTGCACACACGTGGATCCCGTCCACTCGTCACCCAATGACAATAACCATCATGCAAGTAAATCTCATGAAACCTGTGCATGGAAATATGAGGATATAACCCACCCGTGTCCTTCGCGACACGTCAAAATCATGGAACCGGAGTGCCCAGCATCGGCACTCAAAAACATCATGAAAACTGTGCCCAGCATCGGCACGTAAATCCTCATATATCGGGCTCCGTCAGTCCGGATCGGCCCGCGGGCTCTGTCTGCGGTATCGGCCCTCGGCCCCGGCAGTATGCCCAAAACATCTATCGACTCTGGTCGGTATCCTCCGGATAACCGCCAGGTCCAACCAATCACCGGTAGGTACTCGCCCGCCTCCAGGCTCAATCGGCAAAGCTCATCGATCATCTTGCCGAGGGGAACCATACCGGGTCCACCATGTACCCGCAATCGGCTCATCCACGCCTCGATTCGGGTTACACATATCGCTCTCAGCACCGAGAAAACACATGGTGGACGCACTGAAATATCATATCAAGGGTAACCGGGTTTTTAAAGAAATGACATATTCTCTTTTGAAATACCCTCGGTTCCCAAATCCAGAAATATCATAGAAACAACATATCTCAATGCGTACAGTCAAAGCATGATGTATGCGGCATGTAACAGTAATGCAAGCATATCAGTAAGTCATGCAACATGGAATAATAATGTGCACATGTCGAGGGAGACCGCTCTTTTAAAAGGAATCTGTTTTTAAAGAGTATCTTGCGGTTCCCAAATCCCCAATCAAGCTAGAATCATCTATATATATGTACAGGTATAAGTGTACAATATGCCATGCCAGAATCATATCATGAATGCAATAGTACTATAGTGTAGTGACATGGCAATTATCGATGATGAGTGTGTGAGCCGGCAACAAGTGTACGTGGAACATATACATCATCGATAATGGTGCTGGTGTCCTAGCAGCATGACTGAATGTCACAACAATACAAGCGATGCAATGCAAATAGCAGGAATATGCGGAAACGAATGATCAACGCAAAAGTACAGAACCTGCCCCAATAGATATGTCATGCAACCTTGCCTTTTGAAATAAGACGAATCAGGGCTTTTGGTAAAGTAAGGGCTACGGTGTTTTAAGAAAAGATGCATCATTTGAAAATATCCGTATAACCCTTCTGCTTATCTTTAAAATATCCCCGATTCGTTAGTTTTGAAATAGGTATGACTCGGTCTAGTCTAATGTCTACTAAATAATCTAGACAGGAGGGGTAAGAAACCACCTAATCTGAGTCAATATATATAGATATAGATATGATAGTCGGTGATCTCGCCTCAATAACATATCGTATGATATCCTCGAGTCATGAGTGCGGATCTATCGTATGATACCTATGTGTAGATATACGCACCATCATATGCACTCTAATAAATGAAAGAATGAATGCAAGTATGTGTGTAAATGTATGTGTGAGTGCAACCACTACTCTAGGGTTCGCACTATACTAAACCAATATATTCTTATCATCAAAATATCATTATTACCATCAATAACCCTAAACAACACATAATAAATATTCGTGTGTATTCGTATACATCACCACGGACTGCGGGGGTGCTATACGCCATCCACCCGACTTCTCCCCGTAGATATAAATCTACTCACCTTGCTTCTCGTGTGCCAAAACCGATGTCGCTATCTTCACCTCCTTTGTCTCAACATCACGCGGGGTACCTACAAGTATATCACAATGCTAAAGCACATGAAAATCACATTGGAAACCAAAATAGCACACGCTACCCGCATAGGTAAAAACCTATCGACTCGCATGTAAACACAATCAAAATCCACTTGTCGTTGACGTCCAAACGCCACCCGACAGGAATGAATCACCAAATACCAAAATCCATGCTAAAACAAGTCCCAAATTATACACCAACATAGGAAAATCAACCCAGATTTCACCCTAGATGGAATCAGTCAAAACTAGACATACTCAGGGTCAAAACTAGAGGAAATGGGGGCATGCACAGAAAACGAGGCAATTCCTTAAAATACCTTATTTTAGAATTTTCCATAATTTTTCCCCATTTATCTGTATTTAATTATACCAGAATATTAAAATATCCATTAAAATAATATTAAATTATAAAATTTCCCAAAAATCATATTTTATTATTTTGAAGATGTTACAATCTACCCCCCTTAAAGAAATTCGGTCCCCGAATTTAAATTTAAACCCCCAAATACTAAAATATTTCAATACAAATTCCAAGTCATCGGAGTTCCGAAATCATCTATACATAAAACATCATAGCGCAATGCATGCGCATGAGTACTGAGCAGATAACTCAAAAACAACGCTCCATCAAGCATCCCGCAATCATCGGAGTCAAGGTAAGGACACAATGTCAAATCCAATACAAAACCGATATGATATGGATCAGAACTACACATGCAGACATCCAATCTATACATGTGAATAGCTGATGCAACTGTATGCCAAATCTTTTTAAGTCGCTGTGCGATGCGCGTAACACTGCACAGTGGCGGACGTTTCTCATAAGAAAATAACTATATATGTGTATATATATCCTTTGTTTAATAAGCACGTTCCACCATTTTGAAAATAATCAGAAGGGTTTCCTTGTTTTTTTAAAACGTTTTGTGTCATATCGGACACGTAGGTATATACTGAGACTATAGCTCGCTTTTCGGAAATCCCTTCGATAACTATCGATGCATGCAAAATATATCCAGGCACTGTCCACTGACTAGTCCTGCTCAGTATGAAAGCAAATATCCCACATCATAAAAATGTACTGCTCCAAAAGGAATAAATTCCAAAAATGCACATAACACCACCCTGTGCGTCTGACGCGCACGGAAATCAAAATCCATATATGCGCTAAACATGTGCACAAAACAACATCTAGGTGCAACGGGTGTGCACGAAGCATCTGTCATAGGCAACATGTGTGCCTGACAGCCAAAACAGGTGCATCTGACATGCACGAAGAATCTCGATTTAGTGCATCTGGTGTGCCCCAAAATCGTATCTCAAAACATGCGCCCAACATGCGCGAAAATCCAAATCGGTGCATCCATCATGCACGAATGAAAATCTAGACCCTGCGCACTCAATATGCACGGAATCACAAAATCCAATAGCAACGTCGAATATGCGTAAGTCCAGTCAAAAGCACGGAGTGCAAGAATCCACATCAATATCACAATCAAAATCGACATACCGAAAGGCATCAAATCGAAGTCAGGTGCAATCGTAATGCACAAAATATAAATCCGGTGCAACAAAGGCACGAAATATAAATCTGATGCGATAAACGCAAGAAACATAAAACTGGTGCGACAAATGCACGAAGTATAGAACTGGTGCATCCCATGCACAAATACCAAGCAATAACTCAAATACGTAAACAGCAACACCAAGTGTATCCAGATATGAAGAAAATCATAAACGTGTGCAGCTGCGGGCACAAAACACATATCGATGCACTACAAGCACATATAAGCTATACCGAGTGCAAAATCAAAACACTAAAATTACATGAAACTCTGCTGGAAGCGTAAATCAAATCACCAGCATAAAATAGGCATGAAATCGCAATCAACAGCTCAAGAGTAATAACTATGTACAAGGTATAAATACCCAGTAGGTGCAACCATGGTGCACAAAATCAAATATCATGAAACTCAGTCATCAAGACTAAATCATGCGAATAGATCGTCCAAAATACCGAAATCCAAAGCAACGGATACGTGATAATCAAATCACAAAATCACAAATCATAATTACCGTCGTCGGTATATCCTTCTTCAGGGTCGAGAAGGTACCGGTACATCCGATGCTAGCGGCGCAAGATATCTACTTGCCTCTTACTCGCGGCTGGCGTCCTCTGCCTCTGGTTCCTGATCTTTCCTGTAGATTACCAACTCGCAATCCATCGGCTCATCGGCCCGGTCAGGTGTGCTGACAGGAACGATTCCGTTCTTGCACTTCCCTGGTCATCTCTCGGTCAATCCTCACGACCGCTCGTAAAGCAGCACATCTCTGGCGCCGACCTCGGGTCTTCTGAATGCATATCACACATCCGATCCTGGGTGCAACTCTTATTGCAGCAGTGTACTGGAAGGAATCCTACTCAAGGTCTCTTCTGATCTTGCCTAAGCCAAACTGTAAGGAGGCTGGTACTCTGGCGTAATCTTTTCTCGCTCTCTGGACCTCTGCGTCCTTAGTACAACATCTCCTCGGAAGCTGGTCGCATCTCTGCGCCTCTGTATGCATGTCCGGCCTTTAATCTTAACGGGGTGTAGTGACAGCTCTCCTGCCTCTCGCACGAACTTCTCGTCCCGCTTGTCTGTATCATCGACCATTCGACGTCGCGTCTTTATCTGCACACTGCAATGTCCTCGGCTACGGTCCACCCGAAGTCTCTAACACGGACTCGAAATCACGAACTCAGTATCTTCATCACTCAGTAGAAGATATCTAGCCGAACACGTCCTCAACGTGCATGTCACATCTCTGATGTCAGCGGAGTGGAACGTCATCTCGTCGAAATCTCGTGCGAACTCTTTACTCCACCTTGCTCCAATATCGACTGGTTCGGACTCATCTCATCATGGCTACACAGACTGCGCTCCGACGGCTATGCTCGTATCTGGAGTCTCCCAAGCAATGTCCCATCACATGATATCCGAATGATGTCGAATCATCCGATCGACTCGTCAGAACCTCACAATCCCCCAAGAGCTCAACATCTCGGGTACAGTTTAATAGTATCGAGTACATGCCACAGCGTCGGTGGTCCAGCCGTAGAAGGGCAAACCCAAGCCTCACTAATGGCGCCGAGGAACTGCCGCAAACCCTAAGGTTCAAAGGCTTTCACACGGTCATTAAGTCGAGTTAGGGTTTCATTCTTCTAGAGGGTCCATAGAATCACCTGCATGTCTTTCCGTATACTTTAAACTTGGAAAATGGGTTCCTGACCTTCGATCGTCTCAATCGACTCTCAACGAATCTGCGTGAAGTCGCCTCTAGCTGGAATCAATCTATCTGATGACCTTGCATCGGGGTAAGCGAACGAACCACATGTCCTAGTCATTCATCCTCGGTGACTAGCGACTCATTACCATATCTCTAAGAATATACTCATGCTGCAGTAGCTCCAATCATCTGGGCGATATCTCATCACTCGCAGCAACAACTGGCTCATTCGTCGGTACGCTAAGCAGCGCCTCAACCATCATGAATAAGCGATATATCAGCAGTCATCACATCCTGGCTGGCCTCTATCAGTGGCTCAATCCTCTGGTACCGTCCGAGAAATCTCGCAACAACGATCTGTCAAACGCTCAAAGTGCGGAAACACAAAATACGAAGCCTCAATGCAACCGTATGTCTCTGGAATCACGCCCCGGTCAGCCCTCGTCCGCGACGAGCTCATGCTGACAACTCGAGCCGTAGCTCACTCTGCCCGTGCAATCGCGGCAGCAAAACCACAACCAGTATCGATGAAGATAGATCATAGGAAGGAATATGACACAATGCAAGGAAATGTACAACCTAAGGTTTCTTAAGCGGAGTGGCGTGTCGTAAGTATGCCGCGGAACATACCCACGGTACGTCACTCTACTTTAGTCACCTATTCCATCAACCAAGGGTCATCCTACACGACGAAAGTTCGGGTCTAATACCCCCTCGACCAAGTCTAAGTTCCGTAAGGTCAAGCCTAAGTTCCTTATATAGATAACGCCCTAGGCTCCACATAGTCAAACTTAGACTCGAACCAAGGTTAACCTAGCGCTCCGATACCAACTTTATCACGACCCGAAAGAGCACGTGACTGGCCCTTGAACCCTATGAAGTCTATAGGACCCCATCTGATCCAAGCCAAAAGCCCAGCAATCTAAAACCATTTTAAGAGTAAATAAGGAAAACTGTTTTTGAAAAGCAAGGAAATCATGTTTGGAAATCAAAGTTTTTAAATAACTAAGCCGAATATGCATTTTTTAAAATGTGTAACCTTTCCTGAAAATTTCGGCAGAGTTTCCTTTGTAAAAACTGGCCCCGAACGGGGTACAACAAGAATAATATATATGAAATGATAAAAGGCATCCCCAAGCGGGAGCTAGCTCTTCGTCCATCGACGGTCACAACCACGCAAGCAATAATAATATGCAACGCCAAAGGGCGAGGATCAAAACCCAAAAAAAAAAGAAACTCAAACAGCCAGAAAACCGTAATACCACTAGCGCGACTCTAAGGTCGAAATAAAACAACACTGTTTTCTAAGTCTGAAACAAACTACAAGTTTTGGTTGATGGACAATTCTAGATACAATAAAAATACATGAACAATGGCGGTTCTGATACAAAGAACCCACCTAACCAAGCAAGTCACCCATAGGAAGCAGTGTGCCAGAAATGCCGCTATGGAATCTGTACGGCAAAAACCTGCAAGAACTGGGGCACAACGGGGGTGAGTTGCCAACTCGTGAATAGAAAATATCTACAAGCAGAGATCGAATGCATGACCTATCCTAGGTCAATACGATCAGATAATAAATAAACCTCAATATGAATAAAGCTGAAGCATGCTAAACTGGCAATGTAATCTCTACATGAGTGTAATGCCAAGTGCTCGTGCTAGTGCCTCAGGTAATAACATGTCATGAATATGAGGTATGATCAATGTAATCAAATCTGCACACACGTGGATCCCGTCCACTCGTCACCCAATGACAATAACCATCATGCAAGTAAATCTCATGAAACCTGTGCATGGAAATATGAGGATATAACCCACCCGTGTCCCTCGCGACACGTCAAAATCATGGAACCGGAGTGCCCAGCATCGGCACTCGAAAACATCATGAAAACTGTGCCCAGCATCGGCACGTAAATCCTCATATATCGGGCTCCGTCAGTCCGGATCGGCCCGCGGGCTCTGTCTGCGGTATCGGCCCTCGGCCCCGGCAGTATGCCCAAAACATCTATCGACTCTGGTCGGTATCCTCCGGATAACCGCCAGGTCCAACCAATCACCGGTAGGTACTCGCCCGCCTCCAGGCTCAATCGGCAAAGCTCATCGATCATCTTGCCGAGGGGAACCATACCGGGTCCACCATGTACCCGCAATCGGCTCATCCACGCCTCGATTCGGGTTACACATATCGCTCTCAGCACCGAGAAAACACATGGTGGACGCACTGAAATATCATATCAAGGGTAACCGGGTTTTTAAAGAAATGACATATTCTCTTTTGAAATACCCTCGGTTCCCAAATCCAGAAATATCATAGAAACAACATATCTCAATGCGTACAGTCAAAGCATGATGTATGCGGCATGTAACAGTAATGCAAGCATATCAGTAAGTCATGCAACATGGAATAATAATGTGCACATGTCGAGGGAGACCGCTCTTTTAAAAGGAATCTGTTTTTAAAGAGTATCTTGCGGTTCCCAAATCCCCAATCAAGCTAGAATCATCTATATATGTGTACAGGTATAAGTGTACAATATGCCATGCCAGAATCATATCATGAATGCAATAGTACTATAGTGTAGTGACATGGCAATTATCGATGATGAGTGTGTGAGCCGGCAACAAGTGTACGTGGAACATATACATCATCGATAATGGTGCTGGTGTCCTAGCAGCATGACTGAATGTCACAACAATACAAGCGATGCAATGCAAATAGCAGGAATATGCGGAAACGAATGATCAACGCAAAAGTACAGAACCTGCCCCAATAGATATGTCATGCAACCTTGCCTTTTGAAATAAGACGAATCAGGGCTTTTGGTAAAGTAAGGGCTACGGTGTTTTAAGAAAAGATGCATCATTTGAAAATATCCGTATAACCCTTCTGCTTATCTTTAAAATATCCCTGATTCGTTAGTTTTGAAATAGGTATGACTCGGTCTAGTCTAATGTCTACTAAATAATCTAGACAGGAGGGGTAAGAAACCACCTAATCTGAGTCAATATATATAGATATAGATATGATAGTCGGTGATCTCGCCTCAATAACATATCGTATGATATCCTCGAGTCATGAGTGCGGATCTATCATCAATATCGGCTCGTACGGTAAATCGTCGTACGGCATCCCAATAGCTGGGTAGGGGTCAATATCACACTATCTCATCACATATCAGGTATCACTTATCATCAGATCACACAATCTGGGGTACTACTGTAAGTCTAGTACAAATCGACACCATCTATAAAATATGAATGCGGGTAAAGCACATGTCCAAAGGCCCGCTAAAACTATCATATCGCACCTCAAAGGCAAACTATGTCACATCGCCGATCTCACGGCCTCACATCAAGTATCATCTCAAACCACGTATCATCCTCCAATCCCGTATATAAACACATAGTCCCATACCCATGTGTAGATATACGCACCATCATATGCACTCTAATAAATGAAAGAATGAATGCAAGTATGTGTGTAAATGTATGTGTGAGTGCAACCACTACTCTAGGGTTCGCACTATACTAAACCAATATATTCTTATCATCAAAATATCATTATTACCATCAATAACCCTAAACAACACATAATAAATATTCGTGTGTATACGTATTCGTATACATCACCACGGACTGCGGGGGTGCTATACGCCATCCACCCGACTTCTCCCCGTAGATATAAATCTACTCACCTTGCTTCTCGTGTGCCAAAACCGATGTCGCTATCTTCACCTCCTTTGCCTCAACATCACGCGGGGTACCTACAAGTATATCACAATGCTAAAGCACATGAAAATCACATTGGAAACCAAAATAGCACACGCTACCCGCATAGGTAAAAACCTATCGACTCGCATGTAAACACAATCAAAATCCACTTGTCGTTGACGTCCAAACGCCACCCGACAGGAATGAATCACCAAATACCAAAATCCATGCTAAAACAAGTCCCAAATTATACACCAACATAGGAAAATCAACCCAGATTTCACCCTAGATGGAATCAGTCAAAACTAGACATACTCAGGGTCAAAACTAAAGGAAATGGGGGCATGCACAGAAAACGAGGCAATTCCTTAAAATACCTTATTTTAGAATTTTCCATAATTTTTCCCCATTTATCTGTATTTAATTATACCAGAATATTAAAATATTCATTAAAATAATATTAAATTATAAAATTTCCCAAAAATCATATTTTATTATTTTGAAGACGTTACAGTTTATCTGTTCCAGTTCCATACCCTCTCTCCCCCTTCTTTATCTCTCTCTCCCATCCATCTCCATCATCTCCTCTCTCGACTCAAAAAACCAATATCTCCATCTCAAAAAATCTCATCAATGTCTGACTACCGTGACCAGCCGCCCCAGAGGCTGCAGCAGCCGGCTCTCACCATGTGGTGAAGGCCGTTGCCGCCGCAACCATGGACAGGTCTATGCTGCTGCTCTCAGGGCCCACACTTGCGGACACCAGCTCACAATGGCGACGTCACCGCTGGTCATTTTCAGCTTAGTGCTCGTCCTCGCCGTGATCACGCCATCACGATATTCCTGATATTCTCGGGGTTTGTGGCATCCGACGGGTTTGGAGTGATTGCGATTTTTGTGCTGGCGTGGATGTATAATTACCTGACGGGGAAGCATCCGGTTGGGGCGGACTAAATCGATCATGCGAAGGCGAGGCTGGCGTTGATGGCGAGGGATGTGAAGGTCGACAGTATGCAAAACCGGATTGAGCAGTCTCAGGTGTCTTAATTATGGGTGGTTTTGAATAGTATTATTTTTTATGTTGTTTGTTGTCGTGTCTTTGTGCTCTGCATGCATGTGTTGAGGTTTAAAAAATCATGGTGAGTGTACTAGCGGATGTATTTGGAATTCACTTTGATACGAATAATATGTTCTTTAGTTATTTATCTTGTTAAAATATAAATTCTGAGTTAATCAATGGAATCATAGACATATAAGATCAATAAAATGTGTGATCCTCTTCTCTGTGGGTCGACAGGGTGGAGTAAGGTGATGAGGTGGCGGATGAGGGCATACATTGAGGCAGCGGATGGAGTGGAAGTGTGGGGAGTACCCGAGCTCGCATTTTGAGAGAGAAGACAAGGCGGATGGGAGGGGAGGTCGTTGAAAGGGTTGCAGCTTAAACGCTAGCGTGACACGTAAGCAGGCAGGGAGAGGAGGGAGTTCATTAAGGCATGAGAGAGATTTAAAAAAGAGAAATAGGAGAAAGAGATTTTAATTGATCGAGGAGAGTGGAGTTTTGGTAACCAACACATGTCCATTTATGATTGGTTGAGCCTATAACCATCACATACTTCTTTTAACGAATGCAAAAATAGAAGCACCAAAAAAGTTCTCAAGAAAAATTGAGAGTTCGTACTTCATCAGGTTCAATTTTTTTAAAAAAAGGCCGACACGTAACAACTTCTTATTTGAGAAACTGGAATGAGCTTATATGCAAAACAATGTTGAGGCACATCACTAAAACTCATATAATGGCTTATTTTTAAAAACCAACAAATAGCGTCGAGATTGATACCAATTAATGGCTTATTTCTAAAAACCACCAACAAGCTATCAATAATTTTGAAATCTTCAAAAGACTACCAACACTTATGTCAACATCAGTCTACATAAACAGTCTTAACTATTAATTATTGTAGTAATAATTTTAAATAATTGTTAATTACTAATTAAACACTTAACAATGGTGACATGTGAGGAGGCGACAGAAGCAGGAGGTGGTGGAGGGTGGTGCCAACAATGGCGAGAGCAAGACAACGGAGGTGATGAAGATAATTGAGAGAAGATGAAGATGAAGATGAAGGAGAGGCTGAGGTGATGTTTGATCAAGGTGGATAGGGGGAGGTGCATGCGACGATTGAAAAAGGCAGAAGAAGGGGCGGCTAGGGTGGAGCTGGGGGCGAGTGGAGGTGGAGGGCGGAGGTTGAGGCTAGGGTTATTTTTTAGTGTTAGAGTTTATAAGTTTCTGATGGAGATCCTTTTCGGGTCTCTCTCAGATGTTGTCTTCCGTCGATCTCCCGATGGATTTGGAAGGTAATCTCCTGTTGCGTGCGGGTCTCAATGGGTTTTGAGGAGATTGGTGATTTGAGAAGTTTAATGCCGAATACCTGCAAAGAAGTCCCGGGGTGGTTTGGTACCACCGAGGACCCTCCGACGATCAAGTTAGTACGAGATCCGAGCAGAGTAACGGCTAAGTGGAATAAAAAAAATGGCTTACTTGACCCCTCTGTGATGGGGCTTTATATAGTGGCGGTAGCACGCAGCAGCAGGCGCGAGAATCTCGCCAGCAGTCACGTTCCCGACGTCACGCCTGCATAAAGAGCGGATCGCCTATTAATGGGGATCGTGATGGCGTGGAACGTGGGATGTTGCTGGCGGAGAATCTGCGCATGACGAGATTTGCGGAGCGGCGGTTACGTCTGTGAGTGGTGGAGTCGGTCGGTTGGAGGACCGAGAAAGATGGCTTCGGCCGGGGAGCTCGGGAACGAGCGAGAGGGCCGAGGAATCTTGGTCCTGTGGCAGATCGGGGCGAGCTTAGAGGCCGAGGAGGCCAATTTCCAAGGGGCTCTGAGGTGAGCCAGCTTGTGCTTGTAGGTCGGGTACAGGAGTGGCCTGGTCGACCCCTGCGGCCCTTTCTTCAAAGCTCTGAGACACGTCATCTGCCACGTGTCCTGATCTTGGAGATCGCCAATACTGAGCATCATCATTAGCCCCCCACTCTTGTCCCGACCAGCTAGTGGGTCAGGTCAGAAGTGGACTGCCGGGCCGCCCGGAGTGAGCTCTCTCCTAAGGTTTCGTCGGGACGCGTCCCTGGGCTGTTAGCTGTCTTTTCTGCCAGCAAATCAGAGTGAGATCTCTGCATTTAAGAAGGTGCGTCGGTTCGTGCATCCTGCCACTGAAGCGATGGTCCACGTGTCGAGCATCGGTTGGCCGACGCTACGTGTGCAGACCTGCGGCATCTGACGGGGCACGGTCCAGTGTGGGAACGACAAGTGGAGTAATCGGATCCGTTGGACGTGAGGAGGCGTTTTGGCAGAAGATGAAGGGCGCCGTTGGATGAGCTCGCTTGCGGTGATAAATAGGGGTGGGGCCCGTTTCAGGGCCCCTACTCCTTCATATTTCCCTGTTCTAAGTCCTGGTTGCTCGGCGCTCGTCTTATCTCTTCCGCTTTCGTTTTCCGAGAATCCCTCTTCTCAAGATTAGATGTCTTCCTTTGTAGAGTCAGTAGATGTCGTAGGAGTAGGTTCTAGGGACCTTTTAGTTGAGCCTGAGTCCTCCCGGAGAGTAGGGGTCGGATCCTTTTCCCGGGATCGTGCGGCGGGGGCATCCCAGGAAGGAGGCGGTAGATGCTACCCCCGGCGCCTCGTGTTTGGTGAGGCATGAGGACGAGCTCGCCAATGCTCGGGCTCGCTTCCACATCCCCTCACCTTATACGCTTCGTCTGGCCAAGGAGGGAGAGAGGGCAGACCAAGTACGGGGCAGGGAGATCACTCTGTATTTGGAAGCTTTTTTGGGTGGAATGCGCCTGCCCTTCTCTCCCGAGGTTGTCGAAGCGCTGAACTTTTTCGGATTAGCCCCTGGCCAGTTAGTGCCGAACTCATAGAGGATTCTCCCCGGGTTCCTGATCCGCCTGAAGTTACAGGCGGTTCCCTTCGGCCTCTCCCTCCTTGATTCTTCTCTCGTCTTCAAAAATCACCCTAGTGGCCGAGCGGGCGACCCGAGATGGGTCTACCTCTCTTTCGGAAAGCGACAAGGGGCGCCGTCGGGACAGGGGTTGTGGCCCTGCCTTCTTCCATTCACGACTGGAAGAAGAAGTTCTTCGTTTCCCCTCCCGAGGGCGAGGACTGGCCCGTGCCTACAAAGTGGTCGATGGAGAAGTGCTTGTCGGGGAACCAGTCCAGTGACCCCGTCGCGGTAAGAGTGGCGTCGTGGGAGCCCATCCCCCGATTCGACGTGCTGCTGTCTGAGAGGGTCCTGAGTTGGGCCGAACTCAGCCTCATTGAGTTCGTCGGTAAGTTTAGGCTTGCTTTTTGGTTTGTATATTGCTTGTGTCGCTGACTTCTTTACATTTGGTTTCGCACAGGACCCATGGATATGGACGAGCTCAAAGCCTCCATGCGCCGGCCGAGGAGGGTCACGAAGGCCGGAGGCGCCGGCCCTTCCCGCTCGAAGCCCGTCCCGGCTCCTCCTCCTCCGGTGGTTGCGTCCCGTGAGCGTTCCGGGACGGATCCCGCCCCGGGGCCTAGTGGAGCGTCGGGCCGGAAGCAGGCTCGGATTCTGGAAGACCCGGCCTTGGAAGAGGAGATCGGCTCTCTATCGGAGCCGCTCAAGAGGGGTTCCCGGAGGTCTTCCCGAGGCCTGCCCTCATCGATCATGGTGGAGGAAGGAGGCCTCCAGTTCGCGGTGCTCTCGGGGCTATCCGTCGCGGACAGCCTGCTTCATTTGATAGAGAAATCGGCGGGGGTAGGGTCCTCGGGGAGACCTTCAGGGCCCAGATGGCGTCCATCGCCCAGGAGTCCGTGCAGGTAAGTGTTTGGTTTTTTTATGAGATTCGGTACCTCCTTCATTTTTCTGATATCTTTCCTATCTTTCAGATTCTCCAGCACGTTGCCCTCGCCCTATGCATGGAGGCCAAAATGATAGCCCCGGCGATGAAGGCTGCGGGCCATCTCGCCTCGCTGGAAGAGAGCTCCAAGCGGGAGCTGGAGGCGGTGATGGCGAGGGTTGCCGTCCTGGAGGGTGAGGTGTTGGCCAGGAAACGGGAGGTTGTCCGGTACCGCGAGGCCGCCGTGGCTGCCGAGGCCAAGCTTGAGGACGCTCAGGTGCTTGCCGGCAACCTGAAGAAGATGGTGAAGACCCTCCGGAAAAAGCTGGGGGCAGCGGCCGAGTCGACGAAGTCGGCAGACCTGAGAGCGGTGAAGTTGGCCGACCTCTCGGCGGCGAAGGCGGTGGAGGGCTACAAGAAGTCGAAAGACTTCTATGATGACCTGATCGTGGCCACAACGCTCATCTGGCACGAGGCCTTCGACGCCGTTAAGGGCCGGATGCCGGAGTTCGCCGACGAAGAGCTCCGGGCCGAGTACCCCCTCGCAGACGCCGAGGAGCAGGGGAAAGAGGTTCCTGACGAGGAAGTCGCCGAGGACCCTGCTCGTCTCGTGGTGAATGTCGAGGACCCCGAGGTCGCGTCCGGCCCCAAGGCCTAAAGCCCCCGTCTTCCTCCTTTTATTTTGTTGCTTTTGTAATTTTTGTAAGCCTCCGGGCAGTTTGTAAGATTGGGGAGCCCAAAATACCCTTTGTAAAGACTTTGCCTTCGGTAATAAAACTTTTTTTCTTTCTTTGGTTTGCACTTTATCTTCTGTTCGTAAAAAATGCTCGTAAAATTTCTCTTCTTGCACTGTTGGGCTTCCATGTCAGGTCGGCTATTTATCTAGCGATCGTTTGTCGAATTGATTTCGATTACTTGCCAAGCGTGCCAAGCGCTGCTGAGGAGAGGTCTCCATGGTCCCTGAAGTCGAGGGGGGATCGCTCGAGACTTGGATAGACCTGATGCCCCTTGTTGGTGGCTCGGATCCTCTGCATGTGATGGGCAGAGGGCTGTCCGCCGTATTTGTGCCGAGGATGGATGAGAAGCTGCTCGGTTGTCCCTTGGCGAGGGCTTCTAATTTCTGGCGATGCGAGCAACGATCACTAGCTTGGGATGGTCGAGCGAGAGTCGGGCTCGACTGCCTCTGGAAGGACTTTGGGTCCTTAGCGTTGGAGGGGCTGTAAGAAGCCCACTAAGGATGACCGGGCAGTGAAGCAGCGCGGTTGCCTCTTGACGAGGGCTTTGATCTCTGGTGTCGTGGGTAGGCAACTACCAGCATGGGACGACCGAGCGGGGTAGCCGCTCGGATGCCTCTTTCGAGGGCTTCGATCCCTGACGCCATGGGTAGGGAGTTACCGGCCGGAATTGATCGAGCAGGACAGCCGCTCGGTTGCCTCTTGCGAGGGTTTTGATCCTTAACGTTGGAGGGGCTGTAAGAAGCCCACTGAGGATGACCGGGCAGTGAAGCTGCGCGGTTGCCACTTGGCGAGGGCTTTGATCTCTAGCGTCATGGGTAGGCAACTACCAGCCTGGGACGACCGAGCGGGGTAGTCGCTCGGATGCCTCTTGCGAGGGCTTCGATCCCTGGCGTCATGGGTAGGGAGCTACCAGCCGGAGATGACCGAGTAGGGCAGCCGCTCGGTTGCCTCTTGCGAGGGCTTTGATCCTTCAGGACAGGGACCGAGCAGGGTTACTGTCCAGTGCCTCTTGGCGAGGACTTTGATCCCTGTCGGTTGTGGTAGGAAGCTACCACCCGAAGATAGCCGAGCAAGGACTCGACTGTCTCTGGGAGGACTTTGGTCCTTAGCACGGGAGGGGCGGTAGGAAGCCTACCAAGGACCCTTGGCCGGGCGGGGTTACCGCCCGGTGCCTCTTGGTGAGGGCTTTTGTCTTGAAGGATAGCCGAGCTAGGGATCCTCAGGCTCGACTGCCTCTGGGAGGGCTTTGATCCTTAGCGTTGGAGGGACCGTATGAGGCCTGCTAAGGATAACCGGGCAGTGAAGCTGCACGGTTGCCTCTTGGCGAGGGCTTTGATCCCTGGCGTTGCGAGTAGGGAAGCTACCGACCAGGGATAGCCGAGCAGGGGAGCTGCTGAGCTGCCTCTAAGGAGGACTTTGATCCTTAGCGTTGGAGGGGCCGTATGAGGCCTGCTAAGGATAACCGGGCAGTGAAGCTGCGCGGTTGCCTCTTGGCGAGGGCTTTGATCCCTGGCGTTGCAAGTAGGGAAGCTACCGGCCAGGGATAGCCGAGCAGGGGAGCCGCTCGGCTGCCTTTATGGAGGACTTTTATCCTTAGTGTTGGAGGGGTCTTAGGAGACCGGCTAAGGATAACCGGGCAGGGTAGCTACTCGGCTGAATCTTCATGAGGTTTCGCCCGACCATCCAGTTGCAGGTAGGGGGAACAGGAACGGTCGAGGCGGGTGTGCGCGTAGCATGCGCATTGAATGTGGGGGGAGGCGAAGCGCCAGGGTCGCGTCGCTCCGATTCTGCCAGAGAAGGCTCGATGATCGCCGCGTGGTAGCGACTTCTTGGGCGAGAGCAGGCAACCGTTGAGTTCCGTTGGGGCGCAACGGGCTATATAAGGCTGAAGGAGCACTAGTCCTTCCTTTACTCGCAAACAGAGCGTCGAGAATGCAGGACTTCCCCTTTATCATCTCCAAGATCATCCACTTCGAAGACGTATACCTCTATGACCAGAACTGCACCGAGGACATGGTGCAGTTGGTATATAGGAGCATCGAGGACCACTTCGGCAAGCTGCTCCCCCGACGCTCCTCCCTGCTGCAGCTGCTGATGTACTTCATCTGGAGGGCGTCGCCGGGACTTTACAACCCCCTGTCCGAGCAGCTCTATGACGAGGCCGTAGGCAAGCTACGGTCTCTGAGGCGCTTCAGCCTGATCTCCACGAACCGGCTGGCTCACTCAGAGGCACTCGTCCGCGAGTGCTACGAGTTGAGGCTCGGGGTCAATGCGCGCGGGGGGGACCGAGGGCAGAGATTGGATCTCACGAGGTCTCGGCTGGCGGAGATCTTTACCGAGTATCATGAGCAGTGCTCTCTGCACCCCCTTCTTCCGCTGTTGTAATTTTCTTTTTCTTTTTGCATGTATGGCTGAGGAGCCCATAATACCTTTTTTGAATAAATGAGATCTTTCTTTCTTTTTCGCGATGTTCCGTTGATCTTTATTAAATTAACAATAGACCCTAGGAAGAGTTTACATTGCTCCAAAAGAAAAGTATATGCTAATAGATGACCTTATTAGCATGCCCCAAGCTCCCCGGAGGCTTGTTGGTCTCATTGCTCGGCACTGGGTACGGGGCTTCCCGAGCGCCGGACTGGTCATCTGCCGAGACGAGCATGATCTGGCCGATGGTCAGCTCAGCGGGAGGGGGATGCTGCTCCTGCTCGCGGTCGGCTTGCCGTTTGTCCCTTAAGTAGGCGGCGAGGTGCCCCGATCGTACGAGCTCCTCGATGCAGTCCCGGAGTTACTTACAATCCTTCGTGGCGTGGCCCAGCGTCCGGTGGAAGGCGCAGTAAGGGCCCCGGGTTCGCTTCGAGGCTTGACGCGGGATTGGAGGGAACTTGAAGAACCCCTCGCCTTGGATCTCCTCTAGTAACACTGCGAGGGAGACGTTGAGCGGGGTGTACTCCTGAAACTTTGGGTGATAGGGCTGCGGACGCTCCTGCCTTTCTTCCCGAGCCCTCTTCTTCTGGTCGGACCGTTCTGCTCGGGGGAGGTTCGCGTTCACCTCGGACTCCAGCTGAACCTCACGCTCGGTCCACGCCTTGATCTCGGCCATGGTTTTAGGCTGTGCCAACGCAAAGGACCGCAACCACTCCCTATGCCTATGACCAGATCTGAGCACCGTGATGACGGTCTCGTCATGGTGCTCGGGGACCTCGAGGAGGGCGTTGTAGAAGCGGATGATGTAAGTCTTGAACGTCTCCTTGTCCCCGCTCTTAATTGTAAAGAGGTAGTCAACCGTGCGCTTCTGCCAACGGTTCCCAACGAAGTGGCCGAGGAACTGAGTAGCCAGCTCGTCGAAGGTCGAGATTGAGCGAGGCTCGAGTCCTCGGAACCAGTCTCGACCAGAGCAGATGAGGATGGCTAGGAAGGCCCTGCACTGGGCGGCGGCGGAATGGTCCTGGAAGCTCATCCCCGCGGTGAAAGCATCCAAATAGTGTTTGGGGTCGGTCTTCCCGTCGAACAGAGAGACCTTCGGGGGCTTGTTGCGTGAGGAGACGTGGACAGCGAGCAGTCTCTCGGTAAACGGCTTGGTGAGCGAGTCGGTGGCGTACTTAGCCCCGTCATCCGAGAGGTTACCTTCCCGGCGCATGCCCTCGATCTTCTTTTCTAGGGCGTCGAGTCGGCCGCCATACCCCGAGGATTCGGCGTCTTGTGATCCCTGGCCTCTGCTGTGTGAGACCTGTGTCTGGGCGCGGCCCCGGTTCCTCTCGATGAGGTCCCTCAGATCCCCGGGCGAGGTGGCTCTCGAGCCATTGTGGCGAGCCCCCTCTGTGCGACCCCGTCGAGGGAGGGGGTGTCGATCATGTCTGTCGACAGGCGAGGTGACCGACATTTCCTCAGGGGGTAAGGGTCACGAGGAGGCTTGAGGCAAGGCGCTCTGGCGGCGGATCTTCGCATGGAGCCGTGGGGCGCCCAACGGGCCTCAGGGAGTAGCGGCCCGTGGGATCTGTAGCCAGGGGTCGTAGCCTGCTGATGGTCAGCCGTGCCGACGAGGGCAGAGCCTTCTGGAGGCGGAGGAGCGGCGATTTGGGCCCCTGGCCCGGCCGTCTGGACGCGGACGAGCGCCTCCACGAGAGACTGTAGCCGATCTATTCGGCTGGCGAGGACGTTGATGATGGTCGTCGGGGAGGTTCATCCGTGCCTCCGGTGAGGGGAAGGCGGCGGCTGGTACCTAAGTTGTCGGGGTGGTCGATCGCCATGTGGATGGAGATCGAAAGGCCAACTTTGTTTTTTGTGAAATTTTTCCCACAGACGGCGCCAACTGATGGAGGTCCTTTTCGGGTCTCCCTCGGATGTTGTCTTCCGTCGATCTCCCGATGGATTTGGAAGGTGATCTCCTGTTGCGTGCGGGTCTCAATGGGTTTTGAGGAAATTGGTGATTTGAGGAGTTTAACGCTGAGTACCTGCTAAGAAGTCCCGGGGTAGTTTGGTACCACCGAGGACCCTCCGACGATCAAGTTAGTACGAGATCCGAGCTGAGTAACGGCTAAGTGGAATAAAAAATGGCTTACTTGACCCCTCTGTGATGGGGGTTTATATAGTGGCGATAGCACGCAGCAGTAGGCACGAGAATCTCGCCGGCAGTAACGTTCCCGACGTCACGCCTGCGTAAAGAGCAGATCGCCCATTAATTGGGATCGTGATGGCGTGGAACGTGGGATGTTGCTGGCGGAGAATCTGCTCATGACGAGATTTGCGGAGCGGCGGTTACGCCTGTGAGTGGTGGAGTCGGTCGGTTGGAGGACCGAGGAAGATGGCTTCGGCCGGGGAGCTCGGGAACAAGCGAGAGGGCCGAGAAATTTTAGTCTTGTGGCAGATCAGGGCGAGCTTAGAGGCCGAGGAGGCCAATTTCCAAGGGGCTCTGAGGTGAGCCAGCTTGTGCTTGCAGGTCGGATACAGGGGTGGCCTGGTCGACCCTTGCGGCCCTTTCTTCTGAGCTCTGGGACACGTCATCTTCCACGTGTCCTGATCTTGGAGATCGCTAATACTGAGCATCATCAGTTTCTTAACGAAGGCGGCTGGTTGGAAGGAGGGCAACGTCGGCAGTAAGTGAAGGTATAGGGTTAGGGTCTGGATTTGAAAAGAAGATGAAGAATGAAAAGGAGTATATTTGTTTTTTTTGTGTTTTTTAGGCGACATGACAATTTAAATGACTGGGGTGATGGAGCGCCATTAGTGCTGACATCACATAGTTAGTCCCGGTGTTTTAAAAGCGCATAAAAAGATGGGGCAGCCGAGAATGCCCGGCCTCTTAAGCGCTTAAGCGGAAGCTCATAAATGTCTTATTTGGGTTTTTTTGTTATTACTTATAACTTGTTCGTTAAATGTTAATTCTCATGATATTTTAAACTAGGATGTCAAAATCGATACAACTCAAGGTCAAAATCGAAGTTCGAATTTGAAGTCACTCAAAAATCGAAAGTTGAAACCGCTCGAAAACCCTAACTTTGAAATCAAATCAAAAGTACAAGTTTCTTGATCCCTTGCTTCAAAAAGAAAAACAAATCTTCTTCAAGTTCATAGTCGAAATCACCAAGTTGGAAATTTTAGTTGCTCGAAGTTAAAGCCTCCAATCGAACCTTGCTACTCGAAGTTGAAGCCTTGAGGCCTCCAAATTTAATTTGAAGACTGTTGGACTCCGAATTGAAGCCTCAAAATTGAAGTCCCGGGATCCCTAGTTTAAAGTCTCGGCCGGAGAGGAAAGAAAAGTTAAAAGAATTAGGAGTCTGGGATCAATTAGATGTTATTTTGGGGATAAAGGGCTAGAAGATGTCATTATCACACCAAGTTCAATACATATTTACTCATTGTAAGATTCTATATGGGTGTAGACCGTAGACATCAATAAAATGGATGTGTTAATATGATTGCTAAAAGCGCACCCATAATCTTTTAAATGCATCTGAATCAATAAGAAATTGAGTATAATTACCAATTAATAGAGTGAGAATATCACCCCATTTAGACGGTAAAAATCGGAGCATTAAAGAGCGTTTCGCCACTTAAGCGGTTGCTTATGAACTTAAACGGTTGCTTTAAAGACACTGGTTAGTCATGGCGTTATTCAGAGATTACAAACTAGTTATGGTAGTTTTTTTTATTAAAGATTTTTGAGTTTTCATAATTTATTGCCAAACACTGAGACAATTTAGATTTTTTTTGGGGGGGAGGGGAGGGGTAGTGGGGATAACCTAAATTAATGTCTATATGAAAACCCCATCTTGGAAATGTGTCAGACATAAACACTTCTTGAGCACTTCTCAAACATTTATTGGACACTTTTTTTAATGCTAGAGAAATACACTTCTTTGATTCTTTTCACACATATGAGAAGAAAGTCTACTACCAAAGTTAGCAAAAACCACAAAACATGTTTCTTTTGAATTCCAGCAACATAGCAAAGTGAGTTGTACAGTTGCACTGAAACGTTGCGAAAAAAAGAGCATTTATCTAGACGACCTTCACATATCAAGGAAAAAATCAACCCTACAAACTAGCAAGTGCTAAGGAAATCAACAAATTTCCATATATTTCTAGAGCCATGAATAGAATTTGATTATGATAACAACGTCATCTGAAAGTGAGTCTCGTTAGCCGAGGTAAAAGTCCAAGTTCAAGAAAGCACCCAATAAGTGAAGCAGATATAAGACAACTGAGTCGAAGGTGTCAATATGCACCCAATATGAAGTTATTAATCCAAATTTAGGAATTGAATCATTAAGAAAGAGGTGACTAAGTGCGTAAGAAGAAACCCTACCATTGTATAATCACTCTTCCACTTTTAAAATCAATGCAGAATGAGAGAGAAGAGGATTTCCCACCGTCCAAATATACATAACTCCACAAATGCGTTTGCGTTTCTAACAGGAAGTGCTCACTCTTCTCCAACCTCAATTCAATTTCCGTTGGCTTCTGTTGTTTTATATAGTTAATACTTTATATTAATATTTTCTATCTCCATACTCTACTCTCTTAGAAATTGTTGTGTTGTGTGTTGTTCTCATGCTTATTAGTTATGGACTTTCTTCCTTACTGCCCATGATGACTGATCCCGTGGGTGAAAATCCCACACATGAAGGGAAATCTATCAAGGAACTTTCGTGCATGTATATATTGGAAAATAGAGAAGTAGCAGACCAAAGACGGGTACGTGATGTGTAAAAGACCTAATACCCTAGTAACCCTATGCTTCTTGGTCTCGATTGCTTCCTAACATACTGTCAGGATCGTAAAATAAATCCGAAGGTTCTACCACAATGCTAAAACCCTGACACTAAACAACACCTCCCAATTTACATGAGGGCTAACTTTTAAAAGGTTCGCTTCTCTAAAGTAATTGAAATCAAAATTCTTTAACTTATTTGCAGTGTTTTAAATGTCGGCTGAAATCCGATATATATCTCCAAAATTTCGGTTTTGAAGAGTAAACGACACAAACTTACAAAATTATTTCTTTTTCCGAAATCGAGAATATTTCTGCCAAAATTTCTACGTATCGGATGATATTTCTCTGTCGGCGAAATTTTAAGATATTGGGCGAAATTTCAGTTTGCTTGCTAAAACCTTTTATTATGGGTTTGTTTTTAGCCTCAAGTTATAAACCATTACAAACTTACCCGACCCGTTTGTAATTAGCTCTATTTAACCAATCAAATCCACTCATAGGCACAAATTGATTCCTCGAAAGGAGGCAGCTCGACTCCTCAGCGAAGGCGATCCTCGTCAACTCAAGCTTGATTTCATCCTCGTCCTCTTCCTCTCCACTCAAGGCAATCCTCGTCAACAAAGACTTCGAGTATGACTTCAGATCTTAAATGGCGACCGCTCTACTATTGAGCTATTGAGAAATAAATTCATTTAATAGAACTAATAATTTATATTAAATTATAATTATGACATCAAAAACATAAGTTATATTAATGGCATTTATAATACAAAACTGTAGAACAGATATTTAGCAAATATCACCGAAATTTCTCCGATATCCGATATCAAAATCTTTGGACCGACACGACACCGATATCTGACATTTAAGACATTGCTTATTTGGTCAATGTGATTACAGTTTTCAAAACTAGGGTTACATGCAGTTTGGAGGCCAAACTCCAAAATCTAAAACTATGGTGTGTTTGAACAAATTAGAGTTTTTCAGCCGGTAATTGGCCAGTAAATGTTTGCGATCCGATACTAAACACAGTTTCAAAGAGCTGGGTTTGATTGCAGACAAACCTGTTCCACTTCAACTTGAGCAAAGCCATGGTCTTAGAAACTATGTTGCCAAACTACCTACACCCCATTATTTTTATCAACTCAGATGGGTTTCAATCTTAGAGTTGAACATAATTTGATATAGCAATATATCAATTTTTCCCATCAACAGGAACTAAGCCAAAGTATACTGCCACAAGCAAAAGAACTAAATCAAACTGGTAGTAGGAAAAATAAAACTCAGAAGTCCTTGAGTAATTGTACTCAGGGGAAGCGAATAAAATGCTGTCAGCTTCTTTATACTGTAAAGCATGTTCAACAAAGTGGCCATATTCTTCTAAACCATGATTTCATCGAGTTCTGAAACAACACTGTGCTAGGGCACCAAAATGGAATTCCCCTGCTGGAGATTAAGAAACTCCAATAATCACTTAAGGTCCGAAACCATAATTTTTAAAAGGGTAAATTTTATTAAACACCATTCACCTTTTGGTGTTTTTGAGATAACACCATTGTACTTTAAAAATACTATAAAACCCCATTGAAAGGCATTTTTGTAAAAAATTGAAAGGTATTTTTTGTCAAAAAAATATCTGTTCATTTTAAGTCTATCAATCTATCCACAAGACATTTTAGGGTTATGCGGTCCAATTGCGGCTTGCATGAGTTAATCAATCTAACGATTTTCCAGAACATTAATAGTTTAGTGGGATTTTATAGCATTTTTAAAATTCAATAGGGTTAATCTCAAATAAAGAAAAAAGTGGATGGTGTTTAGTAAAATTTACCATTTTTAAAATTCAACTCTTATTGGAGTCTCGCAAAGTTCCAATAAAATCAAGTATGTGTGTTGTCAAACACCATTTTTGTTCAATGTTCCCTCCACTGTACCAAAACTCCGTAGTTACGACGAGGTTGAGGAAATATATTTATATATTTTTAACATGCCCCCACAGGTTTAAGGCTTTTGGGGCCGAAAACCAGGCTTTTGCGCAATAGTATTTCTAATTTAAATCAATCAGCAAGCAAGCAATACACGCCCAGTGGGAATTGAACTTGGCTGCACCGATACCATGTTAAATGCCCCTTCCTCTGGCACCAAATCTCCGAAGCTAAGGCCGAGGAAACATATTTTGTATTCTAACAATTTTAATGTTGGCGAGCTTACATGCATACAAACTGGTTCAATTATAACTGTATCAATTTCTTCCCTCATCAACAGGCATGCAATAGTCATCAAACAAAAGAAGTAAGGGCAAACTGTTGGTAGAAAAGCTCACCAGTCATTGAGTAATTGTACTCAGGGGAAGCGAACAGAAAGCTGTCGGCTTCGAGAATCTTCTGCCTGAACTCCTCCACAGGCGGCGGAAACGTGCCGTTGATCTCCAGATCGGTGTTCACGAAAGGAAGGGGCGAGATGTCGACGTACTCGATCTGAATCCCATTGATCGACTCTTTGCACAGCTGAATCGCTTCACAAATTTGAACAAAAAGAAACTGAAGAAAATTAGTTAAAATTGAGGAAATTTATGAGTGTGAGATGAATAGAGAGAGGCACCAGAGTGGAGCAGGCCGCGGTTGAAGGAGGCTTTGCGGAGAGAGCCGCAGATGGCCGCCACTTTGATGATGGGTTTCCCTGCTGCCGCCATGGCCGCTTCTTCCATTCTCTCTCTCTCTCTCTCTCTCACCCTTTCGCTCGTTGGGGATTAGGTGCTATTTATTTGGACTCCGAACTGGGGATGCTGCCAGTATTTTCCACCAATTAGCCTAATTCTCCCTCACTGTTTCACCAATTTTGAGCTTTAATACCTTATTATATTTTGTTTCCCAACACTTTGCTGCCCCTGATGCATTTTTTCTGTTAGCACTTTGCTATCTTTGACCGCCGTGTATATTTTCTATCGATTCATTCCTAGCATCATGTAGATTAGTAAATATAGAAACCGTGCAACGTGTCAACTTATACAAAGAGATTACCAAGATAGGAAAGAAATAGGGGTAGATTATCAAAAATCCCCAGTCCTCCTTCAAACTTGTGTAAAAAAAACACAAAGCTTTTTGATCTTGTTAAAAAAAACCTTGGGCTCAATTTAAATCCCATGATATCGGTTGCTTGTAATATCTAAGCAATTGCAGTTGTCTGTAATATCTAAGCAGCTGCATATAATATCCGAGCAGTTGAGGGCATACAAGATCTAAATGAAATACAGCCTAGCGTTTTTTCACAAAGATTTTAAATGGTAGGCCCTTTTCAATAATTTCAAAAATTGTAGGGATTTTTAGACAGCTCCAGAGCGGGCAGGGAATTTTGACAATTTACCCAAAGATATAACAAAATGCTAAAGGAGAAGTACATTATTATGACATTAAAGTGTAGAAGTGGTGAAAGGTTAATGGATTATTTAGCACTCAAAAAACTTCTCTTGGGATTTTTAAATTTTTTTTAAAGAATTGACGGCTATAACCAAGCTTAAAGTTCAGAGCAACATATCTGTATCAGCCATTTTAGATTAGGATTATCAAAATTTTCAGTTGAGAAAAATTAATCTTTGAAAATATTGGTAAATTTTATATTTAAATAGCAAGGCTATATTTAAACTGTTTGGCCGATTTTTCTCAGTGGAATGGTTTCTTAAACAGAGCAAAACCGATTATAAACATTTTGGATGTATTTTAAAATAAACCAATTTTGTCCAGAGAAATTTTCTTAAATTAAACCTCTAGCTTATTATGTTTAGTATGAAACCCGTGCTAATTAATTGGTAAACCAAATATAACCGGAGTGCCTCCTGAAGGAGAAATTCCTGAAACTGGAATTCTCAAGACACATATAGATAGTAGACTGTATGGATAAAAGAACTCAGATAGGTATCTTGACTCTTGAGGATTGCAATCGGCCATCTTGAGCCGGAATAGGAAGAGACTATAAACCTTGCTCCAGATGTTTTAATTGATATATAAAAGACTCAACTATGCATAGTGACATTCGCATCTATGTCATTTTCGTTAAAATAGTTGTTCATCTTACAAAATTACCGGTTCCTGAATGCTATCATCCTGGAGTTTGGAGAGAATAAGTCAATTATATTTATTTAGTAATACAATATTACGTAGAATATCATGTTTGAAAATGTTGAAATAAGAATATAGAAAATTCAAGGACTTCTGAAAAATATTTATGAGGACAAAAAGAATGGTGGCTCTGATCTTAGGAAGAGTGAACTTGGATTTAAGATTCTCAAAGCTGAAAGTTGAAGAAATTAATGAGGTCGAATAGATGTTAGAGTTTCGTTGAAGAAGAGAAGTTATCGACTTATCATTTCCAATAGACTTTTCCCGTTCCTAAAACTCTGATGAGGATCGGTCCATGAAGACACGATACTCAACACGATCTCTAACTCTCAAGAGAAATCATAAAAACAAAACCCTATGTTCACCGTCGAAAGACAAAGACGAACTGGGATGGATCGTCTTTCCTTAATTTGTGGGCAGATACTATTCGGACTTATCCATCCACCTCTCCGAAAATACCAAGTTAATTTATGGCACCATATATCGGAAGCTTGGACAAACGCGACCGTTTTAGCAGACTTTATCAGATTCCCCCTCATTTTATGAGGGTTTTTTGATTGTGGGGACGCTATTCCCTGCTGGCGCAAACCCCTGCAGTTAATTTCGTTATTGCATTGCGATAACCACTTTCTTTTGTTCCAGCAATTCACTTCGAGTTTATTCCCTCATAAAAAAGAAGAAAAAGGGGGAGAAAATTCTCCACAATTTAACCCTCACGCGTCCAACACGTGAACGCATATTTGCAGAGTATATAGACGTTGCAATCAAACAATTAGAGGCTAAATAGGCCTCACGTGTTAAACACGTGAGCGTTTATATGCAGAGTGTAACGACCCCAAATTTTCTGTTAAAAAATTTTGAAGTACAGAAAGGAGTTTGCAAGTATGACTGCAATTTAAAAGTTATTCTTGTTTAAGAATAGCAAGAAATAATTTATAACTCATTGATAAAGCCTTGCACTGCAGTGGCGTAGGTTCTGTTCCCGAATCTCATCATCCACATATTATTTTTATTGATTTTTCTTTTAAACTTTTTGGAAGCCCAAAAATTTACACGTGCAATACACGTAAAAATGAACAGTCGGGAAAAAACAAACATGTGTAAAATGTATATGTACCGAAGAGAATACGTGGCAAGTATCCAACCCCCAACACCCACCTTATGGCCGGCGAGATGCTCATTACGGCTGACGACGCCGGTCTGTCCGTAGGGAATAGTCCCCAAACTCTGCACACTTGACCTTTGGCCTACCCCCATTACCCCCATACTGTTTGTTTTCTCTGCAAATTAACAGACTTCAATTTCATCCATTAATCCAATTTTTAATGTATTTTAATTCAATCTTTCAATTTCAAAATCCTAATTCCACACTATAAATACAACTCCATACCTTAGCCCTCCTCATTCTAAAATTCTAGTAAAAAATATTAAAATTTTCTAAGTACAAGTGGAGTTGAAGTGGAGTTAGCCCAAGGTCAACTTTCGGCGAGAAACTATGCAAGTTCCGGCAACCCCACGATGCTACGGCGACCACACCCTCTCCTTCTACCTCATCTTGATCCTTTTAGCTAGTAAGTCCCATTTCTTATTCCACTCTTTTATCTTAAAACTTTTCATAAAATATGTCGGAAGTAGAGTTAATACCGACACCTCATTTAAAACATTATAAAATTCAAATTTTCTTATATGTTCTTCATGAATATTATTACATCATACTTGCTAATCATTAAACTAGTATTTAGAAACGATTTTCACTCTAAAACTCCATGTAAAATAACCAATCTGAATCCAACTCACACAAGAATCTAATTCTAACATGAATCCAATATACCAAACATGTATACTTGATCTGAACCTGAATACCAAAACAAGATCAATATACAAACATAACTTGACTTGATCGAACCATGACTATATCTTGACTTGATTACATGCCTACTCAATACATCCTGAAATCGTTTATATGAACAACTTGTATCCATGGTCACGGCAAGTCTGCTAACTATATATATATATATATATATATTACGGGATGATTAGTCTAAAATATTGCACATTTGAATGATTATTTTCCCCACAATTGTTAAGTACTAAAAAGTGTTTATTGTAATTATAGAACATATGAGGGTTTATGTGTAAAAAGTTCATTATCATATGTTTTTACATTATAATTAACATAATGAGGGAAAATACATGCATATAATATTTATATAAAATATTGTTATTAAAATATGCATATCATATTAAATATTTCTAATCAATATTCTTAACATATAATATCATATAAAATGGTTAGGATAATATCTCAAAAATACTAAATACCACCAACACTTTGATTTGAGATATTGTGCAGATTAGCTCAGGTCTGGAATCCAAGAGATCCGAGATGTCGGAATCAAATTTGCCGAAATATATAAGCAAATCGTAAGATTTAACAACGGTAAAGACTTAGAGCATTATTCTCAGAATCCAGATATCGAAGGGATCTCCACATGTCAATAAGAGTGAATAGAAAAAAATCTCAAGTCTTAATGCCACTAAGATGCCGCGGTTGGACGACCAAAATATGCTATTCGCGGCGGATCCACGGCGATTCTAGAGCCATACAATTTGAAAATTGGTAGCTAGGATTTTAACAGCATATATTATTATATGGAATTTAGGGTTTCTAGTTTCTGTGACTATATATAGGACTGAGAGTTTCGCATCAAAGATCATCACCGAAGAGATCAAGAGGACCAAAGCGATCCACGCATCCGAGTGATCATCAACTAGTCATCTATTTCCAATAAGATAGAGATCTAGAGCAACTAGGGTTCTTGTACTCTACTTTCACAAGTTGTATGCAATAGTTGATTAATAAAGATAGTGTTTTTATTATTGTTTTTGCAATTACTTTCTGTACTTGTTTTCTACATCTTAATCATGTTTTCATTCTTCAATTTTTCTTCTAAATCTCAAATCATGAGTGGGTAATTCCTAACTTGTTAGGGTTCATAGGCTAAGGTAGATCAATGGATGATAAAATCATTTAATTTCTTTTATACATTTTAAAATCTATAAACTTTAGCAAAACAAATGTTAACATCCTTATCGGACGTGCTACCAATTTATTGCTAGCCACGACCACGATTTGAGATTGGTTTAACACTTGTTTTGTTAGGGGCTAGACATGAATAGAGATTAATGTAAGGACAAAGGTTAGTAGTGGGAAAACCCTAATATCTTACAAAAGAACCCTAATCTACATTCATCACTATCGATCTAGTTTTAAACTATTAAAATATAAAAGGAGCCATTTTTAATTATTCATCCATTACTACTAAGTTCTATGAACCCTACAATCCTTCTTTTCATAAATCTTATATCTGTAACGACAAACAATCACCGTTTTTCAATCAACTCGTTTAAAATAAGAAAAATGTTCACGTTTCCCTGCGAACGACCCGTACTCATCGCGGCTAGCTACTAACGACACCGTCTTGATTGCGATTATTTACAAAACACTTTTTAGCAAGATCAATCAAATGGCGCAGTTGCCTGGGATGCGGCTATAATTTTTTTCTTGCTATTCGGGTTGAATTCTTAAATCCATATCATAAAATAAACAAAAACGCATTTTGTATATGTAACGATTATTGTGCGAGTTTTGCAAGGAAATCTGGAGTAAATGGAGCAAAGGAAAAGAGATTCAGATACTTTCATCGTAACCCAGAGGATCATAGGAGGGCACTGGAAAAAAATTTAGTAAAAGATCCCTCCTCTTGCGGTGGAACTGCGGCAGAAGCTTAGATTTGGTGGCGGAACCGCAGAGGCATGGGGGAATTGGAGCGCCAAAATCCTCTGATAATTTCCTAATATCTTTCTCTCTCCTCTAAAATCCAATATTCTGATTTTTCCTGCAGGATTCTTTGCAAATATCGCTGCTCAAAAATCTTTTTGCGTGTTTTGATATCAGTTTGTTTGTGCATATATACCGAACATTAAGGGAAAATAACCCAAATTCAGATTAGGTGGGGATTTCATCACCCTTCCTAGGCCCCACAAATCACAAAACGAGTATACTTTCATCCTACATTAATTAAAAAATATCTAGACCAAGCCTCTAATGACTGTCGTGCTCAATTAGGACAGAGAAGGGTCGTGGGTAATCTACCGCTTATCCCCATTTCTCTTGTGGTGTCTAGGCAAGTGTGACTAAGGAAAGTGGTTACTTAATTAGGCCCGCTATTTCGGTGATTCGTATAGCGGGTACCTCCCACTTACCCGGCATTTACCTGGCCACAAGAGCGATAAAGAGGTGGTAGAGGATTGATCCTGCGACTTGTCCTTTGGAAGTCTAGGAGCGGTCTAGTGACTTGACCTAGCTAGCCTTAGTTCTAGAGATTGATTGTGCATTTTTTGATTTATTGAGTCAAGCCTCACATCCGACACTTTTTCAAAACAAACCTTCTTAAAATCGTTCTCACACACACTACCACGTGCACTAAACCCGCTTAATGCATGATCGGCTGGACACGGGATTCTAGTGCCCGTCTTGTCCGCGTCTTTGCTATCGACTCCGAAGTCGGTACTTTTTCATCTTCTATTCCCCCTCCACCTACCACATATCCCGAAATGGACGGATCTCCATCAGGATTTAATGATACGACCCTGACACCACCCGTAAGTGCGCAGAATCCACCGCGCATCTCTCTCCAAGAAAGATGGCACCCCATACGTGGACTCCTTCCTACTTGTCTGTCTCTTCCACCAGCTAATGGGGGTAATTTCGAAATTAAACCCCACTTCATCAACTTGTTACCCAAATTCCACGAGCTTGAATCCGAAGATGCGTACGTTTTCATAACCAAATTCGAGAACGTATGTGCAATGATAAGCACAACATAACTTTCAGTGGATGCTATGTGATTATGTCTGTTGGGTTCCCAAAGGTCGCCGCTGGGTTTCGGGAGGCATCGACCATGTCATTTTAAAAAAAAATGGCGCGCTAAAGAACCCTAATCTAGAATCTTAATTAGAGAATTAGACGAAACTAGAATGCAAATATCTTTACAACTAAGTGAACAAGAAATACAACCTTTGTAGACCGGTCCTTCACTTCAATAGCTCCGTGTAGTAGTCCCTCAACTCCAAGTAGTGAACTCCCGGACTCAAGAAAGGCTCCACAAGATGAAAAGAACAAGCTTGCTTGAAGTTTTCGAGACCGAAGATGATCTACGTCAAGGAGACACCAACTCAAACTACCTCTTCACTAATATGAAATTAATGAAGCAAACACCCTAAACTAAATGGCTAGTCTAGTAGAGGACGATGAAGTATGATTTTTGCTCACTTTAGAAATATTTTTCTCACTCATTTTCTTCACCTCCCAAATTGCAAGAGAGCTAGAGGAAGGAGATGAAGAAAAGAAACCGTGGAAAAGGGGCAAGTGTAGAATGGCAACCATGTGTGAGTTAATATCATATACTAACCCTTGTAGAGACTAAACCATTGCTAATCATAATGGTTGGGTTAATAAATATCTTAAATAAAACAAACTAGGTGGACTTAATCAATGATTCTACAAGCTTCCACTAAGCATCAACCATGACTAATTTCCACCCAATTTTGAATTACTTTAAATAAATAAAACCTTTGATTATGTTAAGCATGGTGTGAGTCTCATACACCCATGTCACATGTATCATTTAGCACGACACAAAAAAATGTACATTAATATATATCACATATATACTAAATGCACAAGTGAAAAAAAGAAATGCTTAAGTGAGCAAATATTAGTTAATGTAAGATAATATATCAAATCTATAATTATACATTAAATTATTAAATCAACACTTAATTTAATAATCCGGCTATATCACATACAACCGACTAATATTAAATGTATCAACTTATCGAATCAACACCTAATCCGATAACCCGGCTATATCACATATAACCGACCGATATCACATATCGTGAGAATAGAATATGGTATCACATACTCGTATTAATCTCGGTCCCGCAGATATCACATATGTGCTCCTACTTCGTTTCGCCTGAGCCAAAAAACCTCTGTATAGAACTCTAAAGACTCGTCAATACGCCGGCAGTAGGTGGTGATCATATCAGTCACCCACAAGCCGCAAGCGGTCTGCTAAACGTAACGACCACCCGAGTATTGAGCGATCAGAAGATCAACAAGCAAGCCTGCTCATACTCCTGCGAATCCAATAAGTAACACTACCGTACAGTCCGGTCTAATCGTCAGATATGTCGCATTTCACAGCCTGGGGGTGGTAAACGTCAGACCCTAATAGCCTTGATAAGTCATGCCGATATGAGGCCCATAACCGTTCGAGAAACTACTGATAACACTTACCAGTAGATCTCAGCAACCCTGACCAGGGATTTCCTATTATGGCCAATCAAGCATAGCGCAACATCAACCCCCAATACCGGAAGAGACGAAATCCCCTCCCATCGCTCATTGCCTCCATGTGAATCGGGACTGTACCCAAAACCACCGTTTTGCACGATCTCTTGAATGTGGTAAGGTGGAAATCAAAGCACAGTGGGAATCACACAAGACTTTATGACGATATTGGGTCGGCAGAGTAACCTGTACCAGTGTCACTAGAGAACTGCTATCTGACGATAGGTATAATACCATCTAGGAGTTCTCAGCGAGTCCGTCCAGTGTACCCAGTCTCCACTGAGCACCCCTATACCTTCTCTGATGTCAAACACCAATGGATGTGGGATCATCCATCGACCATCATATGGGTCGAGAAGCGTATACGCCAGTCTACTCTGGAATATCGATGCCCCGTCTCGATACTCCCACGACTAGTAACTATTGAAGGATGTACTTACCGACTACCTCTGCCCCACTAGTATGATCTGCATCATAATCCTGGTAGTCAAGTACTCATCCTAAGGGCTTTATCAACATGTAATAGAGAGACAATAAGTGTACATGTTAAGATAAAAAGCAACCAAATAGCATACTATCATGTCGAGCAAGAAAGTCTTCCCTATATATGTCCAAGTATCCACTATAATATACATCACATGTATAATAATGGCCTCTAGGGCATACATATAACTAACAACGTCTTCTCCCTTTTACCTTGTACGACCTTGCAGAAAAATGGTTTTATAGCACTGCCGCACATTCTATCGCCAAATGGGATGAATTCGTTATAGCATTCCTTAAGAAATTTTATCCTCATCACAAAACCGTCCGTGTTCGAAGCGAGATTAATCAGCTTACCCAACTTCCCAACGAACCATTCTGGAAATTCTTTGAACGGTTTAAAGATCTTCTTGTACAATGCCCCTATCACGGAATTGATAGATGGAAACTTTGCCGAATTATATATGAGGGTGTTAATCCTGCCACGAAACAGATGTTTGAAACTATTTGTCAATGCCATTTCATGTCAAAAGACGATGGCGAAACTTGGCAATTTCTGAAAGATCTCACTGAACAAACCTCACAATAGGAGAGCGTTAGACCAACATCAACTTCATTTAGGGCGAGTATCTATCAGCTCGACGTTTCCATCGCAGTGATAGCCGAAATGGCCGCGATACAAAAGAAACTCGAAGTTATCGAAAACAAAGTCTCGCCAACCTCCCTAAACCAAGTTACGCTCCCTAAAACCGTGTGTGGTTGCTGTTCTGACCCATCACATTTAACGGAAAAATGTCCTTTGAACCCTCTGTTTCAAGGTCAAGAACAAACTAATGCTGCTTTTCAGCAACTACCTAGAAACGATCCTTATTCTTCTACATACAATCAAGGATGGAGGAATCGTCCTAATTTTGCTTGAAACCAAAACCAAACTCAAAATCCATTCCCAAGCCAAAATAACTATCAAAGGCCTCCCCCACAGCAACAACAGCCACCACAACACCCCTTTCAACCGCAATCTTTTCAAAACCCGGCCAACAACTTTGATCCTTATAATAATATTTCAACGGCCAGTACCGATAAAACCTTTGCGCTCAAACGTAACTTAGAAACGCTCATTAAACAATCCATGCAAACGACGGCTAATTTAACGGTTTCTATCCAAACGTTAGTGCAACACACTGCTTCCCACAGTGAAAGCATAAAATCGATATAACAAAACTTGTACAGTTAAATAGCGCGATGAGCGAGAGAGAGAAAGGGAGACTTCCATCTCAATCTCTACCAAATCCTGACCACTCACAAAGCGCGAATATCATCCTTCGAAATCATAATGTGAGTGTCGTAACCACATTGAGATCAGGAAGAGTGCTGAATAACATTGTTGGTAAACAAGTTGAAGTTGATGATATTGATGAAACCCCAGCTACTGCTTCTACTCATATTTCGTCTAATCCAACATCTTCATCTGAGCCTATTCTATATTTTTCACTAGGCTCGAACTCTCATCCCACTTCTTTGAAGGAATTACCGTCTACAACCATCCCAAATCCAATTTTGGGATCCATTCCATTCCCACAAACTTCTCCTCAAAAGTTGGATCCAACCCTTATTGGTAAAGCTCCTTTTCTACACAGGTTGAGGATCAACAGACCAAGTCCCAAAATGGAGAAAATTGTGGAAATTTTTAAACAAGTTAACATAAATATTTTTCTCCTAGATGCTATCAAACAAGTTCCTTCCTATGCGAAAATTTTAAAGGACTTGTGCACTAGGAAAAGAAAAATTTAAGTGCCTAAAAAAGTTTTCTTAGCGAGTAATATAAGCAATTCTCTTACCCAATTGGTGCCCACAAAACGTAAGGACCCCGGTTGTCCTACAATATCTATAACTATTGGGTGTAAAAATATCAATCGTGCCCTACTCGATTTAGGTACTAGTGTTAACTTGCTGCCGTATTCTGTGTATGAGCAATTAGGCATAGGAGAGTTGAAACCTGCGCATTGCACTTTTCAGATGGCCGATCGATCTATCACCCAATCTCGGGGTGAGCTAGAGGACGTGTTAATCAAAGTCGGGAAATTTATATTCCCTATGGACTTTATAGTCATAGACACACAGCCTGTAGCAAACCCACGGAACCAAATTCCGGTGATTCTAGGTCGACCTTTCCTAGCAACTTTAAACACGATAATCAATTGTCGTAACGGTTCTATGAACCTGTCCTTTTGAAAGATGACAATTGATCTTAACATCTACAAGCTAAAAAGTCAACCCTCCGAATCCTATGCTCATGTATGATCTGTCGAAAAGATAGCTTCTGACAGTTGTGAATTTGAGGAGCTTCACGATTATGATCTCGACGCCACTAGTGCGTTATGGTTTGATCCTACTGTTTATTATACACGTGAAGACCCTTTTACCGACAAGTCCACACCTAAGTCCGAACCCTTTTACTTGTCGAATGATTTAGTCGAGCTATCCGAGTATCATAACTTCTTTTCAGATGAGATTATCATTCGGAATATCGATGAAAGTTTTGAAAACATTTTTGCAGAAGAACTCGCATTTCTTGAAGACATAGGAGTTGTGATGAATCAACCCCCACCCAAAGAAATTGAACCGCCATTCCTTCTTCTTATCAAGAACGAGAATGCGAGTAGTGCACCATCACCGTTTCGTCTCTATCAACCGAGACATAAACCTGATCGATTACGCCTCTTATCTCCCCACTTCTTCACATCTATGATCTTCCACCAACTATATTGTTACATTGATAAAATATTTGAATGGTTGGTGATGATTTTTGGTCTTTGTAAATCTTTGCATAGACCAATAATTTTACCTCCCCCTCTTATAAATTTTAATGCTTAATACCGTTTTACTCAAGTTTGGGGGGGGGGAGAAAATATTTTGGCTCTTGAAAGAAAAACAAATTTTTACACAATTATGAGCCAAAAATAAGTTTGGGGGAGAATTTCACTGTCATTAATTTTTATCCCCGTTACTAACTTTTCTTCCTAAGCCTACAGGTTTTAAATTTAAAAGATGACATCAGTAAGGACACTGCTGCAAATAGGTTTGGAGGAGATTTGTACTTATTCACGCATCATTTTTTTGCATTATATTAAATAAAAGATTTTTTTTTGATAATGAAAATTAGAAAGTGAAAAATACATATGATAGGAAAGAAAAATTTAAGAAAAGCAAGAAAATTAGATATTTTATAACGAAACCAATAATAGCTAGCATAAGCAGTTGTCCCAAAAGTTAGTAAGATGAAGAGAATCACTAATCTGAGGATAAAAATAAGTCTGAAAAATAGTCCGAAAAATAGTCCCTATTCTTGAGTCCAAATATCTGAACGTTGATATTCTACTATACGCACTTGCACACATCTTGAAACTTAGGACAATAGAGGATACATTGAAATGCTCTTGTCTAAAAGCCTTAGTATGAAGCGAAAAAAGAAACAAATATATAAACAAAAATATAAATGAAAAAAATGGTGAAGAAAAATGAACACTGGTTTTGTAATTACTTAAGGTAGCACAAAAAAATATAGCGTGGGTGCCTTATTACCTAGTGCCTTAGACCAACTGGTTTGGAAGCCACTGCTAAGCCTTAGGTGTTGCAAGACTAGGATATTACTAATTATGCCTTAACAAGTTAGCACATTTGGTAATAGGTTGGTTAGTACCTTAAGAAGTATTAACGGTCGCATGAAAAATGTGTGAGCAATTCCATCTATTAAACATTCACCGACAAAAAAGTACTAAGGAAGATGGATAAGGGTATGATAGCTTGAATTGAATTCTCTAAGTGTAGGGATGTTTTTTACACACACGTAGGGGTATATGATTTATGTTTGGAATAAAAATAGGGAGGAAGACTAAAGGCGATGTTTCATTGAGAGATGATGTGATTTCTGATATCTTTTCATGGCCATTAAGATAGGGCTCATGGCTACTAAAAAGCTTGTGTATTTTGAAACTCTTATTTTCAAGTTCTTTCTTTTATATGTTCTTTATCTTTATTTGTAACTTTCATCATCTTTCTTTTATTATGGGATTTTGTGGGTGTAATCCGCTGAAAACTCTCAGGAGACAATACTTCTCTTATTAGGGACACCTAGAGATTTAAAGGCTTGTTGCACGTGCTAAGTGTAATCGTGTTGCCTACGAAAATATGCTTGGTTTTTCTTTTTCTTTTTTTTTTCTTCTTCTCTTTAATAACTAGTTTGCTCGGGACGATCAAAATTAAGTTTGGGGGGTATTTGATTAGTCTAAAATATTGCACATTTGAATGATTATTTTCCCCACTATTATTAAGTACTAAAAGATGTTTATTGTAATTATAGAACATATGAGGGTTTATATGTAAAAAGTTTATTATCATATGTTTTTACATTATAATTAACATAATGAGGGAAAATACATGCATATAATATTTATATGAAATATTGTTATTAAAATATGCATATCATATCAAATATTTCTAATCAATATTCTTAACATATAATATTATATAAAATGGTTATGATAATATCTCAAAAATACCAAATACTGCAAACACTTTGATTTGAGATATTATGTAGATTAGCTCAGGTCTGGAATCCAAGAGATCCAAGATGTCGGAATCAAATCTGCCGAAATATGGAAGCAAATCGTAAGATTTAGCAACGGTAGAGACTTAGAGCATTATTCTCAGTATCCAGATATCGAAGGGATCTCCACATGTCAACAGGAGTGAGCAGAAAAAAATCTCAAGTCCTGATGCCACTAAGATGCCGCGGTTGGGTGGCTAAAGTATGCTATTCGTGGCGGATCCGCGGCGGTTCTAGAGCTATACGATTTGAAATTTGGTGGCTAGGATTTTAACAGCATATATTATTATATGGAATCTAGGATTTCTAATTTCTGTGACTATATATAGGACCGAGAGCTTCATATCAAAGATCATCACCGAAGAGATCAAGATGTCCAAAGCGATCCACGCATCCGAGTGATCATCAACTAGTCATCTACTTCTAATAAGATAGAGATCTAGAGCAATTAGGGTTCTTGTACTCTACTTTTACAAGTTGTATGCAATAGTTGATTAATAAAGGTAGTGTTTTTATTATTCTTTTTGTAATTACTTTCCACACTTACTTTCTGCACTAACTTTCTGCATCTTAATCATGTTTTCATTCTTCAATCTCTTTTAAATTTCAAATCATGAGTGAGTAATTCCTTACTTGATAGGGTTCGTAGGGTAGGGTATATCAATGGATGATAAAATCATTTAACTTCTTTTATACATTTTAAAATCTATAAACTTTAGTAAAACAAATGTTAACATCCTTATCGGGAGAGCTACTAATTTATTGCTAGTCACAACCATGATTTGAGATTGGTTTAACACTTGTTTTGTTAGGGGATAGACATGAATAAAGATTAATGCAAGGACAAGGGTTAGTAGTGGGGAAACTCTAGTTTCTTCCAAAAGAATCCTAATCTACATTCATCACCATCAATATAGTTTAAAACTATTAAAAGATAAAAGGAGTCATTTTTAATTATTTATCCATTACTACTAAGTCTTATGAACCCTACAAGCCTTCTCTTCATAAATCTTATATCCGTAACGACAAACAATCACCCTTCTTCAATCAACTTGTATAAAATAAGAAAAAGGTTCACGTTTCCCTGCGGACGACCCGTACTCATCGCGGCTAGCTACTAGCGACACCATCTTGATTGCGGTTATTTACAAAACACTTTTCATCACATCAATCATGGAGTTTTAATGGGGTAGATTGGTACGAAATGTATTATAAGTGGCACGATGGACACTAAAAGACACCTACCGTACATCCGTGACGTTGTCCCATGGGTATTGACGGGGGTTTGTACTTTCCGTTTCCCATAGTCCACGGGATAGTTGGACTCTTCTCATAAACACTGATACATTCTGTACCAAGGTACAAACAACTACGTTAGTATAATAGAACATATATACTTGTACCAATTACCAGTTCTATTCTCTTTACTTGTCTATTTCATTCTTTCTTTGGGACTTACCGAGCGTTAGTTCGCTGACAACATTCCTGTCTATTCTTTCTTTGGAAAGTTCGTCAAGAGGACCCGATTTTCAGGAGTCCAAGCCCAGCCAGGAGTAATTGGAGCAGATACCCGAGCAGCTCGACTACTAGCTTACTTGTACTTATTTCCATTTCATATGGCACTGTTTAGGCATTGCTTTTAGCATTGTATTTTTCCTTTTCGAACCGGTTGTAATGTAAAGAATGAATATTAATAAAAATTGCTGTTTATATTACATTTCTTGTCATTCTTGTGCATTTTATTTATATATTGCTTATTTACACTTAACGTGTTTACTTCTGAGTAAATACGTCGTGGCCCGTCACGTCTATTTCTCCGTACACCGGAAAGGGGGCGTGACATAGAGCATATAAGTGCCGCAACCAAACAATTAAAAACTACATTGGCCTCACGTGTTAAACACGTGAGCGCCCATGTGTAAATCATATAAGCACAAAGAAAAATCCTCACCAGGGTCACGTGTTAAACACGTGGGAATATCCTTTTGAAGCATTAGCTTCAGATAGAGTTAAACTCTATGTATAGAATTAAATTCTATTTTTGTATGTAAAGCATATGAGCATTAAGAGTAAATGGCCAAAGGCCAAATTGACCTCACGTGTTAAACACGTGAGCGCCGATATGCATGGCATATGGGCGCCAAATGAAAGAAGTTAAATAAGCCTCACGTGTTAAACATGTGAGGGCGCCTCCTTATGTAGCATTAAATTCTACTCTTGGTAAATACCTCTCTGGATTTTTCTAAAAGAGAAAAATTCTCTCTGTTAAACAGAGAACCGTTAGATCAAAAATCTAATGAAGATATCTCCCTGATCTTTCTAAATAAGAAGGATATTTTCTGTTAAACAGAAAATTGGTGGATCAAAAATCCAACGAGATGGAAAATATTTCCTATATCTTTCTAAACAGAGAAAAATTGTGCTCTGTTAAACCGAACACCGTTAGATTAAAAATCTAATGGTGATAAATAATCACCGTTTAATAGAATAAAATTCTATTAATGGGAAAATATTCCCCCAATCTTGTGAAAAACATGAAAACATATTCTGTAAAAACAGGAACACTTGGATCAAACATCCAACGGTGGGTAAAATTCTTCAAATTAATTTTGGGTCCAATTAAATCAATTGGAATCTCTCAATGAGAGATTTTCTCAAAACTAATTAACAATTTGCATCTACTATATAAAGGACCCGAGACTTCAAGTCTCACACACGCTCGGATATAGAGGGAACCCTCTACAAGGTTCTGCAAAAATACAGTGAGCTCTTGAAAGAATAGAGAATTTAACTCTCAAAGAAGAAAACTTTCCTCCTCAAAACCCTAGGTAAAGAAAACAGAGAGATCAAAATATCTCTTTTTACCTATATAAGGGTTTAACCCTTCTCAAAGAAATTAGTTCTTCATCTGATTCAGAGATCCATAAGATAAGTCTCTCATAAGTTGAGAATTTAATTCTCATCGGGAAGATCTTGTTCTTGAGAATCAAAGATTCAGAAAAGAACTAGGTTAAAAAGAAAGAAAAAAGAAAAGTTTAATATGTTCTGAGAATTTAATTCTTCCGAAATTAAAGTTTAACCCCATATAAAGAACTTAATTTTTATAAAAAGAAAAGAAGAACTTAGTTCTCCAATTAAAAAGATGATCCAAGATCTTTCAAACAGAAATCTTGATCATCAATGACTAAAATGTTATTAAAAGAGATTAATATCTTTAAAAAGAAGAAGAACTTGGCGCCTTACGTGAAACACACGTGAGCAAAATTAGTGCATAGCACTATTATAGTGCCTCACGTGTTTCCCACGTGAGTGCCTAAAACAAACAAAAGAAGAGCTAAAACACCTTACGTTCTTCCCACGTGAGCGTCTGTTACGCCTCGCTTCCCAAATACGGAATGCGAGGGGAGACAAGGCCAGCCATGCTCCTACGGTCGAGAAAATATCCTGCCGTAGTCACACTTTGGCTTCTAGCATTACGTGGTAATCAGTAATCATAGCACAGGTAATGAGAAATGCAGTCACTAATTCTATCAAAATAGATATAAAACTAACTAGATATAGTCAAAGGAAAGGATAGCGCTGACGTCGCTAATCTAGATGTTCGCAGTATCCTCGAGATAAGAAAGATCCTGATCCGAGCTAAGTCCGCTTCTCACTCTGAGCATGCATACCCAGGTTGTTAGGGCGACACAACAGCAATATATACATATATAATATGTGCAACGATGATAAACATAAAGCAGTAAGTATAGTATAGAGTAATGACGTGAGCATGAAATAACCGGTACATGTAACGATAAAGCAGGTGTATCAGATCAGTAATCAATGCAATGTCCATGTCACTAAAGCAATCAGTCTCTAAGTCTCAATGTCCAAGTCACTAAACTTATCGTAAGTTCAAGTGTGAGTGTCAACCACCGCAGAAGTATCCCCAACCCTAAAGTAAGCCCCAGGGGCCCAAATCACGATCAGTAAGAATCTGAAACACGATCAGTACAAATACCGAAATCACGAAATATGCCGGCAGTAGGACTCCTGAGATTCCGTTGATCGAACTCACACTCAAACTACCCCACACCCCACGGTCTACATCCAACACCGACCATGAATCTAAATACTAGTCGCTCCATGACAAGTCTACGCGAGAATTGGAGACAGGGTCTCCATCAAGCATGTCTCGACTGGTATCCAAGATAAATGGACAGTGCTCGATGTCTTACTTATGAAGCTAATATAAGTGCTTACATACCCATCCCATATTAGTTATAGTTACACCTATATATGCCCCATAAACGTCGACAATGCAATAACTAACTGGTTACGCTGATTGTGTACAAGTACGTGTCACTTCCATTGTTCAATCACGCTTTGACACTAACGTACTTGCCACAATCCAATCACTAATATTTATCACTTGGTAATATAACATGGTAACTAGGATATCGATGCAAATAAACACTATTTACAAGGGTATAACAGCCATGCAACATGATGGGGATACAGTAAATGCACTACTGAATACATATGAGCAACCGGTGTCGGTTGGATTAGAAAAATCACATAAAATCACACGTGCATAATTTGGCAAACCAATATAAAAAGTGTAAATATTTTATTAAATTATCTCTAAAGAAAAATTAGTTTCGAGTCAATCGGGTTTCAGGTTTGCGAGTTATGGTCATTCCATTTTAAGTGTTCTCTGCTGAAAATCCAATTTCTGAACTGGAAGTCCGTTTTGTAATATGTTCTACTCCTAGTTGGGATCATAATTAGGTGATGCTACAGTTAGAAAATATTTATATTTATCTATTATGTTTCCAAATCATTGGACAGATCAATAATATACGCTGTACGCAGGGAGATATGTACTGTCTAAGGTTAAGGTATACATTCTGGTTCTACAAGAAATTGCAGCACACATCGACGGTTTAAAAGGTGTTATAAATATCAAAAGACATTGGAATGCAATGAGACAAGCACCGTTAGAAAGATAATTCAATCCTCCACGCTTCTATATATGGTTCCGCACACTTGCGCACTTAAACAGGGAGAAACATGCTCCCAAAACGGGTACAGATAAAGACTCTAGCTCTGTACTACAGTCTAGAGCCATGAGTCACCTCAGTTTTAGTCATTATAACTTATTAGAATTCAGAGATCAACTATGGGATACTGTAGGTTTATCTGTTGGATTCGATAAGAGCCTTATAAAATTAGGTTACAAGTTGCATTCAGTTTAATATGCATTTTAGAACGTGGCCTATGCGGTGAATTCCAGATTCAACGTCGCCTTTTGGGGACGTCGTTACATAATATAACTTTATTATTTTCAACCCAAATTCCTACATGATGTTCTTTATCAGCAAACGGATCTATCTGTAACAAGTTCCGCCATTTTAACATGAGCTCTTTCATAGGGTTCGCATCGAACATCTAAATTAAGTATATGATTAGTGATCGAACGTTCGTTTTCTTTAACTAAACCAATACGGTTTGATTCTACGATTTCCATATGACGTTATCACAAGGTTTTAGACTCGTTTATCTCTCAACTCTAAGCCACTATTTGTTATGGTTTATTATGAAAACACCAAGGTAATTTTCGATGTAAAATAACTATATATGTTAATCTAATTTTTCTTTACATAGCATGTAAGCAAGTGAGGACACTTGCCTGACGTCGGCTATCCAGCGCACCATGGCGACGGCATAAGGCAGCGGCTGCAAGGGAAAGTCGGCGGAAACGGCATAAGTGTTTGATGGAATGCCAGTGGGGCTTTGTTCTTGGCTTCGAAGATGGCGCATGGCGACATGAGGCAGCGGCTTAACACAGCAAGGAGGCTATGGGGCAGAGACGACGACGGTGATGAGCTCAGACGGCGCAGGCGGTGATGGGTGGCAGCTCGGGCTCGGGTTTATGGTGCTGGAGTCAAGGATGAGCAGGGGTGTTGGGAACTCGTCGGTGGCGCTAGGGGCTTCTCGGTGATGGATTATGAAGGAGGTGTGGTTGCTGAAGATGGAGGAAGGAGGTTTGGGGGTGCAGTGGTTTGGGTTCGGGTTTTAGGGGCAGTGAGCTCGGTGAAGGGGTTCGTAGTTGGATGAGGGATGGAGTCGCGAGGAGGAGGAAGTTCTCGGGTGGAGTTGATGGCCGGAGGTTTCGGTGAGGTAATGGCGACGGGGTTGTTGGCGATGAGGGAGGAGCTGGTGATGGCAGGGGTGAGGCCTGCGACTGCAGTCTGCGATGGGAGGCGGTGTCGCAGTGAGGTGAGGGGAAGCTCAGTACTATGGGTTTGTGGAGATGATGTGAAGGGACTCGTGGCGGTCATGGTGGTCAGAGGCACAAGCGATGTTGGAGGCGGCTAGGCTTAGAGGCGGTGAGGGGTCCACAGGAAGTGGTCGGCAGTGAGGTCGAGGGGTCGTGGTCGATGAAGGAGGGTCGAGGCGGGCGAAGGTGATTATGTGCGGTGGTGAAGGCAAGATCGTCGATGGTGCTGGGTCAGCGATGAGAGGAGGTGGAGCCCGGGGTCTTTGAGAGTGAGGAGTTAGAGAGGGGATGCCGAGAGGGATGAAGAGAGGGGTCGGTCGTTGAGAGGGAGGTGAGGCAGGCGAGGGGATCGTGGGGGCGGTTGCGGCGAGGGCAGGGATCTCGGGGAAGTCGTTGGCATGGTGGGCACGGTCGTCGCGGAGGTGGGCGCGGGTCTCGTGGGCACGCGCGCGAGGAATGAGGAGACGAGGGAAAAAGGTGGGAAAGAAAATGAAGGAGGAGAAGAAGAAGACGGGGGAGGGGTGTTCGGGTCGGGTTAAGTCGGGTCGGGTAGAGGGTAGGGATTAGATTGGGGTTAGGGTTTTGGTTTTAAGTAAAAATAGAAATTAAAATAATAAAAATACATAAAAATGTGCAAAAATACTAGGAAAATTCTGGAAAAATATACGGAAATATATGCATGGAACTGGGGATTTACAACGTCCAAAAACAAAGAAAACTCATTTGTGTGGATTGGGCAGCCACCAAATAAAGCAACCTAGCACCCCATAAATAAGGCAACCATGTGAAATACATGTGAAACAAAAAAAAGAGAGAGGCTGAATGCCTCACGTGCTTCACACGTGAGCGCCAGAGCTCTAACCAAGTGCTTAACACTTCTGTATAGAGAAAAGGGGTGAAAGAACAAAGTCCAAAACCAATGCTCAGCACTCACGTGCCCACGTGAGTGCCATGTAAAGTGCTTAACACTCTATATTCAGTCAAAATGACTAAAGTGCTTAGCACTGATTGCGCAGCGCCCATATTCAAGTGCCTCACATGTTTCATACGTGAGCGCCGGAGAAAATTAGTGGTTAGCACTATAGTAGCGCCTCACGTGAAAAACACGTGAGTGCCAGAAATGATTAGTTCTTAGCACTATTCCAGCGCCCCACGTGAAACACACGTGAGCACTGTATATTTTAGTGCTTAGCACTGCTGGGTAGTATAGAAACCCAATCTCAGCCCAAATTGGCTAAGATTTCTGAGGTTAAACCTCTTTGATTTTAAATCAACCGAGCTCATATGCTCGTGATTTCCAAACTGATCTTAGTCTTAAACATGACTAATGATCTCTTATTGATGATATCTAAAATGATATTCATCCCATATTTCCTAAGGTATTAGTCTCAAATATGATTAACGATTCTTATGTCCACCACAACCCTTTTTTCTCTCAAATACGGGATTTGGTTAAAGGGTACATCTTTCCACACCTTTGATATATATTGTTGTAATTCCTCAACGTCTTCAGAGAGGTGACGGATCCCGACAACCAACAACTCTTTTCTCGTTCCAACTTGATATAAAATTTCACCAAGATAGGGAATGATACATCCCATATTGATGCACTTCCAAATTGACGTGCATATCTCAAATCGGATCGCACCCTAAATTGGGTGCATTCCATGTCACCATTGTTCACTTCGCCACGCAACAAATACACGTGCGCTCAAGATGAATGTTGGACCGAAATGTTCTTAAACTAACATTCGTCTCCAAAATGGGAATAATGGACTGAAATGTCTCTAAACTAATATTCATCCCAAATTGGGAATGATGGACTGTTCTCCACCGAAAACGGGGACGAGACCGCGTAGGTCCGTCTTGCCTGAATTTCGAGGGCAGATGCTATTTGGTGCTATCCGTCCACCTTTTCGAAGATGCCAAGTTGATTTATGACACCATGTATCGAAGGTTTAGACGGATGCGGCCGATGTAGTAGACTTCGTCAGATTCCCCCACGTTGAGGGGTTTTTGATTGTGGAGACACTTTTCCCTGCAGGCGCAAGCCCCTGCAGTTAATTACGCTACCGCATCGCGGTAACCACTTTCTCCTTCTCCAGATGGTCACTTCGTGTCGTGGGTGTTTGTTTTGTTTTTGGTTGCCCGTAGATTGTATACGGAGACTAATTTATGTTGTCGCCCGTAGGGCGTGGATTAGTCTAAATCCGTATTCTTCTTAGATTTGGGTTTGGGGGTTGGGTTTAAGAATACGTTAGTCTCATTTGAGACTAAGATCAACTTAAACGTTTGTTAAGGACACGTTAGTCTAATTTTAGACTAAGATCAACTTAACCATTCGTTAAGGATACGTTAGTCTAATTTTAGACTAAGATCTACTTAACAAGATCATTTAGATCCAACAAAAGAGAATTTGGGCTCTATTGTTTAGTTTAGGGATATTGCGGTCGATAATTAGTTTAAGAACATTACGGTCCAAGGTTAAGGACATCATAGTCCATGGGATTAAAAGACTCCACAGTCCGAGGTTAAGGACATCATAGTCCATGGGTTTAAAGACCCCACAGTCCGAGGTTAAGGACATCATAGTCCATGGGCTTAAGGACCCCACAGTCCATAGTTTAAAGACGTCATAGTCTATAGAGTTTAAGGACATCATACTCTATGAGCTTAAAGGACCCCATAGTCCAAGGTTAAGGACATCATAGTCCATGGGTTTAAGGACCCTACAGTCCGAGGTTAAGGACATCATAGTCCATGGGCTTAAGGACCCCACAGTCCATAGTTTAAAGACGTCATAGTCTATAAAGTTTAAGGACATAATAGTCTATGAGTTTAAGGACCCTACAGTCCATGGAATGATTGGTTATCGGGACCCGTCACCTCTCTGAAGATGTTGAAGGATTACAATGACAAATATCAAAGGAGTGAAGAGATGTACCCTTGAACCAGTGTTGATTGGGAAATCTGTAGTCCAATTTGGGACTAAGATCAATTAATTAGATTACGAGCACAAAGGCTCAGTTAAATCTGAGTTGAGGACTTATAGCCAATCTTGGGCTAAGTCCAATCAAGTTAAAATATTTAACATTTATTTTAGGCTGCTGAGCATTTGTTTGGGCTTGGCCCTTTTAACAATGCTGAGCATTGATTTGGATTCTGACAGTATTTCTGTCTTTTGTTGAATACCGAGCATTCATCATAACTCTGGGCTTATTAATGAACAATTTATATTCTATCAGTGCAGCACGTGGTGCGCTTTGCGCCAGTCAAAGAGCGCAGTGCGCTACTGCTGAGTAGTGCACACATGAGGGACACGTGGTGCGCTTGGCGCTGAGCGCCAGTCTATGAGCGCATTGCGCTAGTTTGTGAGCGCATTGCGCTGATTTATGAGCGCAAAGCGCTATTAGTTCAGTGGCACACACGTGAGGAGCACGTGGTGCGCTTGGCGCTGAGCGCCAGTCCATGAGCGCAAAGCACTAGTTCAAGAACGCAAAGCGCTAACTATTAAGTGGCGCACACGTGAGGAGCACGTGGTGCGCTTGACGCCGAGCGCCAGTCCAAGAGCGCAGAAGCGCATCTGATCAATTTTATGATCTGAGAAATACATTCTCGTTTATAAGAGACTTTGTCTCAAGATTCTAAGAACAAAAGTTCTTACTTTGTAGAAGATGTTTTAATCTCTTATATTGATGAAAGGCTTTGCCTTTATGGATCCGTGTTCCTTAGAGAGTTGAATTATTCTCTCCCCTTTTTTATAATGAGATGTTCATGATCTCTTTGAGAAAGACCTTAGTCTTATAGATCTACGATCTGTGAGAAAGAAGTAAATTCTTCTTTTATTTTATGATGAGATCTTTTGATCTCTTTGTAAAAGACCTTGGTCTTGTAGATCTATGATCTTAAAGAAAGAAGTGAATTCTTTTTTTTAATTATGAGATGATTTCATCTCTCTGTTCATCATCATTTTTTAGCTTGAAGAAACTCTTCTTTTTCTGAGAGCTTGGCTCTTCTTTCTGAGATCTCTCGAAGCTTATGGGGGAATTCCTCTATTTGTTTCTCTCTCTTTGAGACTTGAAGTCTTGGGGCCTTTATATAGGGCAAGCTGATTTGTTCAATCAGTTAAGGAAATCTTTTCTCCAATTGATTTGGGGATTCCCCACCATTGGATCTTTGATCCAAGGGCTTCTGATTTACAGAAGGAAATCTTCTTGTTTTTAATAAGATTGGGAAATCTTTCTATACAGAATTTATTCTATACTTTTGGTGATTTTTAATCACCATTGGATCATTGATCCAACGGTGCTCTGATTTATAGAGCACAATCTTGCTATTTGGAAAGATTTTGAGAAATCTTTCCTTAACAGAATTTAATTCTGATTAATTAATAATTTATCATTATTATTGGATCTTTGATCTGACGGTAGGGAGCTTTTAGTTCCAGCGCTAGCGCACCCGTGCTTTGCACATAGTGCGCTGCTTAGAGCGCAGTGCACCTAGCGCTAGCGCACCCGTGCTTTGCATGTGGTGCGCTGCTTAGGACGCAGCGCTCTTGGCACTGCATCTGAAGCGTTGCTTCATTTCAAATTTTGAATTTTGAACAGAGCTTTGCTCTGATTGGGGAAACAAATGCCTTCCTACCATTGCGCTCACGTGGCATACACGTGAGTGCAGCGGTGGCAGCATCTGCGCCCTTGGATCAACTCAGAAGTTGAAACGGCATCTCAGTGCCTATAAATAGGACCCTTGTCCCTTAGGATGATTTCTGTTCATCTTCATTTTTTTCTTCTGAGAATTTTTATTCTCTATTAGAGCATAGCTCTTCATTTAAAGAAATTTCAAGAGTCAAAACTCTGCCAAATTTTTGGTAAGACTTGAACTTTATTAATAGAGCTTTGCTCTTCTCAGATCATAGATCTTAAATTTTTTTAGGGTTTTTCTCATTAACAGAGTTTTGCTCTACTTAGATCATAGATCTAAAGAAAACCTTTTTAGGGTTTCTCAATAGAGCTTTGCTCTTGTTAGATCTTAGATCTTAAGAAATCCTTTTCAGGGTTTCTTAACCCATTAACAGAGCTTTGCTCTTTCGAATCATGTAGATTTGTTGATCTGTCATGAAGGATTCCTAAGAGTTTGTTCATGATCATTAAAGATCGTGGAATTTCAAATTCATTAAAAGCTTTGCCTTTAGGATTTCTGATGGGTTACTCCATCTTCCTCGCAGAGTATGACTCTTAGAATTCTAGGGGCATTTTTTTAATTCCCCTCATAATTGACTTTGACAAGTGTCACTCCTGTCTGCAGAGTATTGCTCTCGAGGAGTTTAACTCTTCTATCCCGAGGAACCTTTTTATTAAATGCGAAATCCTTTTTAGGATTTCCTTTCTTAATTGCACAGAATTAAATTCATTGAGTGATTTAATTAGCACTTATTTCCTTCTTGGGGATATCGAGGGTTGTTTAAATCCTTTATCTGTTTCAATAAGCTTTTTCTTAATCAGTCTGTCCACTAACTCTTACTGGTTTTCCTTTTCAGATGTTATGGATGCTCATATGTATGATCTTGACGAGATTATTTCCTATGGAGACATTCGCGCACTCGGCCGTTCTCAAAACCAAGAATTCACAAATGCCCAATGTGCTGAAATTATGTGTCGCTTTGATACATACAATGGTCGACTGCTTCCTCGCCGTTCCTCTCTCTTGAAGCTTATTGTGGGAGCGATCTGGAGAGCACTTCTTCTATTTTACGCTGGCATGCCACTTAAGGCATTGGATGACACCGAAGATAAGGCGCACTCGGTGTACCTGATGGGCTTAATCTCAAAGAAAAGGAGAGACGACCTTGTTGATATCCTGCATCAAGCTTTTCAGCAGACGGCAATACTCACTGCCTATCGAAGGGTGGAAGACATCAGTGGGGATCCTGACGCTTATGATCGTGAAAGGATGCACACGAAGATGGTCCGAGAGGCCCGAAAAATTTTGGATGGCCTTACTTTTGAATTTCTCAATCCATGTCCTGGATTTGATGTCGTGCCTTTATAAACACTTTAATGGTGTTTTTGTTTACTGTTTTCATCAATGTAGGCATTTTCTGAAGTATGAATAGCAAGCTTTTTCGTTTCCATGTGTTTATTTTATGCATCAAACTTTTTCGCACATGCATGAATGGGTATGCCTTGAACGCTTAACTGAATGTGAACCAAATGTTCTCCTTACTGTCGCTTTCTTCTTTTTTTCTTTGTTGCTGGCATGTTACCTTAGTAAGCGTAGCCTGTAGATGATAGAGAGAGCATTCCGTCTTGAACTCTTCGAGAGCTAGTGATGGCTTAGGAAGCAGGTTAAGATCTGCTGCCTAAGGCTTTTCAACTTTATGAGCCGTGAGGGTCTTATAAAGACTTTTCTCCCTACGAGTCGAAAGGATCTCGTAGGTGTATTTTCTCCTTAGGAATCGTGAGGATTCATAAGTGTGTGTTCTCTAATAAGTCATAAGGATCATACAAGAGAGTTTTCTTCCTTACGAGTCGAGAGGACCCGTAAGTGATTGCTGAGATTGACATTATCCGTATTTCACGGAGTCAGAAGTTGCTCTTGGCGTTTCCCACGGGGTCAGGATTGACTTTAGCCGTGTTCTACGGAACCAGGATTTGCTCTGGCTATTTCCCACGGGTCAGGATTGACTTTAGCCGTATTCCACAGGACCAGGTTTTACTCTGGACGCTTCCCATGGGTCAGGATTGACATTAGCCGTGTTCTGTAAGGACCAGGATCCGCTCTGGACGGTTCCCACGGGGTTAGGATTGACATTAGCCATGTTCTACTAGACCAGGATTTGCTCTGGATGCTTCCCTCGGGGTCAGGATTGACATTAGCCGTGTTCCGCAAGGACCAGGATCCGCTCTGGACGCTTCCCACGGGGTCAGGATTGACATTAGCCGTGTTCCGCAAGGACCAGGATCCGCTCTGGACGCTTTCCACGGGGTCAGGATTGACATTAGCCGTGTTCCGCAAGGACCAGGATTCGCTCTGGACGCTTCCCACGGGGTCAGGATTGATATTAGCTATGTTCCACTAGACCAGGATTTGCTCTGGATGCTTCCCACGGGGTCAGGATTGACATTAGCCGTGTTCCGCAAGGACCAGGATCCGCTCTGGACGCTTCCCACGTGGTCAGGATTGACATTAGCCGTGTTCCGCTAGACTAGGATTTGCTTTGGATGCTTCCCACGGGGTCAGGATTGACATTAGCCGTGTTCCGCAAGGACTAGGATCCGCTCTGGACGCTTCCCACAGGGTCAGGATTGACATTAGCCGTGTTCACTAGACCAGGATTTGCTCTGGATGCTTCCTACGGGGTCAGGATTGACATTAGACATGTTCCGCAAGGACCAGAATCCGCTCTGGATGCTTCCCACGGGGTCAGGATTGACATTAGCCGTGTTCCACTAGACCAGGATTTGCTCTGGATGCTTCCCACGGGGTTAGGATTGGCATTAGCTGTATTCCGCAAGGACCGGAATCCGCTCTGGACGCTTCCCACGGGTCAGGATTGACATTAGCCGTGTTCTGTAAGGACCAGGAGGTTGACTTTGTCCGCATTTCATGGAGTCGGGGGTTGACTCTCGGTTGTCGGTGCACCGCCGAGTTATGGAACTGGGAATTGCCATGGTTCCGCTTTGCTGATGTTGCGTCTGTTATAATGAGACGAGTGTTGAGATGATCTCCAGGCCGTTTGTGAACCGTCGAGACTTGGCTCTCTTTCGGATGGAGCCTGGTGGGAAGGTATGGTTCCCTCTTTGTTTGTTCCCCTGGATTGTTTTCAGGGATCAATGTGATCTCACATGTAGGGCAAAAAGTTTCATTTTATATATTTTTCTTTCCGCGATGCTCCATCATTTCAGCTTTTTATATCGTGAAAGTCGCAATTGCCCAATCATTTCGGCTATTTTTCGCGGTGCCCAATCATTTTGGCTATTTGTTTTATTTACTCGCTGCTTTTTATTGCGAGTTGCCCAACCATTTCGGCTATTTTGTATGCATACATTTTTACTTGCTGATTTTGTTACAAGTTGCCCCATCATTTCGGCTATTTCGTATGCATTTGTGGCTCGCTGGCTTTTCGCTGCAAGTTTGGGATTGGACATCGATTTAGGCATCAACATCGCTACAACTGGGAAATTGCCAGGAGCGAATCATCATTTGCCTCTGTCGATGTCGAACAAAGGTGGCCTAGCAAACAGGGTTAAGACCCTGTCGACTAAGGCCTTTGACTTCATGAGCCGTAAGGGTCTCATAAAGGTATTTCTTCCCATAAGTCGTGAGGATCTCGTAGGTGCGTTTTCTCCTTAGGGATCGTGAGGATTCCTAAGTATATGGTCTCTTATAAGTCGTAAGGATCTTACAAGAGTGTTTTCTCCTTATAAGTCGAGAGGACTTACAAGGGTTGTTCGCCGTGTAAACATATCCCTAGCCGCGGGTAGGACTTTGTTAGGGAAGTGTTTATTCGCGCCCGTGGATTGTATATAAGGGTCAAGACGCTTGTAGGGCAAAATTGGAGATTGTGATGGCTTAAGAACAGGTTCAGATCCCTGTAACTTAAGGCTTTTGAACCCTATGAGCCGTGAGGGTCTCAAAGGTGAATTCTCCTTATAAGTCATGAGGATCTCGTAAGTGTAATTTCTCCTTAGGAATCATGGGGATCCGTAAGTGTGTTGCTCCCTTGTGGGTCGTAAGGATCTCATGCAGATATTTTCTCCTTACAAGGTCGAGAGGACCTTACGAGTGTCTTTTAACGAGATTGCGCCTTTTCGGGTTTTCACAAAACTCGCCGGTAGTCCTGCTGTTTTTACTCACGGAGCCATTTCGGGTTTTCATCCGTGCCCATTTTGTTTATGGACGTACCGTTTTTTTTCTTTTCTTTCTTTTTGTTTTTTTTTGTGTCACCCTTGGGACACTGCGGTCCGTAGTTGTTTATAGACGTCTCGGTCGACAGCCAGTTTTAAGACATAGTGGTCCATCGTTAGTTTAAGGAAGTTTCGGTCCGATAGCCGATTACTACTTATAAAGTTTGGGCTTAGGAAGATAGCGAGCGGACATAGGCGTCGTCATCTATCGTTGACCTTGGCCGTGACTCGTCAGGCGTAGTATTTTCTTAGGAAGCGACCGTTTATTGGCCTGAAAGGTCTTTTGCCATGCATGTCCATGAGTAGATAGGCTCCATCCTGGTAAACTTTGTCTATGATATACGAGCCTTCATAGTTCAGCTCGAATTTCCCCCGTTTGGCACGATTGTGGTGTTCACCGCCGAAAACCGGGAAGACAAACGTCTTGCCTGAATTTGGGGGTAGATGCTAATAGGTGCTATCCGTCCACCTCTCCGAAGATGCCAAGTTGATTTATGACACCACGTATCGAAGGTTTAAACGGATGCGGCCGATATAGCAGACTTCGTCAGATTCCCCCTCATTTGAAGGGTTTTTGATTGTGGGGACGCTCTTCCCTGCAGGTGCAAGCCCCTGTAGTTAATTACGCTACCGCATCGTGATAACCACTTTCTCCTTCTCCAGATGGTCACTTTGTGTTGTGGGTGTTTTTTTTTGGTTGCTCGTGGATTGTATACGAAGACTAATTTATGTTGTCACCCGTAGGGCGTGGATTAGTCCAAATCCATATCTTCTTAGATTTGGGTTTGGGGGTTGGGTTTAAGGATACATTAGTCTCATTTGGGACTAAGATCAACTTAAACGTTTGTTAAGGATACGTTAGTATAATTTTAGACTAAGATCAACTTAACGGGATCGTTTAGATCCAACAAAAGAGCATTTGGGCTCCATTGTTTAGTTTAGGGACATTGCGGTCGATTAGTTTAGGGACATTACGGTCCATGGTTAGTTTAAAGACATCACGGTCGAAGTTAAGGACATCATAGTCCGTGAGTTTAAAGATCGCACAGTTAAGGTTAAGGACATCATAGTCCGTGAGTTTAAAAACCCCACAGTCAAGGTTAAGGACGTCATAGTCCGTGAGTTTAAAGACCTCACAGTCAAGGTTAAGGACATCATAGTCCATAGGCTTAAGGACCCCACAGTCCATGAAATGTGTGGTTGTTGGGACCCGTCACCTCTCTGAAGACGTTGAAGGATTACAACGACAAATATCAAAGGAGTGAAGAGATGTACCCTCGAACCAAAGTGGATTGGGTGATCTATAGTCCAATTTGGAACTAAGATCAATTAATTAGATTATGAGCACATTGACTCAGTTAAATCTGAATTGAGGACTTATGGCCAGTTTGGGATAAGTCCAATTAGATATTGGCTCTTTGTTGGACCATTAAACATTTGTCTGGGTTCAAGCCCATATTATTTAGTAATGCTAAACCAGAGCTTGATGGCTCTGATACATTTTTGTCTTTGACTGAGCATTAAACATTGTAGTTCTGAGTTTTACTCAACTTTGAGATTTAGTTAAAGAGGAGGTTTTTGCCTCTGGAAACTTAGCTAATTTGGCCAAGATTGGCTTTAAAATAGTGTTAAACACTGGAGACGAAATACTCAAAATAGTGTTAAACACTAGACAGGAAGGGGTCACGTGGGGGCACGTGAGGGCTGTTAGTTATATGTATGCCCTAGAGGCCATTACTGTACATTGGATGTATATTGTAGTGGATGCTGGGACATATATAGGGAGGACTTTCTTGCTCGACATGATAGTATGCTATCTGGTTACTCTTTACCTTAACGTGTACATTGATTGTCTCTCTGTTACATGTTGGTAAAGCCCTTAGGATGTGTACTTGACTACCTGGACTATGATGCGGATCATACTAGTGGGGACGAGTTAGTCCATAAGTACATCCTTCAGGGTCCCTAGTCGTGGGTGTATCGAGACGGAGCATCGATATACCAGAGTAGACTAGCGTATACCTTCTCGACCCATACAGATGGGCGATGGATAATCCTATATCCATTGGTGTTTGACATCAGAGATGATATACGGGTGCTCAGTGGAGACTGGGTATACTGGACGGACTCGCCGAGAACTCCCAGATGGTATTGTACCTTACGTCAGATGGCAGTTCTCTGGTGACACTGGTACAGAGTAGTCTGTTGACCCGAGATCGTCATAGAGTCTTGTGTGATTCCCACTGTGCTTTGATTTCCACCTTACCACGTCCAAGAGGGCATGCAAAACGGTGGTTTTTGGGTACAGTTCCGAATCACATGGAGGCAATGAGCGATAGGAGGGGATTCGTCTCTCCCGGTATAGGGAGTTGATGTTGCGCTGTATTCGATTGGCTATAACCGGAAATCCCTGGCCAGGGTTGCTGAGATTTACTGGTAAGTGTTACCAGTAGTTTCTCGAACTGTTATAGACCTCATATCGACACGACTTATCGAGCTACTGGGGTCTGACGTTTACCACCCTTAGGCAAGATATGCGACATATCAGACGACGAGACCGGACTGTACGGTAAGTGTTACTGGTTGGATTCACAGGAGTATGAGCGGGCTTGCTCGTCGATCTTCTGATCGCTCAATACCCGGGTGGCCGTTACGTTTAGCAGACCGCTTGCGGCTTGTGGGTGCTTGATATGATCATCATCTGCTACCGGCGTATTGACGAGTCTTTAGAGTCCTACACAGAGGTTTCCTGGATCAAGCGAAACGAAATAGGAGCGCATATGAGATATGTGCGGGACCGAGAATAATGCGTGTATGTGATACCGTATTCCATTCTCGCGATGAATGTATCGATTGGTTGTATGCGATATAACCTAGTTATTGAATCGAGGATTGATTCGATAAGCCGATACATTGGATATTAGTCGGTCATATGCGATATGACTGGATCGTTAAATCAAGTGTTGATTTAATGATTTATTGTATAATTATATATTTGATATATTACTTTGCATTAACTAGTATTGGTTCACTTTAAATGGATTTTCTCACTTGATGTGCACATTGTATATGTGATATATTTTTGTGCACTTGTTTGTATCATGTTTGATGATACATACTCACTTGGATTTGTGTAAAGACTTAAACCATGTTTAGTGAATGATTAGGGTTTCATTTCACTTAATTATTTATCTTTTCATTTTTGGTTAAAAGTGAAAAGAAAAACAAAATGGTTGCTTTCAAACTTGAAGCTTGTTGAAGCTTCATGAAGCTTTGACCAAGTGACCACTTTGTCTTCTTCTACAAACCCTAACCATTCATCTAAACTCTAGTTAACTCTCTACACTTGACCAAGGTTAGGATATGATAAGTATTCATTTTATTATTCTTTTTGGATAATACTTATGAGATTCTATCATCTTCTTCTTCTTCTTCCTAAAAGAAGAAAACCTTGCTTCCATCAATGGTGATTTGATGAAAAGAGTGAGAAATCCAATTCTAAAGTGAACCCACTTCCTATTTCTTCATCCTCTACCTCTTGCCAAGTAGTATAGGGTGTTTTTTTCACAAGTTTCATGACTTGGTGAAGTGGGAGCTTGATCTTGTGATGCCTCGACGTAGATCATCTTCGGCATCGTAGTCGACGACCTAGGCCGCCCATTTCTCCGATGAAGCCGACGCTAGAGCCCGGGATTCGATTTGGACAGCAAGGAGACTTCATCATGGAGCTATGGAGGTGGAGGACCGGATCTACAAAGTTTGTATTTCCGTTCTCTTAGTTAAGTTGTTAACTAGTTGCATGTTTCGCCTAAAATCTAGTTAACGATCCGTATTAGGGTTTCTCGGCACTTGTAAAATTTGAAATTGGCATGGTTGATGCCTTGTGAGACCTCATTAGTGTGCCTAGGAACCCTACAGTGGTATCAGAGACTAGCTAGAGCCTTAGGCGATGCGTAGACGGAGTTAGAAGTCCGATCGACCCGAAACCCTAACTCCAAAATGCTCTCTGGAAATTTTCTGAAAATTTGGATTTTTGTGAATTAAAAGTATACAGAAAAATCAGCAGGTATTTGTAGGAGTTACTGTGAAATTCGACCGGCCAAATCAATCAAACCGCCGCGGTTCCGCGGCACGAGCATGACTCGTGCAGCGGTTCCGCGGCCGTACGGAGGCATCATTCATTTTAAATTCCACAGTAATTCCTATATTGTTGTGCTGTATTTTCTGGGAATTTTTAACTTACACTCCACTGTTGAGTTTTCAAGGGTTGTTTTGGGGATTCGATTATTCGATCGGATTGTCTAATTTTGTCTATGTGTTTTCCGGATAATTTTTTGAATATGTTAAAAAGTTCGACCGGATATAAATACCCACATTTTCCCCTGTCGGGAAATTTCCAAGTGTTGGATCTTTCCGTGGTTTAATAACGTTCTAAGTAGTGCAAGTAACGCGATGGACCCTCTAGAAGACAACAAACCTTAACTCGATTATGTGACCGTCTTGAACTGCCCTTTGAACCTTAGGGTTTGGGGCAGTACGGCGTGCCACATGTGAGGCGTTGGCTTGACCCTTCTACGGCTGGACCGTTGATACTGAGGCACGAAGTGAATGTTTTTAAACTTATTTCATGTGTTGAGCTGTTTCGGGAAAACTTGGGTATTCGATTGCTCGATCGGAAAGTTTAACATTTTCTATTTATCTGGAATGTGTTACAATAATTGGAATTCACAAGTTGTTATGAGATAACTGAATGAATGTTATAAATCTAGCGGTTTAGTCTCACTTGATCGGTTGCCACGGAATTTTGATGTGATCAAAAGTCCGTCGCAATCACGTAGCGTACGCGGATACTCGCCGGGTAAACTTAATAGACAGCCTCGCCCCATAGCCCCGACCCATAGCCCCGACCAAGTGACTGTAGGAGAACCCCGTCGTCGAAAGCATCCGTTCGGGTGCTCGCGGCAGCGGTGTTCCGCCTTGGTGCACTTTGTCGACGGCGTCGGGGTTGCGGCCGTCCACTAAAGTTTGCGATGAGTATTCGATCAGGATATCGGGAATCTTGTTGAATTGCCCGACTTGATATTGAAAAGTGTTTTGGATTTTGAGACTAAAATGCAGGGTTTATAATGGTTAGGCATGCGATGTCTAAGGAATTCATTTGATTAGGCATGCGATGTCTATGCAAGTTGCGGATTCCAACTGTTATAGTTTTACACTTTCTTTTCTGTGACCGTAAGTGTAATATGTGATATCGCCGGTTTCGTTGCTATATGTCAACGACAATTGGGATGCGCATATTTACTTACGTTGATGACATGTGATGTTATGTGTTGCTGGATATGTTATATTGGATCGTCGTGTTTGAATAGCCGGGAGTTTTTATGTGAGATGAGTGTTTTTCATTTTCATTCATGTAAAAACTTGTATGTAATATTCTTTTATTGGGGCACTTCCAGGTTGCGGAAGATGTCACCGTTTGTATATTATTTACTTTTCCGCACTAGGATAGACCCAAGGAGGGGAGCACAAGTAACCGGGTTCTGGAGTCCAGTGGGAGACCAACTCGAGGAGTCGAGTCCGGGTCTCCTAACTCTAGAATTGGTAGGGTTGCTTGCCGCTCTCGTAAGGGTCTAGGGGTGTGGGTTTGGCTATTCATCGCGACCGTGGAATCCGTGTTTTATACTGGCTCCTATTGAAAACACGGACGTCCTAATATATCCAATATTTCATATGATTCTTCTGCTGCGATATCTGTGATGTGATCATGTGATATGTTCTGTGATGGATACTTTATATAGTATATATGATATATTATATAGGCGTTACTTATGTTTTACACCCGCGCTAGCCCTGCCCCGCTCTGCCGTTAGTTACCTAACCTAACGGTGCACGAGGGGACATCGAGGCGAATGCGGATGGCATAAGTGTACGTCGTATTTATCTGTGAAGTTTAGGTACTTAAATGATGGGACTTCATTAATGTGATTAATGAAAGTAAAAGAAACCTAAAGATGTTGTTGAATTGAATTTCAAAAATAAAACAGGTAGCTACAGTTCTTGCTTTGCACAGCGGTATATATGATATATCCTGCACCTTATTCGATGAGGAAAGAACCGAGATCCCTTCACCGGGAGTGACTCCTTTAGCAAAAACTGGCAGATGCTACACACTCAGTCTGTCTTTTGATTGCTTTTAAGAGTTTTTGCTTTGCACAGTGATATATATGATATATCCCGCACCTCATTCGATGAGGAAAGGGCCGACGATCCCTTCACCGGGAGTGACCCATTTAGCAAAACTAGAAAAGCCTAAAAAACACTCCATTTTAAATCATTTGATTCTACAACGATATCAAGTTCATTACGCAATAGGTTTTCAGAAAAACCTGTCGTAGCCCTCCGTCATTTCAGATAAGTTGTATATAGTATTCGTGCTGCATTTGTTGGCTTTCGTCAAGGTGCAGTGTGCGGTAGCTATATGCTGCTTATCTGCTGCACACGATGCGATTGGATTAGGGTAGTCGTGCGGCTTTGTTGGCTTTCGTCAAGGGTCGTGCGGGTGGGTTTAATTCAATCAAGAAATGTACGGGTTGAACTTGACTAGCGGGCTATGGTTTGTTGGCTTTCGTCAAGGTCATAGCACGTTAGGGGAAAAATATTATCGGGAATTTCAAGTGTTGAAATTTGCAATGAGATTGTATACCTTCTATGAGATAGTTGGATCCCGATACCCGCTGCGAGTAAGAGTTACTCCTGGGAGAGTTTTACACATTACAATTTGCCGATCAAGTAGGTGTCTAGAAAGGTGTCAACGGGGTTACGCCTCTGGGAAAACGAGGTTTACATTAATTAGGTCCGTGCGAAAGCACGGGGAACCTCCCTCAAAGTACCGACACTGGCCTGGCTGAAAGATTGGCGAACTTGTAGTGTGTAATTAATCCCGGCTAGTCTTTCCTTATTGGGTTTGAAGGAAGATTTGATAAAAAGCAGTAGGAGCCATCCTGATTAGATAAAATAATAACCAATCTATTCTTGTAAGAGCGCACGCTGAGTGTTTTCTTCTCTCTCTCTCCAGGTAGCGACCATATCACGCCTTAATCAAGATAATAATACGGAAGTATTGACTGAACCCACTTGTTATATTGAGCTGGGGAACGTTGGTCCCGCTCCAACTTATAATTGTTATAAGACAGAGCAGAAAATTGGGGATTACCAGAATTCCCATGCCGCCCAAACGAAGAGAGTGCATGCTGATGCATCATCTTCGGGTGTGTTCATTATACAGAACTGTTTCTCAGTATCCTCCGCATCCTGGGTATATGATACCGGATTAGGATCCCAGATATGTAATCTGTTACATAGGGCTACAAAAAGGTAGAGAAACTGAGAACGGGTGATAAGTTTCATGAGACAGAAAACGGGGCAAGTGTTGCAGCCAAGTCTGTTGGTCACTGTCACCCTGTATTACCAATACATTGATTCTGAACAAATGCTATTAGACACCGAACCTGATATACAAAATCATATCAGTCTCTTTATTAGTAAAGAAATGATAAAATTTTGTATTGTTGGATAATGTTTTGAACATTTCCTATATCAAAAGTTGATCGGATCAGGCACGTTATCTAAAAGCATTGATGTTCTAAATCAAACTACAGTTCTTAGTGTACAGAACACAAACAAGAGGAAGAGTTCAGAACTGAACGAATCCTTCTTGAGGCATTGTAGACTAGGTCATATCAATGCGACCCGACTGGCTGAAGTTACATTTTAGATGCATATTTAAATCAGTTTGAATTTACATCTTGTAAAACTTGCCAGTCATGTCACAAAGATTAGATGACCATAGCCCTGTTTATTGGAAACAGAGAAAGAGTTAGTAAACTCTTGGGATGATACATGTTGATGTATGTAAGGTCCTCTGTCTACATATGCCAGGACTGGTTCTTTGTACTTCGTTACATTCTCTGATAATCTCTCAAGATTCAGACATATGTTCCTGTTGAAACACAAGTCCGAACCTTTTGAGATATTCACAGAATATGATTTAGAAGTAGAAAACCAAAACACGGGTATAAGTATTATGTCCTTTGATGAGATCGAGGAGGAGAATACTTGAGCACGGAAATCCTGGATTATTCTAAAGGAGAATGAGATTCTCTCTCAGCATTACTCCTCCATATACACCATAGCACGATGGTATATCGGGGCGGAGCAATAGCACCCTATGTGATATGGTGTGCTCTATGATGAGTACTACTGTGTTTCCTATTTCCTTTTGGGAGTTATGCACTTGAGAAGCTGCATACCAATTGAATTGGGTTCCAATCAAATCAGTTGCCTACCGCTTCATATGTGATATGGAAAGGGAAGAGCCCATATCTTAAGTTGGTTAAGATTTAGGGTTGTCCGGGCTATGTCTAAAAGCATAATCCGGACAAGCTCGAGGTAAGGTCTGTTATGTACAACTGGAAAGGTTCCAGCTATACAAACAACATCAGATGATTTGGTAGAACCAAAGGATTCAGTAGATTCCAATGAACCTCAGCCTCTCCGCCGATCTAGTAGGGTTCCTCACCCACCTGAGAGATATTTCGGTTTCTCTATGACAGTGGGAGCGAGGATTGCATCATGAGATGATGACCCAACTAGTTTCGAGCTGGCCATCAGGAGTGGGACTCTGTAAGAATGGCTGGATGCTTAGTGATCTGAGATGGAATCCTTATACACCAACAAAGTATGGACTTTAGTTGCTTTATCTGAAGGGTTAAATCCCCATCAGGAGCAAGTATATCTTGAGAAGATTACTTGGTGTACATGGAAAAGTTGAGACTTTCAAAGCTAGACTTGTTAAAGGTTTGCATCATTAACCAGGTATGGATCATGATGAAACCTTTTCTAAGGAGCTATGCTTAAGTCCATCCAGATCCTACTTGCCACGGCTACAGACCATGACTACGATATCTGGTGGTTGGGTGTCATGACTGCTTTTCTAAATGATGTTTTAGAAGAGAGCGTCTATAAGTACACAGCCAGAGGGCTTCGTAGACAGTGGGAGCAGCGGAAACGTGTGCAAGATGCTTTATAAGATAAAGTAGACATCGCGGAGTTGGAACATCTGTTTTGATGAGATAGTCAAACAGTTTGACATCATCAAAATGGTAGATGAACCTTGTATATACGAAAGGGTAGTAGGGAGTATGGTGATGATCCTCGTAGAGTACGTGGATGACATGCTCTTGATAGGGAAGGAGTTTCCTATGCTACGCTCGGTCAATCTCCGCTTATCACAATGATTCTCCATATAGGATCAAAGTGATACCTCCTAAATCCTGGATTTTGGATCTATGAGATAGATCTAAATGGATGTTAGGATTCTCACTAGTTGTAGTGAGATGGTATCAATTGATTCTGGGGAGAATCACTGGAAAGGTTCCAGAGTGATAAGGACGACTGAATGTCAGTCACAGGCATTGTCTTTACCCTCAGTAAAGGGACGGTATGTTGGAAGAGTTCCAAGCTAGATACCGTGGCTAACTAGACGATAAAGGCAGGTTACATCACTACTCAAGATGCTACCAAAGAGGATGTTTGGGTGTATATTGGTTCATGAGATGAACTACGTTCCAACCATTGTGAGACAATAGAGTTGTGGCTTATGCCAAGGAACGCCGGTCCCATCAGTGATCCAGACATATTCTAAGGCAGTGTCACCTGATCATGGAGATGGTTGATCTTCAGGGTGATCGAGGTTAGGAGAGTAGACTCAGAGGACAACACGGCGGATCCACTCACAAAGGCCTTTTCCCAGAGAGAGACTTTTATGGGATGGTTGAGTATGAGATACTACAACCACTGCTATCAGATGGCCCTAGTGCAAGTGGGAGATTGTTAGTTATATGTATGCCCTAGAGGCCATTACTGTACATTGGATGTATATTGTAGTGGATGCTGGGACATATATAGGGAGGACTTTCTTGCTCGACATGATAGTATGCTATCTGGTTACTCTTTACCTTAACGTGTATATTGATTGTCTCTCTGTTACATGTTGGTAAAGCCCTTAGGATGTGTACTTGACTACCTGGACTATGATGCGGATCATACTAGTGGGGACGAGGTAGTCCATAAGTACATCCTTCAGGGTCCCTAGTCGTGGGTGTATCGAGATGGGGCATCGATATACCAGAGTAGACTAGCGTATACCTTCTCGACCCATACAGATGGGCGATGGATGATCCCATATCCATTGGTGTTTGACATCAGAGATGATATACGGGTGCTCAGTGGAGACTGGGTACACTGGACGGACTCGCCGAGAATTCCCAGATGGTATTGTACCTTACGTCAGATGGCAGTTCTCTGGTGACACTGGTACAGAGTAGTCTGTTGACCCGAGATCGTCATAGAGTCTTGTGTGATTCCCACTGTGCTTTGATTTCCACCTTACCACGTCCAAGAGGGCGTGCAAAACGGTGGTTTTTGGTTACAGTCCCGAATCACATGGAGGCAATGAGCGATAGGAGGGGATTCGTCTCTCCCGGTATAGGGAGTTGATGTTGCGCTGTGTTCGATTGGCTATAACCGGAAATCCCTGGCCAGGGTTGCTGAGATTTACTGGTAAGTGTTACCAGTAGTTTCTCGAACTATTATAGACCTCATATCGACATGACTTATCGAGCTACTGGGGTCTGACGTTTATCACCCCTAGGCAAGATATGCGACATATCAGACGACGAGACCGGACTGTACGGTAAGTGTTACTGGTTGGATTCACAGGAGTGTGAGCGGGCTTGCTCGTCGATCTTCTGATCGCTCAATACCCGGATGGCCGTTACGTTTAGCAGACCGCTTACGGCTTGTGGGTGCTTGATATGATCATCATCTGCTACCGGCGTATTGACGAGTCTTTAGAGTCCTACACAGAGGTTTCCTGGCTCAAGCGAAACGAAATAGGAGCGCATATGAGATATGTGCGAGACCAAGAATAATGTGTGTATGTGATACCGTATTCCATTCTCGCGATGAATGTATCGATTGGTTGTATGCGATATAACCTAGTTATCGAATCGAGGATTGATTCGATAAGCCGATACATTGGATATTAGTCGGTCATATGCGATATGACCGGATCGTTAAATCAAGTGTTGATTTAATGATTTAATGTATAATTATATATTTGATATATTACTTTGCATTAACTAGTATTGGTTCACTTTAAATGGATTTTCTCACTTGATGTGCACATTGTATATGTGATATATTTTTGTGCACTTGTTTGTATCATGTTTGATGATACATACTCACTTGGATTTATGTAAAGACTTAAACCTTGTTTAGTGAATGATTAGGGTTTCATTTCACTTAATTATTTATCTTTTCATTTTGGTTAAAAGTGAAAAGAAAAACAAAATGGTTGCTTTCAAACTTGAAGCTTGTTGAAGCTTCATGAAGCTTTGACCAAGTGACCACTTTGTCTTCTTCTACAAACCCTAACCATTCATCTAAACTCTAGTTAACTCTCTACACTTGACCAAGGTTAGGATATGATAAGTATTCATTTTATTATTCTTTTTGGATAATACTTATGATATTCTATCATCTTCTTCTTCTTCTTCCTAAAAGAAGAAAACCTTGCTTCCATCAATGGTGATTTGATGAAAAGAGTGAGAAATCCAATTCTAAAGTGAACCCACTTCCTATTTCTTCATCCTCTACCTCTTGCCAAGTAGTATAGGGTGTTTTCTTCACAAGTTTCATGACTTGGTGAAGTGGGAGCTTGATCTTGTGATGCCTCGACGTAGATCATCTTCGGCATCGTAGTCGACGACCTAGGCCGCCCATTTCTCCGATGAAGCCGACGCTAGAGCCCGGGATTCGATTTGGACAGCAAGGAGACTTCATCATGGAGCTATGGAGGTGGAGGAACGGATCTACAAAGGTTGTATTTCCGTTCCCTTAGTTAAGTTGTTAACTAGTTGCATGTTTCGCCTAAAATCTAGTTAACGATCCGTATTAGGGTTTCTCGGCACTTGTAAAATTTGAAATTGACATGGTTGATGCCTTGTGAGACCTCATTAGTGTGCCTAGGAACCCTACAAGGGCACCAGAGGTGTGGCCAGATCTTTTTTACTTTGTTCTCAGAACTGCAAATAAGCGTTAAACACTTTTAGTTTTCATAGCCATCACGTGTGGGCACGTGATGGGTACTCATGCATTGATTTATTAGAATATTTATTCGGGATCACGTGAGGACACGTGAGAGCGCCCAAAGCCTGTATTGCCTTTGCTTTTATTTTCTTTATTTTGGAAGTCACGTGGGAGCACGTGAGGCATTGCCTCCAAGCTGTTTTCTTCTCATTTTGGGGGTTCAGGGGTCACGTGGGGGTACGTGACCTAACTTTATTCTTTCTTTTCAATCACTGCGGATTGGGGTCACGTGTCATCACGTGACCAATGTTCTTTATGTGCATGGAGATCTTTCAAGTCTCTTTATTTTAAGAATTAAATTCTCTGTAGGGTTAAACCCTAATTATGTTTTTAGAGGAATTAAATTCCTATATATGCGGAAGAATTTATGTAGGGTTACACCCTGATTCTGTCTTGGAGGAATTAAATTCCTGTGAGTTTGGGAGAATTGAATTCTTATATAGGGTTAAACCTTAGTTTTATCTTGGAGGAATTAAATTCCTGTGAGTTTGGGAGAATTAAATTCTCATATAGGATTAAACCCTAGTTTTATCTTGGAGGAATTAAATTCCTGTGAGTTTGGGAGAATTAAATTCTCTAAACTCAATTCTCTCTCTAAGTTTTGGATGTGCATGACAGAATCTCCTCGATGAGAATTAAATTCTCAACCTGTGGGGAGATTTGCTTCTGCAGATCTTCAACCAGAGGAAGAACTAAGTTCTTTTACAGAAGAGTTAAACTCTTAGATTGAGAAATAAATTCTCTTTCTGTTTTATGAAACTTTGATCCCTTTCCCTTTTCTCACCTAGGGTCTTCTTTTCTTGAGAATTGAATTCTCCTTTCTTTTCTCTCTGCTATTTTCCTTCAGAAAATTTCAAGATCTCAAAATTCTATATCCTTCTTCTCTTCTTAGCTCTTATTTATAGGAGAAGGAAAAGAATCAATTTGTTTAGTGAATCTTTTATTGAAAGATTTTGTTTGTTTTTCGTAACTAATATGATTTTTTAGATCACTCAGTGAATTTTATTCACCATTGGATTTTTAATCCAGAAGATATTCTGTTTGTTATTTTTGGTGAAATTTAGGGAGATCTTTCCTTGTATACAATCTTTCCATAAATTGGTGATTTTTTAATCACCATTGGATTTTTAATCCAACCGTGCTCCACTTTACAGAGCATGATCCCTTTTTGTTTGTTTGGAAAGATTTAAAGAAATACTTTCCCAGTTAGGGTCTTTGATTTCCCTTAATTAGAATTTTAATTCTATTAACTCATTAAGGCTTTTAAAGCCCGTCACGTGTTGGCACGTGATCCCAACGTTTGACCATTCAAGTAGAATTCAATTCTATCAATTAAAGAGCTGGGGGAAAGGTCACGTGTTGGCACGTGACCTTCTTTTATTCAGAATTTAATTCTGCCTGTTAACAAAGTTAAAGGACCGTCACGTGTCAGCACGTGACCCTTGGTCACGTGTGAGCATGTGATGCCCTATTGGGGTCTTTCCCTAGCTGTTTTGTTTGATTTTGAATTTAATTCTATAAAGTGGAGATCATAAGGAACTATCACGTGTCAACACGTGACCCTTGGTCACGTGTGAGCACGTGACTCTTGGTCACGTGTGAGCACGTGATACCTCATTGAGGTATTTCCTGATTTTTATCAGGGAACAAATGCCCCCACAGCGCCGCTCTCATGTGTCTGCACGTGAGTGCAACGCTGTCACCTTTGTGACCGTTGGATCTGTCTAGGGAATAGGGAAGATGAACCGTTCCCCATCACATCCTATAAATCCAGGGGTCTCTTCAGAAGCGCCTCCACTCTTTCATCTTCTTCCTTGTTCATTTTCTTTTGAGAATTTAATTCTCTTTCTCAGAGCTCAGTTCTCTGTTCCAAAATTTTCAGAGTTTAACCCTGTTCAAGAAAGAATCCTTTCTTCAGGTAATGGTTTTGAGCGGCCGAAGAACTTTCATATATAAAAAAAACTCTTTGGATTTTAAATCTACACCAAGCGTTTTCCCTTTCAAAGAACCCATCTTTCTAAGTTCTTCAAAGAAGTCCAATTTTAAATAATAAACCCCTTTTGCTAGGGTTTCTCCGATCTTAAGGAATTGATGATGAAACTTGTCTTCCCTCTGGAATTTAATTCCACTTCCAAGAGCTTAGCTCTGCCAATTTTCTGGGAATTTAATTCCTCTGCTCAAAAGGAATTTTATTCCTCTTAAAGAACTCAGTTCTTCACAGAGAACTTCTTGGGGTTTTCTTGCCCTGAGTTGTTCTTTGCAAAAAAGAAATTTCCAGAGAGATCCTTCTCGATTTGCACAAAGCTTCTATAATGGTTTTGTTTTTTTTTCTTTGGGGAATGTGCAGAGTTATTTGAATTCATTGAGAATCTTGCAGTTATTCTCATGATGATTGCTTGGCCTCATTATTAGTGAGCCGCCATCTTGATTTTGTGGGACCCATGTGTTTTGTAACCAATGGTCCCATAAAATAAGTCCTCTATCGCTTTCTTCCACTGTCTTTTTTATATATATACATTTATAAACATATATATACACTGTTGGCTTCGCTTTAACAGTTTCCCCTTCTTTTATTTCAGGCACAATGACTTCTGTTCCACACTTCCCTTTCACTCGCTCGGAGGCTGCTTTTCCTCAGTCATCGTCTGACAAGGAAGTGATGGCGATGATCAGGGCTCATGACCCAAGTCGCACCAACTTGCTGTTATGGGGGACCTGGTACGGTCACATCATCCGCGGTCACCGCAGTTTTCTTTGCGAGATACCAACGGAGCCTACCCGTCTGTTTCTGCCCATGGATCCTCCACGGACTGCCTTTGCTGTGGAGATACCGAATTGGACCCCTATGGGACGGCTTGAGCCTTCAATAACTGGTATTCCGAACCATCCGGTGCCGGCTATAGATATTTTAGGGCGCTGCATTTGCCAGGGCGAAGCCTAGCCATGGGGACAGATTTACAAGATAGGGCTTACCCCTCGACACCCCATAGGCTACCTTCTCTGGGCTCGTTACATCCTGTCCGCCCATCACGCGCGACTGCAGAGGGTTGGACTCTATCAAGCGATATATGCATCCCTATTCCACTACCAATCTTCCCATGTTAGGTGGGTTAAGGCCTTCTTGAACCAATGGAATCTTCCCACCAACACCTTACTTCTAGGGGACCGCGAAGTTTCAATTTCTCTGGAAGAATTTCGTGAGATCTCAGGGCTGCCGGTCAGGGGGATACTTTATGAAGAATTACTGCCTCCCGATGAGTATGTCTTCGAAACCGAGCCTGCCATGCTTGACGGCCTGTCGACCGAGAACGCCGTCCGCCACAAGCGCCCCAGTTTGATCAAGACCCTAAGCATTTTTGACAAACTATTCACAGAGTGAGAGGAGAAGGGCGTCACTTTTAAAAGTTTTATCGCTTGCTTCCTTCGCGAGGATGTCCTATCAAAGACGGCTCTGAAGTTCACGAACATTAACGACCCCTTTGGGTATGGTTTAAACAGGCGGCCGACTAAAGAAGAGGACTTGCCGCAGTATTACATTCCCATCATATCGGCGGTATCTTTCGAGTCGATTGCAGCTCCTGGTATGGATGAGGAGACTTTCTTCATGGGCTTCATCAGCGTTTGGCTTAGCTGTTTCGTCATTCCTATGCATCGCCGTTTCATGAGAGCCTCGGTTATTTACCCTGCTCATCGCATTGCTGAGGGAACGCTGTAGGGTGTTTTTCGTCACCCCATTGAGATGGGAATACGCGCACGTTTGTCAGGCGTACTACAGATTCCCCCTGCCTAGGATAGGACGGGGTTTATTGATTGTGGGGATCCGAATCTCCGGCAGCCGCGGACTAAGCTGCTGTTAATTACCCCTCGCCTTTGGAGCGAGGGAACCTCCGATTGACGGGTTAAACTGGCCATGCGAACTCAATGTGCAGTGTACGTGTGTTTTGTTTTGGAGGAGGCTTGGATATATCGGGAGCTACGCAGAGTTTTTACGGGGGTCCCACTACCCGGATACCGGGCTGGGGGTCAAGGGGGCTAGCAGCCCCCTTGCAGGGTGCAGGGCAATGCCCCGACCCAAAAATATTTTTGGAGGGAGAGTGTTGTAGAGTATGTGTGTGTGTATATGTATATATACATATATATATATATATATATATAAAAAGAAAGGGAAAGGGCATCCAGAGGATGCATGGGGAAAAGCGCCAGCGCTTTCGGAGCTAGCACTTTGAGCGCTAGCGCCCCACGTGTCAGCATGTGGGCGCTCGGGCGCTAGCGCTTTGGGCGCTAGCGCTCCACGTGTCAACACGTGGGCGCTCGGGCGCTAGCGCTTTGGGCGCTAGCGCTCTGAGCGCAAGAATGCTAGCGCTCTGAGCGCTAGCGCCCCACGTGTCAGCACGTAGATGCTCGGGCGCTAGCGCTTTGAGCGCTAGCGCTCCACGTGTCAGCACGTGGGCGCTCGGGCGCTAAAAGGGACTTGATCCCTGCAATGGGGGTTGTACTCTTATATATATATATATATATATATATATATATATATGAGGAGTTAAACTCCTAGGATATTTTGAAGCTGATGAAGGGGTTTCTCCCCTTGAGCCCCAGTTCTTCCCCAAAGTGCGGTCTCTGGTGATGGGTCTCCTTCCTCCTCCTCTGTTGGCAGGATTTTGAAGATCAAGAGATGTGAGATTTTAAAAATCTCTTCTTTTTGAGATCTGATGGTAGATCCAAGTTCCCCTTTGTGGGTTTTGTGGTGAAAAACTATTTAGTTTTGAGAAAGGAAGAATAAAACTCTTGATTTAATTCAAAAAACAGAAGAAGGTTTTAGAACCTTGAGGAAGGAGAAAGAGGCACAGGCACTAATTTTTTTGGGGAATGAAAAGTATTGCTTTATTCATCATCATGTTGCCTTATATAGGCTTACATATTTACATATAGCCCCTTGGGCTTTACAAAATGGCATTTTGCCCATCGCATAGTTCATGTGCCATTTCTTTTTGCACATAAGCCATGGGCTTACAAAAAATTGGCTTTGTGCCCATTTTGCATACATTCATGCACAAAAAATTACATCAAAATTATTCGTTACATGATTTTTATTTTGGTATGGCGGAAGGTCGGACGCTTCGTGTTCGGGCTCGACCCGGGCATTAGCCCACTTGATCTGGGCTTAGGCCCACTTAGCTTGGGGTTGACCTTGACTTTGACTCGGTCAACCGGGGTGCAAATTTTGACCCCAACAAAGTGCCCCCATCAATAAATGCATACCACATATGTGGGCCGTGTGCATGAAATTGATGGATCTTCTTTCGCATGGAAGCGACTTGCTTTGGTTCCCGCTTTTTAGGATGCACTACCCTTTTTACGACATGGACGGTCGACGCTTAACGCGTCTCCGAGACGGAGTGTCCGTGGTAGACGTTTCCCTGGCCCGGAGTGATTTAGTAGACGTGCCCCCGGCATGGAGTGTCGCTGGTCGACGTTTCCCCGAGGCGGAATGTTGCTGGTTGACGTGTCCCCGAGACGGAGTGTCTGCTCGACGTTTTCCCGTTATGGAGTGTCGTTGTTGGACGTTTTCCCGATGCGGAGTGTCTGTATTGGACGTTTCCCTGATGCGGAGTGTCTGTATTGGACGTTTCCCCGATGCAGAGTGTCGCTGGTTGATGTGTCCCTGGCACGGAGTGTCTGTTGTCGATTTGCCCCCAGCACGGAGTGTCTGCTTGACGTTTCCCCGAGGCGGAGTATTGGATGGTTGACGTATCCCCGAGATGGAGTGTCTGTTTCCGATGTGCCCCCGGCATGGAGTGTCTGCTTGACGTTTCCCCAAGGCGGAGTATCGGCTGGTTGACGTATCCCCGAGACGGAGTGTCTGTTGTCGATGTGCACGCGGCACGGAGTGTCTGCTTGAGGTTTCCCCAAGTAGGAGTATCGGCTGGTTGACGTATCCCCGAGACGGAGTGTCTGTTGTCGATGTGCCCCCGGTACGGAGTGTCTACTTGACGTTTCCCCGAGGCGGAGTATCGGCTGGTTGACGTATCCCCGAGACGGAGTGTCTGTTGTCGATGTGCCCCCGGAATGGAGTGTCTGCTTGAGGTTTCCCCGAGGCGGAGTATCGGCTGGTTGACGTATCCCCAAGACGGAGTGTCTGTTGTCGATTTGCCCCCAGCACGGAGTGTCTGCTTGACGTTTCCCCGAGGCGGAGTATCGGCTGGTTGACGTATCCCCGAGACGGAGTGTCTGTTGTCGATGTGCCCCCGGCACGGAGTGTCTGCTTGACGTTTCCCCGAGGTGGAGTATCAGCTGGTTAACGTATCCCTAAGACGGAGTGTCTGTTGTCGATGTGCCCCCGGCACGGAGTGTCTGCTTGACGTTTCCCCGAGGCGGAGTATCGGCTGGTTGAAGTGTCCCCGAGACGGAGTGTCTGTTGTCGATGTGCCCCCGGCACGGAGTGTCTGCTTGACGTTTCCCCGAGGCGGAGTATCGGCTGGTTGACGTGTCCCCGAGACGGAGTGTCTGTTGTCGATGTGCCTCCGGCACGGAGTGTCTGCTTGACGTTTCCCCGAGACAGAGTATCGGCTGGTTGACGTATCCCCGAGACGGAGTGTCTGTTGTCGATGTGCCCCCAGAACGGAGTGTCTGCTTGACGTTTCCCCGAGGCGGAGTATCGGCTGGTTGACGTGTCCCTGAGACGGAGTGTCTGTTGTTGATGTGCCCCCGGCACGGAGTGTCTGCTTGACGTTTCTCCGAGGCGGAGTATCGGCTGGTTGACATATCCCCCAGACGGAGTGCCTGTTGTCGATGTGCCCCCAGCACGGAGTGTCTGCTTGACGTTTCCCCGAGGCGGAGTATCGGCTGGTTGACGTATCCCCGAGACGGAGTGTCTGTTATCGATTTGCCCCCGGCACGGAGTGTCTGCTTGACGTTTCCCCGAGGCGGAGTATCGGCTGGTTGACGTGTCCCCGAGATGGAGTGTATATTGTTGATGTGCCCCCGGCACGGAGTGTCTGCTTGACGTTTCCCCGAGGCGGAGTATCGGCTGGTTGACGTATCCCCGAGATGGTGTATCTGTTGTCGATGTGTCCCCGGCACGGAGTGTCTGCTTGATGTTTCCCCAAGGCGGAGTATCAGCTGGTTGACGTATCCCCGAGACGGAGTGTCTGTTGTCGATGTGCCCCCGGCATGGAGTGTCTGCTTGACGTTTCCCCGAGACAGAGTATCGGCTGGTTGACATATCCCCGAGACGGAGTGTCTGTTGTCGATTTGCCCCCGGCACGGAGTGTCTGCTTAACGTTTCCCCGAGGCGGAGTATCGGCTGGTTGACGTGTCCCCGAGACGGTGTGTCTGTTGTCGATGTGCCCCCGGCACGGAGTGTCTGCTTGACGTTTCCCCGAGGCGGAGTATCGGCTGGTTGACGTATCCTCGAGACGGAGTGTTTGTTGTCGATGTGCCCCCGGCACGGAGTGTCTGCTTGATGTTTCCCCGAGGCGGAGTATCGGCTGGTTGACGTATCCCCGAGACGGAGTATCTGTTGTCGATGTGCCCCCGGCACGGAGTGTCTGCTTGACGTTTCCCCGAGGCGGAGTATCGGCTGGTTGACTTATCCCCGAGACGGAGTGTCTGTTGTTTGACGCAGAGGGTCGATATTGGAATTGGTTGGTTTGATTTATTTGATTTGAGTTGGCATCAGCATCGCCACACTGGAATATGGTACCAGGAGCGAATCATCATCTGTTTTTGAGAGGATTTGGGGATTGGTTTTTTTGTTCGGCATCTGCATTGCTGCACTGGGATAATGCCAGGAGCAATTCATCATTTGCCTCGGGAGGATTTGGGAATTGATGGCTTAGGAGGCAGGTTTAGATCCCTATCACCTAAGGCTTTTCAATTTTATGGGCCGTAAGGGTCCCATAAAAGCATTTTCTCCCTACGAGTCGAAAGGATCTCGTAGGTGTATTTTCTCCTTAGGAGTCGTGGGGACTCCTAAGTGTGTTGCTCCTTTGTGAGTCGTAAGGATTTTACGCGGGAATTTTCTCCTCACAAAGTCGAGAGGACTTTGCGAGTGCATTTCATCTCTTTTTCATGAGTTTGCGACCTTTCGGGTTTTCGCAAACTCGCCGGCAGTCCTGCTGTTTTTACTCACGGAGCCCTTTTGGGTTTTCATCCGTGCTCGTTTGCTTGTAGACATACCTTTTTTTTGCCGCTGGTGGGACTTTAAAAGTAGTCTCACCGGCAGGACTTGGGAGAGATTGGGATCGTTTTACGCCCGTGGATTGTATACGGTTTTGCAGGATGTATGATCCAGACCGTAGGGCCAAAAAAAAATTTCGGGACTTTGTTGGCGGCTGCATCACTGCACTGGAATATAGTACCAGGAGCGACTCATCATTCTCCGTTGGGGTATGGAGTTGGAATTTGGTTGGCGTCTGCATCACTGCATTGGAATATGGTACCAGGAGCGACTCATCATTCGCCATTAGGGTATGGGAGTTGGAATTTGGTTGGCGTCTGCATCGCTGCACTGGAATATGGTACCAGGAGCGACTCATCATTCGCCACTTGGGGATTGGGGAGCGATGGCTTAGGAGACGGGTTTAGATCCCTATCGCCTAAGGCTTTTCAATTTTATGGGCCGTAAGGGTCCCATAAAAGCATTTTCTCCCTACGAGTCGTAAGGATCCCGTAGGTGTATTTTCTCCTTGGGAGTCGTGAGGACCCCCAAGTGTGTTTTTCCTTGGTGAGTCATAAGGATCCCACGAAGGTTTGTTCTCCTCATGCATCGTGAGGACACATGAGTGGGTCTTTCCAATGGAGCATAATTCCAAGGGCGAAGACCAACCGCGGGACTGGTGATTGCGGTGGGGCATGGGTATGGTGAGAATTATTTAAGCCTGTGGATTGTATACGGTAGTCAATTTGGGGACTGGCCGTAAGGCTGGAAGAATTTTGAGAAATTAGATTTTGGTCGGCGTCTGCATCGCTGCACTGGAATATGGTACCAGGAGCGACTCATCATTCGCCGTTTCTTTTTTTTTTTTGTTTTTGCATTTTTTTTTGTTTTACCGCTATTGCTCTATCATTTCAGCTTTTTTCATCGCGAAGGTCACGATTGCCCTATCATTTTGGCTTTTTATTCGCGGTTGTCCTATCATTTCGGCTTTATTTTTCATTTTTATTTTACCCGCTGATTTTTATTGCGAGTTGCCCTATCATTTCGGCTTTTCTTTATTTTTCTTTTATTTACACATTTTTTTGTTTATTTACATATTTTTTTTACATTCCCAGTTTAACGACTTAGAGGTCGACTATTCCCAGTTTAATGACGTGGTGGTCATCTATTTCCAGTTTAACGACATAGAGGTCATATGACTAGGAGCTTAGAGAAGATACCTGATCGGGCAGTTGTCGGGGGTACCGCTAGAGCTTGCATGAGATGCCTTATTACTTTGTCGGTGTTGATGGCCTTGCCCCCGGCTGGGGCCAAGGAAAGCCTTTCAAATACCGACTTGTGTTCGAAGATGGCAATTGGAAATTGTTAATCTCTTTGCAAATAGAAACATGATTTCAGTATAGACAATCGATATGTACATTGATTGAGCTCGCATGAATATTTAACCCGAAATATAGGAGGAGAGATAAGTCCCACCGGGCGTGCCAGAATCTGTAGGGTGTTTTTCGTCACCCCATTGAGAGGAGAATACGCGCGCGCTTGTCAGGCGTACTACAGATCCCCCCTGCCTAGGGTAGGCCGGGGTTTATTGATTGTGGGGATCCGAATCTCCGGCAGCCGCAGACTAAGCTGCCGTTAATTACCCCTCGCCTTTGGAGCGAGAGAACCTCCGATTGACGGGTTAAACTGGCCATGCGAACTCAATGTGCAGTTTACGTGTGTTTTGTTTTGGAGGGGGCTTGGATATTGTCACGCCCCGCTTCCCACGGTACGCTAAGATAGGCAAGTGACATAGCCAACCATGCTACCTGTGGAGAGGAAAAATCCTTCCACAGTCACATTACGGCTGTAGAGATATCAAGAACAGGAAAGTAAACTAAACTATCTAGTACATGTCCATGAGCCAGATTAAATGAATCAAGAAATGATAATATGCGAGAGCAAAAGATACAATAAATGAAACACCTGGAAAGTAAAACTGCATACCAACAGGATCTTCACCGTTCGGTCTAACAGCGGCAATCCTCCTGATCAGTCTGCAATAAAGGTAGAGGATCTGGGCCATGCAAAACTTAGACGTCAGCGCGTCATAACATCAAGCAATTATATAAACAGGGGTAGCAATACATGCAAGTATGAGCATAAATGGTAAACAAGCATAACAGTGATATAAGTAAGGACAATGGGGTAATGTGTAGTGAGTTATCTAAACTGGTCTATTGGGTTAACTACTCTCAAGTCTTTGAAATCAATTTGATGAATCGTCGGTGTAACTCGATAGCATCCCGTGCATGCCCGGGACCACGGTCTAAGACTCTTGGGCTGAAACCGAGACATGCCGCTAGGCACTAAAACGGGAAATATATAAAGACGAACGATGTCAGCAGCATCATCCCAAGGCTGGCCTAGCCTCTAAAACTGATCAGTATAAGCAAGCAACTGTCGAGTTGCAAGTCAGGTTTCATCATCGATTTCCCCATACCCCCAAGTTATATGTGTATTCAAGTCAGGTAGTAGATAATCTAGAGCTAATACCAACACAGAATCAGGCAGGTACAGGTTTGTTTGGATAGACAACAGGAACGGTCCGTAAGGACAACAGGTCAGGTTTGTTGGCATTAGACACAAGATCAGGTAACAGGTAAGACCATGGTACAACAGGTCAAGCCAGGTAATGTATAAAGGTGTCATGTCATGTCAAGAGTTGCACGGTACCATGTCGTGTCAAGTAATGGGTGTAACAAGTCATGTCAGGTGTACAAGATATCATATGGGTGCTCATAATCAATTAGCATAAGCATGGGTATACAAAACAAGCATGTGTACTAATAGAACAACAAACTGGAACATGTAATATGATGTGCAAATAGGTACAGACTAAACTATATGGATGTACAGTCATCAATTAGAGTCAGGGTTGTAGTTCTAACATGAAGTATCATACCTTAAATGAACATAGAATATTAAAATCACACTATCATGTATTAAAAGACCGCTTGATGCAAGTATATATAAAAGGGTTAAATGGATGCAATAATATGTATAAAACAGGTTAGATAGATACAAACGGGTGTTGCACAGTTATGAACTATTTAAAGGGTACTATGGCTATGCGACCAAGAACTATGTTATAAAATATAGGCATGGGCATACAATATTGTAATCTAACATGTAACCGGGTGTGTTTCACAATTAACTCAAAATGATATAAACGGACATCGGATGGTAAAATGTGATATAGGCACCAATTCAAACTTCATGTTTAAAATATATATATATGCAAATAAATATGGAATACTGTAAATAGCATGTAGCAAGTTTCACTTGCCTTGATCGGATCACGATACGGGATACGCACGCAGCGTCCAATGTCGGCAAATGTTGCAACATCCACACGTGCACACAGGAAGGTCCATGTACATCAAGAAGTTAATCACGCAAGTAGGGGACGTCCACAGAGTCGCCCGGATCAGCGGCGGCGAGCACGACTCCGACGATGGTCGGAAACCGAGAATGTAGAAAGAGAAGAAGAAGTCGTAGGAGAAGAAGAAGAAGAAGAGAAAGAGGGGCTGGTGCTCTGGGGTCAGAGGTGAAGGAAAGGGGGTGACATCGACGATGGGCCATTGACGGCAACGATGCCGGCGAGGGTTTTCCGGCAAGGCAAGTGGGATGTTAGGGTTCCACGAGAGGGAAAAGCTCGGGTTAAGGGTTTCTTGGTGGCTGTAAGGTGAGGGTGGTGTCGAGAGGTCGTGGAAGAGAGGTGAAGGGAGATGAAGACGGTGGTGACGAGGAGTCGGAGCTGCGGCGAGCGTGCAGGCAAGGTGTGCTAGGGGTCGGGTGAGGTGAAGGTCGGGTTGAAGGAGTCGTGGATGAGGGTTTGCAGCGGAGAGAGGAAAAGGCGAGGTCGAGGGTTTGACGATGACGAGCATGGTCGCCGGCGGTGGTGGCGAGGTGTGCAGGCGACGATGAGTTCTAGGGTTCGGGTCTCGGGCAAGTTGTGGGTTTGTATGGGCTTGGGTGAAGAGAGATGTGAGCAGGAAGAGGGAGGAGGTGAGGGAGGTCGCCGGCGGTGGTTTCGACGTCGACGAGGGGATGAGGGCAAAGGGTCGGTTTGGAGTTCGGAAGCGGGAATGGTGAAAATAAAAAATTTAGAGAAGAAAGGAAGAGAGAGAGAGAACGTGAGTTGGTTAAGGAAACGTATAAAGAATTAAAGAGAGAGAGAGAGAAAGATCCGCACTGATTGTTAATAAAGATATAAAATATATTTATAGTGAGGAGAGAGAGAGAGCTGGGATTGAATGAGGCTGAGGAAAAAATAGGTTAGGTAAAAAAAATTTATTATAATTTATAATAAGAGAGAGACAGAGAGAGGCAGCTGAGATTGGATTGATTTTGAAAAATATATTTTGGTTAATAACGTATTAACAGTTATAATAGTATATAAAGAATTAAGGAATATAATATTAGTCCGTTTTGAGATTTTGGCAAATACAAACTTACTCCAAAACATGCCCGGGTCGGGTCTAAAAATCCGGTTTTAAAATATGAAAAATATATGCGACTTCCAAATTTCAAAATGAATGCTCAGGTAATGAAAATGCATACCCCCAAGAATGGATGCATGTACGTGCGCGTAGCCATCCAAACACGTCCGTTTCACTGAACGGAACGAGAACAAGATGTGCGGATGCTACCACGGGGTTAGGGGTATCATGCAGGCTATGAAGTGTATTTTTAAAATATTTTACGTGACTTAAAATATTATATGTAAAATGTGCGATGCTAGATGAAATGCCAGTATGCAATCCATATTAAATGCACGTGTCTATTTAACAAGTCAGGGTAGTTTATAAATATGAATCAACCAGTCCAAGCAAGCGGGTCAGGGCGAATGCAATATAAAATGTATAATACCATTCGCGCCCAAAATACGATAAATCAAGTAAATACCACAGATATATAAATACGGGAACTGAATTGGTATAAATGAACTCGGGTGTTACAGATATATCGGGAGCCACGCAGAGTTTTTACGGGGGTCCCGCTACTCGGATAGCGGGCTGGGGGTCAAGGGGGCTAGCAGCCCCCTTGCGGGGTGCGGGGCAGCGCCTCGGCCCAAAATTTTTTTGGGAGGGAGAGTGTTGTAGAGTATGTGTGTGTGTACATGTATATATACATATATATATATATATATATATATATATATATATATATATATATATATATATATAAGAAAGGGAAAGGACATCCAGAGGATGTGTGGGGAAAAGCGCCAGCGCTTTGGGTGCTAGCGCTTTGAGCGCTAGCGCCCTACGTGTCAGCACGTGGGCACTCGGGCGCTAGCACTTTAGGCGCTAGCGCTCTGGGCGCTAGCGCTCTGAGCGCAAGACCGCTAGCGCTTTGAGCTCTAGCGCTCCACGTGTCAACACGTGGGCGCTCGGGCGCTAGCGCTTTGGGCACTAGCGCTCTGAGCGCAAGAGCGCTAGCGCTTTGAGTGCTAGCGCCCCACGTGTCAACACGTGGGCGCTCGGGCGCTGACGCTTTAGGCACTAGCGCCATGAGCGCAAGAGCGCTAGCGCCCCACATATTAGCACGTGGGCGCTCGGGCGCTAGCGCTCGGGGCGCTAGCACTCTGAGCGCAAGAGCGCTAGCGCTCCACGTGTCAGCACATGGGCGCTAAAAGGGACTTGGTCCCTGCAATGGGGGTTGTACTCCCAGAAAGGAGCACTTATTATTCTGTGCATATATATATATATATATATATATATATATATATATATATATATGAGGAGTTAAACTCCTAGGATATTTTGAAGCTGATGAAGGGGTTTCTCCCCTTGAGCCCTAGTTCTTCCCCAAAGTGGGGTCTTGGAGATGGGTCTCCTACTTCCTCTTCTGTTGGCAGGGTCTTGAAAATCAAGAGATGTGAGATTTTAAAAATCTCTTCTTTTTGAGATCTGATGGTAGATCCAAGTTCCCCTTTGTGGGTTTTGTGGTGAAAAGCTATTTAATTTTGAAAAAGGAAGAATAAAACTCTTGATTTAATTCAAAAGAAAGAAGAAGGTTTTAGAACCTTGAGGAAGGAGAAAGAGACACATGCCCTAATTTTTTTTGGGGAATGAAAAGTATTGCTTATTCGTCATCATGTTGCCTTATATAGGCTTAAATATTTACATATAGCCTCTTGGGCTTTACAAAATGGCATTTTGCCCATCCCATGGTTCATATGCTATTTCTTTTTGCACATAAGCCATGGGCTTACAAAAAATTGGCTTTATGCCCATTTTGCATACATTCATGCACAAAAAATTACATCAAAATTATTCGTTACATGATTTTTATTTTGGTATGGCGGAAGGCCGGACGCTTCGTGTTCGGGCTCGACCCGGGTATTGACCCAATTGATCTGGGCTTGGGCCCACTTGGCTTGGGGTTGACCTTGACTTTGACTCGGTCAACCGAGATGCAAATTTTGACCCCAACAAACACGACTAGCTGTGGGCATTCCAGGGCTAGCGCATCTATATCATGGGTTAGGCACTGCGGCTAATACCTCAACTCCAGGTGTAGATGTGGTAAATTTCTCTCTTCATTACTTCACGTCCTGGATTGAGATGCACGTGTTGGGGGCCTTTGCTGCGCACCAAAGACCCAAATTTTTTGACACCTACACTTTTCCGCGACTCATGCGGTGTTCACACCATAATTTGTATTATTATATTCCCCATTTTTATTCGTTTTATAAATAAACAGGTGCTTTTGACGCATGTCTGCTACATGTTACAGGTTACAGGTTCTTGGATCTAAAACAGTGAAAAAGATAGAAAATGATGCAAAAGAGGGCTTTGACCAACAAATAGAAGGATCTTAATCAAGCCTACACAAAAGAACAGTACAAGGCAACGCAAGGTCCAAGATTACAAAGCGAACGGTTAAAATCCACTACAAGTATTCACTGGAAGATCTGGAGAATATCTAGAAGCCAAATGAAGAAAAGAACCAAAGCCCAAAATTACCAGATGCTACACAAGAATTTATGAGTTGGAAATACCATAATTTGGTGGAGGGTTTGACTGGTCAACCTAGGGGTATTCTTGTAAATGTAGACGCGCGAATCAATTGTAACCTAGGGTTTCCTATCCTCTATAAATAGGAACTCTAAATCAGTGTAAAGGCTATGCCTCCCTATGCCTCCTTTTAATAATAAATTCCAGAATTCTTTTGGAGAGTATCGATGCCTCTTTTCATACCATCTATTCAGATCTGACAACCCTGTGTAAATGTTTGGAGAGAGCCATCTGTAAATACTTTTATTTAATTGCTCTAGTTTAGATTTTAATTCTTTGCCCTAGGTAGATTTAATTCCTTGCCGTAGATAATTGTTTAGAGTTAGCTTTGGGGAAGGTTTTTGAGAGATGAGATCTCTCATCCCTTCGGAACACCCTTCGGAATTAACTCGTTTGAGCGAATAGGAAATTCACAACATCCCTATGGACCGACCCGTACTCACCGGCTAGCTGCAAAGCGACGCCGTTCTTGATTGCGGTAATAGATAGTTTTTGAGATCAATCAAATGGCGCCGTTGCCGGGGATGGCGTGTCATTATCTTTTTGCAATTTCGGGTTAATATAAAATTAAAAAATCATAAAAACTGAAAAATCAAAAAATATAAAAATTTATCATCTTTGTATTTTGTGAAGGGTATTTTTTGTTTGAATTTTGCAGGATCTACAATCGAGACTGATCTGGAAAAATCCAGAGTTCAAAACAGAAAAAGATACATCAAAACAGAAAGAGGTTGGAAAATCAGAACATCACAATTTTTTTGGAGGCCTGAAGCCTCCGTACCGCCGCCATTCCGCCGCGTAAGCGCGCTTCCGCCGCTGAACCGCCGTGTCATGCTGACGTCATCGCGCGAAATTTTCACTGTTTGTTTCCTTTTCCCCCCTCTGCAACCTAAAGTATGTCTTTTGTCAAATCTCCTGCAGGATTCTTTGCGCTTTAAAAATCTTCCCCCTTCCAAATAACAAATCTTGTGCAGCATTCTTTGCGCCGCGCATAAAATAAAAATCTTTGATTGCAAGTGATTTACTGTTTTTGCATATCTTTAATCGGACTTTAAGGGGCTTTTGACCAATTCAGATTGGGTGGGGATTTCATCACCCTTCCCAGGACCCCAAAAATCACATAAGGCATTTGCATTGACCAATCTTTAATTAAAAAATACTAGACTCAGCCCTAAGGACTTCAAGCTCAATTGGACAGAGGACTAGTTATAGGCATCGACCGTTTATCCTAACCTGACTTTGCGGTGTCTAGGCAAGTGTGTCAAAGGCTAGTGGTTATTAATTAGGCCCATTACTGTGGTTCCTTCCCACTTACCTGGCACTTACCTGGCCGCAATTGGCGGTGAAGAGGCGGTTTGAGGTCCTATTTCTAGCCCTTTGGAACAGTTAGGAGCTGTCTAGCTGACCTAGGTGACCCTAGATCTAGGCCTGATTATGCATTTTTGGTTGATCGAAAGTGTCTTATCTCTTTTCTCGAAAATCTTTTTGCAAACAGTTCTAAATAAAGAGAAAAAAGGAAAAAGGATTTAAAAAAAAAAAAAGACTTGCAACTTTTATCGCTAAGAAATCCGTGCACCCCAACCTTCTTTCTCTTCTCATTCTTACATCATGGGTACCCCACATCACAAATCTCTTGCCGAACTTTGGTATCCCGAACCTAACTTTGCTTCGTACGTCAATTGCTTCGGTCGATATAAGGAAGACCCCTCCGTGCCCAAAATATCTTTGAAAGATCAAATAGAAGCGTCTAGGAGAAACAGTTTGACGTTGCAACCTACTTTGTGTCAACCACATCTACCTTTACCACCTTCATACGTTGATACCACTTTTTCAAGTCCAGCTGTAACTCCTAAACCGATGTCCATTGCTGAGCATATTGCTCAATCTCGTAGCCGATCTTTCACCCCTCTCCCCTCATCTAGTTCTAGGAATCAACAAGTCCATCCACCTTTTCATCCACATGTTGATCCTAATCCTGTCCAACCATCCACTTCCTACCAGTCCTACCCGACTTTCCCACCTTCACTAGACCCTGTTTCTACACAGCCTTTTGGGAGTTTCACGTATCCAAACAATTTCGAATCTTTTCCCGAAACCCCTTCACCATCCATGTCTAGTTTGGAACAGTCGTTGGCAGCTTATATTGCAGCAACAAACAAAATGACTAGGAATGTGGAAGCGTCCATGGCCGCCCTTATGCAACCTAGTGAACCGGTCGCTAGTTTCCCGCTAGCTTCAAATTTTTCAATGTATAAGGAGGCGGTTGGACAGAGTGCGAATTTGAGAGGATTTCCAAATCAAACCTACCCTTACCCAATTGAAGCCCAAAACTCCGGTTTTCCATCGATTGTCCCAAATAATTCATCAGTTAAGGATAAAAATGAGTTGTGTGATTTTGTAGTGCTTGATTTGCCAAATTGTGAAGAACCCATTTCGAGTGAAACCATACTTAATCCTTTCGATCTTTACACCTCCACTCTAGAACCTAAATCGATAAATATCCTTGCTTTTGATGAGGTGTCAGAAAATATTGATTTTCACTTGATTGAGGATATAGACGCCGGGAATATTTCGGATGATGAACTTGTCGATTTGATTGAAATTTTATGTCCAATTCATCATCCCGAGTCATTAAATGTTTCTCCCGAACCTCATTTGCGTCTTGATTTTGATGATAATGGCATGGATGAGTTGAATTTTGAGGAGAATTATAAGGATAGTATTGAGGAGAGTTTTGAGGATCATATTGAGGTTGAACCATTTTTGTTTGATGTGTCGGATTTTCCAATTCATCCTCTTGAACCTTTAACTAAATCACCCTCCCTCCTTTCCATCGTTCCGACTACGCCTAATATCACGCTTGAAAATTGTGAGCTTGAAAAATTTCTCTTTGAATCTGACACAGTTCTCACAGATGATAACGATTACGAGTGTTTCACTTTTTCAGACGATGTTGAAAACTCACATCCCGAGTTTGAGTCCTTTATATTTTCATATGAGTTAGTTGAACCATCAGACTCGATTGCTTACAGTAGTTTCGAACCATTGATGGAATCTTTTAAGTTCGAGACAATTTACTACGGTGAGAATGAGACTATCCCTAATTCACTCCCTTTCGTCCTTCCTATCGTTCCGACCGTACAAGAGACCGTTACGCTTTCATTTCCAATACCAAGTTCGGCGTACTCATGCTTTCTTGCGAATCTTGAGGGATTTGACCCCATTTCTCGACGGGTTGATAGGTTAGCACAATCGCTTTTAACACATCGGTCATCACAAATTGCGCTAATTTATTCACTCGATTTACACCCTCAAGATCGTACTCCACTTTTTTCTCCTTTCCGCCATTCTTCTCCCCCACCGAGACTGTATCCCGTTTCTACCTCCACACGGTCTCGTGTGCTTCTCATCTCTTTTCTTTCCACTCCATTCTTTCACCAACTCGACAATTACCACGATAAGATTTTTGAATGGTTGGTGCTAACCTTTGGCTTGTGTAAGGCCAAGCTTAAGTTTGGGGGAACCTTGTTGTATATATGTATATATATTTTTGTTTTCTTTTTCTATAAAAAATAAAAATTAAAAATTAAAAATAAAAATGATTTTTTTTATAAATAAATAAACAGGGGAGTGCCGGCATTTTGACCCTCTTGGTATAGCATGACAGTGAGGACACTGTCAAGTTTAAGTTTGGGGGTATGCTCGGTACGTCTTCTTCCTTCGCATTCATATGTATATTTTTTGCATTTGCATATTTATTTGAAAACCCATAAAAATTGAAAAATTACAAAAATTATAAAAATTATTGTATTCAATTTTTGCCAAATTGACTTGAGTTTGACAAATAGATTAACTAGCTAGGAACAACTAGATCTTAGACTTAGTAAATTAAAAACCCTAAAAATAACCTTCCTTAAACTTTAACGGTAGAAAGTATATGTCTTTGTAGTTTATTTAGAAATAGATAAATTTTGAGTTCACTTCTTGGGCTAAGTCAAAACAAAGGAAAAGTTTTGATATCTTTATTAAAGTATAAGTTTGAAAAATAATTCCTAGCTTAAGTCTAGATTCTGAAAATGTATACCCTACAAATTGCACAATCACGCACCTTGAAACTTGGAATAGTAGAAGAGACCTTGAAATGCTCTTGTCTAAAGTCCTTAGTACGAATAAAATAAAAATATACAAGTGTGAATAAAAAAAAATGATGAACACTGGTTTTTGTGATTACTTAAGGCTGTAAAAATAGAAAAATATTTAGCGAGGGTGCTTCATCACCTAGTGCCTTAGACCAATTGGTTTGGGAATCACTGCTAAAAGCCTTGGGTGTTACAAGACTAGGAATTATGCTTTAAGGTGCAAACGCATTTTGTAATCGGTCGTTGGTACCTCAAGAAGTATTAACGGTCGTATGAAGGATGTGTATGCAAAATTCATTTAAAAATTCACCAATTAATAAGTACTTTGGACAACGGACAAGAGTACGATTGCTTGATTTGAATTTCCAAGTGTAGGGGTGATTTATACACACACGTGGGGATATATGATTGGAGTTTAGATGAGAGAAAGGAGTGAAGAATAGAACTTGTATCTTTAGTAGAGTTGATAAAAATTCCTAAGTGGTGATGGAACTCTAGAAGGAAAACTTAATAAATGCCGAAAGCTAAGTAGGTCTGCAGGATATATATAATCTTAAGTTAAATGATGAGGAAGTGTGAAGAATATGGGTGGATAATTTACGAGTCGACGATAATAGAATTCCTTGTTAGAAAACCTAATTGGACAATTAAAGTCGAAAAGCCTAATTGATAGGATTTTGTGGGTAGTATCCGCTGAAAATCCTCAGGAGACAACACTCCTCCTACTAGGGACACCTAGAGGTTTAACGGCTTGTTGCACGAGCTCAGTGCAATCGCGTTTCCCTGCGAAAGTGCGGTTAGGTTTTTTGTCGTGAATAAAACTAAGTTTGCTCGAGGACGAGCAAAAGATGAGTTTGGGGGTATTTGTTCACACCATAATATTGTATTATTATATTTCCCATTCTTATTCGTTTTATAAATAAACAGATGCTTTTGACGCATGTCTGCTACATGTTACAGGTTACAGGTTCTTGGATCTAAAACAGTGAAAAAGATAGAAAATGATGCAAAAGAGGGACTTTGACCAACAAATAGAAGGATCTTAATCAAGCCTACACAAAAGAACAGTACAAGGCAACGCAAGGTCCACGATTACAAAGCGAACGGTTAAAGTCCACTACAAGTATTCACTGGAAGATCTGGAGAATATCTAGAAGCCAAATGAAGAAAAGAACCAAAGCCCAAAATTACCAGATGCTACACAAGAATTTGTGAGTTGGAAATTTTACCATAATTTGGTGGAGGGTTTGACTGGTCAACCTAGGGGTATTCTTGTAAATGTAGACGTGCGAATCAATTGTAACCTAGGGTTTCCTATCCTCTATAAATAGGAACTCTAAATCAGTGTAAAGGCTATGCCTCCCTATGCCTCTTTTTATGAATAAAATTTAGAATTCTTTTGGAGAGCATCGATGCCTCTTTTCATACCATCTATTTAGATCTGACAACCCTGTGTAAATGTTTGGAGAGAGCCATTTGTAAAGTAAGTAGTTAATTTAAATTCTTGCCCTAGGTAATTTTTCATTCTCTGCCCCAGTATAAATTTAATTCCTTGCCCTAGTTAGATAGTTAGATCTTTAAGTCAATTGCCCTAGATTAATTTAGTTTTTAGATTTAATTAATCCATTCACACCGTTTGGAATTAACTCGTTTGAGCGATTAGGAAATTCACAACATCCCTGTGGACCGACCCGTACTCACCGGCTAGCTGCAAAGCGACACCGTTCTTGATTGCGGTTATAGATAGTTTTTGAGGTCAATCATGCGGCTGGTGGACGCTTCTGCTCCTGACCTGACTAAGTCTGGGGCCATTCGTGTGCTGATCGCTCCCTATTCTAATACGGGCGGAATGGTATTCATCGATCGAGCCCTATCTGCTCTCTCAGGACCGATTCAACAGCTTTGCGACTTGTCGAAAGAGGGGGTACCTTCTCTGAAGCCCAGGGCAGCCATGCACCTATACGCGATCAGACCAGGCTATCTGGTATTTCGTCAGAATGGTGCGGCTCTTTTTATGCGGTACAACCCACACCGCTTTGCCGGCAACTTGGATATGATCAGGGCGTCCCCTTCGAGGCATTTACAGTGGCGCCTAGCCCATCGCCTGAAGCTGTTCGTGACGCCGTTCATCACTTTATGCGGCTGAACACTGGTTCTCGCTTCATGATTCCTGAAGCTGATCATATTCCTCGATGTGTGGGGTTTTTCACGGGCTGGTACCTCCACCTGGTCAGTCCAATTATCGCTGAGGAGAAGAGGGTGCTTCTCGGATATAGCGCTCCCATTTCGATTCAAGCTACAGGAGTTCCGCCGCAACTGCATGCAACGGTTCACCCTCCCTTGAGGGATACCGGTGTCGTGCTTATTCCGGGGGCGGCGGAATTGGACTTAACTCCCACAGCTGGTATGCCACTGTGTACTCGGGCTCAATCAAGGGCTAATAGGGCGCCGGTAGCAGTATCATCGTCCGCGGCGTCAACAATGACTATGTCGTCCTCTGTAGCACCGCCGAGCGAGGACATTGAAGGTGAAGTGGGTCAACGCCGTGCCAAAGCTCCACGGGGAAGGAAACGATCGTCTTCGGCGGTTAGTTCTGGGTCCAAGAGGCGGAGGAAGACGGTCATCAATCTGCTCGACTCTTTAATAGAGTCCGAGCCTATTCTTCAGGATGAACCACTAGCTATGCAAGAATCAGATGGTGGTCTACTTTTCCCGGGTTTGTCTGCCGAGGAAGTCGCACAATTGGCTGAGGCAATAAGACGCTCACAAGACGAATCTGAGGACGTAAGGATCCCGAAGAAGCCTTACCCTGCCGTCATCTTTTACGAAGACCCTCCGTGGATACGGTGGCGATTCATAGTCCTTTTGGAAGAATGGGGCGAAAGGGCCTTTAAACAGGCTGTTTCGGCCGACGCCGAGGACGCGCTTTCATTGTGGACCGGTGGCCACGAGTCTACCCTCAGACTTCGGCGAGCACATCTCCTCAGGAAGGAGCGTCGGCTTGAACAAGCCATACTAGAAGTTCCCTTGCGTATCGGTATGTTCACGTATCTCTTTATAATATTTTGTATTGCTTGCATACATATATATGTATCCTTATCCTCGTACAAACTTTGCAGGGACTTCGGCGACGGCGAAGGCTCTGAGAAGCGCTTTGACCGTAGATTCTACTGATATCCCCAGTGAAACACCAATCAGTGTGGAGGGGGTCGATGCAACTGTTGCTCTCGCGATAGAGTCTCCCTCGGTGGTTCCCGCTCCCGAAGTGCTTTCTCCCTCGGGGGAGGCATCTTTATCGGTCGCCGCTCCAATGGATCTTCCTGAGGGCGACCCGGAGACTAGCGTAAACGTAGTCGAGGCTACCGTCCTTCCGCTGGAGCCTGCAGTGGCAGCCGCTGCTCCTCGCTCGGAAGTCGCTACATTGGTCCACGTCCCCGATGATGTGCCTGAGGTCACGGAGGAGGCCGCTGAAGCTGCTATCCCTCCAGCTCAAAATAGGAGGAGCATCGAAGGTAGCCTTCTATATTTTACATTAATAATCTCTCCATTATCTGACCCCTTCTTTCTTTTCAGAATTGCGTGGATTGGCGGCATCTATTGCTGATCTGTCTCCCAGGCAGTCCTTTCAGCGCCTGTTGGAGATGGCTGCTCTGTAGGCGATATCTCCTCAACGCATCGTCCTCTCTTCCTGGCAAGGTTGGTGTTGTTTACCCTTTTTTCACAGCATTATCACTATTTCATAAAATGACATTGATGTCTTTTACAGTTCTGGAAGCCGACGACGAGGTTGAGATTCTTGACGGGCCTGGGGAGCCTTCAGATCCCTCTTGCATGACTGTGGGTAAGTAAAGTCTCAACGTCGTTCCATTTGTTCTTTGCTTACAAGTCTTGCCGACTGTTTATAAATCTGAACAGCTCTGCCAGTTTTCACTACGCTGGAGTCTCGCATCGCCATGCCACCCGGCCCCTATGCTCTGCGTGCCTCAGAACGGATGGCAAAGCTAAGCCTCGACTCCCTGTCATCACAGATTGAGGACCTTCGCGCTGGCAGTCTGATCACGGCCGAAGCGTTTGCCGCTGAAGCTAACGGCTCTCTTCCCTTTCTTGCCACCTACCATAGTGAAACATTGGTGCAAGTCTGGGTTGAGTTTTGTCGGCAGGTAGAGGCTTGCTTGCATGTCCTTGAATGTACACGCCTTCCTTCGGAGGTTGTAGCCGCGAAGGAGAGCTTACAGGGGCTGATTAAGCGGTGTGCCGCGAACATGATATCATGTGAGAAAAGGCTCGGCCGCAAGTTTTCGGAGAGGGAGCTGGCTTCTAAAGCGCTGAGGGAGTTTCATGCCAACCTTACGGCCAATGCCACTAAAGCATATGAAATTTGGCGAGTGCTTCAAGAGGCCATCAAGGAGGTTGTAGCCATTGATAAGGCCGCCGTGTTCACTCGTGAAATGGTCGAAGCCCATAAGGTTACTGAAAAAGAGCTTGAAGGCCGGCTTGCTTCATACCAGACCCAACAGGCTCAAGCGGAGGCCCGTCTTTTGACGATACTGAATCATGAAGGTGAGACTCAGCGAAAAAGGGATGAACTGGCAAATCTACTAAATCGCCCGCCGACTTGAAGAATTGTATATATATTTTTTCATTCTTCCTTTGTACATACTCCTGAATGAGAGTATATTTTTTTGTTCTTTCACGAATTGTACTTTGTATTCATTTTGATTCATGAATAAAAGACATATTTTTCTTCACGATGGTGTGTCCCTTTTATTAAATGTATTATGTGGATAGTCTATCTCGATTTCTTCGCAGGACAACGATGGCTTAGGATTCAAGGTTAAGATCTGCCTCCTAAGACTTTTCAAATTTATGAGCCGTGATTGGTTTATTTTTTAGAAGTATGTAGTTAACCGCAATCAATAACGGTGTCGCGTGTAGTTAGACCGAGATGAGTACGGGTCGTTTTCTGGGAAACGTTGAATATTTTATTCTTACTTTAGGCGTGTTGAAAAAGGGGGAGAATAAAGAAATGTGAAGAATGATTGTAGGATCTAGATCTACCTTAAACACGGATGCAAAATATAGATCTAGATTAATTACGGATGTAAGTTATATGTTCCTATTACAAGAATTATTTTTTTATTAGGCACACTCTCTCTTTGTGGTATTCCACCTCTTGCCTGTTTTTGGTCCAAAGACGAAATTTTTAATGATAGTTGGTTGTATTCACCAATTTTATTAAAAGAGGGCCTGTAGGGTTCATTGGGATTTAGTAGTTATGAATGATTAATTAAAGATTACTCTTTTTATCCTTTAATAGATTTAAAACTAGAACGACAGTGATGCATGTAGATTAGGGTTTCTGGAGGGAAAAGGGTTCCCACTCTTAACTCCTATCTCGACATGGAACTCCGTTCATATCTAGCCTTTACCAAAACAATCATTAATCTAATCTTTAATCGCGGTCGAGACTAACAATAAATTGGTAGCGCGCCCGATTAGGATGTTAATGATTCTTTTGGTAAAGTTTATAAACTTTATAGGACGTAAAAAGAGTTTAAGGATCTTTATCATCCATTAACCTACCCTAATCTCATAAACCCTAACAAGCGAAGAATTACTCGCGTATGTTGGGAGAAGAAGAGATAGAGAGAGAAAACATAATGAAAAACTATAAAGAAATAAAATAAGAAAACAACTAACTTTATTAATCAACAAGATCAATTACACTTTGTTCCCTTAGAAAATGATTACAAAATACTAGTTTGCTTCTCGATCTCTTCTAAGGAGGTAGATGAACCGTTGATGATCAGCCTGGATGCATGAGCCTGTCGTGGACTTCGTGATCTCTTCAGCTTGATGATTTTTCCAAGAGGCTCTCGGTCCTTATTTATAGTCCCAGAGCCAGAACCCTAGCTTCCTAAATTGGAAACCAATGGTTAAGATTCTAACAACAAAATCCCAGCTCACAATTCTTCTGGAACGCGGCGGATCCGCGGCCAATAGGTGGGTTTGGCCGCGGATCCGCGGCCTTATGGTGCGATCTTTTATTGATTTTTCTGGGGCTTCATCTATATGACACGTGGCGATCTTTTGAATCTCAGGAAACTGAAAATCTTCTTGTAGTTACTGCCAGACTTGATTTCTTAGTTTGCTTTCTTAATTAGGCAGGTTTGCACTAACAACTTTGATTCCCTTGATTTTAGCCCTGAAAATTCTGCACAACAACTCAACAAATAATATTAGTAGAGTTTGTTTTATTGAGATATTAATTTCACCATTAAGATTTGGTCAATGGTATTTATGCATACATTTTCCTACCAAATGTTAATTATAATAAATAAACACATGAAAATAGTATTTTTTGCAGATAAACCCTCATATGTATCATATATTATAAGAAACACCTTTTCTAATATAGAAATAGTAGGAAAAATGTCATAATAAATGTGCAGTTTTATCAACTGAACAAATACCCCCAAACTTATCTTTGATCGTCCCGAGCAAACTAGTTTATTCAAGAGAAGGAGAAAAAGAAGGAGAAAACTAAGCACACTTTCGTAGGCAACACGATTGTACTGAGCACGTGCAATAAGCCGTTAAACCTCTAGGTGTCCCTAGTAGGAGGAGTGTTGTCTCCTGAGGGTTTTCAGCAGATTACACCCACAAAATCCTATAATAAAAGAGAGATGGTGAAAGTTACATATAAAGATAAGAACCATAAAAGAAATACTTTGAAAATTTTAGAGTTTCTAACTACACTAGCTTTTCAGTTGTCATGAGCCCTATCTTAATAGTCATGAAAAAATGTTAGAAATCATTTCATCCCTCAATAAAACATCGTATTTTATTCTTCATTCCTACTTTTCATCCAAATATCGATCATATACCCCTACGTGTGTGTATAGAACATCCCTACACTCGGAGAATTCAATTCAAGCTATCATACTCTTGTCCATCTACCTTAGTACTTTTTAATTTGATGAATATTTGGTTGGATTTGCTCGCACATTTTTCATGCGACCGTTAATACTTCTTGAGGTACTAACCGACCGATTACTCATGTGCTTGCTGATTAGTATTTTCCTCGTCTTGCACCACCTAAGGCTTAGCAGTGACTCCCAGACCAGTTGGTCTAGGGCACTAGGTGATGAAGCACCCTCGCTATATTTTTTTATTGCTGCCTTGGTGATAACAAAACCGGTGTTCATTTTTCTCCACCATTTTATCTTTTATTCATTTTCTGTTTACTTCCTTCATACTTTGGCTTTTAGACAAGAGCATTTCAAGGTATCCTCTACTATCCCGAGTTTCAAGACGTGTGTAAGTGCGTATAGTAGGGTATCAACATTCAAATGTTTGGCTTCCAAAATAGGAACTATTTTTCAGACTTATTTTTATCCTCAGATTAGTGACTTCTTTCATCTTACTAACCCTTGGGACAACAGCTCATAACTACTTATTACTAGTTCGTTTAAGAAAACTTCTAATTTTCTTGGTTTTCTTAAATTTTTCCAATCTTTTGGATGTAATTTTTCACTATCTAATCTTTTATTATCAAATTTTTTGTGTGTGCTTATATATAGTATAATGCAAAATAATACGTAAATAAGCACAAACCTCCCCCAAACCTGTTTGCAGCAGTGTCCTCACTGTTGTTATCCGTTAAGCTCAAAAACCTGTAGACTTGGGAGGAGAAAGGAGACAAGAAATAATGAAAGTGAAATCCTCCCATAAACTTATTTTTGGCTCACAATCTTGTAAAAAATTTCTTTCAAGAGCCAAAATATCCCCCCCCCCAAACTTGAGTTAAACAATATTAAGCTTTTAAAATTATTGGGGGGGGGGGGTTTAAAGTTATTGCTCAAAGTAAAGCCTTACAAAGATCAAAAGTCAACACCAACCATTCAAAAATTTTATCGATGAAGCCCCAAGGTTGGTGGAAGAACATGTCACCTATTGACGTGAAGAAGTGGGGAGGTGATAAGAGGTGTAATGGAAAATGATTGCGTCTCAATTTGGAGAGACGACACAGTGATAGTGATGATGGATTACTCGCATTATCGTGATTGTCCAGAAGAAGGGGTGGAGGTTCGATTTCTTTATCTTGGAGTTGATTCATCTCAACACCCGTGTCTTTTAAAAATGCGAGTTCATCAGCGAAAATTTCCTCAAAGTTTTCATCGATACCCCGAAGAATAATGTCATCAGAAAAAATGGGGTGATCGTCAGACTCTATAAAAAGTTCCTCATCAGCGTTAGATGTTGACCTGGACAACTCGGTGGAAGAGTCCGTGTATGTATAATACATGGTTGGGTCAAGCAACAATATATGAAAAGAGTCAGTATCATGAGGTTGATCAAATTCGCTGCTGTCGACATCCATTAATTCGACAGAACACACATGAGCATAGGGTTCGGAGGGTTCACTTCCCAACTTGTAAATGTTAAACTTAATTGACTTCTTTCCAAAGGATAGGGTCATAGAGCCGTTTCTACAATTGATTACTGCGTTGGAAGTCGCAAGAAAAGGTCGACCTAAAATCACCGGAATTTGGTTTCGTGGGTTCGCTACAGGTTGTGTATCTATAATGATAAAGTCCACAGGGAATATAAATTCCCTGACTTTGATTAACACATCCTCTAGCTCACCTCTAGGTTGGGTGATAGATCGATCGGCCATCTGAAGAGTGCAATGCGCAGGTTTTAACTCTCCGATCCCTAATTGCTCATAAACAGAATACGGAAGCAAGTTAACACTAGTACCTAAATCGAGTAGAGCACGATTGATATTTTTACCCCCAATAGAAATAGAAATTGTAGGACTTCCGGGGTCCTTTCGTTTCTTAGGTAGTTGTTGTGCAAAAGCAGTGCTCACATTACTCGTAACTAAACTTTTTTAGGTACTTGAACTTTTCTCTTCCTAGTGCACAAGTCCTTTAGGATTTTCGCATAAGACGGAACTTGTTGAATAGCATCTAGGAGAAGAATGTTTATGTTAACTTGCTTAAAAATTTCCACAATCTTCTCCATTTGTGGACTTGGTCTGTTGCCCCTTAACCTGTTTGGATAAGGTGCTTTATCAATAAGGTTTGGGTCTAAAATTGGAGAGGATTGTGGGGATGGAATGGATCCCAGAATTGGAGTGGGGATCGTTTTAGATAGATTTGTGGAAGTGGGTTGAGGGTTCGAGCCTTTGGGAAAACGGAGAATAGGCTTAGAAGAAGGTGGGAGACCAGACGAATTAGGGAAAGAAGTAGAAGCTGGGGTATCATTGGTGTCACTAACATCATCAAATTGCTCACCCACTCGGTTATTCAGCACTTCTCCCGATCTCAACGTAGTAACGGCACTCACGTTATAACTTTGTGAGTGGCCAGGATTCGGTAGGGGTTGAGATGGGAGTTTCCCTTTCTCTCTCGTACTCATTGCGGCGTTCAACTGTGTAATTTGGTTTTCTATTGATTTAATACTCTCATCGTGGAAGGCGGAGTCTTTCTTTATGGAATCAATAGAAGACTTCATATCGGCCGACATTTGAATGGATTGTTTCATAAACAAATCCAAAGTTTGTGCGAGTGAAGATGTATCAGTACCGGCCAATTGTGGTACAGAAGTGTTGGCCGGATTTTGAAAATTTTGTGACTGAAAGGGGTGCTGACTTTGTGGTTGTGGTTGCTGTGGAGGAGGTCTTTGATAATTGCTTTGGAACTGGTTTTGATTTTGGTGTTGGTTTTAGTTCCAAGCAAAGTTAGGATGATTCCTCCATCCTTGATTGTATGTGGAAGAATAAGGATCGTTTCTAGATCGTTGCTGAAAAGCAGCATTAGTTTGCTCGCGACCTTGAAACGGTGCATTCATAGGACATTCTTCCGTCAAGTGTGAAGGATCTGAACACCAACCACACACGATTTTAGGAAGCGTAACCTGGTTTAGGGAGGCTAATGAAAATTTGTTCTCAATAGCGTCGAGTTTCTTCTGCATCGTTGCCATTTCGGCTTTTACTGCGATGGAAACATTGAGCTGATGAATACCTCCACTAGATGAAGGTGGTCTTACGCTTTCCCACTGCAAAGTGTTTTCAGCGAGATCTTTCAGATATTTCCAAGCTTCGCCATCGTCTTTGGACATGAAATTGCATTGACACATTGTTTCAAGGATCTGCTTTGTCGCTGGATTAATACCCTCATATATTATTCGGCACAAATCCCATCTTTGTATTCCATGATGAGGACATTGGACAAGCAGATGTAGGGTTCCTAGGCACACTATAGAGGTCTCACAAGGCATCAACCATGCCATTTTTTAAAATTATGGTGCCGAGAAACCCTAGTTAACGGATTGTTGCTAGAATTCTAGGCGAAACTACAAACTAGTTAACACTTTAACTAGAAGTTGAGATGCTACAACCTTTGTAGATCCGGATTTCCGCCTCCTTAGCTCCACGTGGTCATGCCCTCACTGTCCATCATGAATCCTCGACTCGATCATCGGCTTCATCGGGAAAACAAGCGGAATAGGTCGTCGGCTTTGTGTCAAAGACGATCTACCTCGAGGCTTCGCAAGTTCAAACTCCGACTTCACAAACTTGTGAAACTTGTGAAGTAAACACCCAAAACAACTTGGCAAGAGGTAGAGGGTGAAGAAATAGGAGGTGGGTTCTCTTTAGAATTGGATTTATCTCACTTTATCTCAAGTTGCCATTGATGCACCTTGAGCTTTTCTTGAAGAAGAAGATGGAGCTCAAGAAAAAATATGATCAGTGTTATGATAAAAATAAATTTAAATGAATACTTATCATATCTAAACCAAGGTTAAGTGTAGAGAATAAACCATGGTCATTTGGAGAGTTAGGGTTAAGCATGAGGACAAGAATGGTTGCATAAAGTCAAGGCTTCATGAAGCTTCAACATAAAACAAACTTAGCCACCATTCTTATCATAACTCATTTCTAAATAAATAATCAAATAAATAAATGATAAAGCAAAACCCTAATGACCCAATTAACCATGGTTTAATTCTATGCATTTAACCAAATGATCAAGTATCATCAAACATGATACAAAGATGTGCACTAAAGTATATCACATATACAACATGTACATCAAGTGAGAGTAATCCGTTTAAAGTGAACCAATACTAGTTAATGTAAAGCAATATATCAAATATATAATTATACATTAAATCATTAAATCAACACTTGATTCAATGATCCGGTTATATCGCATACAACCGACTAGTATCAAATGTATCGATTTATCGAATCAATGATTCGATAACTAGGTCATATCGAATATAACCAATCGAAACATATATCGCGAGAATGAAATGCGGTATCACATACACGCATTATTCTCGGTCCTGCACATATCTCATATGCGCTCCTATTTCGTTTCGCTTGAGCCAGGAAACCTCTGTGTAGGACTCTAAAGACTCGTCAATACGCCGGTAGCAGATGATGATCATATCAAGCACCCACAAGCCGCAAGCGGTCTGCTAAACGTAATGGCCACCCGGGTATTGAGCGATCAGAAGATCGACGAGCTAGCCCGCTCACACTCCTGCGAATCCGACCAGTAACACTTACCGTACAGTCCGGTCTCTTCGTCTGATACGTCGCATATCAAGTCTAGGGGTGGTAAACGTCAGACCCCAATAACCCGATAAGTCGTGCCGATGTGAGGCTCGTAGCGGGTCGAGAAACTACTGGTAACACTTACCAGCAAATCTCTGATCAGCCCTGGCCAGGGACTTCCCTGTTACGGCCAATCGAGCACAGCGCAACATCAACCCCCAATACCGGGAGAGACGAAACCCCTCCTATCGCTCATTGCCTCCATGTGACTCGGGACTGCGCCCAAAGACCACCGTTTTGCACGCCCTCATGGACGTGGTAAGGTGGAGATCAAAGCACAGTGGGAATCACACAAGACTCTATGACGATCTCGGGTCTACAGACTAACCTGTACAAGTGTCACCTGAGAACTGCCATCTGACGTGAGGTATAATACCATCTGGGAGTTCTCGGCGAGTCCGTCCAGTGTACCCAGTCTCCACTGAGCATCCGTATACCATCTCTGATGTCAAACACCAATGGATATGGGATCATCCATCGCCCATCACATGGGTCGAAAAGCGTATACGCTAGTCTACTCTGGTATATCGATGCCCCGTCTCGATACACCCACGACTAGGGACCTTGAAGGAGGTACTTATGGACTACCATGTCCCCACTAGTATGATCTGCATCATAGTCCAGGTAGTCAAGTACACATCCTAAGGGCTTTACCAACATGTAACTATAAAACAGTATAAAGAGACTAGTGTACATGTTAAGATAAAGAGTAACCAGATAGCATACTATCATATCGAGCAAGAAAGTCATCTCTATATATGTCCAAGCATCCAATATAATATACATCATCTGTACAATACTGGCCTCTAGGGCATACATACAACTAACAATCTCCCACTTGCACTAGGGCCAGCTGCTGTAGTATCGCATACCGAGCATCCCGAAGAGTCTCTCAAACTGTATCTGGGGAATGGCCTTCGTGAGTGGATCCGCCGTGTTGTTCTTCGTGTCAACTCTCCTGACCTCGATCTTCCGGCGATCAACTATCTCCCGGATCAGGTGATACCGCCTCAGAATATGCCTGGATCGCTGATGGGACCTGGGTTCCTTGGCCAAAGCCACTGCTCCATTGTTATCGCAATACAAAGGTATTGGATGCTCAATGGATGGAACCACACCAAGTTCAGTAATGAACTTCTTGATCCAGACAGCTTCTTTAGCAGCATCGTTGGCAGCGATGTATTCAGCCTCCATCATCGAGTCTGCCACGGTTTCCTGCTTGGAACTCTTCCAGCTAACCGCCCCTCCGTAAAGGGTAAAGACAAAGCCCGACTGCGACTTAGAGTCGTCCTTATCACTCTGGAAGCTCGAATCGGTAAAGGACTCCACTTGGAGTTCTCCGTTACCATACACCAAGAACATATCTCTAGTCCTTCGCAAGTACTTGAGAATGCTCTTCACAGCTGTCCAGTGACTCTCTCCAGGATCAGCTTGATAACTGCTCACTACACTTAGTGAGTATGCTACATCGGGTCTGGTACATAGCATCGCATACATGATAGAGCCTACTGCCGAAGCATAGGGTATCCCTTGCATGCGAGCTCTCTCCAAATCAGTCTTAGGAGACATCTCTTTGGAGAGAGTGACTCCAGAGATCGTGGGCAAGTTCCCACGCTTGGACTCTTCCATACTAAACCTCTTTAGTATGGTGTCAATGTACCTGGATTGGGACAATCCCAAAATCCGTTTGGATCTATCTCTATAGATCCTAATTCCCAATATGCAGGAGGCATCACCAAGATCTTTCATTGAGAATCTTTGTGATAAGAAGAGCTTGACCGCTTGCAGCATAGGAATATCATTTCGTATCAAGAGTATGTCGTCCACGTACAATACGAGGAAGACAACCTTACTCTCTGCCACCTTCTTGTAGATACAAGGTTCATCTGGATTTTTGACGAAATCAAACTCTTTGATAACGACGTCAAAGCAGATGTTCCAACTCCGCGATGCTTACTTTAATCCATAAATGGATTTAAGCAGCTTGCACACCTTCCCGCTGCTCCCACTGTCTACGAAGCCCTCTGGCTGAGTCATGTACACGCACTCTTCTAAATCACCATTTAGAAAGGCGGTCTTAACATCCATTTGCCAGATTTCGTAGTCATGAAAGGCAGCAATGGCAAGCATGATTCGGATGGATTTAAGCATAGCCACTGGAGAAAAGGTTTCGTCATAGTCCACACCTGGTCTTTGACGAAAACCCTTTGCTACAAGTCTAGCTTTGAAAGTCTCCACTTTCCCATCTACACCAAGTTTCTTTTTGAAGATCCACTTGCTCCCAATGGGTTTTACCCCTTCAGGAGCAACTTCCAAAGTCCATACTTTGTTGGTGTACATGGATTCCATCTCGGACCGCATAGCATCCAGCCATTTCACTGAGTCCCCACTAGTGATGGCCTGCTCGAAGCTAGTTGGGTCATCATCCTCCATGATGCAATCCTCACTGCCACCATCAATGAGAAAACCGTAGTATCTCTCAGGTTGGCGAGAAACCCTACTAGATCGGCGGAGAGGCTGGGGTTCATCGGGAACTACGGAATCCTCTGGTTCCACCAGATCTTCTGTTGTAGCTTCTGCAGCTGGAACCTCTTCCAGTTCTACCTCATGACCACTAATCTCTTTTTCAAGAAATTCCTTTTCTAAAAAGGTGGCATGCCGAGAAACAAACACTCTTTGTTCCTCAGGGTGGTAGAAGATATACCCTAGCGAATGTTTGGGATATCCAATAAACTTACACAGAATAGACCTTGCCGCGAGTTTGTCCGGATTTTGCGTTTTTACATAGGCCGGACAACCCCATATCTTAACATAATTAAGACATGGTCTCTTTCCTTTCCATATCTCATATGGAGTGGTCGGCACGGTTTTGGTGGGAACCATATTCAATAGGTCTGCAGCTGTTTCCAGTGCATATCCCCAGAAGGAAATAGGTAACTCAGCTGTGCTCATCATAGAGCGCACCATATCTAATAGGGTGCGGTTCCTCCGCTCCGATACACCGTTGTGCTGTGGTGTATATGGAGGAGTCAGCTGAGAGAGAATCCCATTCTCTTTTAGGAAGTCCCGGAATTCATTGCTTAAGTATTCTCCTCCTCGATCAGATCGAAGGATTTTAATACTTTTTCCGGTTTGGTTCTCAACTTCTTGTTTATATTCCCTAAATTTCTCAAAAGCTTCTGATTTGTGTTTCATCAGGAACACATACCCGAACCTAGAGAGATCGTCAGTGAATGTAATGAAGTATGAAGAACCATCCCTGGCATGTGTAGACATGGGACCGCATACATCACTATGTATCAGTCCCAAGAGTTCGGTAACTCTTTCTCCGTGTCCCGTAAACGGAGTCTTGGTCATCTTGCCTTTGAGACATGACTGGCAAGTGTCATAAGATGAAAATTCGAAAGGTTTCAAATATCCATCTTTATGCAACTTAGCCAGTCGTGTCGCATTGATGTGACCTAGTCTACAATGCCACAAGAAAGAATCGTTCAGTTCTGAACTCTTCCTCTTGTGTGTGTTTGTTATACTCAGAACTGTTGATTGGTTTAGAACATAAATGCCATTGCACAACGTACCTGATCCAACCAACTTTTGGTTATGGAAAATGTTCATAACATTGTCCTGTAATACAAAATTATATCCCTCTTTACTTAATAAAGAAACCGATATAATGTTGCATATTAGGTTCGGCATGTAATAGCATTCGTTCAGAACCAATGTATTACCAGTTGGTACTACAAGGTGATATTCCCCGACAGTCTTAGCTGCAACAATTGCACCATTTCCAACTCTAATGTCTTTATCACCTTCTCCAAGTTCTCTACCTTTCTTAAGCCCATGTAACTGATTACATATATGGGATCCTGACCCGGTATCCAATACCCAGGACGTAGAGCAAATGGAGAAACAGTTCTCAGTAACGAACATACCCGAAGAAAATGCATCAGCATCTACTTTCTTCATTCGGGTGGCATGGGAATCCTGGTATTCCCCTATATCCTGTTCATTTCTATAACTCTTATAAGAATGAACGGAACCAACGTTCCCCAGCACAGTATAACATGCGGGTTCGGTCAATACATCCATATTATTATCTTTATTAAGGCATGAAATGGTCGCTACCTGGAGAGAGAGAGAAGAAAACACTTTAGCGTATGCTCGTGCAAGATCAGATTGGTTATTATCTTATCTAATCAGGATGGCTCCCACTGCTTTTTATCAAATCTTCCTCCAAACCCTAAAAGGAAAGACTAGCCGGGATTAATTACACACTACAAGTTCGCCAATCTTTCAGCCAGGCCAGTGTCGGTACTTTGAGGGAGGTCCCCCGTGCTTTCGCACGAACCTAATTACTGTAAACCTCGTTTTCCCAGAGGCGTAACCTCGTTTACACCTTTCTAGTCACCTACTTGATCGGCTAATTGTAATGTGTAAAACTCTCCCAGGAGTAACTCTTACTCGCAGTGGGTATCGGGATCCAACTATCTCATAGAAGGTATGTAATCTCATTGCAAATTTCAACACTTGAAATTCCCGATAATCTTTTGCCCCTAGCGTCCTATGACCTTGACGCAGGCCAACAAACCATAGTGCGCTAGTCAAGTTCAACCCGTCATTTCCTGATTGAATTAAACCCACCCGTACGACCCTTGACGCAGGCCAACAAAGTCGCACGACTATCCTAATCCAATCTGCATCATATGCATAAGCAGATAAATACTAGTTAGCTACCGCACACTACGCCTTGACGCAGGCCAACAAACGTAGCACGAATACTAACTACTACTCATCTGAAATGACGGAGGGCTACGCCAGGTTTTTCTGAAAACCTATTGCGTAATGAACTTGATATCGTTGTAGAATCAAATGAAGTTTTGAAATGGAGTGATTTTGAGGCTTTTCTAGTTTTGCTAAAGGAGTCACTCCCGGCGAAGGGATCTCGGTCCTTTCCTCGTCGAATGAGGTGCGGGATATATCATATATATCGCTGTGCAAAGCAAAAACCCAAAAGCAGTCAAAAGAAAACCGAGTCTGTAGCATCTGCCAGTTATTGCTAAAGGAGTCACTCCCGGTGAAGGGATCTCGGTCCTTTCCTCATCGAATAAGGTGCAGGGTATATCATATATACCGCTGTGCAAAGCAAGAACTGTAGCTACCTGTTTTATTTTAAAATTTGATTCTACAACATCTTAGGTTTCTTATCTTTCATTAATCACATTAATGAAGTCTTATCATTTAAATACCTAAACATCACAGATAGATATAACGTACACTTATGCCATCCGCATTCGCCTCGATGTCCCCTCGTGCACCGTTAGGTTAGGTAACTAACGACAGAGCAGGGCAGGGCTAGCGCGGGTGTAAAACATAAGTAACGTCTATATAATATATCATATATACTATATCCATCACAGAACATCACATGATCACATCACAGATATCGCAGCAGAAGAAACATATGAAATATTGGATATACTAGGACGCCCGTGTTTTCAATACGAGCCAGTATAAAACACGGATTCCACGGTCGTGATGAATAGCCAATCCCACACCCCTAGACCCCTACGAGAGCGGCAAGCAACCCTGCCAATTCTAGGGTTAGGAGACCCGGACTCGACTCCTCGAGTTGGTCTCCCACTGGACCCCAGAACCCGGTTACTTGTGCTCCCCTCCTTGGGTCTATCCTAATGCGGAAAAGTAAATAATATACAAAAGGTGACATCTTCCGCTACGTGGAAGTGCCCCAAATAAAAGAATATTACATACAAGTTTTTACATGAATGAAAATGAAAAACACTCATCTCACATAAAAACCCTCGGCTATTCGAATACGACGATCCAATATAACATATCCAGCAACACATAACATCACATGTCATCAACGTAAGTAAGTATGCATACCCCAATTGTCGTTGATGTATAGCAACGAAACCGGCGATATGAACATACTACACTTACGGTCACAGAAAAGAAAGTGTAAAATTACAACAGTTGGAATCCGCAACTACTTTAGACATCGCATGCCTAACAGATATAAATCCCGCATTTTAGTCCCATCATCGAAAACTCTTTTCGATATCTTGTGAAACTAAACCGCTAGATTTATAACATTCTACCAGTTATCTCATAACTATTTATGAATTCCAATTATTGTATCCATTTCCGGATAAATAGAATATATCAAACTTTCCGATCGAACATTCGAACACCCAAGTTTTCCCGACACCGATCAACACATGAAATAGTTCAAAGACATTCACTTCATGCCTCAGTACCAACGGTCCAGCCGTAGAAGGGTCAAGCCAACGCCTCACATGTGGCACGCCGTACTGCCCCAAACCCGAAGGTTCAAAGGGCAGTTCAAGACGGTCACATAATCGAGTTAAGGTTTGTTGTCTTCTAGAGGGACCATCGCGTTACTTGCACTACTTCGAACGTCTTTTAACCACAGAAAAATCCAACACTTGGAATTTTTCCGGCAGGGGAAAAGTTGGGTATTTGTATCCGGTCAAACTTTTTAACATATTCTACAGTTATCTGGAAAAACACTTAGACAAAGTTTGATATTCCGATCGAATCGTCGATTCCCAATATAACCCCAGAGCACTCAACCCTTAAATCAATTTAAAAATACCCAGAAAACTCACCAGAATTTATCAGGTATTACTGTGCAGTGAAACATGGCTGACGTCACTATATGGCCGCGGAACAGCGGCAGAAGCCATGCTTCTGCCGCGCTTCCGCGGCTCATGGAACTGTTCATGGGAAACGTTTTACACAGTAATTCTTAGAATTCTTTGGTGAATTTTTTAAGCATTTTTAATATAAAAAATTCCCAGATTTCAGAAAATGTCCAGAGAGCTCTTGGGTATCGGGGTTTCGGGTTCGTTCGGACTTCAAACTCCGTCTAGACTTCGCCTAAGGCTCTAGCTAGGCTCTGATACCACTGTAGGGTTTCTAGGCACACTATAGAGGTCTCACAAGGCATCAACCATGCCATTTTTTAAAATTATGGTGCTGAGAAACCCTAGTTAACGGATCGTTGCTAGAATTCTCGGCGAAACTACAAACTAGTTAACACTTTAACTAGAAGTTGAGATGCTACAACCTTTGTAGATCCGGATTTCCGCCTCCTTAGCTCCACGTGGTCATGCCCTCGCTGTCCATCATGAATCCTCGACTCGATCATCGGCTTCATCGGGAAAACAAGCGGAATAGGTCGTCGGCTTTGTGTCAAAGACGATCTACCTCGAGGCTTCGCAAGTTCAAACTCCGACTTCACAAACTTGTGAAACTTGTGAAGTAAACACCCAAAACAACTTGGCAAGAGGTAGAGGGTGAAGAAATAGGAGGTGGGTTCTCTTTAGAATTGGATTTATCTCACTTTATCTCAAGTTGCCATTGATGCACCTTGAGCTTTTCTTGAAGAAGAAGATGGAGCTCAAGAAAAAATATGATCAGTGTTATGATAAAAATAAATTTAAATCAATACTTATCATATCTAAACCAAGGTTAAGTGTAGAGAATAAACCATGGTCATTTGGAGAGTTAGGGTTAAGCATGAGGACAAGAATGGTTGCATAAAGTCAAGGCTTCATGAAGCTTCAACATAAAACAAACTTAGCCACCATTCTTATCATAACTCATTTCTAAATAAATAATCAAATAAATAAATGATAAAGAAAAACCCTAATGACCCAATTAACCATGGTTTAATTCTATGCATTTAACCAAATGATCAAGTATCATCAAACATGATACAAAGATGTGCACTAAAGTATATCACATATACAACATGTACATCAAGTGAGAGTAATCCGTTTAAAGTGAACCAATACTAGTTAATGTAAAGGAATATATCAAATATATAATTATACATTAAATCATTAAATCAACACTTGATTCAATGATCCGGATATATCGCATACAACCGACTAGTATCAAATGTATCGATTTATCGAATCAATGATTCGATAACTAGGTCATATCGAATATAACCAATCGAAACATATATCGCGAGAATGAAATGCGGTATCACATACACGCATTATTCTCGGTCCTGCACATATCTCATATGCGCTCCTATTTCGTTTCGCTTGAGCCAGGAAACCTCTGTGTAGGACTCTAAAGACTCGTCAATACGCCGGTAGCAGATGATGATCATATCAAGCACCCACAAGCCGCAAGCGGTCTGCTAAACGTAACGGCCACCCGGGTATTGAGCGATCAGAAGATCGACGAGCTAGCCCGCTCACACTCCTGCGAATCCGACCAGTAACACTTATCGTACAGTCCGGTCTCTTCGTCTGATACGTCGCATATCAAGTCTAGGGGTGGTAAACGTCAGACCCCAATAACCCGATAAGTCGTGTCGATGTGAGGCTCGTAGCGGGTCGAGAAACTACTGGTAACACTTACCAGCAAATCTCTGATCAGCCCTGGCCAGGGACTTCCCTGTTACGGCCAATCGAGCACAGCGCAACATCAACCCCCAATACCGGGAGAGACGAAACCCCTCCTATCGCTCATTGCCTCCATGTGACTCGGGACTGCGCCCAAAGACCACCGTTTTGCACGCCCTCATGGACGTGGTAAGGTGGAGATCAAAGCACAGTGGGAATCACACAAGACTCTATGACGATCTCGGGTCTACAGACTAACCTGTACAAGTGTCACCTGAGAACTGCCATCTGACGTGAGGTATAATACCATCTGGGAGTTCTCGGCGAGTCCGTCCAGTGTACCCAGTCTCCACTGAGCACCCGTATACCATCTCTGATGTCAAACACCAATGGATATGGGATCATCCATCGCCCATCACATGGGTCGAGAAGCGTATACGCTAGTCTACTCTGGTATATCGATGCCCCGTCTCGATACACCCACGACTAGGGACCTTGAAGGAGGTACTTATGGACTACCATGTCCCCACTAGTATGATCTGCATCATAGTCCAGGTAGTCAAGTACACATCCTAAGGGCTTTACCAACATGTAACTATAAAACAGTATAAAGAGACTAGTGTACATGTTAAGATAAAGAGTAACCAGATAGCATACTATCATATCGAGCAAGAAAGTCATCTCTATATATGTCCAAGCATCCAATATAATATACATCATCTGTACAATACTGGCCTCTAGGGCATACATACAACTAACAGCAGATCCTTGAAACGTTCAAAGCACTTTCAAAATGGTTCATTGGGAAACTGGGTGAACTGGTTGATCTCGCTCCTAATATGGGCAGTCTTATGGTTTGGGTAAAACTTCTTAAGAAATGCTATTACGAATTCATCCCAATTAGTGATAGAGTGTGCGGCAGTATTATAAAGCCATTTTTCTGCCAAGTCGCACAGAGTGAATGGGAGAAGACGCAAGCGCATAGCATCCACAGTTAGTTGTGAAGTACCCATCATTGCGCATACGTTTTCAAATTTAGTGATGAAAATGTATGCGTCTTCAGATTCAAGCCCATGAAATTTGGGAAACAGATTGATGTAGTGGGGTTTAATTTCAAAATTATCCCCGTTGGCCGGTGGAATGGATAGACAAGTAGGAAGGGGACCACGGATAGGATAGCATCTCTCTTGGAGAGAAATACGCGGTTGATTCTGCTCACTTACAGGCGGTGGCAGCGTGGTGTTATAATTTGATGGAGTACCGTCCATCTCGGTTGATGTGGTGTGTGGTGGGGGAAAAGAAGATGAAGAAACACCGACTTCGGAGTCGATAGCAGGAACGCGGACAAGACGGGCACTAGAATCCCGTGTTCAGCTAAGAATGCACTAAGCGGGTTTAGCGCAAGTGGCAGCATGTGTGTGATTTAAAATTGGTCTGTTTTGAAAAAAAATGGGACTTAAGACAAATCACACAAAAATGCACAAACAACCCTAGAACTAAGGTTACCTAGGTCCAGTCTCTAGACCGCTCCCAGACTTCCAAAGGACAAGCCGCAGGATCAATCCTCTACCACCTCTTTACTACTCTTGTGGCCAGGTAAGTGTCAGGTAAGTGCCAGGTTCTCCACTACGTAAGTGGGCTTAATTAAGTAACCACTTGGCTTAGACACACTTGCCTAGACACCACAAAAGTAATGCGGATAAGCGATAGATTACCCACGACCTTCCTCTGTCCTTATTGAGCGCGACAGTCCTTAGAGTCTGGTCTAGATATTTTTTAAATTAATGTAGGGTAGATGCAGATGCTCGGTTTGTGATTTGTGGGGCTTAGGAAGGGTGATGAAACCCCCACCTAATCTGGATTTGGTCTTTGCCCCTTAAAGTCCGTATTAAAATATGCAAAACAAACCAATCAAAAAACTTTGCAAAAAGATTTTTGAGCGGCGATATTTTGCAAAGAATCTTGCAGAAAAGAGATTTTATTGGATTTCAGAGGAGAGAGAAAGAGGTTAGAATCTTACCAGAAAAGTTTAGAACCCTAGATCCTCAATCCCGCCGCGCTTCCGCCGCCAATACGCTCCTTCTGCCGCGGATCCGCCACAAGAAGGAAGGATCAATTGATGAAATTTGCTACGTGACCTCCTATACTCCTCTGGATCTCGATGAATGTCTCTGAATCTCCGTTTCCTCAATTCTGTGACTCCAGATCCCCTCGCAAAATTCACCCGACAATCGTTAAATATATAATTTGCAGTTTTGTTTTATTTATGATATAGATCGAATAAGAATTCAACACAAATAGTAAGAATAAAAAATTACGCACGTATCCCCGGCAACGACGCCATTTGATTGGTTTATTTTTTAAGTATGTAGTTAATCGCAATTAATAACGGTGTCGTGTGTAGCTAGACCGAGATGAGTACGGGTCGTCCTCTGGGAAACGTTGAATATTTTATTCTTACTTTAGGCGTGTTGAAAATGGGGGAGAATAAAGAAATGTGAAGAATGATTGTAGGATTTAGATCTACCTTAAACACAGATGCAAAATATAGATCTAGATTAACTACGGATGTAAGTTTAATATTAAAAGAGGGCTTGTAGGGTTTATTGGGATTTAGTAGTTATGGATGATTAATTAAAGATTACTCTTTTTATCCTTTAATAGCTTTAAAACTGGGACGATAGTGATGCATGTAGATTAGGGTTTCTGGAGGGAAAAGGGTTCCCACTCTTAACCCTTATCTCGACATGGAACTCCGTTCATATCTAGCCTTTACCAAAACAATCATTAATCTAATCTTTAATCGCGGTCGAGACTAACAATAAATTGGTAGCGCGCCCGATTAGGACGTTAATGATTATTTTGGTAAAGTTTATAAACTTTATAGGACGTAAAAAGAGTTTAAGGATCTTTATCATCCATTAACCTACCCTAATCTCATGAACCCTAACAAGTGAAGAATTACTCACGCATGTTGGGAGAAGAAGAGATAGAGAGAGAAAACATAATAAAAAACTATAAAGAAATAAAATAAGAAAACAACTAACTTTATTAATCAACAAGATCAATTACACTTTGTTCCCTTAGAAAATGATTACAAAATACTAGTTTGCTTCTCGATCTCTTCTAAGGAGGTAGATGAACCATTGATGATCAGCCTGGATGCGTGAGCCTGTCGTGGACTTCGTGATCTCTTCAGCTTGATGATTTTTCCAAGAGGCTCTCGGTCCTTATTTATAGTCCCAGAGCCAAAACCCTAGCTTCCTAAATTGGAAACCAATGGTTAAGATTCTAACAACAAAATCCCAGCTCACAATTCTTCTGGAACGCGGCGGATCCGCTGCCAATAGGTGGGTTTGGCTGCGGATCCACGGCCTTATGGTGCGATCTTCTGTTGATTTTTCCGAAGCTTCATCTATATGACACGTGGCGATCTTTTGAATCTCAGGAAACTAAAAATCTTCTTGTAGTTACTGCCAGACTTGATTTCTTAGTTTGCTTTCTTAATTAGGCAGGTTTGCACTAACAACTTTGATTCCCTTGATTTTAGCCCTGAAAATTCTGCACAACAACTCAACAAATAATATTTGTAGAGTTTGTTTTATTGAGATATTAATTTCACCATTAAGATCTGGTCAATGGTATTTATGCATACATTTTCCTACCAAATGTTAATTATAATATATAAACACATGAAAATAGTATTTTTACAGATAAACCCTCATATGTATCATATATTATAAGAAACACCTTTTCTAATATAGAAATAGTAGGGAAAATGTCATAATAAATGTGTAGTTTTATCAACTGAACAAGCCGTGAGGGTCGCATAAAGAATTTTCTCCCTACCGGTCGAGAGCATCCCGTAGGTGTAATTTCTCTTTAAGAATCGTGAAGATTCCTAAGTGTGATTTCTCTTGCAAGTCGTAAGGATCTCACAAGAGAATTTGCTCCCTTACGAGTCGTAAGGACCCGCAAGTGATGGGCGAGGTTACTATTATTCGCATTTTACGGAATCAGGAGTTACTCTGGATGCTTCCCACGGGGTTATAGCCGTGTTCTGCGAGGATCAGGCTCCGCTCTGGACGTTTCCCACGGGGTCATGATTGACTTAAGCCGCATTCTACGTAACCAGAAATTTTGCTCTGGATGCTTCCCATGGGGTCATTGCCGTGTTCTGCGAGGACCAGGCTCCGCTCTGGATGCTTCACACGGGGTCATTGCCGTGCTCTGTGAGGACTAGGATCCGCTCTGGACGTTTTCCACGGGGTCAGGATTGACATAAGCCGCGTTCCACGTAACCAGGAATTTGCTCTGGATGCTTCCCATGTGGTCATTGCCGTGTTCTGCGAGGACCAGGCTCCGCTCTGGATGCTTCTTACGGGGTCATTGCCGTGCTCTGCGAGGACCAGGATCCGCTGTGGACGTTTCCCACGGGGTCAGAATTGACATAAGCCGCGTTCCACGTAACCAGGAATTTGCTCTGGATGCTTCCCACGGAGTCATTGCCATGTTCTGCGAGGACCAGACTCCGCTCTGGATGCTTCACACGAGGTCATTGCCGTACTCTGCGAGGACCAGGATCCGCTCTGGACGTTTCCCACAGGGTCAGGATTGACATAAGCCGCGTTCCACGTAACCAGGAATTTGCTCTGGATACTTCCCACGGGGTCATTGTCGTGTTCTGCGAGGACCAGGCTCCGCTCTGGATGCTTCACACGGGGTCATTGCCGTGCTCTGCAAGGACCAGGATCCGCTCTGGACGTTTCCCACGGGGTCAGGATTGACATAAGCCGTGTTCCACGTAACCAGGAATTTGATCTAGATGCTTCCCACGGGGTCATTGCCGTGTTCTGCGAGGACCAGGCTCCGCTCTGGATACTTCACACGGGGTCATTGCCGTGCTCTGCGAGGACCTGGATCCGCTCTGGACGTTTCCCACGGGGTCAGGATTGACATAAGCCGCGTTCCATGTAACCAGGAATTTGCTCTGGATGCTTCCCACGGGGTCATTGCCGTGTTCTGCGAGGACCAGGCTCCGTTATGGATGCTTCACACGGGGTCGTTGCCGTGCTCTATGAGGACCAGGATCCGCTCTGGACGTTTCCCACGGGGTCATGATTGACATAAGCCGCGTTCCATATAACCAGGGATTTGCTCTGGATGCTTCCCACGGGGTCATTGCCGTGTTCTGCGAGGACCAGGCTCCGCTCTAGATGCTTCACACGGGGTCGTTGCCGTGCTCTGCGAGGACCAGGATCCGCTCTGGACGTTTCCCACGGGGTCAGGATTGACATAATCCGCGTTCCACGTAACCAGGGATTTGCTCTGGATGCTTCCCACGTGGTTATTGCCATGTTCTGCGAGGACCAGGCTCCGCTCTGGATGCTTCACACGGGGTCATTGCCATGCTCTGCAAGGACCAGGATCCGCTCTGGACATTTCCCACGGGGTCAGGATTGACATAAGCCGCGTTCCACGTAACCAGGAATTTGCTCTGGATGCTTCCCACGAGGTCATTGCCGTGTTCCGCATAACCAGGAATGGTTGACTTTATCCATATTTCACGGAATCGGAGTCTGACTCTTGGTCATCTGTGCACTGCCGAGTCATGGAACTGGGAGTTGCCGCGGTTCTGCTTTGCTTGATGTTGTGTCCGTTGTAATGAGACGAATGTTGAGATGATCTCCAGGCTATCTGTGAACCGTTGGGATTTGGATTCTTCTTCTGATGAGGCCTGGGGAGGAAAGGTGTGATTCCCTCTTTGTTTGCGCCCCTGGATTGTATACAGGGATTGATGTGATATCACCTGTAGGGTAAAAAATTTCATTCATTTTTTTATATTATTTTTTTATTTCCGCAATACTCTATCATTTCAGCTTTTATATCGCAAAGGTCGCGATTGCCCAATCATTTCGGCTGTTTTTCGCGGTGCCCAATCATTTCGGCTATTTGTTTTATTTTTACCCGCTGCTTTTTTATTGCGAGTTGCCCAATCATTTCGGTTATTTTGCATGCATACATTTTTTACTTGCTGATTTTGTTGCAAGTTGCCCCATCATTTCGGCTATTTCGTATGCATGTGTGGCTCGCTAGCTTCTTTGCTGCAAGCTTGGAATTAGACACCGATTTCGGCATCAGCACCGCTACAACTGGGATATTGCCAGGAGCGAATCATCATTTGCCTCTGTCGGTGTCGAACAAAGGTGGCTTAGCGAACAGGGTTAGGATCCTGTCGACTAAGGCTTTTGACTTCATGAGCCGTAAGGGTCTCATAAAGGTATTTCTCCCTGTGAGTCGTGAGGATCTCGTAGATGCGTTTTCTCCATAAGAATCATGAGGATTCCTAAGTGCATGTTCTCTTATAAGTCGTAAGGATCTTACAAGAGTGTTTTCTCCTTATAAGTCGAGAGGACTTACAAGGGTTGTTCACCGTGTAGACATATCCCTAGTCACGGATGGGACTTCGTTAGGGAAATGTTTATTCGCGCGCGTGGATTGTATATAAGGGTCAGCATTGAGCTGCTTGTAGGGCAGTATAGGAGGTTGTGGTGCCCGCTTAAGAACAGGTTCAGATCCCTGTAGCTTAAGACTTTTGAATCTTATGAGCCGTGAGGGTCTTATAAGAGGATTCTCCTTACGAGTCGTGAGGATCTCGCAAGTGTAATTTCTCCTTAGGAATCGCGGGGATCCCTAAGTGTGTTGCTCCCTTGTGAGTCATAAGGATCTCATGCAGGCGGTTTCTCCTTACAAAGTCGAGAGGACCTTGCAAGTGTCTTTTAACGAGATTGCGCCCTTTCGGGTTTTCACAAAACTCGCCGGTAGCCCTGCTGTTTTTACTCACGGAGCCCTTTTGGGTTTTCATCCGTGCCCATTTCGCTTATGGACATACCGTTTTTTCTTCTTCTTTTTTCTTCTTCTTTTATCCTTCTTTTCTTTTTTTTTTGTATCAGCGTTAGGATGCTGCAATCCACAGTCGTTTATCAATGTCTCGGTCAACAACTAGTTTTAGGACATAGTGGTCCATTGTTAGTTTAAGGACGTTTCGGTCCGTGGTTAGTTTAAGGACGTTTCGGTCCATCGCCGGTTACTACTTATAGAGTTTGGGCTTAGGAAGATAGCGAGCGGACATAGGCGTCGTCATCTATCGTTGACCTAGGCCGTGACTCGTCAGGCGTAGTATTTCCTTAGGAATCGACTGTTTATTGGCCGGAAAGGTCTTTCACTATGCATGTCCATAAGTAGATAGGCCTCACCGTGGTAGACTTTGTCTATGATATATGGGCCCTCATAATTCGGCTTGAATTTTCCCCGCTTGGTACGATCAGGGATCATGGGTCTTTTGACCAGTAGCACGAGTTCGTCTTGGCGGAATGTTCTCGGCCTAGTCGATTTCTCATATGAGCGCGTCATCTTCGCTTTATAAGCCTCCAGATTTTGTGTTAGTGTATATGCCCAAGGGGCCATTATTGTATCATACTAGTTTGTATATTACTTAATGGAAGCTTGGGATATTCACATGTATATAACAGTCTTGCTAAACATGGTAGTATGCTACTTGGTTTTTTCTATCTTAATATGTGAGTATACGTATTGATAGAGCTCTTAGGATCTTGCTTGACTACCAGCGTTATGATGGCAGTCACACTAGTGGGGGCTGGGTAGTCTACAAGCACATCCTTATTCAGGTCCCTAGTCGTTGGATTATCGAGACAGGGCATCGATACTCCGGAGTAGACTAGTGTGTACGCTTCTCATCCCAGTTGGGGAGATGGTCTGTCCCACAGCCATCAGTATGTCGTACTGGAGATAGTATGCAGGTGCTCGTTGGGTTACGGGTACACCGGACAGGACTCACAGGGAACTGTTGGTTGGTTTTATACCAGTCGTCAGTTAACAGTTCCTAGGTGACATGAGTACAGCATAGTCCGCAGACTTGACACTGCTACTTCACCTCGAGTGTGTCCCATTGTTCTTAGATTGCTACCCTACCACGGCTCAAAGGAGTCGTGCAAACAGGTAGCAGTTGGGTGCAGTCCCGAGCACTTGGAGGCAGTGGCGGTTAGACAGGATTCGTCTCTCCCGGTATTGGGGGTTGATATCGCGCTGTGTCAGAGAGCCATTACGCAAAGTCCCTGGCCAGGGCAAGCGAGATTTGCTGGTAGGTTCCAGTAGTTTCTCAGGGAGTAATGGGCTTCGCTCTGACACGACTTATACCGCTATTAGGGGACTGACGCTTGCCGCCCCCTAGGCCCGATATGCGATAGTCTTAGACGAACGGACCGGACTGTATGGAGATTGTCACATCAGACTCAGTAGGAGTTCGGATGGGTTTCCTCATCGGCCTTCTTATCGACATCTACCTGGGGACCGTTACGTACAGCTAGTGCCGCTTGCGGTCTGTGGTTAAACCCACTGCCAACGTAGTAGTTGAGTCTCTAGAGTCCCACATGATTGTTAGGATACGAGCGTGTTCAAGTTCTAGTTTAAATACCGCAATCAAGACGGTTTCGCACGTAGCTAGCCGGTTGAGTACGGGTCGTCCGCAGGGAGATGGGAATCTTTTTCTATGTGTTTTTCGACGAGTTAAGTCCGGTGTTCAGATTTTGTTTGTAGTTATCTAAGTGTTGAGTTGATATTTAAAGAGAGCTTGTTAGGGTTAGGATTATGTTAGTTTGAGTTAGGAGTCTCCACATCTTTCGTTGCCCCACTTAATATCGGTGTTACGGTAATCGGCAACAACGGGGATTAGCACGACTAGGAAGGAACTTGCGAGTATAAGCTAGGCTTTCCAACGCATAGTCCTTCCTTTTGGTGCTTGTCCGTCCGTTCTTGGCTCTTATCCATAACCTCCGGTTAATTCAACCACAACCGGTCTCACTACGGAATCACCGCTATCATGTAGGATAGGGTGCCGTAAGGAGCGGATTGTGGTTGGGTTAACGGGAGTTGATTTAAGTTTTTGGGCAAGGAAAGAGTGAGAGAGATTTCCTTCTCTCAAACTTCCCTTATCCTACCCTAACAAGTATAGAACTACTCACACTTCATAATACGGAAAAATAAAACAACACAAAAGAGGAAGATAGAAAGAAAGAGATTAGAAGAATACGACTAACTGTTTGCGACCTCACCTTGGCGAGGATCAAGCGTAAGTATCATTGTCGTATGAAAGGATAAAGAAAAAGAGAGAAGAAACAAACAACAAGGAAATAACAACAACTACTTAACAATTAAAATTACAACAATTATAACAAGTAAAGAAAGAGACAAGCATGATAATAAAAATGGTCTTCTTTATTCATCACTCTTCACTCAAAAGCTCACTTACAAGTTTAATGGAGAAGAGGTGAGAAGAGGAAGAAGAACATGTACTAAAACCTAGCAAAGAAAAATACAAGATTATGGACCCCTTCCTTCACAGAATTCTGGGGTATTTATAGGCTGGAGAATGAGAAACTAGGGCAAAAATACTGGCCCATATGAAATTACCAAACACCCCCTAAAAACCCTAACTGTCTGGCGCCAGAACGGCCGCGGAAGCGCGGCCAAGACCCCCCTTTGGCCGCTCTTCCGCGGCCGTATTGTGGAGTTGGGCTTTGGGCCTTTTTCTGGTAGCCTGGTTTTCTGAGTACATTATTCTGGCATATGTATTTTCTCCATTTGTTTTCACGATTTTTCCAGAATTTCTGTTGAAGGAAAGGTGGACTTTTTGTTAAGATTTTGTCATGATTGTCTCGAGTGCCGCGTAGATCTCTTGGATCTTGTGCCACCATTGAGCCTTGTGCCTGAAAACGACATTGATTTGACATTTTGTCTTCCTAAACCGGTATCTGGCAGCATACGGATGAAGAGCGGAGACCGTGTTTTATCTGTAGTTGGCAGGAACCGGATTTTTGTCGTGTTTTCCATGAATTTCTCCGTTTGAGAACCGGGAACCTGTATCCTGCAATTGACTAGCAAACACGGCTCAAGAGTATCTACCGACATGCAATGTGATAAAAATTGGGCGGTATAAAAATGCAAAAATCTGATATGAACAAATACCCCCAAACTTATCATTTGCTCGTCCCGAGCAAAGTCCATTTATTCACAAAAATTTCCTAACCTCACTTTCGCAGGGAACGCGATTGCACTGAGCATGTGCAACAAGCCGTTAAACCTCTAGGTGTCCCTAGTAGGAGGAGTGTTGTCTCCTGAGGGTTTTCAGCGGATACTACCCACAAAATCCGGTCAAGTTGGTTTGTAAAAAATGACTAAGTTTCAAACCCTAAAGTTTTGTTTTAGAAAATAACAATTCTATAATCCTTAGTCTAGACTATCGAACCTTTATTTTTCACACCTCACATCTTATTTAACTACAGATTTTATATGTCTTTACGTGCAGTGCGGATAGTGTCGTTAAGTTCCAGAAGGATCGATTAGAGTCATCATGTCGCACAATAAAGCCCAGATAACAATTTTAAAAGGATCACATAAGTTTTATAATGAGTTAAGCATTTTTCAAGTTTTGTTTTGCAGTAAGGTTTCAACTTTAGAATTTCTATCTTCCTTAACAGGAAACTAAGTCGTATTTTTCACTCCACCTTTTTCTTGTTTTCATTTCATACACACCACTGTGAACGTGCAATAGTCTTTATCAAAGAGTAAAACCTTCATATCTCCGTTAAATTTTTTTTTAAAAGCCTGTCTTTTATCAAGATTATTCTCACACAAAGAACCGTTAGGAATTTTAACTCGGAGAGAACACTTGCTTGATTTTGTTTTAAACTGGACTTTCTAGGCTTCTTAGCGAGCTTTGGACCAATGCACCCAAACCAGTTGGTTTTAGGGCATTAGGTGTAGAAACACCCCAGCGGACTTAATTACTCAAGTTACCTAGGTCCAAAAACAAAAGACAGTTTGGCGTGAAAATCAGATGATTTAATACGAACGGAGATATAACCGGCAGTTCAAATATTTTTTTGGATAAAAGACGTGTCTAGTGGGTTTGGTGTGTAATCATTCCAATCAAGTTTTAGATGGGTTATTTTTTCAGACTTAGCTCCTATTACGGCATCAATAACATTCCTTCATATTCGCTTTACTTCATAAACTATTCTTGTCATTACTTATTTCAGAACAAACCTATTTGATTCTCAGAAAATCATTTATCTGTTTAAAAGTTTGAACATGAAAGACTTGTCATCTAATTCCCAAAACTCACGACACGTGTAGTGTGATGTAAAGACGTATATCAGCTATAGTTAACTTCAAAGGAGAGTTATCTTTCAGGTTTTCAAAATCCAAACATAAGATCTAGTTATTCCTATTTTATCAAACAAAACTCGTCGAATGTTGAATCAGAGTTCTTCCACAAGCTAACTTGACAAAAAGGTTTTTATATTTTTGGAAAATTTTCAAATTTTTATGGATTTTATGGATTTTAATATGCAGATGCAAAATATACATATGAATGCGAAGGTAAGAAATGCGTACCGAGCGTACCCCCAAACTTAAACTGGACAGTGTCCTCACTGTCATTGCATGAAGAGAGTAGTTTGAAGGTTCAAAATTGTTGGTTAGCGATACACAAGTTTTATTTGTTTTTGTTTTGAAAGAAAAGAAAAAGAATATACACAAATATAAACAAAATGGTTTGTACATACCCCCAAACTTATTTGGAACAGTGTCCACTGTTCTTGGCTGGATAACCGAAGTTTGGAGGTAGGCAGAGGAAGATCAAGCAAGGTAAACCGGCTCCTGTAAGAACAGGAGCTCCTCTGTTGGTTCGGCGCTAAGGTACGGTTTGCATCGGTGTCCGTTCACTTTGAAGAGTGAACCGTCCTTTGGATTTTCCAAATCCACAGCGCCCTGCGGATACACAGTCCGCACAAAATACGGCCCTTTCCAGCGAGATCGGAGCTTTCCAGGATGGAAATGAAGTCGGGTGTCGTAAAGAAGTACCTGTTGACCAGGTACGAAGGTTTTGCGCACAAGGTGTTTATCATGAAACACCTTCGTTCGATTCTTAACGACAACCGCGTTGTCGTAAGCCTCATCCCTAAGCTCGCTCAGTTCGTTCAGCTGCAGCTTCCGATGGCTGCCCGCGTTCTCCAGAGACAGATTCAGCTCCTTTATCGCCCAAAATGCGCGATGCTCGATTTCGACAGGAAGGTGGCAGGCTTTTCCGTACACAAGCCGATAGGGAGACATGCCAAGGTCGGTCTTATAAGCGGTTCTAAATGCCCAAAGGGCATCAGTGAGTTTCAAAGACCAATCCTTACGGTTCTTGGAAACCGTTTTCTCCAGTATCTGCTTGATCTGCCGATTTGAAACTTCGGCCTGCCCGCAGGTTTGGGGGTGGTAGGGCGTAGAAAGCTTATGATTAATGGAGTATTTCCGCATCAAGGCCTCGAAAGTCCTATTGCAGAAATGACTTCCATTGTCGCTAATGATCGCTCGGGGGTGCCCAAACCGTGAGAAAATGTTTTCTTTAAGGAACCTAACGACAACCTTGTTGTCGTTAGTTCGGCTGGGCACAGCCTCGACCCATTTAGAGACGTAATCAACAGCTAGAAGGATGTACAAGTTCCCAAAAGAGCTGGGAAACGGCCCCATGAAGTCTATCCCCCAAACATCAAAAATCTCCACAACCAAGATCGGTTGGAGCGGCATCTCATTCCTCCGGGATATCCGGCCCATGTGTTGGCACCGGGAGCAAGTCTTGCAATAGTCGTGAGCGTCTTTGAAATGTTGTGGCCAGTAAAAACCACATTGCAAGATCTTCTCAGCTGTCTTTCTGGGCCCAAAATGCCCGCCACATGCTTGGTCGTGGCAAAATGACAGCACACTCTTGAATTCCTCATCAGGGACACACCGACGAATAATCTGGTCGGGACAGTACTTGAACAAGTAGGGTTCGTCCCAGTAAAAATGTTTTACTTGGGATAAGAAGCGAAGTTTGTCCTGACTCGACCATTCGGTCGGTAGCAATCCCGTGGCCAAATAGTTCACAATATCTGCGAACCAGGGTTCGCAAGATACTGTCAAGAGTTGTTCATCCGGGAAAACGTCGTTTATCGGAATTGGAAGCGAAGGCGAAGAAGGAAGTCGCGAGAGATGGTCGGCAACCACGTTTTCACATCCTCGTTTGTCCTTAATGACAAGGTCAAACTCTTGAAGCAAGAGGATCCAACGGATTAACCGAGATTTGGCATCTTTCTTCGCAAAAAGATGGCGCAGAGCTGAGTGGTCAGTGTAGACAATGACTGGAGAGCCGATGAGGTAGGGCCTGAACTTTTCTAAGGCAAATACAACAGCTAAGAATTCCTTCTCAGTTGTTGTATAATTGAGTTGTGCGTCGTTCAGGGTTCGGCTTGCGTAATAGATTACATGCGGCATCTTGTTGATGTGCTGTCCAAGGACAGCACCGATGGCAAAGTCGGATGCATCGCACATAATCTCGAATGGGTGCGTCCAGTCAGGAGAAGAGAGAACGGGAGCAGAAGTGAGTGAGAGTTTCAGTGACTCGAATGCAGTCACACAGCTCGAGTCGAAGGTGAAAGGCGTGTCCTTGGCCAGCAAAAGCATCAAGGGCCTAGCAATCTTGCTAAAGTCCTTGATAAACCGTCTATAAAAACCGGCATGGCCAAGGAAGGCTCGGATATCTCTGACGCATCGGGGAGGAGGCAGATTGGAAATGACCTCAATCTTTGCTTTGTCAACCTCTATGCCATTTTGCGAGATGATATGTCCTAAGACAATACCTTCACGCACCATGAAGTGGCATTTCTCCCAGTTCAAAGTGAGATTCTTGTCCTTACATCTGGTAAGGACAGCGTCGAGATGCAGCAGACACTCGTCAAAAGAATCGCCAAAGATGGAGAAGTCGTCCATGAAGATCTCCAGAAATTTCTCCACCATGTCTGAGAAAATTCCCATCATACACCGCTGGAAGGTAGCGGGCGCATTGCATAACCCAAAGGGCATGCGACGATATGCAAACGTGCCGAAAGGACAAGTGAAAGTGGTCTTGTCCTGGTCTTTTTCGGCGATGGGAATTTGATTATAGCCAGAGTAGCCATCTAGAAAGCAATAGTACTCATGTCCGGCCAATCGTTCGAGCATCTGGTCAATAAAAGGTAGCGGAAAGTGGTCTTTCCGCGTTGCGGCGTTGAGTTTTCTGTAATCAATGCAAACTCGCCACCCGGTTTGGGTGTGAGTAGGGATTAACTCATTCGCCTCGTTGGTTATGACCGTGATGCCCGACTTCTTGGGGACAACGTGAATGGGGCTAACCCACTGGCTATCAGAGATAGGGTAAATGATACCACTATCTAGACATTTGACGATCTCCTTCTTCACAGCCTCCTTCATGACTGGATTAAGACGTCTTTGTGGATCCCGGGCTGGTTTGGCATCATCCATCAGATGAATGTGATGCTCAACGATGAGGGGACTAATCCCCTTGATGTCCGCCATGGACCAGCCAAAAGCTTGCCTGTTGCCGTGCAAGACCGTGAGAAGGGCTTTCTCTTGCTCGGGAGCTAGAGAAGCCGAGATGATGACAGGGAGGGTCTCGTTCTCACCTAAGTAAGCATACTTAAGGTGAGACGGCAACGGCTTGAGTTCGAGCGTTGGAGGTGAAATGATGGAAGGCAAGACTGGTGCAAAGGTCTCGAACTCAAAGGACTCCAGCAAAGGTTCAAAACGAGTGTAGGCAACCGAGTCGGATGGTTCAGGTAACTCATCCGAAAAGTCGAAAGATTCAAACTCGGGTTGTGCGCGGCTAAGATCGTTCGTGAACGTGAAACACTCGTAGTCGTTATCGGGCGCAGAAATAGCAGCAGGTTCGAAGAGACACGCACTAGTGGCGTCAAGATTATCGTATTCAAACAAAAACTCCTCGAATTCACACTCTTCGGGGGTGATCTCCTGGATCGAGCAAACATCCAGTATATGAGCATTAGGTTCGGCGGGCTGATTCCCCAACCTAAAAATGTTGAGTTCAATTGTCATATTTCCAAAAGAGAGGTTCATTGAACCATTGCGACAATTGATCACAGCATTTGAGGTTGCAAGAAATGGGCGACCGAGTATCACCGGAATTTGATTCCGGGGGTTAGCTACAGGCTGTGTATCTAAGACAATGAAGTCGACGGGGAATATGAAGTCCCCGACTTTGATTAACACATCCTCTAGCTCACCCCTAGGATGGGTGATTGATCGGTCGGCCATCTGGAGAGTGCAGTGTGTGGGTTTCAGCTCTCCGACGCCTAATTGCTCGTATACTGAATACGGAAGCAAGTTAACACTGGCACCAAGATCTAATAGTGCGCGGTTGATGTTCTTATCCCCAATAGTAATTGAAATCGTAGGACAGCCAGGGTCCTTCCGTTTTTGTGGTAAAGATTGGGTAAGGGCATCACTCACAGCACTAGCCAAGAAAACCTTCTTGGGTACCTGAGACTTCCTCTTTTTCGTGCACAAGTCCTTTAAGATTTTCGCGTAAGAAGGGACTTGTTGGACAGCATCTAAAAGAGGAATGTTAATGTTAACTTGCTTGAATAACTCCAAAATCTTCTCCATTTGTGGATTTTGTTTGTTAGACCTCAACCGGTTTGGAAATGGAACATTTTGAAAATTGGTTGAGTCTAATGCTGGAGGAGGAGATTTTGGAGTTGGAACGGATCCCAGAATAGGTGTTTTCGTGGAGTGAGAAGCGGGTCCGTTTAGAGAAGAAGAGGAAGGAGAGCCTTGTGAAGAACGGAGAATAGGCTCGGAAGACGAAGAAGAAGAAGCAGGAGAAGAAGAAGAAGAAGAAGCGGCCGGGGTGTCATCGTTGATTTGCTTGCCAATGTTGTTTTGCAGCACCCTCCCTGATCTCAGTGTGGTCACGGCACTCACATTATGGTTTTGTTGTTCAAGAGCAACATGTGCATTATGTGGGTGGCCGGGATTTGGAAGTGGCTGGGACGGGAGCTTCCCCTTCTCTCGCTCGCTCAAGGCCGCGTTCAGCTGTGCAATCTGGGCCTCGATGGTCTTGATGCTCTGCCCGTGTGCGGCGGTGTGTTGCACTAAAGATTGGATCGAAGACTGGATGTTGGCGGTGGATTGAGTCGATTGTTTAACAAACGCATCCAGACTTCGCTCGAGCGAGGAAACCTTATCGTTGTTCGACGGAACAAAGTTGTTTGGTGGAAAGGAATTGTTCGGTGCAAAGTTGTTCGTCTGGTTTTGGTAAGGCTGGGGTTGGAAGGGCTGCTGATACTGAGTTTGTTGTTGCGCTTGTTGTTGCGGTGGAGGGGCCCTTTGGAAATTGTTGCCCTGGAATTGATTCTGATTCTGATTCCAGGCGAAATTGGGGTGGTTCCTCCAACCGGGATTGTAGGTGGAAGAGTATGGATCATTCCTTGGTCTTTGCTGGAATGCATTAACCTGATCCTGTCCTTGCGAGGGTGGATTGTAAGGACACTCTTCAGTTAAGTGGGACGGATCGGAACAACAAGCGCAGATGGTACGAAGGGGGAGAACACGGGCAGGAGTAGGAGAAGAAAATTTGCTCTCTATTGCTTCAAGCTTTTTTGTGATTGCAGCCATTTCAGCTCTCATCGCAATAGAGACATCAAGCTGGTGAATTCCTACCCTAGACTGACCGGTAGAAGTGGAGGTAGAAGAAGAAGAAGGAGTCGGTCTGGTGCTCTCCCACTGTAGCGTTTGCTCCGCAAGATCGTCAAAGAACTGCCATGCTTCCTCGTCAGATTTGGATAGGAAGTGGCCCTGACAGATGGTTTCCAGCAACTGCTTCGTTGCTGGGTTCAGTCCCTCGTATAAGGTTTGGCAGAGTTGCCATTTCTCTATACCGTGGTGAGGACACTGAACAAGAAGGTCTTTGTATCGGTCAAAGTACTTCCAAAATGGTTCAGAAGGAAGCTGGGAGAATTGGTTGATCTCATTTCGAATTCTTGCGGTCTTATGATTTGGGTAGAATTTTTTCAGAAACGCTTTAACAAACTCGTCCCAGCTGGTGATTGAGTGGGAAGCGGTGCTATACAGCCATTTTTCTGCGAGATCGTATAAAGTGAACGGAATGACCCGTAGACGTATAGCATCGTCCGACAGCTGGGTTGTTTTCATCATGGCACAGACGTTTTGAAATTTGTTAATGAAGATATAGGCATCTTCAGATTCAAGCCCATGAAAACGTGGAAGCATGTTGATGAAATGGGGCTTAATTTCAAAGTTGTCCCCATTGGCCGGAGGAAGAGAAAGGCAGGTTGGAAGTGCAGAACGGGTAGGGTAGAAACGATCCTGGAGCGCAATTCGCTGCGGCGCTTCAACAGGCGGAGGTGGTGGGAGATTGGTCTCCATAGGAGGTGGAGCCAATCCAGGGGTGGTCAACGAGATGTTTGGAATAAATCCCGACATCGCGGAAGAAGAGGTTGGTGAAGGTGAAGGTGAAGGTGAAGGTGAAGGTGAAGATGTATGAACAGAATTCCGGTCAACGTCGGAGTTGGCCGGCAAAGGAAGGGGAGAAAGAGGAGTGGACGGAGTATCGATTTCGGAGTCGATCGCGTAGTCGGTCGCGACTAACGTAACGCGGACTAGACGGGCGCTAGTGTCCCGAGTCCAAGCGGACATACACTAAACGAGTTTAGTATAGTCAAAGCGGAGAAGGTGAGGGTAAGAAAACGTCAATGAAGAACGGCGATGGGTGTTGGGTGAAAATGGATTTGGCGACAAAAGGGCAAGTTTTTATAAAAGTTTTTGATTTTTTTCTTTTTTATTTTGTTTTTAGAAAGAGATTTACAGAAGTATATACGGGAATACGGCTTAAGCAATCACAAACAAGATATGCACAATCACACCTAGATCTAGGGTAACCTAGGTCTACTAGACCTGCTCCTGAACTTGATTGTCGAAGTTAAACAGTGTCGAGAAACAGGCTTAAAAATACACTGATCACGAGGCCAGGTAAGTGCAGAGATAAGGGGAGGTTGTCCAACGCTTTCGCGAAGTTCCTTAATTAAATAACCCTTTCTCTTTCGGCGGTTGCGCCTTTAACACTTTCCTAGACACCCCGTAAACAATATACGGTTAAGCAAGGTTCTAAACAAGGTTTATCTTCTCCTAATGAGCGCGAAGTCCTTAGGGCTGAGGTCTAGTATTTTTTAATTTACAATGGACAATGCATATGCTTTAGTGATTTCCGGGGTCCTGGGAAGGGTGATGAAATCCCCACCCAATCTGGATTGGTTTCAAGCCCCTTAAGTCCGTATTAAAGAATGCAAAACAGTAACAATATCAACAGCAAACAATTTTTATTTGCGGCGCAAAGAATCCTGCACAAGAACAGTTTATTGGAAGGGGGAGAAGAATTTGCGCAAAGAAGGCTGCAGAAAACACAATTCAGTGGAGCTTAGAGGAGTGGAGAGAGGCAGAGGAGCTTACAGAGAGAATTTGGGACCCTTAAGCCACTAAATGGCCGCGGAAGGGCGGCCAAACAGGTACTAAGACCGCGGTTCCGCGGCTAGATGGTGGGCTTGGGATTTGTAATTTTGTGGAGATGCTGTTCTTTGTCCCCTCTGGTTGTCTGGATGTTTGGAATTTTTACTTGCTCACTGTTTTTGCTCCAGAATTGTACAGTAGACCGGATGCTTCGTTTTTGTCCGTCGCGGTGTAGCCGCGAAAATGTGGGTCTATCTTCCCACGTCTTTGGCACTGTACTTGAACTCCGTATTTCCAACGTCTTTGGCGTCGATCTTGAGCTTCGTATTTCCTGCACACTTGCACAAAAACTAATCAAAAATAACAAGATGGTTTTGTTTTCAATGTATATATTTTTTTTTGTTTTTCGGTTAGAGTTATACTTACAAATTAACCCGAAATTTCACAAAGAAACAAACTACCGTCTCCCCGGCAACGGCGCCATTTGATTGTTAGGATACGAGCGTGTTCAAGTTCTAGTTTAAATACCGCAATCAAGACGGTTTCACACGTAGCTAGCCGGTTGAGTACGGGTCGTCCGCAGGGAGATGGGAATCTTTTTCTATGTGTTTTTCGACGAGTTAAGTCCGGTTGTTCAGATTTTGTTTGTAGTTATCTAAGTGTTGAGTTGATATTTAAAGAGAGCTTGTTAGGGTTAGGATTAGGTTAGTTTGAGTTAGGAGTCTCCACATCTTTCGTTGCCCCACTTAATATCGGTGTTATGGTAATCGGCAACAACGGGGATTAGCACGACTAGGAAGGAACTTGCGAGTATAAGCTAGGCTTTCCAACGCATAGTCCTTCCTTTTGGTGCTTGTCCGTCCGTTCTTGGCTCTTATCCATAACCTCCGGTTAATTCAACCACAACCGGTCTCACTACGGAATCACCGCTATCATGTAGGATAGGGTGCCGTAAGGAGCGGATTGTGGTTGGGTTAACGGGAGTTGATTTAAGTTTTTGGGCAAGGAAAGAGTGAGAGAGATTTCCTTCTCTCAAACTTCCCTTATCCTACCCTAACAAGTATAGAACTACTCACACTTCATAATACGGAAAAATAAAACAACACAAAAGAGGAAGATAGAAAGAAAGAGATTAGAAGAATACGACTAACTGTTTGCGACCTCACCTTGGCGAGGATCAAGCGTAAGTATCATTGTCGTATGAAAGGATAAAGAAAAAGAGAGAAGAAACAAACAACAAGGAAATAACAACAACTACTTAACAATTAAAATTACAACAATTATAACAAGTAAAGAAAGAGACAAGAATGATAATAAAAATGGTCTTCTTTATTCATCACTCTTCACTCAAAAGCTCACTTACAAGTTTAATGGAGAAGAGGTGAGAAGAGGAAGAAGAACATGTACTAAAACCTAGCAAAGAAAAATACAAGATTATGGACCCCTTTCTTCACAGAATTCTGGGGTATTTATAGGCTGGAGAATGAGAAACTAGGGCAAAAATACTGGCCCATATGAAATTACCAAACACCCCCTAAAAACCCTAACTGTCTGGCGCCAGAACGGCCGCGGAAGCGCGGCCAAGACCCCCCTTTGGCCGCTCTTCCGCGGCCGTATTGTGGAGTTGGGCTTTGGGCCTTTTTCTGGTAGCCTGGTTTTCTGAGTACATTATTCTGGCATATGTATTTTCTCCATTTGTTTTCACGATTTTTCCAGAATTTCTGTTGAAGGAAAGGTGGACTTTTTGTTAAGATTTTGTCATGATTGTCTCGAGTGCCGCGTAGATCTCTTGGATCTTGTGCCACCATTGAGCCTTGTGCCTGAAAACGACATTGATTTGACATTTTGTCTTCCTAAACCGGTATCTGGCAGCATACGGATGAAGAGCGGAGACCGTGTTTTATCTGTAGTTGGCAGGAACCGGATTTTTGTCGTGTTTTCCATGAATTTCTCCGTTTGAGAACCGGGAACCTGTATCCTGCAATTGACTAGCAAACACGGCTCAAGAGTATCTACCGACATGCAATGTGATAAAAATTGGGCGGTATAAAAATGCAAAAATCTGATATGAACACCACACAGAGAGTTTCCCTACTCCAGGCGAAACAATATAGAGGTCGTATGGTTTTACGACAAGGGTTCGGACGCATACGTGTATTTACGCACGTACGACATCCGGGCAGTTTTTACTAGTCGACTTTGGTTTAAGCTAGTTTCTAGTATCCGGTTTTTGGATTTATACAGTCTAAAGTTTTTCCGTGTTTTCACGGATAGGAGGGGCGTTCTCGTAATTGCGCGAGAAGCTTCTAGAAGATGGTGACTTGGGGGGTCAAGGTGGCATATGCATTAAATGGGATTAGCGAGTCATATGAGTGATTCATCCATGTCATTAATGCATCATAAATGCTTAATAACTCATGGAGATGAATCACCCATTAGATATTTATGAAGCATGATTATTCATCCTTCATTTTCTTTTGTTGGATAATATATTATGCTTGATATATATTATGATAGCTCATTATCTCATCTCATTCTTTTGTTCACTTTCTCTCTCCTCAAGCTCTCCCTCTTCAAACCCTAATCCTCCCCTCTCATGTGTTGAGTACAAGGATTAGATTAGACTACTTAATCCTTAACCATTCTCTATATCACCTAGGTTGCTTAGATTAGCGATTTAAGAAACCTAGTTACCTCTAGTTTGAGGTGAAGCTTGTAGTAAAGCTCTCGGGTGGATCTTCTACTACTTAGAGAAGGACGGAGAGGACGTGGAGAACGACAAGACGAAGGACTCGGATCTTTAGGTATAATCACTTTTCATAGTAGTTGTTAACTCCTATGTTTGTTGTTAGTTATTGTTTATGCAAAGATTCTCGGTTAGTCGATGTTTACGCTTTAAACAAGATTGTTTTTCATTATTCCGCCTTCCTGCAAGTCGTGGGGTGTTGTACATTGACTTACAGTGGTATCAGAGCCTGGCTAAACAATAATTAACTCATTAGCAAAGTCGTAAGTATTTCGAACGCAAAAAGAACCGGAAAGATCATCTTTTTACGCAGTTTCTGTCGAAATTAAAACAGGCTCTAAATATTTTTCAGAGACCTACAGAATAACAAGAAGGAAATAATAGGGGTACTGCAGAAATTTGGTCACGTAACTCGGCTAACTTGCCGCGGAACCGCGGCGGATCCATGCGATCCGCCGCGGATCCGCGGCCGAGTTAAGGCCGAGTCGGCCCAAATTTCTTCAGTAACCTTCTGGTGTTAACAGTGATATTTCTGGATATTTTATTTTTTGCTAAGATCTCAGGTGTACAGAGAAGTTTTGCAGTAGAATCTAAAGTGTTTTGCTCGATCGAAATTTTACGATGTTTACTAATTTGATTATATCCGTGTTTGTATAATGTGTTCGTAAACCTCCCCTAACTGCTAGTATGTCAGTTGGCAGGGGGTTGCACATTTCTGTAATGGTTTTTACTGTTTGTGGATGTGAACTGTATTGGACCGTTGTGATGATTAGCCGGGGTTTGTGATGGGTTATTATTTTAATTCATTCGATGTAATTGTAATATGTTGTAATATTATTTTTGCGGGGCACATCTAGGTTGCGGTTGTAGCCACCGTTGTATTATTTCATTTTACTGTTTTTGCTCCTAGGATAGACCCAAGGTGGGGTGCACAAACTACCGGGTACTTTGAAGTGTTTAGTGGCTTACTCACTTTGTTGAGGGAGACCGCTTCACTTTGGGTATTTGGCGGGTAGTTTGCCGTACCCGTAGGGGTCTAGGGTGGGGTAATGGCTATTCATCACAACTGTGTAATCCGTCTTTTGTTGCAGGCTCTAAACAAACGCGGATTGCTTGCAAATCCAATAAAGTTCATATGAGATCTGGAATGCCTATTATTGCGTCTGACGATTGTACAATATCTATATATGATAGCTATTTAGACGTCACTTATGTTTTACACCCGCGCTAGCCCAGCCCCCGCTCTGTCGTTAGTTAAGTAACCTAACGGGTGATGATGGGACCCAGTGGCGAATGCGGATGGCAAAAGAGAACGTTGTATTTTCGTTGTTTTCTGCAATGATAGGTTAATGATGGGACGCATTATTTATAATGCAAAGAAAATAAACCAAAAGTTTAATCGTTGGAACAATTTAAAAGAAACCACTCGGTTAATTTTAAAAAACAGATATTTTTAAAAGCGGAGCTTTAACCACTCCTTTTAAAAGCTATCAGGTTCCATCGGTTATATCAAGTTCACTACGTTCACGGTTTCGCCAAAACCATTCGTAGCCCTTCGTCATTTCATTTGGGTATTCAGTAGTATTCAAGCTATGTATTTTGACCAATGCCAAGGCATAGTGTTTGGTAGCTGCTGGGTATTCATTTGTTGCATAGATAGGTGAGTTAGTTTGGGACAGTCGTATGATCATTTTGGCCAACGTCAAGGATATGTACGGATGTGTTCAAATTAACAAGATAATGATGGGTAGAACTTGACATGTGACTTATGACATTTTGACCAACGCCAAGGTCATAAGAGCATGGGGCAAAAATATATATCGGGAATTTCTAAAGAAACTGAAATTTGCAAAGAGTTGCATACCATTTGGAGTTTGATGAATGTTGGTAGGATTCCTTCAACATTATCATACAATGATATTTGGATCCCGATCCTACTGTGAGTATATGCTACTCATCAGGATATTCGTCACTTAACGATCAATGCTATAAACCAAGTAGGTGTCAAGAAAGGTGTCAGCGGGGTTACGCCCCCAGAGAAAAGAGGTTATTTAATTAAAGAACTTCGCGAAAGCGTTGGAAAACCTCCCTCGAAGTATCGACACTAGCCTGGCTAAACGGTTAAGCAAGTATTGTACGGTGAGAATAGTCCTGACTAATTCTTCTTTTATGGTTTGGGGAAAAATTTGAGAAACAGTGGGAGCTATCCAGTTTAGATAAACTAAAAACCACTCTAAACTTGCAAGAGCATCATGCTAAAGAGTTTTCTTCTCTCTCTCCTAATTGCAGCGACCCTGAAAATGACTGGACTTAAGTTACTTTTAGAGAAAAATATACTGACAGAGCCAAACTATAAAGATTGGCTGCGGAATGTCAAAATGGCTTTGACCTATGACAAATTGGGGTACGTCCTCACCGCTATGGCACCTGCTGTCCCTGGTCCCAAATCCAGTAATGCGGATAAGGAAATCCGCAAAACCTGGGATTTCGATTGCGCGAAAGCCAAGTGCATCGTGCTTGCCTCGATGAACAATGAACATCAGAGGAGGCACGAGGATATGGAACTAGATGCCATATTTCTCCATATAAAGGAACTTTATGGAGAGCAATCTCGTATAGCAAGATACGAGACCTCTAAGAACTTGTTTCGAACGAGGTTGGCTGTCGGGTCATCTGTAGGAGAACATGTCCTAAAGATGATCGGTTATATAGAAGAGCTCGCAGACCTTGGGACGACTTTGGATAATGAGCTCTATACAGACCTTATTCTCCAGTCCCTTCCTTCCACCTACGCCCAGTTTATCCCGAACTTCAACATTCAAAGAAAAGAAGTTGAACTTCCGGAACTCCTGAACATGTTAAGGAGTGCAGAGGGTACCTTGCAGAAAGCAAGGGAAACACCCGCTATGTTTGTTAGCGGTGCTTCTTCTTCCGGGTCCAAGGCTAGGGCCAAAGGAAGGAAAAAGAAGGCCGCCCCCAGAGGAGGTGTAAGTAAGGTGGGAGGGAAGGGAAAGTAAAAGTTTGCGGTACCGGTAGTGGGCCAGGATGAGTGCTTCCATTGTCACAGGAAAGGGCACTGGAAGAAGGATTGCAAGGCGTGGAACGCCAAGAACCAGGAACCGAAGCAAGCTGTGGCTTCGACTTCAGGTGTGTTTGTAATTGAGAATTGTCTGTCAATCAACTTTACTTCCTGGGTATTGGATACCGGATCAGGATCTCATTTATGCAATTCATTGCAGGCACTGAGAAACCGTAGAGTGCTGAAGGAAGGTGATATGATCCTCAAGGTTGCTAACGGAGCTAGCGTGGGAGCTGTGTCCGTCGAGGATTATCACCTGGGATTGACGAGTGGACATATTTTGGTTTTACAAAACTGTTTTTATCTACCTAGTTTAACGTGTAATATCATATCAGTTTCCTTGTTATCAAATAAAGGTTATGATTTCACGTTTGTAAGTGATGTTGTTAACATCCACCTTAATCATGGTTTGATTGGGTCCGGTACACTAAATAACGGTATATATGTCTTAAACCAACTCCAGATTTTCAATGTCCAGAACACACTAAAAAGAAAGTCTCCAGATTTAAATAAAGCTTTCTTATGGCATTGTAGACTGGGTCACATCAATGAGAGAAGGTTGACTAAGTTGTATAGAGAAGGATATTTGGACTCGTTCGAATATCAATGTTATGACACTTGTCAATCTTGTCTCAAAGGAAAGATGACAAAGTCTCTATTTACTGGACATGGAGTAAGAGCGAGCGAGCTCTTAGGACTCGTACACAGCGATGTATGTGGTCCAATGTCTACACATGCAAGAGGTGGTTTTTCCTATTTCATTACTTTCACGGATGATTACTCAAGGTACAGATTCATTTATCTGATGAAACATAAATCCGAGGCTTTTGAGAAATTCCAAGAGTATAAGAATGAAGTAGAAAACCAAACCGGCAAAAGTATCAAGACACTAAGATCAGATCGAGGTGGTGAATACTTGAGTGCCGAGTTCCTAGGTTACCTAAAAGAGAAAGGAATTCTCTCTCAGCTTACTCCTCCATACACTCTACAGCATAACGGTGTATCGGAGAGACGGAATCGAACCCTATTGGATAGATCCATGATGAGTAATGCTGAGTTGCCGCGATCTTTCTGGTGTTATGCGCTAGAGTCAGCGACATATCTTTTGAACATGGTTCCTACCAAGACTGTGCCTACCACGCCATATCAGATGTGGAGTGGGAAGAAACCCTATCTTCAGTATCTAAAAATATGGGGATGTCCAGCTTTTGTTAAAAAGCAGCATGTGGACAAGCTCGAGGCACGATCAGTAAAGTGTAAGTTTGTGGGATATCCAAAGAACTCCAAGGGGTATCTATTCTATTACGCAGAGGAACAAAAGGTGTTTGTTTCTCGTAATGCCCATTTTCTAGAATATCAGTTTTTAGAAAAGGAAATAAATGGGAGCGAAATAGAACTGGAAGAAATTCCAGAACCACAAACTAATACTGAAAGTTTGGTAGAACCGGTAGTTCAAGAAGAACAGGACATTCCCGCACCCCTCCGCAGGAGTAGTAGGCCGTCTCATCCACCTGAGAGATACTACGGTTTTCTCATAGATGGGGATAGAGAAGATTGCATCATAGAAGATGATGAACCTACTGGCTTCCAGCAGGCCATCCAGAGCGGCGACTCGGTACGATGGCTAGATGCAATGCGGACCGAAATGGAGTCCATGTACACCAACAAAGTATGGACTTTGGACTTTGCTCCAGATGGGGTAAAACCCATAGGATGCAAATGGATCTTCAAGAAAAAGATTGGTGTAGATGGACAGGTAGAAACCTATAAGGCTAGACTTTTTGCAAAGGGTTTTCGTCAAAGACCTGGTTTGGACTATGACGAAACTTTTTCTCCAGTGGCTATGCTCAAATCCATTCGGGTCCTTCTTGCTATTGTTGCCTTCCATGATTATGAAATCTGGCAGATGTACGTAAAGACGGCTTTTCTGAATGGTAATTTAGAAGAGTGCGTCTATATGGATCAGCCAGAGGGTTTCAATCAGAGTGGGAGCAGCGGGAAAGTATGCAAGTTGCTTAAGTCCATTTATGGACTAAAGCAAGCATCGCGGAGTTGGAACATCTGTTTTGATGAGACAGTCAAAGAATATGACTTTATCAAAAATCCAGATGAACCATGTATATATAGTAAAGTTGTAGCCAGAAGTGTCGTATTCCTCGTCTTGTACGTGGATGACATTCTATTGATTGGAAATGACATTCCTATGCTACAATCTGTCAAAGGATTCTTGTCACACAGGTTCTCCATGAAAGGCCTGGGTGATGCCTCTTACATTCTGGGGATCCGGATCTATCATGATAGATCCAAGAGGATGTTGGGACTTTCGCAGTCCAGGTATATCGACACTGTACTGAAAAGATTCAGTATTGAAGATTCCAAGCGTGGTAATCTACCGGCTTGTCACGAAATCACCCTATCCAAAGAGATGTCTCCCAAGACTGATTTGGAAAGGGAACGCATGTCTATTATACCCTACGCTTCTGCGGTAGGCTCTATAATGTATGCGATGTTGTGCACCAGACCAGATGTAGCTTACGCACTGAGCGTGGTAAGCCGGTATCAGTCAGACCCAGGGGAGAAGCACTGGATAGCAGTAAAGAACATTCTTAAGTACCTGAGGACTAAGGAGATGTTCTTGGTTTACGGCGCAAAAGACCTCAGGTTGGAGGCCTATGCTGATTCCGGCTTCCAGAGTGATAAGGACGATTCCAAGTCCATGTCAGGTTATGTCTTCACCCTCAATGGAGGGGCGGTGTGCTGGAAGAGCTCCAAGCAGGACACCGTTGCTGACTCGACGATGGAAGCGGAGTATATAGCTGCTTGCGATGCTGCAAAAGAAGCAGTCTGGATGAAGAAGTTCCTAACAGAACTTCAGGTGGTTCCTACCATTGTTGATCCAATACCTCTGTATTGCGACAATAACGGAGCTATAGCTTTAGCGAAGGAACCAAGGTCCCATCAGAAGTCCAGACACATCTTAAGGCGGTATCACCTGATCAGGGAGATCATTGATCGTCAGGAGATCGAGGTTCGGAGAGTTGCTACTGAAGAGAACATTGCTGATCCATTCACAAAGGCCCTACCTCAGATTCAGTTCGAGAGGCTACTCGAGATCATCGGTCTTCGATATGCCAGTACATGGCCCTAGTGCAAGTGGGAGATTGTTAGTGTATATGCCCTAGGGGCCATTATTGTATCATACTAGTTTGTATATTACTTAATGGAAGCTTGGGATATTCACATGTATATAACAGTCTTGCTAAACATGGTAGTATGCTATTTAGTTTTTTCTATCTTAATATGTGAGTATACGTATTGATAGAGCTCTTAGGATTTTGCTTGACTACCAGCGTTGTGATGGCAGTCACACTAGTGGGGGCTGGGTAGTCTACAAGCACATCCTTATTCAGGTCCCTAGTCGTTGGATTATCGAGACAGGGCATCGATACTCCGGAATAGACTAGTGTGTACGCTTCTCATCCCAGTTGGGGAGATGGTCTGTCCCATAGCCGTCAGTACGTCGTACTGGAGATAGTATGCAGGTGCTCGTTGGGTTACGGGTACACCGGACATGACTCACAGGGAACTGTTGGTTGGTTTTATACCAGTCGTCAGTTAACAGTTCCTAGGTGACATGAGTACAACATAGTCCGTAGACTTGATACTGCTACTTCACCTCGAGTGTGTCCCACTGTTCTTAGATTGCTACCCTACCACGGCTCAAAGGAGTCGTGCAAACAGGTAGCAGTTGGGTGCAGTCCCGAGCACTTGGAGGCAGTGGTGGTTAGACAGGATTCGTCTCTCCCGGTATTGGGGGTTGATATCGCGCTGTGTCAGAGAGCCATTATGCAAAGTCCCTGGCCAGGGCAAGCGAGATTTGCTGGTAGGTTCCAGTAGTTTCTCAGGGAGTAATGGGCTTCGCTCTGACACGATTCGTCATCGAGGTTCTTGTCGGCCAGTTCTTTAGCGAGCTTGGCTAATGCATCCGCTTTGCTATTTTCCGCGTGTGGTATGCTTTCTAGGATGTAGGAAGGAATTTGAGTCAGCAGTTGCTGTACTCTCTTACCGTACTTCACCAACTCTGGCTTGCACGTTTGGTAGTCGCCGTTTATTTGACTAACGACCAGCTGGGAGTCTCCGTATATGAGCAGGTTTTCAATTCCCATGTCGATGGCGATCTCGAGACCTACTATCAAAGCTTCGTATTCGGCTTCATTGTTTGTCCTCGGCTCTATTAAAGAGAAAGCGAAGCGCATTATCCCTCCTTATGCAGTTACGAAGATGAGACCTACCCCTGATTTGATTATGGGCATGCTTTGTTTGCGCTTCTTCATGGAAGATGCTCCATCGAAGTAAAGTTCCCACCAGGTATCACCCCCGTCGATCATGTCAAACGCATGTTCGTCTGGCAATTCGTAGTTCAAAGGAGAATCGGCAGGTATTGGATGCTCAGCGAGGAAGTCTGCGATGGCCTGGCCTTTTACCGCCTTAAGAGGCTGATAAGTTATCGAGAACTCCATCAAGAGCAAGGCCCATTTAGCGAGCCACCCCATCAATATAGCCTTTGACATCAAATACTTGAGAGGATCCACTTTTGATATGAGACGGACTTCATTCGCCAACGCATAGTGCCTGAGCTTTGTTATCGCGAAGATCAATGCCAGACAGTGTTTTTCGATGGGAGAATAATTGCTTTATGCCCCCAGTAGAACTCGACTTAAATAGTAGAGGGCTCTCTCCTTCCCTTAGTCGTTCTTTTGTGCCCATAATGCGCCTAAGGAACCTTCAAGGGCGGTTGTATACATAATGAAAGGTTTTCCTTTAACGGGAGCGGCCAATACTGGAGGATTCTGCAGGTATTGCTTGATTTCGTCCAGTGCATTTTGGCATTTGCAATCCCAGACGAAAGGGGTTCCCTTCTTCATCCGGTGACTGTAAGGACGACACTTGCATGAGAGATTGGCTATAAATCGCCGGATATACGCGGGCTTCCCTTGGAGAGACCGCAATTGCTTGAGAGTCTTTGGCAGGGGCATTTCCATAATCGCCTTGATCTTTGACGGATCTATCTCAATACCTCGGTGTCGGACAATGAATCCTAGGAGTTTGCCCGAGGAAACTCCGAACGCGCATTTGAGAGGGTTCATCTTCAAGTTGTATTGCCGAAGGTGTTGAAATACGATCTTCAGATGCTCTAGATGTTCCTCGTATGATTTGCTTTTAATTACGAGGTCGTCGATATAACATTCGATGATTTCATGTATGAGGTCGTCAAAAATCTTCGTCATGACCCTCTGATAGGTGGCACCATCGTTCTTTAGACCGAAAGGCATCACCTTGTAGCAGAATATACCCAAAGGGGTTCGGAAAGCGGTGTGCTTCTGGTCCTCGGGATGCATCTTTATCTGATTGTATTCTGACGATCCGTACATGAAGGAGAAGACTTCGTGAGTGGATGTGTTATCTATCATCAGCTCAGTGACTGGTACTGAAAAGTCATCCTTTGGACAGACTTTATTGAGATCCCGAAAGTCCACGCATATGCGCACTGTCCTATTTTTCTTCATCACCGGGACGATATTGGCGATCCAGTCAGGATACTGAACCTCTTGGATGAAGCCAGAGTCGATTAGCTTCTTGACCTTGGCGTTGACGCTCATCTCAAGCTCGAGCCGCATTCTTCTCGGTGCTTGTATGATTGGCTTGGCGTCCGGGGATATTGCCAATTTGTGGACAGCAATCTCTGGATCTAGTCCTGGCATCTCGGAATAGTTCCATGCGAAGCAATTTTTATGCTGCATAAGCACGTCTTTTAGCGTAGCCACCCTTTCTTTAGACAGCAGCTCACTGACGAATGTCGGTCGCGGGTCACTTGCCGTCCCCCAAATCAATTTTCTTGAGGTTATCTGCAGTAATGTGTATTCCATCTTCCAGCTCTTTCGGCGCCGGTGGAAACTCTGAGATCACCTCGTCATCATTGTTTTCGAAGCACTAGGAGAGGTCATCCATATTCTCGGGCTCTTCTTCTGACAGCGTTATCGTGCGACAGGTACGAGATCGTTTCCAAAATCGATGTTGATCTGGTTTTACTCTCTCTATACGCGTGGCTTTCGGTTCATGCTTCTGCGGCGGAGTTACCCTCCAGCTACTGGATAGAGCGAACCTGCCCTGTTAATACTGGTCTTCGACCCAGTTCTTGAAGGTGAAGCAATCTTCGAGAGTGTGTCCTATTACTCGGTGATAAGAGCAATAGTTTAAGTGAGAGACCTCGTTGGCTTGCTCGGGGTGTTTGGACTCCGGAAGTGTAATCATTTGATGTTTTATGGCAAGATCAAGTATCTTCCGTGTTTTGTTATGAGGAAAAGAGTATGCTCGACCCATCTTCTTTATAAGAGACGAATCCAGATTGCTCGATTCCCGATCGCGTGGCTTCTTGGTCCCGCTTTGTCGCTGTCGAACGCTTTTCCCGCTCTTTGATTTATTTTTGCCTCTGCGTCGGGCTTTTTGTATGACGGGTTGATAAGGAAGAGCATTGTCATTCTCCGCGGCCTGCTGAAGGAGGCGCTGCATCCTGGCTTTCTCGTAAATGGCCATTTCACGGTTATGGTCATCCCGGACCTTTCGACCCGCTTCTTTTATGAGCTTGTCCATTCGTTCTTCAAACGATGGACTCGGCATTTTGATGTTAGGATCTCGTTTTGGTTCAGGGTCAGCGTTTTCTAACAGGGCATCTCCTTCTTCATCGAAGTCATGTATGACGTAGCTACCATGGGCTCGTTCCCATTTCTTAGATTGGATATATCCAAGCCCGACCGTTTCCATTCTCCCGTTGGGCAACTTTCGCTGAGTTCCGGGGACGTCCCAAATCCTATTGTAAAATCGAGCTTGTCGAGTAGTCTGTCTGAAGGGTACCCCTTGGCACTTCAATAGCCTTTTCAAGCCTTCCGAGTAATATCTAGGCAGACGGATGGGCTGGGGCCTGTCGAGCGTAGAATCGGCGCTGTGCCAGATTTCTTTATCCACTTTAGTTTCTCCAGATCGGTAGAATAGGATCGCCTGTTCACCTTTTCTCCTGGGAGGGACGTAAAATGTTTGCAGTTCTTACACACCATAAGCTTCAAGTGCATCGAGATCCTTGTAATGTTCTTGTGGAACCATGGTAATTTGCAAACTCTGATTATTGCCAGCGAAGGGTTGTATTGATGGTCGAGCGAAAAATATAGCGTTAACCTCATCTTCCGAGTCGCTGCCGAAGATCAACGTAGGGGCGGACGGTCTTGGGTTGTTGCGTTGGGGTGGCCCTGAATAAACTATCTCTTCTTCCTCCTCGGTATCACTCCCGAAGACCGGAATAGTGATGATAGCTTTGTTCTTCGATTTGTGACATCTTTCCGTGTCCTCAAAATCTGGTAAGAAGTATTTTGCATCTTCGTACTTTCGGACTTCGTTTATGGAGGATGGGTTCAACTCCCCCGTCACAGTATACTCGAGACCATCCTTGAAATACTTCATACACTGATGTTGTGTAGAAGGGATAATGTTGTACTCGTGTAACCAAGGCCTGCCGAACAAAGCATTGTAGCATGTCTTAGCGTCAATGACGTTAAATTTAATATCCGTGATAAGTAGCCCGAAGCGCAGCGTCAGTATCACTGACCCGAGAGTCCGTGATGACTAGGAGTCGAAACCGGAGATGGTGATTTTATCACGAGCGAGGTGCTGAACGCTCATGCAGATTTCCTTCAACACTCGCACGTTGAGGAGATTGACGGAAGACCCATTGTCAATCAGGATTTTGCCTATCTTGATATCGTGACAGTATCCGGAGACATAAAGGGGACGGTTGTGCTCGCACGTCCCAAGGAGGAGATCTTCATCGCCGAAGGTGATATCGGCTGTGTGCACTTCTTCCAGCTCGTCCTTCATCTTTTCTTCGGCGAGGAAAGCTTGGAATTGCTCTGGCTCTTGTAGCGCTTTGATCAATGAATCTCTCGCCTCTTTGGATAGCATAAGGGCGTCGAGGATGCTGAGCTGCGAGGGTAGCTTTCTTAAGTGTGCCAGAACGTTGTAGTCCACCTTACTTTTCTTTGGCGGGTCCTTGGCTGTCAGCTCTTCGACGGCTTGGTCATCAAGGATGATATCCTCAGGGACCTTTTCTTTCCCTTTATCTTTCCTATTTGACCTACTGTTCGAGGGCCCGAGATTCTTTTCTGGCAGCGTACGATTGCGCAGCTAAATATTTTCACAGGTCTTCGGTTCTTCCTCTTTTCCCTAGGTGGATTCTTTGAAGAGAGGGCCAAGAGTCATTTCTTTGTCAGAGTCGCTTCCGAAGGTGAGAACTTGCAATCCCCCGGCGTTAACCATGCGACAGTTGCCGGTAGTTCTTCCAAGCTCCTCGGTCGTACTTCTTCCCTCCCGACGAGTTTTGCGTTTCATCCGCTTAAAATGTTGCCGGTGAGCAACATACCCCTGCCACCATCTTTTAAAAGCGTTGCACTCTTCGGTGGGGTGCGCAATCTTTCGATGATATAAGCAGTAGCTAGGATGCATTTCTGCTTCACCAAGAATGTTTCCTTCGGAGGGTGGCAGCTTCATTCCCATTGATATGGTTTTGGCGAACCTCTTCCTCGTCTTGAACCTGTTTTTTATTTGCGACGGATGTACTTTGATCTGGCGGGAGCGTTTCAACCCTTCCGTCGAGTCGCCGGCGCTTGGCTTTCTCAAATATGGCCTTCTCACGCTCTTGAGCAGCTTTGCTTTTAAGAAGTGCTTCATTCAGGAACGCATCAATCATTTCGTCTGATGTTCCTAGAAGTTCCGGCTCAGGACCTGCCCCCAGTTTCTCTGTGCAAGGAGCTTCTTCATCGTTTATCGATGAGTGAGAGATCACATGGCAACTTGCTACGTAATTTTCAGATTCATCCGACGAGTCTTCTCCATCATCTCCGTCTTCAAGGATGTGACTGAGAAATTCTTGGAGTGTGATTGGAGTCCGTGCCTTCTGGTTATACTCTTCCAGCGCGTCAATCTGCTTTTGCAGGTCTGTGCGCTTGTCACCAGGCTTCACGGGCTTTTTGGTCTTCTTTTTCTTCTTTGAAGACTTTGACGGCTGGGTGTGAGTGTTTTGAATATCGCCACCAATTTTTAGAGTTGGGCACGGTTTCAGCATTCCCTTGATAATCTGGGGTTCCAGCGGATTCTTCCACCTGATCGCCGGGCATGTCTGGAGATCATTCAGCATTCTTTTAGTTTTGGCTGAAAGAGCGACCTCCTATGGAGCTTCTTCAACAAAAGAGCATGATGCCTCCGGTGTGTCCGTCTTCTTAGGAGTGTGCGGTTATGGTGGGCTTACTTTCCACTTCTCAGATAGCGCAAACTTGCCTTGTTGGTATTGGTCCTCGATCCATCCTTTAAAGATGAAGCAATCTTCAATCGGATGGCTTACCGTTTGGTGGTAAGGGCAATAATTAGGACCATTAGCCTCGCCGGGTTGCAACGGTCATTTCGGATTCGGCAGATTGATAAGCCTGTTACGCACCGCCAGTTCGAACAGTCTCTTCGTTTTGTCCCGAGGGAACGAATAAGGACGCTTCATTTTCTCATTATATTAGTGCCGTCTCTCTTCTAGTTGATCCGTTAGTTTTGGGGCACTAGGCTGCTGTTGAGTATTCGCAACGAATGTCGCCATCCCTTTACCCTTTTCGTTCCGCGGCTCCGGCTTCGGAAGAGATGGTCTATGACCCATTTGGTCCATCTGGGCTAGCTTGTCGATCAAGGCTTGGAACGTGGTCGGCTTGAAGAACATCATGAATTGGGAAATAGTTGCATGAGGGTCCAGAGTGCCCACGAACATGCCTACCGCCGGCGCTTCCTCGATGCGCTGCTCATATTTTGACCATAAATTTCGCCACCGTATTGCATATTGTACCCAAGTTTCTCCTGGCTTTACCCTGGCGTTAATTAATGCGGTAATCGGGGTACGCTCGCTAGCGCTCGCGAATCTTTGCATAAACAGCAGTTCTATTTCCGTAAATGTCTTGACAGAGTCGTTTGGAAGTTCAAAATACCATTCGAATGCCGTCTCTGACAAGCTGCCAACGAACTGACGAAGGAGCAGTTTATCATCACCTCCGGTGTTACCATATAGAGCCCTGAACTGGACGACATGTTGGTGCGGATTTCCCGTCCCTTTATATACATGAAATTTAGGGATGGTATATCCCGGCGGGTACTTTATCTGGTCATACCAGGCTGAATATGGTCGCCCAGTTTCAACAATTTGGCCGGCTGCTTCATTCGCCTGGTGAGCTCGTATTTGCTGAGCAATGTAGTCATCCAGAGCGGCCTTGGAGATGGTTTCCTCTTCGGCTGTTGAAATAGCCGGAGGAGGATTCGATGTCTCCCCTTTGTCGTCTTCAATGATGATCGGGGGGTCTTCAGCTGGAGGTTCCGGTTGTAATATCATAGCAGCCATGTCTTGGAACAAAAGAGCCATTCGTTTTATATTGGCTGCCTGCTCCGCAGTCTCTTTTTCTTTCCTCTCGAGCATTCTTCATAGGAACTCGGTATCAGTTTCTTGTTCCCGACGCTGCTCCGAGATCTCTGGGTTTTCTTTTGGCCCAGTGTGTGTGGCCATCGTAGTCAGCATCTCCTGAAGTTTCTGCTGCTGTTGTTCTTGAGCCTTCATTATCGATCGGGTAAGCGGTCGATGACCCGTAGAAGCACGGCTTTCCTCTTTTCCGGAAGCCATATAAACAGTATGCACCATCATGCCCCTAGACTTGGGGTGTTTAGATTCGACATCCTTGTGCCTTGCCGCATTCACGGTGGCTTTCTCTGGCCTCCTTCTCTTGTGAGCAGTTGAAGTGGAGGGAGCCGTTGCAGTGGGCACCCAAACGGCTGTCGCCTTTTGTGGCTTGACAGGATGGTTTTCTCCTTGTCGAGCTTTAAGCTTCTTTGATCGACGAGAGTAGTTTTGGTCAATCACCGATTCCTGGACCTATCTCCAGACTTTATAAATTTTGGAGGACAGCCGCTGAGGGGGCTGCTCCGGCTTCTTTTCTGTGGTAATCTCCATAGGTGGAGGAGATCTCTTTAGCCCGGCAGTCGGAGAGTTCTCGCGAACCCTCCTAAGTGGTTCAAAGCTGTTCCCAGTTGGAACAACAACATTGATTTCCACCATGGGAGTTGGCGGAGTTACCCAGAAAGGGAGTTGCCCCCGGCCTTCCTTACTCGGCGCCAGTGGCGATGTCGAGCGTGTCGAGCCGTTAGGATTATCTTAGCTGTAGGAGTGACTTCCTCATGCCCCCTGTGTTGGTCAGAAGTTGTCGTTGTCAGCCTATTGAAGACAGACGTCCGTTGAGAGGGAATATCCAACCTATCGAAGGCAGACTTTCGAGTAGGGGAAGCAACCTTGACGATTTCGCCTGGAACAGGAGCTGAAATAGTCAGTCTTGTGAAGACCGACCCTTTGGCAGGAGAAGCCGCCTTGACGACTTCGAGAGCAGGGATGGCTATCCTTTTTGGGATAACCCTTTCAGGTATCGCGGGCTTCTTCATGGGCCCATCTGAGCTTTGGCCTAGTCTGTCAAAGACTGAGGCATTGGAGCTGGACGACCCGTTGAGAGGGGCCGCAGTAGTTGTTAGCCGATCAAAGACCGACTTATTCTGAGCTTCTTGTGTTGGTACAGGAGCGCTGAAGCTCGTTGGCGGGAGCATGGTCCCGAAGAACAATCCTGTGGTGGCCTGAGTGACCTGTTCCACCGGCATAGCAAAGATGGAGGCCGCTTGGGGCCCGTAAGTCACTCCTTCGGACGGGACGGAGCGAGAGTTGCAGTTGCAGTTAGTGCAGGTTGAAGCCATTGATCTTCTGTTTTCTACACGGAGCAAGACACCGAATTTTAGTACCTCGAACCCAAGGGCAACCATATCAAACCGCGATTCGTTCGCGAACACGACACACGAAGTGTGGAGTGGAAAGAGGAAAAGCTCCCACCGGGCATGCCAGAATCTGTTCACCGCCAAAAACTGGGAAGACAAATGTCTTGTCTGAATTTGGGGGCAGATGCTAATATGTGCTATCCGTCCACCTCTCCGAAGATGCCAAGTTGATTTATGACACCACGTATCGAAGGTTTAAACGGATGCGGCCGATATAGCAGACTTCGTCAGATTCCCCCTCATTTGAAAGGTTTTTGATTGTGGGGATGCTCTTCCCTGCAGGCGCAAGCCCATGCAGTTAATTACGCTACCGCATCGCGGTAACCACTTTTTCCTTCTCTAGATGGTCACTTTGTGTTATGGATGTTTGTTTTGTTTTTGGTTGCCCGTGGATTGTATATGAAGACTAACTTATGTTGTCGCCCGTAGGGCATGGATTAGTCCAAATCCGTATCTTCTTAGATTTGGGTTTGGGGGTTGGGTTTAAGGATACGTTAGTCTCATTTGGGACTAAGATCTAGTTAAACGTTTGTTAAGGATACGTTAGTATAATTTTAGACTAAGATCAACTTAACGGGATCGTTTAGATCCAATAAAAGAGCATTTGGGCTCCATTGTTTAGTTTAGGGACATTGCGGTCGATTAGTTTATGGACATTAAGGTCCATGGTTAGGTTAAAGATATCACGGTCGAGGTTAAGGACATCATAGTCCGTGAGTTTAAAGACCTCACAGTCAAGGTTAAGGACATCATAGTCCGTGAGTTTAAAGACCCCACAGTCAAGGTTAAGGACGTCATAGTCCGTGAGTTCAAAGACCTCACGGTCAAGGTTAAGGACATCATAGTCCATGGGCTTAAGGACCCCACAGTCCATGAAATGTATGGTTGTCGGGACCCGTCACCTCTCTGAAGACGTTGAAGGATTACAACGACAAATATCAAAGGAGTGAAGAGATGTACCCTCGAACCAAAGTGGATTGGGTGATCTATAGTCCAATTTGGAACTAAGATCAATTAATTAGATTATGAGTACATTGGCTCAGTTAAATCTGAATTGAGGACTTATGGCCAGTTTGGGCTAAGTCCAATTAGATATTGGTTCTTTGTTGGACCATTAAACATTTGTCTGGGTTCAAGCTCACATTATTTAGCAATGCTAAACCAGAGTTTGATGGCTCCGATACATTTTTGTCTTTGACTGAGCATTAAACATTGTAGTTCTGAGTTTTACTCAACTTTGAGATTTAGTTAAAGGGGAGGTTTTTGCCTCTGGAAACTTAGCCAATTTGGCCAAGATTGGCTTTAAAATAGTGTTAAACACTAGAGGACAACAGTGTTAAACATTGGAGACGAAATACTCAAAATAGTGTTAAACACTAGAAAGGAAGGGGTCACGTGGGGTCACGTGAGGGCACCTAGAGGTGGGGCCAGATCTCCTTTACTTTGTTCTCAGAACTGCAAATAAGTGTTAAACACTTTTAGTTTTCATAGCCATCACGTGTGGGCACGTGATGGGTACTCATGCATTGATTTATTAGAATGTTTATTCGGGATCACGTGAGGACACGTGAGAGCGCCAGCCAACATTGCCTTTGCTTTTATTTTCTTTATTTTGGAAGTCACGTGGGAGCAAGTGAGGCATTGCCTCCAAGCTGTTTTCTTCTCATTTTGGGGGTTCAGGGGTCACGTGGGGGCATGTGACCTAGCTTTATTCTTTCTTTCCGATCACTGCGGATTGGGGTCCCATGTCATCACGTGACCAATGTTCTTTACGTGCATGGAGATCTTTCAAATCTCTTTATTTTAAGAATTAAATTCTCTGTAGGGTTAAACCCTAATTATGTTTTTAGAGGAATTAAATTCCTATATATGCGGAAGAATTTATGTAGGGTTACACCCTGATTCTGTCTTGGAGGAATTAAATTCCTGTGAGTTTGGGAGAATTGAATTCTCATATAGGGTTAAACCCTAGTTTTATCTTGGAGGAATTAAATTCTTGTGAGTTTGGGAGAATTAAATTCTCATATAGGGTTAAACCCTAGTTTTATCTTGGAGGAATTAAATTCCTGTGAGTTTGGAAGAATTAAATTCTCTAAACTCAATTCTCTCTCTAAGTTTTGGATCTGCATGACAGAATCTCCCCGATGAGAATTAAATTCTCAACCTGTGGGGAGATTTGCTTCTGCAGATCTTCAACCAGAGGAAGAACTAAGTTCTTTTACAAAAGAGTTAAACTCTTAGATTGAGAATTAAATTCTCTTTCTGTTTTATGAAGCTTTGATCCCTTTCCTTTTTCTCACCTAGGCTTTTCTTTTCTTGAGAATTGAATTCCCCTTTCTTTTCTCTCTGCTATTTTCCTTCAGAAAATTTCAAGATCTCAAAATTCTATATCCTTCTTCTCTTCTTAGCTCCTATTTATAGGAGAAGGAAAAGAATCAATTTGTTTAGTGAATCTTTTATTGAAAGATTTTATTTGTTTTTCGTAACTAATATGATCTTTTAGATCACTCAGTGAATTTTATTCACCATTGGATTTTTAATCTAGAAGATATTCTGTTTGTTATTTTTGGTGAAATTTAGGGAGATCTTTCCTTGTATACAATCGTTCCATAAATTGGTGATTTTTTAATCACCATTGGATTTTTAATCCAACGGTGCTCTACTTTACAGAGCATAATCCCTTTTTGTTTGTTTGGAAAGATTTAAAGAAATACTTTCCCAGTTAGGGTCATTGATTTCCCTTAATTAGAATTTTAATTCTATTAACTCATTAAGGCTTTTAAAGCCCGTCACGTGTTGGCAAGTGATCCCAACGTTTGACCATTCAAATAGAATTCAATTCTATCAATTAAAGAGCCGGGGGACCTGTCACGTGTTGGCACGCGACCTTTTTTTATTCAGAATTTAATTCTGCCTTTTAACAAAGCTAAAGGACCGTCACGTGTCAGCACGTGACCCTTGGTCACGTGTGAGCACGTAATGCCCTATTGGGGTCTTTCCTTAGCTGTTTTGTTTGATTTAGAATTTAATTCTATAAAGTGGAGATCATAGGGAACTATCACGTGTCAACACGTGACCCTTGGTCATGTGTGAGCACGTGATACCTCATTGAGGTATTTCCTGATTTTTATCTGGGAACATGTGGATCATAGGTCTTTTGACCACTAGCACGAGTTCACCTTGGCGGAATGTCCTCGGCTTAGTCAATCTCTCGTATGAGCGCCTCATCTTTGCTTTGTAAGCCTCCAGGTTTTGTTGCGCCATGAGACGGGTTTCATCAAGGGCGTCGGCTCCTCAAGTCGAAGGTGAGTATTTTCTTCGTCTGTTAGCTCGTAGTGAACGGCCACTCGTAGAGAGGGTAACTCTATCTCGAGGGGGAGTATCGCTTCTGTGCCGAATACCAATGCATACGGCGTTGTGTTCATGGCTGTTTTGAACGTAGTTCGATACGCCCAGAGTGCTTCATGCAGTCTCTTGTGTCAGTCCTTCTTATTTCGTGACACCGTCTTTTTCACGATCTTCGTCAAGATCTTGTTGAAAGCCTCAGCTAGACCGTTAGCTCGGGGATTATAGACCAAAGAGTATCTCCAGTCTATATTATGCTGTTGTGCGAAGCGGCTGATCTTGTGGCTTCTGTAGGCTGGCCCGTTATCGGAGATAATCCGTCGCGGAGTGCCGAACCGATAAATAACATGTGTCTTGAAGAAATGGAGGATATTTTCCGTCTTCACTTCTCTTAGTGGTACTGCTTCTGCCCACTTAGAGAAGTAATCGGTTGTTGCGAGTATGAACCGATGTCCTCTGGACGATGATGGTTCGATGGGCCCGATTATGTCGGTTCCCCACATTTCGAATGGCCAGCTAGCCACCGTTAGATATAACGGATTTGGATGCTGGTGGATAAAGTCCCCGTGAAACTGGCACGAGTGGCACTGCTTCGCGTATTCGAGGCAGTCTTGGATCATTGTGGGCCAATAATAGCCCATCCTTTTGATCTTTAGTTTCATCTTCGGCCCGGCTTGGTGAGAACCGTAGGGTCCGTCGTGAGTTTCTTGGATAACTCTCCTTGCTTCTTCAGGTCCCAGGCATCTTAGATACAGAGAATCAAATGATCTCTTATATAGCATATCATTGACGAAGGCAAAGGATAGAGCTCGTTTCATGAGCTGATGTCTTGACGACACAGCTTCAGGCGTTCGACAGGATTTGAAGTAGTCTATAAAGACTTCTCTCCAATCCATAGCCTTTTCCTGATCTCTTATTTGTAAAGACATTTGCTCGGTCGCTCCCTTTTCTTCGGACGACTCTGGAGATATTTCTGCCGGCGCAAGAACCCGACGGCTTTGTACAACGATCCTCACGTCATCGAGGTTCACATCGGCCAGTTCTTTAGAGAGTTTGGCTAACGCATCTGCTTTGCTATTTTCCACACGTGGTATGCTTTCCAGGGTGTAGGACGGGATTCGAGTCAGCAATTGCTGCACTCTCTCGCCGTACTTCACCAACTCAGGCTTGCACGTTTGATAGTCACCGTTTACTTGGCTAACGACCAGCTGGGAGTCTCCGTATATGAGGAGGTTTTCAATTCCCATGTCGGCGGCGATCTCAAGACCTGCTATCAAAGCTTCATATTCGGCCTCATTGTTCGTCCTCGGCTCTGTTAAGGAGAAGGCGAAGCTTATTATCCCCCTTTGTGGAGTTATGAAGATGAGGCCTACCCCCGATTTGATTATGGGGGTGCTTTGTTTGCGCTTCTTCATGGAAGATGCTCCATCAAAGTAGAGTTCCCACTGGGTATCATTCTCTCTTCTCTCCCTGTCGATTATGTCAAATGCGTACTCGTTAGGCAGTTCACAGTTCAAAGGAGAATCGGCAGGTATTGGATGCTCAGCGAGGAAGTCGGCGATGGCCTGGCCTTTCACTGCCTTGAGGGGTCGGTATGTCACCGAGAATTCCATCAAGAGTAGGGCCTACTTAGAGAGCTGTCCCGTTAATATGGCCTTTGACATCAAATATTTGAGAGGATCCACCTTTGATATGAGATGGACCTCATGTCCAACGCATAGTGTCTGAGCTTCGTTATCACGAAGATCAACACCAGGCAGTGTTTTTCGATGGGGGAGTAATTGTTTTCTGCCCCCAGAGGAACTCGGCTCAAGTAGTAGAGGGATCTTTCCATCCCTTGGTCATTTTCTTATACCCATAATGCGCCTAGAGAACCTTCAAGGGCGGTTGAATACAGAATGAGAGGCTTTCCCTTGACCGGAGCGGTTAGCACCGGAGGATTCTGTAGATATTGCTTGATTTCATCCAGCGCGTGTTCCCCTCTGAATGGCGGCCAAGACATGGACGTCTTGCCTGAGATTCGGGGCATATGCTATTTGGTTTTATCCATCCACCTCTCCGAAGATGCCAAGTTGATTTATGGCACCGTGTATCGGAGGTTTAGACGGATGCGGCCGATGTAGCAGACTTCGTCAGATTTCCCTTCGCTCGAGGGGTTTTTGATTGTGGGGACGCTCTTCCCTGCAGGCGCAAGCCCCTGCAGTTAATTACGCTACCGCATCGCGGTAACAACTTTCTCCTTCTTCAGAATTTCACTTCGTGTTATGGGTGTTTGTTTTGTTTATGGTTGCCCGTGGATTGTATACGAAGACTAATTTATGTCGTCGCCCGTAGGACGTGGATTAGTCCAAATCCGTATTTTCTTAGATTTGGGTTTGGGGTTTTGGTTTAAGGATACGTTAGCCATATTTGAGGCTAAGATCAACTTAAACGTTTGTTAAGAATACGTTAGTCTAATTTGAGACTAAGATCAACTTAACGGGATCGTTTGGATCCGACAAAAGAGCATTTGGGGGCTCTATTGTTCCACTTTAGGGACATAGTGATCCATTGCCAGTTTAGGGACATGGTGGTCCAGTGTTCCTATTTTGGGGACGGTATTGGTTTAAGGACGCATTAATCCATGAGTTTAAGGACCTCACAGTCCGTATTATGTGTGGCTGTCGGGACCCGTCACCTCTCTAACGACGTTGAAGGATTACAACGACAAATATCAGAGGAGTTCAGAGATGTACCCTTGAACCGGGTGTAAATTGATTTAAGAGAGCAGTTGTGCTCAGTTCAATTTAATTTGAGGACTTATGGCCAGTATTGGGCTAAGTCCAGTTGAGAATATTCAACATTTTTATTTGTGTCTGGCCTGTTAAGCCTTTGTTTAGGCTCTGCCCTTTTAGACAATGCATAGCATTGGGCCTTTTATTTAAATGCATGGCATTTATTTTGGCCTGTTAGGCCTTTTTAATTGGGCTCTGTCCCTTCCCTTTAATAATGCAGAGCATCAAATGTTCTGACAGTGCCCCACGTGGCTTGTCAGACGCTTTGCGCCGATTGAGGAGCGCAAGGCGCAAGTTCATGTGGGGGTGACACGTATCACGCTCTGGTGAGCGCAAGTCTGTTAGCACAGTGCACTGCACCAGTGCGCTGTGCTAGCGCGCTACTGACACGTGGCGTGCTCTGATGACTTGCGCCAATTTAAGAAAGCAGTGCTCTGTTTTAGAAGCGCAAGACGTGGTTTGTTCTGGGGCCGACACGTGACGCTCTCTAGTGGCTTGCGCCAATCCAAGGAGCGTAACAGTGCAAATTTCAAAAGTGCAAGGCACTGTTTAATATCTTGATCAAATTTAGATCAAATGGAACAAATTTTTCTTGTTTCCAGAGAGGTTCTACCTCAAATCTCAAGAACCAGTGGTTCATCAAAAGGCAATGCCTTTATATAGATCGAAAGATCTAATCTTTTCTGGTCCTCTTTTTTTTTATGTTAAAGATCTTGATCTTGTTCTTAGATCTTTGATCTTTTTAGAAGAAATTCTTCTCTTTTTTTTATTCTAAGAATTAAATTATTTAAATGAAGAAGATGATCTTCTTCTTTTCCAAAGGTTTACCTTTTTCTTTTTTGAGTTATTTCTCAAAGTTTTCAGAGGATTTCTGTGTTTCTCTATCTCTGTGTGTGTTTTAGACTTGGAGTCTAGGGGCCTTTATATAGTGCCAATTAGTTTGTTAGGTTGGTTACAGAGATCTTTCTTTGATTGATCCGGGGATATTTCCCTACCGTCGGATCTTTGATCCAAAGGCTCTGTTTTACAGAAAAGAATCTTCTTGCTTTTAATAAGATTAGAAAGATCTTTCCAGAATTTTACTTCTGTTTTAGTGCTGGCATAGTTGTGTCAAGCGCACCTGCGCTTGACATGTGTCGCGCAGCGCAACTGCGCTGACACGTGTCGCGCAGCGCAGAGCGCAAGTCAGCTGAAGCGTTGCTTCAATTATTTTAACTTTAATTTCAAAGCTGAGCTTTGCTCTGATTGGGGGAAACAGAAGCGTTGCTTCGTTTCCCGTCTTGGAATTTGAACAGAGCTTTGCTCTGATTGGGGTAAACAAATGCCCCTCCACCGTTGCGCTTACGTGGTCCCAAACGTGAGCGCAGCGGTGGCAGAATTCCAACCGTTTCGCCAGCTTTTGGAAGTTGAAATGGCACTCAATGCCTATAAATAGGACCTTTGGTCCCTTAGATGATTTTCATCTCTTCATAAGAATTTTTATTCAGAGCCTTGCTCTTCAATTTAAGAACTTTTCAAGAATAAAACTCTGTCAAAACTTAGGTAAAGTTTAAAAACCTTTAAGAATCCAGGGTTTTACCCATTAACAGAGCTTTGCTCTTCTTAGATCTTTGATCTAAAGAAAACCCATTTAGGGTTTCATTAATAGAGCTTTGCTCTCTTCAGATCATGATCTTTTCTTGGGGTTTCTTAGCCCATGAATCAGAGCTCTGCTCTCTTGATACATGTAGATTTCTTAATCTTTTGTGAAGAACTCTTAAGAGTTTGATCATGGATAATGAAGATCAAAAATGGAGTTTTATCTTTGATTGATTATATCATCTTTTCATAGCAAGGCTCTCAGCGTTCTCGGGGAATTTCTTTAAATTTCCCTCATTACTGAATTTGATAGGTGTCACTCCTGTTTGCAGAGCATTGCTCTCGAGGAGTTTAACTCCCCGTGCCTGTTTTTAATAAGAATTCGCTTAATCAGTCTGTCTGCTAATTCTGTTAATTTTCTTTTACTGGAGCAATGGACGCCCATATGTACGATCTCAATGAAATCATCTCTTACGGAGACATCCGCCGACTCGGCCGTTCTCAGAACCGAGAATTTACTAACGCCGAGTGTACCGAAATCATGAGCCACTTCGATACATACAACGGTCAACTGCTTCCTCGGCGCTCCCCTCTCCTGAGGCTTATTATGGGAGCAATTTGGGAAGCGCTTCCCCTATTCTTTACCGGCGTGCCGCTTAGGGCATTGGACACCGCTGAGGACAATGTGCACTCGGTGTACCTGATGAACTTAATATCGAAGAGACGGCGAGACAATCTTGTCGATCTCTTGCACCAGGCCTTTCAACAGTCCGCCATTCTTGCTGCCTATCGGAGGGTGGAGGACATCAGTGGGGATCCCGACGCCCGTGCTCGCGAAAGGAAGCACACCAGGATGGTTTGCCAAGCTTGGAAAGTCTTGGACAAGGTCACTTTCGAGTTCCTCAATCCTTGTCCAGGATCTGAGGTTTTGCCGTTGTAATCATTTGGATAATGTCTTTGTTTATTTCTTTATGATTGTAAGAACCCTTTGCAATATGAATGGAAAATTTCTCATTTCTGCTTGTCTTATTTCTCGTTCTAAGTCTTTTGCACACGCATGAATGGATGTGTCTCGAACGCTTGATCAAATGCAAATCGGATGTTCTCTCTGTCGCTTTCTTCTTTCTTTTATTATCAGCATGTTACCTTAGTAAACATGGTCGATAGATGACAGAGCGAGCATCCTGTCTTGGCTCCTTCAAGAGGTAGTAATGGCTTAGGAGGCAGGTTCAGATCTGCTGCCTAAGACTTTTCAACTCTATGAGCCGTGAGGGTCTCATAAAGAATTTTCTCCCTACGGATCGAGAGGATCTCGTAGGTGTATTTTCTCCTTAGGAATCGTGAGGATTCCTAAGTGCGTTTTCTCTTATAAGTCGTAAGGATCTTATAAGAGAATTTTCCCTCTTACGAGTTGAGAGGACCCGTAAGCGGTTGTTTCCCTCCTTATCGAGATTCGACTTTGGAGAGTGTGACCCGTGAATAGTATGCAAGAGTCCATTTTTGGACCGACTTGCAAGGTCCCAGTGCTTAGGAAACATGTTTTTTAACCCCCGCTGCTTAAGGCTTTTCCTCACGAGTCGAGACGAATCGAGCATTTCTCGCAAGAATATCCTAACGTCATAGTTAACCTCTGCACTTTACGACAGAGGTCCGTTAGGGTCTGTGTTACTTAGGGTTTTGGCCGCCGTACCGTCGCGTTGGCTGATATATTCCTCGATTGGCAATCTTGCTGTTCGAGTAGCCGTGCGATTGTCGTGTCTCTGATCCTTTCGGGGGCTGGACAAGACGTCTTCAAGTAATCTTCCAGGTAATATTACCGTCGAAAGAGCAAGCGTAGGGATATTCCATGTCACTTTTTACTTGAGGTTAGGCTCATTTTGGAGAGCCCCGATGAGTCATAACCACTTCGCGCTGGTGTGGGATGATCTCCGATAGTCTTTCAGGCTTTATATGACTTGCCGTCAAGACCCTGAAGCTAGGAATTTGGCCTTTGCTTTGTTTGCTGGCATTGCGTCCTCTATATCGAGACGAATGTCGCGGTTGTCTCTAAATTGTTGGTGAACCGTCGAGGTTTGTAACTAGGGACTTTGCCGTGGCTCCGCTGTTTGATCGTCGCGTCTGAATCCTGTTGGAGGAAGAACGCTGGGGTGACATCTCGTCTGCTGTATCGAGACGAACGTCGAGGTGGTGACCACTCCGCACTGGTGCTAGATGATCTCCGCTTGTCTTTCAGGCTTTATATGACTTGTCGTTAAGACCCTGAAGTTAGGAATTTGGCCTTCGCTTCGTTTGCTCTGTCACATCCGAATCCTATTGGAGGAAGAAGGCTGGGGTGACATCTCGTCTGCTGTATCGAGACGAACGTCGAGGTGGTGACCACTCCGCACTGGTGCAAGATGATCTCCGCTTATCTTTCAGGCTTTATATGACTTGCCGTTAAGACCCTGAAGCTAGGAATTTGGCCTTCACTTCGTTTGCTTTGTCACGTCCGAATCCTGTTGGAGGAAAGACTCTGTAGTGACATATCTTCTACTGTATCGAGGCGAACGTCGAGGTGGTGACCACTCCATGCTAGTGCGAGATGATCTCCGATTGTCTTTCAGGTTTTATATAAGTTGCCGTCAAGACTTGGCTCCGTTTTCTGATGGAGCATGGGGAGGGAAGATGTGTTTCCTTCTTTGTTTGCACCCCTGGATTGTATACAGGGATTGCTGTGATATCGCCTGAAGGGCATAAATTTCATTATATATATTTTTCATTTTATTTTTTTCCGCGATGCTCTATCATTTCAGCTTTTATATCGCGAAAGTCACGATTGCCCAATCATTTCGGCTATTTTTCGCGATGCCCAATCATTTCGGCTATTTATTTTATTTTCACTCGCTGCTTTTTATTGCGAGTTGCCCAATCATTTCGGCTATGCATACGCATTTTTTTACTTGCTGATTTTTATTTGCAAGTTGCCCCATCATTTCGGCTATTTCGTATGCATATATGGCTCGCTGATTTTTTTTATCGCGAGTGTGGAACTTAGAATCTGACGCCAATCTCAGCATCAGCATCGCTACAACTGGAATATTGCCAGGAGCGAATCATCATTTGCCATGAAAGGACTTGGAATTTGATATCGATTTAGGCATCAGCATCGCTACAACTGGGATATTGCCAGGAGCGAATCATCATTTTCCTCTATCGATGTTGAATAAAGATGGCTTAGTAAACAGGGTTAGGATTCTGTCGACTAAGGCTTTTGACTTCATGAGCCGTAACGCTCTCATAAAGGTATTTCTCCCTACGAGTCGTGAGGATCTCGTAGGTGTGTTTTCTCCTTAGGGATCGTGAGGATCCCTAAGTGCATGTTCCCCTGTAAGTCGTAAGGATCTTACAAAAGGGTTTTCTCCTTATAAGTCGAGAGGACTTACAAGGGTTGTTCACCGTATGGACATATCCCTAGTCACGGGTAGGACTTTGCTGGGGAAATGTTTATTCGTGCCCGTAGATTGTATACAAGGGTCAGTATTGAGCCGCTTGTAGGGCATTATCGAAGGTTGTGGGGGTTGCTTAAGAACAGGTTTAGGTCTCTGTAACTTAAGACTTTCAAACCTTATGAGCCGTGAGGGTCCCATAAGAGAGTTCTCCTTATGAGTCGTGAGGATCCCGCAAGTGTAATTTCTCCTTAGGAATCGTAAGGATCCCTAAGTGTGCTGCTCCCTTGTGAGTCGTAAGGCTCTCACGCGGGTGGTTTCTCCTTACAAGGTCGAGAGGACCCTGTAAGTGTCTTTTAACGAGGTTGCGCCCTTTCGGGGTTTCACAAACACTCGCCGGTAGTCCTGCTGTTTTTACTCACGGAGTCCTTTCGGGTTTTCATCCGTGCCCATTTTGCTTATGGACATACCGTTTTTTTATATCATTTTTTTATTCTTTTTATTCTTTTTTTTCTAACGAGGTTGCGCCCTTTCGGGTTTTCATGAACACTCGTCGGTAGCCCTGCTGTTTTTACTCATGGAGCCATTTCGGGTTTTCATTCGTGCCCATTTTGCTTATGGACATACCGTCTTTTTTTATAATTCTTTTAATTCTTTTTTCTAACGAGGTCGCGCCCTTTCGGGTTTTCACGAACACTTGCCGGTAGCCCTGCTATTTTTACTTACGGAGCCCTTTCGGGTTTTCATCCGTGCCCATTTTGCTTATGGACATACCGTTTTTTTTTAATTTTTTAATTTTTTTATCATCACGTCAGCCTGAGGAGGCTGTGGTAGTAGTTTAAAGACGTTTCAGTCATTTGCAAGTTTTAAGACATTGCGGTCCACCGTCGCCGTATTTGAGACGAATCTCTAGTTTACTGACTTTCGGTCTATGGGGCTTTCCTTATGAATGAGCATGATGCCTCCGGTATATCCATCTTTCTCGGAGCATGTGGTTGTGGCGGGCCCACCTTCCAGTTTTCGGACAACGCGAACTTGCCCTGTTGGTATTGGTCTTCATTCTAGTTTTTGAAAACGTAGCAGTTTTCGATCGGATGGCCCAATACTTGGTGGTAAGGGCAGTAATTAGGATTGTTGACATCATTCAGTTGTGGCTGGTATTTCGGCTCCGGTAGAGTGATAAGCCTTTTGCGCACTACCACTTCAAACAACCTCCTTGTTTCATCCTGGGGAAATGAGTAAGGACGTTTCAAGCTCTCATAGAGGGGTTGTCGCTTGTTATTTTGGCGAACAACCGGTCTAGGGTCACTCGATTGTTGTTGAGCGCTGGCGACGAAGGCCGTTTTCCCCTTTCCTTTATCCTTTTTGCTCGATCCCTTGTTTATGGGTCCGTGGTTCTCTCCGGGTATCGTGCAATTGCACGACTGAATGTTCTCGCAATCCCTCAATTCTTCAGAGATGGACTCCTTGAAGAGAGGGCCGAGGGCTACTTTTTCGTCGGAGTCGCTCCCGAAGGTGAGAACTCGTGATCCCCCAGGATCATCCCTATGACAATTGCCGGAAATTCTTTTATGCTCATCTGTCGTATTTTTTCGCTGTCTACGAGCTTCACGCTTTGTCCTGTTGAAGTGTTGCCTGTGAGCGACATACCCTTGCCACCAACACTTAAAGGAGTTGCAGTCTTCAGTAGGATGTGCGATCTTCTGATGATATAAGCAAAAGTTAGGATGCACGTCCGCTTCATCAAGATGTATACCACCAGGAGAATTTTCTCTGAAAGTGGGCAGCTTCATCCCCATCGATATGGCTTCGGAGAATCGTTTCCTTGTCTTGATCCTGCTTTCATTTGCGGCGGATGTACTTTGATCTGGTGGGAGTGTTTCGATTCTTTTGTCCAGTCGCCGGCGTTTGGCCTTTTCAAATATGGCCATCTTACGCTCCCGATCGGCTTTACTTTTCAGACGAATCTCATTCAGAAAGGCGTCGATCATTTCGTTTGACGGCCACACAAGTTCTGGCTCAGGCTCTGCCCCCAGTCTTTCTGTGCAGGGCGCGTCTTCATTGTCTAGCGATGAATGAGAGATCACATGGCAACTTGCTACGTAATCCTCAGATCCATCTGACGAGTCTTCCCCATCATTTTCATCTTCAAGGACATGGCCGAGGAACTCCTGGAGCGTGATGGGAGTTCGCGCTTTCTGGTTATACTCTTCCAGCACGTCGATCTGTTTTTGCAGGCTCGTGCGCTTGTCGCCAGGCTTCACGGGCTTTTTGGATCTCTTCTTCTTCTTCTTTGAAGATTTCGACTGCTGGGTGTGAGTATTTTGGCTATCACCAATCTTTAGAGTTGGGCATGGCTCCAACATCCTTTCGATGATCTGGGGTTCTAGCGGGTTCTTCCACCTGATCGCTGGGCATGTCTGGAGATCATTCAGCATCTTTTTGGTTTTGGCGGAAATCCCGACTTCCCATGGAGCTTCTTCAACAAAAGAACAAGTTGCCCCCGGCGTGCCCGTCTTCTTTGGAGTGTGCGGCTGTGGTGGGTTTACTTTCCACTTTTCAGACAGCGCAAACTTGCCTTGTAGGTACTGATCCTCGATCCATCCCTTAAAGACGAAGCAATCCTCGATCGGGTGACTTACCGTTTGGTGGTAAGGGCAATAATTGGGATTATTCACTTCGCTGGGTTGCGGTGGTCTCCTTGGATTCGGGAGATAGATAAGCCTATTGCGCATCGCCAGCTCGAACAGCCTCTTCGTTTTATCCCGCGGGAATGAGTAAGAGCGCTTCATTTTCTCATTATAATACCGCCGTCTCTCTTCCAGTTGATCCACTAGCTTTGGGGCACTGGGCTGCTGTCGGGTGTTCGCCACGAAGGTCGCCTTCCCTTTACCCTTGTCATTTCGGTGTTTCGGCTTCAGAGGAGACGGTCTGTGACCCATTTGATTCATCTGGGCTAGCTTATCAATTAAAGCCTGGAACGTGGTCGGTTTAAAGAACATCATGAACTGTGAAACAGTTGCATGAGGGTCTAGGGTGCCCACGAACATGCCTACCGTTGGTGCTTCTTCGATGCGTTGTTCGCACCTCGACCATAAGTTCCGCCATCATATCGTGTATTGAACCCACGTTTCACCTGGCCATACCATGGCATTAATCAGTGCTGTTATCAGGGTGCGTTTACTAGCACTCACGAATCTTGTGTAAACAGTAGCTCCATCTCCGCAAATGTTTTGACAGAGTCGTTAGGTAGCTCCGAATACCATTCAAAGGCTGTTTCTGCTAAGCTGCCGACGAATTGGCAAAGCAACAGTTTGTCGTCGCCTCCCGTGTTGCCGCATAAGGCCCTGAATTGAGTGACATGCTGATGTGGATTCCCTGTCCCCTTGTACACATGGAATTTAGGGATCGTATATCCCGGCGGGTAACTGATTTGGTCATACCAGCCCGGATAGGGTCGTCCAGTTTTAACAATTTGCCCAGCCGCTTCACTCGCCTGATGAGCTCGTATTTACTGAGCTATATAGTTATCCAGTGCCGCTTTGGAAATGGTTTCCTCCTTGGCTGCTGAAAGAGCCGGAGGAGGATTAGACGTCTCCCCTCTATCGTCTTCAGTAATGGTCGGAGGGTCTTCAGCTGGAGGATCCTGCTGTAACATCATTCCGACCATATCTTGGAAGAGAAGTGCCATTTGTTTTATATTAGCTGCTTGTTCTGCTGCTTCTCTGTCCTTCTTTTCGAGGACTCTGGGTAGGAAGTCAGCGTCAGTTTCTTGTTCATGACGCTGCTCTGATGATTCCTCCGAGCTTTCTTTTGGCCCGGTAAGCGTGGCCATTGCAGTCATCATTTCCTGAAGCTTCTGTTGTTGCTCTTGGGCTTTTGTCACGGATCGGGTGAGCGGTCGGTGACCCATCGAAGCATGGCTATCCCCTTTCCCGGATGCCATATAAACAGTATGCACCACTATGCCCCCAGACTTGGGGCTTTTGTGCTCAGCGCTTTTACGGTTCGCCATGTTCACAGGGGCTTTTTGCAGCCTCCATTTCTTTTGAGTGATTGACGTTGAGGGAGCCGTTGCAGTGGGCACCCAAGTAGCTGTTGCTTTTTGTGGCTTGACGGAGTAATCCTTCTCCTGCCGAACCTTCATCTTTTTCTGTCGGCGGAGATAGTCTTGGTCAATCACCGACTCTTGGACACGTTGGCAAACTTTGTAAATTTCAGAGGATAGCCGTTGAGGGGGCTGCTCCAGCTTCGCCTTTGGGGATTTCTCCATAGGTGGAGGAGATCTTTTCAGCACAGCAGTTGGCGAATTACTGCGCACCTTATTAAGTAGTTCAAAACTGTTCCCGGTTGGAACAGCAGCGTCAACTTCCATCGCTGGAGCCGGCGGAGTCAGTCCAGAAGGGGAATTACCCCCAGCTTTCCTCACTCGGCACCAGTGGCGACGTCGAGCATGTCGTGCGGATGAGATCACCTCCGTTGTTGGATAAGCTTCTTCATGCCCCCTGCTTTGAGGAGAGACTGTTATTGGTGCTAGCCTGTCGAAGACTGACGTCCGTTGAGAGGGGATAATCAGTCTTGCGAAGGCCGACTTTTGAACAGGGGAAACAGCCTTCATGACTTCATGTGGAGTAAGAGCTGAAACGGCCAGTCTTGTGAAGACCGACCCCTTAGCAAGAGATGCCGCCTTGGGGACTTCAGGAGTAGGAATGTCTATCCGTTTTGGGATAACGCCTTCTGGTATTGCAGGCTTCTTCATGGGCCCGCTGGAGCTCTGGCCCAGTCTGTTAAAAACTGAGGCATTGGACTTGGGCGACCCGTTGAGAGGGGCCGCAGTAGTTGTAAGCCGATCAAAGACCGACTTCTTCGGAGCTTCTTGCGATGGTACAGGAGCGCTGAAGCTTGTTGATGGGATCATGGTCCCGAAGAATAGTCCAGTGGTGGCTTGAGTTACCTGCTCCACTGGCATCTTGAAAAGAGAGGCCGCTTGGGGCCCGTAAGTCACTCCTTCGGCGGGGACGGAGCGAAAGTTGCAGTTGTAGGTAGTGCAGTTTGAAGCCATTGATCTTCTTTTTTCTGCACGGAGCGAGACACCAAATCTTAGTACCTCGAATCCACAGGCAACCACAGCAAACCGCGATTCGTTCGCGAACACGACACACGAAGTATGGAGTGGAAAGAGGAAGATGTCCCACTGGGCGTGCCAGAATCTGTTCCTCTCCGAATGGCGGCCAAGACAGGGACGTCTTGCCTGAGATTCGGGACAGATACTATTTGGTTTTATCCATCCACCTCTCCGAAGATGCCAAGTTGATTTATGACACCGTGTATCGGAGGTTTAGACGGATGCGGCCGATGTAGCAGACTTCGTCAGATTCCCCCTTGCTCGAGGGGTTTTTGATTGTGGGGACGCTCTTCCCTGCAGGCGCAAGCCCCTGCAGTTAATTACGCTACCGCATCGCGGTAACAACTTTCTCCTTCTCCAGAATTTCACTTCGTGTCGTGGGTGTTTGTTTTGTTTGTGGTTGCCCGTGGATTGTATATGGAGACTAATTTATGTCGTCGCCCGTAGGACGTGGATTAGTCCAAATCCGTATTTTCTTAGATTTGGGTTTGGGGTTTTGGTTTAAGGATACGTTAGCCATATTTGAGGCTAAGATCAACTTAAACGTTTATTAAGAATACGTTAGTCTAATTTGAGACTAAGATCAACTTAACGAGATCGTTTGGATCCGACAAAAGAGCAATTAGGGGCTTTATTGTTCCAGTTTAGGGACATAGTGCTCCATTGCCAGTTTAGGGACATGGTGGTCCAGTGTTCCCATTTTGGAGACGAGTATTGGTTTAAGGACGCATTAATCCATGAGTTTAAGGACCTCACAGTCCGTATTATGTATGGCTGTCGGGACCCGTCACCTCTCTAACGACGTTGAAGGATTACAACGACAAATATCAGAGGAGTTCAGAGATGTACCCTTGAACCGGGTGTAAATTGATTTGAGAGAGCAGTTGTGCTCAGTTCAATTTAATTTGAGGACTTATGGCCAGTATTGGGCTAAGTCCAGTTGAGAATATTCAACATTTTTATTTGTGTCTGGCCTGTTAAGCCTTTGTTTAGGCTCCGCCCTTTTAGACAATGCATAGCATTGGGCCTTTTATTTAAATGCATGGCATTTATCTTGGCCTGTTAGGCCTTTTTAATTAGGCTTTGTCCCTTCTCTTTAATAATGCAGAGCATTAAATGTTCTGACAGTGCCCCACGTGGCTTGTCAGGCGCTTTGCGCCGATTGAGGAGCGCAAGGCACAAGTTCATGTGGGGGTGACACGTGTCACGCTCTGGTCAGCGCAAGTCTGTTAGTGCAGTGCACTGCGCCAGTGCGCTGTGCTAGCGCGCTGCTGACACGTGGCGCGCTCTGATGACTTGCACCAATTTAAGAGAGCAGTGCTCTGTTTTAGAAGCGCAAGACGCGGTTTGTTCTGGGGCCGACACGTGGCGCTCTTTATTGGCTTGCGCCAATCCAATGAGCGCAACAGTGCAAATTTCAGAAGTGCAAGGCACTGTTTAATATCTTGATCAAATTTAGATCAAAGGGAACAAATTTTTCTTGTTTCCAGAGAGGTTCTACCTCAAATCTCAAGAACCAGTGGTTCTTCAAAAGGCAATGCCTTTATATAGATCAAAAGATCTAATCTTTTCTGGTCCTCTTTTTTTTATGTTGAAGATCTTGATCTTGTTCTTAGATCTTTGATCTTTTTAGAAGAAATTCTTCTCTTTTTTTTATTCTAAGAATTAAATTCTTTAAATGAAGAAGACGATCTTCTTCTTTTCCAAAGGTTTACCTTTTTCTTTTTTGAGTTCTTTCTCATAGTTTTCAGAGGATTTCTGTGTTTCTCTATCTCTGTGTATGTTTTAGACTTGGAGTCTAGGGGCCTTTATATAGTGCCAATTAGTTTATTAGGTTGGTTACAGAGATCTTTCTCTGATTGATCTGGGGATATTTCCCCACCGTCGGATCTTTGATCTAAGGGCTCTGTTTTACAGAAGAGAATCTTCTTACTTTTAACAAGATTGGAAAGATCTTTCCAGAATTTTACTTCTGTTTTAATGCTGGCATAGTTGGCGCAAGCGCACCTGCGCTTGACACGTGTCGCGCAGCGCAGAGCGCAGCGCAACTGCGCTGACACGTGTCGCGCAGCGCAACTGCGCTGACACGTGTCGCGCAGCGCAACTGCGCTGACATGTGTCGCGCAGCGCAGAGCACAAGTCAGCTGAAGCGTTGCTTCAATTATTTTAACTTTAATATTAACTTTAATTTCAAAGCAGAGTTTTGCTCTGATTGGGGGAAACAGAAGCGTTGCTTCGTTTCCCGCCTTGGAATTTGAACAGAGCTTTGCTCTGATTGGGGTAAACAGCGCGCTTTGGCATTTGCGATCCCAGACGAACGGAGTTCCTTTCTTCATTAGGTGACTGTAAGGACGACACTTGCCAGAAAGATTGGCTATAAATCGCCGGATATACGCGAGCTTCCCTTGGAGAGAACACAGTTGCTTGAGAGTCCTTGGCGGGGGCATTTCCATGATCGCCTTGATCTTCGACGGGTCTATCTTGATGCCTCGCTGTCGGACGACGAATCCTAGGAACTTGCCCGAGGAAACTCCGAACGCGCATTTGAGAGGGTTCATCTTCAAGTTGTATTTCCGAAGGCGCTGAAACACGATTTTCAGATGCTCTAAATGTTCCTCATATGATTTGCTTTTAGCTACGAGGTCGTCGATATAGCATTCGACGATTTCATGTATGAGGTCATAAAAAATCTTTGTCATGGCCCTCTGATAGGTGGCACCGGCGTTCTTTAGACCTAAGGGCATCACCTTGTAGCAGAATATGCCCAAAGGAGTCCGGAATGCAGTATGCTTCTGGTCGTCGGGATGCATCTTTATTTGATTGTATCCTGATGAGCCATCTATGAAGGAGAAGATTTCGTGAGTGGATGCATTATCTATCATCAACTCAGTGACTGGTACTGGAAAGTCGTCTTTCGGGCAAGCTTTGTTGAGATCCCGGAAGTCTACGCATATGCGCATCGTCCCATTTTTCTTCATCACTGGGACGATGTTGGCGATCCAGTCAGGATACTGGACCTCTTGGATGAAGCCGGAGTCGATCAGCTTCTTGACCTCAGCATTGATGCTTATCTCAAGCTCGAGCCGCATTCTTCTCGGTGCTTGTTTGATTGGCTTGATGTCTGGAGAAATCGCCAATTTGTGGACAGCAATTTCTGGATCCAATCCAGGCATCTCGGAATAGTTCCATGCAAAACGGTCTTTATACTGCATGAGCACGTCTTTTAACGTGGCCACCCTTCTTCAGACAAAAGCTCACTAACAAACGCCGGCCGTGGGTCACTTGCCGTCCCCATGTCAATTTTCTTGAGGTTATCTGCAGTAGTATGTATTCCATCTTCCAGCTCTTTTGGCGCTGGTGGAAACTCTGAGATCACCTCGTCATCATCGTTTTCGAAGCACCAGGGGAGGTCATCCATATTCTCGGGCTCTTCTTTTGACAGTGTTATCACGTGACAGGTACGAGATCGCTTCCAAGACCGATATTGATCTGGTTCTACTCCTGTCTTATACGTGGCTTTCGGTTCATGCTTCTGTGGTGGGGTTACCTTCCAACCGCTGGATAGAGCGAACCTGCCTTACTGATACTGGTCTTCTACCCAGTCTTTGAATGTGAAGCAGTCTTCTAGAGGATGTCCTATTGGCCGGTGATAGGAGCAATAGTCTGGGTGAGATACTTCGCCTGCTTTCTCGGGGTGCTTGGACTCCGGGAGGGTAATCATCTGATGTTTTATGACAAGATCAAGTATCTTTCTTGTCTTATTTTGGGAAAAAGAATACGCTCGACCCATCTTTCTTATAAGAGACGAATCCTGGTTGCTCGATTCTCGCTCGCGTGGTTTCTTGGTCCCGCTTTGTCGCTGTCGAACACTTTTTTCGTTCTTGGGTTTATTTCTGCCTCTGCGTCGGGTTTTTTGTATGACGGATTGGCGACGAAGGGCATCGTCACTTTTTGCAGCCTGCTGAAGGAGGCGCTGCGTTCTGGATTTCTCGTAGATGTCCATTTCACGATTATGGCCATTTCGAACCTTTTGTCCCGCTTCCCTTATAAGCTTGTCCATTTGTTCTTCGAACGACGGGCTTGGCATTTTCACGATGCGAGCTCGTTTTGGTTTAGGGTTAGTATCTTCCCACAAAGTATCTTTTTCTTCATCAAAGTCATGTATGACTTAGCAGCCGCGGAATTGCTCTCGTTTCTTGGATTGAACATATCCAAGCCCGATCGTTTCCATTCTCCCGTTGGGCAGTTTTCGCTGAGTTCCGGGGACGTTCTGGATTCTATTATAGAAATGGGCTTGTCGAGCAGTCTATTTGAAAGGTATGCCTTGGCGCTTCAACAGTCTTTTTAATCTGTCTGTGTAGTATCCGGGCAAACGGATGGGCTGGAGCCTGTCAAGTGTAGAATCGGCACCATGCCAAATTTCTTTCTCCACTTTGGTTTCCGTTGATCGATAAAATAGGATCGCCTATTCATTTCTTCTCCTGGGAGGGACATAGAATGTCTGTAGTTCTTGCACACTATAAGTTTCAAGTGCATCGAGCTCTTTGTAATGCTCTTGCGGAACCATGACAACTTGCAAAGTTTGATCTTCATCAGCGAAGGCTTGTATCGACGGACGAGCAGAGAATACGGCATTGACCTCATCTTCCAAATCGCTGCCGAAGACCAGAATAGGGGTGGACGGTCCCGGTTTGTTGTATTGGGGCGGCCCAGAATAAACTATTTCTTCTTCCTCCTCAGTGTCACTCCCGAAGACTGGAATAGTGGTGATAGCTTTGTTCTTCGGTTTATGGCATCTTTACGTGTCTTCGAAATCTGGCAGGAAGTACTTGGCATTCTCATATTTTCAGATTTCATTCACGGAGAATGGGTTCAATTCCCCTGTCACGTTATATTCAAGCCCATCTTTGAAGTACTTCATACACTAATGCTGTGTAGAAGGAATGATGTTGTACTCATGTAACCAAGGCCGGCCGAGCAAAGCGTTGAAGCAGGTCTTGGCATCAATGACGTGAAACTTAATGTCCGTGATGAGCAGCCCAAAGCGTAATGTCAGTATCACAGACCCAAGCGTTCGTGACGACTGGGAGTCAAAACCGGAGATAGTGATCTTATCCCGAGCGAGGTGTTGAACGCTCATGCAGATTTTCTTCAACACTCTTACATTGAGGAGGTTAACGGAGGACCCATTATCAAACAGGATTTTGCCTATCTTGATATCATGACAGTACCCAGAGATATAAAGGGGACGGTTATACTCACACGTCCCGAGGAGGAGATCTTCATTGCCGAAGGTGATATTGGCCGTGTGTACTTCTTCCAACTCGTCCTTCATCTTTTCTTCAGCGAGGAAAGCTTGGAATTGTTCAGGCTCTTGTAACGCCCTGATCAGAGAATCTCTCGCCTCTTTTGATAACAAGAGTGCATCGAGAATGCTTAGCTGCGAAGGTAGCTTCCTCAAGTGTACCAGAACATTGTAGTCCACCTTACTTTTCTTTGACGGGTCCTTGGCTGTCAGCTCTTCGACGACTCAATCATCGAGGGCGATATCCTCAGGGACCTTTTCTTTCCCCTTATCCTTTTTGTTCGATCCCTTATTTGCAGGTCCGAGATTCTTTTCCGGTAGCGTGCGGTTGCGCAGATGAATGTTCTTGCAGCTTTTCGGTTCTTCCTCTTTTCCTAGGGTCGATTCTTTGAAGAGAGGGTCAAGAGTCATTTCTTCTTCAGAATCGCTCCCGAAGGTAAGAACTTACGATCCCTTGCTATCAACCATGTGACAGTTGCCGGTAGTTCTTTTACGCTCCTCGGTCGTATTTCTTTGCTCCCGACGAGTTTTGCATTTCATCCGCTTGAAATGTTGCCGGTGAGCAACATATCCTTGCCACCATCTTTTAAAAACGTTGCACTCTTCGGTGGGGTGCGCAATCTTTCTATAATATAAGCCGTAGCTAGGATGTATATCCGCTTCATCAGGAGTGTTTCCTTCGGAGGGTGGCAGCTTCATTCCCATCGATATGGCTTTGGCGAACCTTTTCCTCGTCTTGAACCTGCTTTTATTTGCGGCGGATGTATTTTGATCTGGTGGGAATGTTTCGGCCCGTTCGTCCAGTCACCGGCGTTTGGCCTTTTCAAATATGGCCATCTCGCGCTCTCGATCAGCTTTGCTTTTAAGAAGAGCTTCGTTCAGGAATGCATCAATCATTTCGTCTGATGGTCCTAGAAGTTCCAGCTCAGGATCTGCCCCTAGTTTCTCTGCGTAAGGAGCTTCTTCATCGTCTATCAACGAGTAAGAAATCATATGACAGCTTGCCACATAATCCTCAGATTCGTCGTCGTCGTTATCTCCGTTTTCAAGGATGTGGTTGAGAAACTCCTGAAGCGTGACCGGGGTTCGCGCTTTCTGGTTATATTCTTCCAGCGCGTCGATACGTTTTTGCAGGTCCATGCGCTCGTCATTAAACTTCATCGGTTTTTTGATCTTCTTCTTCTTCTTCGAAGACTTTGACGGCTGGTTGTGAGCGCTTTGATTATCACCACCAATTTTTTGAGTTGGGCGTGGTTTCAGTATCCCCTCGATGATCTCGGGCTCCAGTGGATTTTTCCACCTGATTGCCGGCCATGTTTGGAGATGCTTCAGCATTCTTTTCGTTTTGGCTGAAAGAGCGACCTCCCATGGAGCTTCTTCGATAAAAGAGTATGATGCCCCGGTGTGTCCCCCCTTTTGAGAGCGTGTGGCTGAGGCGGGTTTACTTTCCAATTCTCGGACAGTGCGAACTTGCCCTGTTAGTATTGGTCTTCGATCCAGCCTTTAAAGACGAAGAAATCTTCAATTGGATGGCCTGTCGTTTGGTGATAGGGGCAATAATTAGGATTATTAGCCTCACCGGGTTGCAATGGGCGTTTTGGATTCGGCAAATTAATGAGACTGTTGCGCACCGCCAGCTCGAACAATCTCCTCGTTTTGTCCCGGGGAAACGAATAAGGGCGCTTCGTTTTCTCATTATAAAATCGCCGTCTTTCATCTAAGCGGTCAGTTAATTTTGGACCACTGGGCTGCTGTTGAGCATTGGCGACGAAGGTCGCTTTCCCTTTCCCTTTTTCATTCTGCGGCTATGGCTTCGAAAAGGAAGGCCTGTGGCCCATCTGGTCCATTTGGACTAGCTTGTCAATCAAGGACTGGAAAGTGGTCGGCTAGAAAAACATCATAAATTGGGAGATGGTCGCTTGAGGGTCGAGAGTACCCACAAACATGTCTACCGCAGACGCTTCTTCGATGTGCTGCTCGCACTTCGACCATAGATTCCGCCACCGTATTGCATACTGGACCCATGTTTCTCCAGGCTTTACCCTGGCATTGATCAATGCCGTTATTGGGGTGCATTCACTAGCACTCGCGAAACGCTGGGTGAATAGTAGCTCCATCTCTGCAAAAGTTTTGACGGATTCGTTGGGAAGCTCCGAATACTACTCAAATGCTGTCTCTGACAAGCTGCCAACGAATTGGCGAAGCAACAGTTTGTCGTCGCCTCCAGTGTTGCCGTACAAGGCCCTGAACTGAGCGACGTGCTGATGCGGATTGCCCGTCCCTTTATATACATGGAATTTAGGGATCGTATATCCCGGCAGGTACCTTATTTGGTCATACCAGCCCGGATAGGGTCGTCCAGTCTTAATAATCTGCCCGGCCGTTTCGCTCGCTTGATGAACTCGTATCTGCTGAGCGACGTAATCATCCAGGGCAGTTTTTGAGATAGTCTCCTCTTTGGCTGCTGAACAAGCTGGAAGAGGGTTTGGCGTCTCCGCTTGGTCGTCTTCGAGGATAATCGGAGGATCTTCAGCCGGAGGATCCGGCTGTAACATCATCCCGACCATGTCTTGGAATAAAAATGCCATTCGTTTTATGTTGGCAGCTTGCTCCGCTGCCTCTTTGTCTTTCTTTTCGAGGATTCTGCGAAGGAACTCAGCATCAGTTTCTTGTTCTTAACGTTGCTCTGATGACGTTTACGGGCTTTCTTTTGGCCTTGTGAGTACGACCATTTACGTTAGCATTTCGTGGAGCTTCTGTTGTTGCTCCTGGGCCTTAGTGACTGATTGCGTAAGCGGTAGATGACCTGTGGAGATACGGCTATTCTCTTTTCCGGATGCCATATAGACGGTATGCACCACCATGCCCCCAGACTTAGGGCGTTTAGGCTCAGTGGTCTTGCGAATCATCGTAGACTCAGGGATTTTCTCCGGTCTTCTCCTCTTGTGGGCAGTCGAAGTTGAGGGAGTCGTTGCAGCGGGTACCTAAACAGATGACACCTTCTATGACTTGACAAGATAGTCCTCTTCTCGCCGCGATTTCATCTTTTTCTGTTGGCGGGGATAGTCTTGATCAATCACTGAGTCTTGGACTTGACGCCAGACTTTGTAAATTTTAGAGGACAGCCGCTGAAGGGGCTGTTCGAGATTCGTGTTTGTGGCATTCTCCACAGGCGGCGGAGAATTTTTTAGAACATCGATCGGAGAGTTCTTGCGGACCCTCCTAAGTAGTTCAAAGTTGTTCCCAGTTGGAACATCAGTGTCGACTTCTACCATTGGGGCTGGCAGGGTCAATCCGGAAGGGGAATTGCCCCCAGCTTTCCTCACTCGGCACCAGTGGCGACGTCGAGCATGTCGTGCGGCCGGGATCACCTCCACTGTTGGATGAGCTTCTTCATGCCCCCTGCTTTGAGGAGAGACTGTTATTGGTGCTAGCCTGTCGAAGACTGACACCCGTTGAGAGGGGGGTAGTCAGTCTTGCAAAGGCCGACTTTCGAATAGGGGAAACAGCCTTCATGACTTTGTCAGGAACGGGAGCTGAAACGGCCAGTCTCGTGAAGATCGACCCTTTAGCAGGAAAAGTCACCTCGGTGACTTCGGGAGCAGGAATGGCTATCCGCTTTGGGATAACCTCTTTAGGAATCATGGGCTTCTTCATGGGCCCATCTGAGCTTCGGTCCAGTCTTATGAAAACTGAGGCAGTGGATTTGGACGACCCGTTGAGAGGGGCCGCAGTGGTTGCAAGCCGATCAAAGACCGACTTTTTTGGAGCTTCATGCGATGGTACAGGAGCACTGTGTTAGTTATATGTATGCCCTAGAGGCCATTACTGTACATACGATGTATATTGTAGTGGATGCTTGGACATATATAGGGAGGACTTTCTTGCTCGACATGATAGTACGCTATCTGGTTGTACTTTATCTTAACATGCACTCTGATTGTCTCTATGTTACATGTTGATAAAGCCCTTAGGATATGTACTCGACTACTGGGACTATGATGAGATCATACTAGTGGGGCCACGGTAGTCGACGAGTACATCCTATAACTGTTCCTAGTCGAGGGTGTATTGAGACAGGGTATCGATACACCAGAGTAGACTAGCGTGTACACATCTTGACCCATATGATGGGCGATGGATGATCCCATATCCATCGGTGTTTGACATCAAGGATGGTGTACGGGTGTTCAGTAGAGACTGGGTACACTGGACGGACTCGCCGAGAACTCCCAGATGGTATTATACCTCACGTCAGATGGCAGTTCTCCGGTGACACTGGTACAGCGTAGTCTGTTGACCCGAGATCGTCATAGAGTCTTGTGTGATTCCCACTGTGCTTTGATTTCCATCATACCACGTCTAAGAGGGCGTGCAAAAAGGTGGCTTTTGGGTACAGTCCCGAATCACATGGAGGCAATGAGCGATAGGAGGGGATTCGTCTCTCCCGGTAGAGGGAGTTGATGTTGCACTGTGTTCGATTGGCTAGAACTGGAAATCCCTGGCCAGGGTTGCTGAGATTTACTGGTAAGTGTTATCAGTAGTTTCTCGAACTGTTATAGACCTCATATCGACATGACTTATCAAGCTACTGTGGTCTGACGTTTACCACCCCTAGGCGAGATATGCGACATATTAGACGACGAGACCGGACTGTACGGGAGTGTTACTGATTGGATTCGCAGGAGAATGTACAGGCTTGCTTGTTGATCTTCTGATCGCTCAATACCTGGGTGGCTGTAACATTTAGCTGACCGCTTGCAGCTTGTGGGTGTTTGATATGGTGTATTGACGATTCTTTAGAGTCCTACACAGAGGTTTCTTGACTCAGGCAAAACGGAGTAGGGGCACATATGTGATATGTGCAGGACCGAAAACAATACGTGTATGTGATACCGTATTAGATTCTCGCGATATGAGATATCGGACGGGTATATGTGATATAGCCGGGTCATCGGATCAAGTGTTGATTCGATGAACTGATACAGATTATATTAGTCGGTTATTTGTGAAATAGCCGGATTATCGGATCAAGTGTTGATTCGATAATTTAATGTATAATTATATATTTGATATATTAAATTACATTAACTAATATAAGCTCACTAAACGATTCTTTTTCTCACTCGGGTAATACATTGATATATATGCGATATATGTTAATTGTATTATTTTATTTTGTTACAATAAATATTATATATGTGATATATAACATTGTAACATGATATGATTACTAATGCAACAGGTTTAGTGGAGATTAAACAAGGTTAGGGTTTGAATTGGGTTAGTTCTTTCATGAACATTCTAGAAGGTTTCTTTTTGTTTTGAGTTAAGATATTATGCTTGATATTTTGTAATGACTCATTCTTAACCCAACCCAAACCCTAGCCCTAGTTAAATCTCTACAAAGGTTTGGTTGACCATGGTTACATTATTAATCATATATTATTTCATTATTCATCACAAAAGGATTTTAATTGATTATTCATCTTCTTCTTCCTTGAGTTCTTTCATGAAAAGCTTTCTTACTTTGATTTTTGTGATGAAAGTGAGTGAGAATAAGAAAACAAATGAGAGAAAAAATCCTACTTCATCATCCTCATCTATCCTTGCCATTTAGATGAGGGTGTTCACTTCATTTAGTGAGCGAGAGCTTGTGTTAATGAAACTTCAAGGTAGATCATCTTTGTTATCGAAGATCGGAAGCAAGCTTGCATCTTTCTCTTCGTGGAGCCTCTCGAGAGTCCGGAACTTGATGATTGCAGCGAAGGGACCACAACACGGAGCTTATGAAGCGAAGGACCGGACTACAAAGGTTGTAATCTCTCTCACTTAGTGTTAAAGTGTTTAACATGCTTGTTTTCGCCTAATCTCTAGTTTAAAGATCTTGGTTTAGGGTTGTTCGGCAGGGCTAAATTTTAAATCGGGCATGGTTGATGTCTCGTAGACCCTTGTGTGTGTGCCTAGCAACCCTACAGTGGTATCAGAGCCAAGCTAGAGTTTTAGGCGAAGTCTAGACGAAATTTAAAGTCCGATCGAACTCCGAATACCCGATAAAACCTAGTTTCTAGAATTTTTTCAAAAAGTTGACATTTTTAATATTAAAAATGCTCAGAAAATTCAGCAGGGAAATATAAGAATTACTGTAAAATACGACCATCTAATTCAACTTATGCGCCGCGGAACCGCCGCCATAACATGCATGGTGCGGCGGTTCCGCGGCCGTATGTGAAGATTAGGCACTCAATTTTATACAGTAGCTTCCGTAGGTGTCTCTGTATGTTTCTGGGAATTTTTAATTTTTACTCAAGTGTTGAGTTTTCTGGGATGTATTGGGGACTCGTTGATTCGATCGGATAATTTAATTTCGTTTAAGTTTTTTCCGGATAAATTTAGAAACTGTTAAAAAGTTCGAACGGATATAAATAACTCACTTTTTCCCTTGTCGGAAATTTTTTCAAAAGTTGGATTTTTTCTCGAGTTTGAAACTTCCGGAAAATCATGCAAGTAGCGCGGTGGACCCTCTAGAAGAACACAAATCTTAACTCGATTATGTGACCGTCTGAACTGCCTCTGAACCTTAGGGTTTGGGGCAGTACGGCGTTGCCACATGTGAGGCGTTGGCTTGACCCTTCTACGGCTGGACCATTGGTACTGTGGCATGTGATGGATATTTTTTTTTGAACTCCGCTCAAGTGTTGAGCTATTTGGGAAATCTTGGGTGCTTGTTTATTCGATCGGAAAGTTTAACACTGTCTATTTATCTGGAATGTGATACAATATTTGGAATCCACAAGTAATTATGAGATAACTAATTTGAATGTTATAAATCTAGCAGTTCAGTCTCAGTTGATCGGTTGCCACGGGATTTTGATGCGATCAAAAGTCCGTCGCAATCACGTAGCGTACACGGATACTCGCCGGGTAAACTTAATAGATAACCACGCCCCATAGCCCCGACCAAGTGACTATAGGAGAACCCCGTCACCAAAAGCATCCGTTCGGGTGCTCGCGGTAGCAGTGTTCCGCCTTAGTGCACTTCGTCGACGGCATCCGGGGGTGCGGCCGTCTACTAAAGTTTGCGATGAGCATTCGATCAGGATGTCGGGAATCTTGTTGAATTGCCCGACTTGATATTGAAAAGAGTTTTCGATAATGAGACTAAAATGCGGGGTTTATAATTGGCATGCGATGTCTAAGGAATTCATTTGGTTAGGCATGCGATGTCTAAAAAGGTTATGGATTCCAACTATTGTAGTTTTACACTTTCTTTTTTGTGACCGTAAGCGTAGTATGTGGTCTATCGCCGGCTTCGTTGCTATACATCAATGATAATCGGGATACACATACTTGCTTACGTTGATGATATGAGAAATTATGTGTTGCTGTGATATGTTATATTAGATCGTCGTGTTCTAAATAGCCGGGGTTTTTTATGTGAGATGAGAGTTTTTCTTTTTCATTCATGTAAAATTCATTTGTATGTAATATTCTTTTATTGGGGCACTTCCGGGCTGAGGATGATGTCACCATTGTATATTATTTACTTTTCCGCATTAGGTAGACCCAAGGCAGGGAGCACAAGTAACCTGGTTCTAGGGTCCAGTAGGAGACTATCTCGAGGAGTCGAGACCGGGTCTCCTAACCCTAGAATTGGCAGTGTTGCTTGCCGCTCTCGTAGGGGTCTAGGGATGTGGGTTTGGCTATTCATCGCGACCGTGAAATCCGTGTTTCATACAGGCTCGTATTAAAACACGGACGTCCTAGTATATCCAATATTTCATATATGTTCTTCTGCTGCAATGTTCTGTGACGAGATCATATTACTGCCTAAGACGAATGTTTATATTATATATATGAGATATATATTATATATTTTTGATTTCGTTTCATATCTGATGCTTGTGAAGCATAATAAAATGGGACTTCATTAATGAGATTAATGAAATAAAAGAAACCTAAAGATGTTGTAGAAACTTGTTTAAAAACGGGTAGCTCTAGTTCTTGCTTTGTATAGCGGTGTTCCTTGTAGAACATCCAGCACCTTATTCGATAAGGAAAGAGCCGAGATCCCTTCACCGGGAGTGACCTCTTTAGTGAAACTAGCAGATGCTGCATACTCGGTTTGTTTTTGATTGCTTCTATAGTTCTTACTTTGCACAGCGATATATATGATATATCCTGCACCTTATTCGATGAGGAAAGAGCCGACGATCCCTTCACCAAGAGTGACTTCTTTAGCAAAACTAGAAAATGCCTCAAAAACATTCCATTTAAAATCACTCGATTCTACAACGATATCAATTTCATTACGCTCATGGTTTTCTTAAAAACCTGCGTAGCCCTCCGTCATTTCAGATAAGTACTACTTAGTATTCGTGCTGCGGTAGTTTGGCATGCGTCTAGGCGTAGTGTACGGTAGCTAACTAGTGCTTATCTGCTAGCATACGATGAGATTGGATTAGGGTATTCGTACGGCGTTGTTTGGCATGCGTTAAGGGTCGTACGGGTTGGTTTAATTCAATCACGAAATGTACGGGTTGAACTTGACTAGCGGACTATGGGTTGTTTGGCATGCGTCAAGGTCATAGCACGCTAGGGGTAAAAAATGTTATTGGGAATTTCAAGTGTTGAAATTTGCAATGAGATTGCATACCTTCTATGAGATAGTTAGATCCCGATACCCACTGCGAGTAAGAGTTACTCCTGGAAGAGTTTTACACATTACAATTAGCCGATCAAGTCAGTGTCTAGAAAGGTGTCAACGGGGTTACGCCCCTGGGAAAATGAGGTTTAATTTAATTAGGTTCGTGCGAAAGCACGGGGAACCTCCCTCAAAGTACCGGCACTGGCTTGGTTGAAAGATTGGCGAACTTGTAGCGTGTAATTAATCCCGGCTAGTCTTTCCTTTTAGGGTTTGAAGGAAGATTTGACTAAAATAGTGGGAGACATCCTGATTAGATAAATTGAAAACCAATCTAATCTTGTAAAAGCGCACGCTGAGTGTTTTCTTCTCTCTCTCCAGGTAGCGACCATGTCACGCCTTAAGCAAGATAATAATACGGATGTATTGACCGAACCCGCTTGTTATACTGAGCCGGGGAACGTTGGTCCCGCTCCAACTTATAATTGTTATAAGACAGAGCAGGAAATAGGGGATTACCAGAATTCCCGTGCCGCCCAAACGTAGAAAGTGCATGCTGATGCATCTTCTTCGGGTGTGTTCATTACAGAGAACTGTTTCTCAATATCCTTTACGTCCTGGGTATTTGATACCGGATCAGGATCCCGCAAATGTAATCTATTACATGGGCTACAGATAGGTAGAGGACTGAAAACGGGTGATAAATTTCATGAGATAGAAAACGGTGCAAGTGTTGCAGCCAAGTCTGTTGGTAGTTATCACCCTGTATTAACAAATACATTGATTCTGAACGAATGTTATTAGATACCGAACCTGATATACAACATCATATCAGTCTCTTTATTAGTAAAGAAGGATATAATTTTGTATTGTTGGATAATATTTTGAACATTTCCTATATCTTGATTTGATCGGTTCAGGCACGTTATCTAAAATCATTGACGTTCTAAATCAAACCACAGTTCTTAGTATACAGAACACACACAAGAGGAAGAGTTCAGAAATGAACGAATCCTTCTTGAGACATTGTAGACTGGGTCATATCAATGTGACCCGACTAGTAGAAGTTATATAAAGATGCATATTTAAATTAGTTTGAATTTACATTTTGTGAAACTTGCCGGTCATGTCACAGAGATAAGATGACCACAGCTTCGTTTATTAGAAACAGAGAAAGAGTTAGTGAACTCTTGGGATTGATACATGCCGATGTACGAAAGTCCCCTGTCTACACATGCCAAGACCGGTTTTTTGTACTTCATTACATTCACTGATTATCTCTCAAGATTCGGACATATGTTCCTGTTGAAACACAAGTCTGGAACTTTTGAGAAATTCAATGAATATAAGTTAGAAGTAGAGAACCAAAAACGGGTATAAGTATTATGTCCTTTGATGAGATCAGGGAGGAGAATACTTGAGCACAAGATTCCTGGACTATTCTAAAGGAGAATGAGATTCTCTCTCAGCATTACTCCTCCGTATACACCATAGCACGATGGTATATCGGGGCGGAGCAAAATCACCCTATGTGATATGGTGTGCTCTATGATGAGTACTACAGAGTTTTCTATTTCCTTTTGGGAGTTATGCACTTGAGAAGAAGCATACCTATTGAATAGGGTTCAAATCAAATCAGTTGCCTACCACTTCATATGTGATATGGAATGGGAAGAGCCCGTATCTTATGTTTGTTAAGATTTGGGGTTGTCCGGCCTATGTCTAAAAGCATAATCCAGACAAGCTCGAGGCAAAGTCAGATCTGTGGAAGTTTGTTGGATATCCCAAGCATACGCAAGGGAATATCTTTTACCTAACCGAGGAACAAAAATATTTTGTTTCTCAGCATGCCACCTTTGTGAAAGGGAATTTTTTTTGTGGAAAAATCAGTGGTCATGAGGTAGAACTGGAAGGAGTTCCAGCTATATAAACTGCAGCAGATGATTTAGTAGAACCAAAGGATTCAATAGTTTCCAACGAACCTCAGCCTCTCCGCCGATCTAGTAGGGTTCCTCACCCACCTGAGAGATACTTTGGTTTCTCTATGACAGTGGGAGCGAGAATTGCATCATGAGATGATGACCCAACTAGTTTCGAGCTGGCCATCAGGAGTGGGACTCTGTAAGAATGGCTGGATGCTAAGCGATCTGAGATGGAATCCTTATACACCAACAAAGTATGGACTTTGGTTGCTTTATCTGAAGGGTTAAATCCCCATCAGGAGCAAGTATATCTTGATAAGATTACTTGGTGTACATGGAAAAGTTGAGACTTTCAAAGCTATGCTTAAGTCCATCCAGATCCTACTTGCCACGGCTACATACCATGACTACGATATCTGGCGGTTGGGTGTCATGACTGCTTTTCTAAATATTGATTTGGAAGAGAGCGACTATAAGTACACAGCCAGAGGGCTCCATAGACAGTGGGAACAGCGGAAATGTGAGCAAGATGTTTTATGTGATAAAGCAGGTATCACGGAGTTGGAACATCTGTTTTGATGTGATAGTCAAAGAGTTTGACTTCATCAAAATGGTAGATGAACCTTGTATATACAAAAGGGTAGTAGGGAGTATGGTCATGATCCTCGTAGAGTACGTGGATAACATACTCTTGATAGGGAAGGAGTTTCCTATGCTACGCTCAGTCAATCTCCGCTTATCACAAGGATTCTCCATATAGGATCAAAGTGATACCTCCTAAATCCTGGGTTTTGGATCTATGAGATAGATCTAATTGGATGTTAGGATTCTCACTAGTTGTAGTGAGATGGTATCAATCGATCCTGGAGAGAATCACTGGAAAGGTTCCGGGGTGATAAGGACGACTGAATGTCAGTCGCAGGCATTGTCTTTACCCTCAGTGGAGGGATGGTATGTTGGAAGAGTTCCAAGCTAGATACCGTGACTTACTAGACGATTAAAGGCAAGATACATCGTTACCAATGATGCTACCAAAGAGACAGTCTGGATATATATAAGTTCATGAGATGAACTTCATTTCTACCATTGTGAGACAATGGAGTTGTGGCTTTAGCCAAGGAACTACCGTCCCATCAGAAATCCAGATATAATTCTTAGGCAGTATCACCTGATCATGGAGATGGTTGATCTCCAGGAAGATCGAAGTTAGGAGAGTAGACATAGAGGACAACAGCGCGGATCCACTCACAAAGGCCTTTTTCCCAGTAGAGACTTTTATTGGATGGTTGAGTATGAGATACTTCAACCACAGCTAATTGTTGGGTATGCGATACCACAACAGATGGCCCTAGTGCAAGTGGGAGATTGTTAGTTATATGTATGCCCTAGAAGCCATTACTGTACATAAGATATATATTGCAGTGGATGCTTGGGCATATATAGGGAGGACTTTCTTGCTCGACATGATAGTACACTATCTGGTTGTACTTTATCTTAACATATACTCTGATTGTCTCTTTGTTACATGTTGATAAAGCCTTTACGATATGTACTCGACTACTGGGAATATGATGAGATCATACTAGTGGGGCCACGGCAGTCGACGAGTACATCCTATAATTGTTCCTAGTCGAGGGTGTATTGAGACAGGGTATCGATACACCAGAGTAGACTAGCGTGTTCGCATCTTGGCCCATATGATGGGCGATGGATGATCCCATATCCATCGGTGTTTGACATCAAGGATGGTGTACGGGTGTTCAGTAGAGACTGGGTACACTGGACGGACTCGCCGAGAACTCCCAGATGGTATTATACCTCACGTCAGATGGCAGTTCTCCGGTGACACTGGTACAGAGTAGTCTGTTGACCCGAGATCGTCATAGAGTCTTGTGTGATTCCCACTGCGATTTGATTTCCATCATACCACGTCCAAGAGGGAGTGCAAAAAGGTGGCTTTTGGGTACAGTCCCGAATCACATGGAGGCAATGAGCGATAGGAGGGGATTCGTCTCTCCCGGTATAGGGAGTTGATGTTGCGCTGTGTTCGATTGGTTATAACTGGAAATCCCTGGCCAGGGTTGCTGAGATTTACTGGTAAGTGTTATCAGTAGTTTCTCGAACTGTTATAGACCTCATATCGACACGACTTATCAAGCTATTGGGGTTTGACGTTTACCACCCCTAGGCGAGATATGCGACATATCAGACGACGAGACCGGACTGTACGGGAGTGTTACTGATTGGATTCGCAGGAGAATGTACAGGCTTGCTTGTTGATCTTCTGATCGCTCAATACCTGGATGGCTGTTACGTTTAGCTGACCGCTTACAGCTTGTGGATGTTTGATATGATCATTACCTACTGCCAGTGTATTGACGATTCTTTAGAGTCCTACACATAGGTTTCTTGACTCAGGCAAAACGGAGTAGGGGCACATATGTGATATGTGCAGGACCGAGAACAATACGTGTATGTGATACCGTATTAGATTCTCGCGATATGAGATATCTGCCGGGTATATGTGATATAGCCGGGTCATCGGATCAAGTGTTGATTCGATAAACTGATACAGATTATATTAGTCGGTTATTTGTGAAATAGCCGGATTATCGGATCAAGTGTTGACTCGATAATTTAATGTATAATTATATATTTGATATATTAAATTACATTAACTAATATAAGCTCACTAAAAGATTCTTTTTCTCACTCGGGTAATACATTGATATATATGCGATATATGTTAATTGTATTATTTTATTTTGTTACAATAAATATTATATATGTGATATATAATATTGTAACATGATATGATTACTAATGCAACATGTTTAGTGGAGATTAAACAAGGTTAGGGTTTGGATTGGGTTAATTCTTTCATGAACATTCTAGAAGGTTTCTTTTTGTTTTGAGTTAAGATATTATGCTTGATATTTTGTAATGACTCATTCTTAACCCAACCCAAACTCTAGACCTAGTTAAATCTCTACAAAGGTTTGGTTGACCATGTTTACATTATTAATCATATATTATTTCATTATTCATCACAAAAGGATTTTAATTGATTATTCATCTTCTTCTTCCTTGAGTTCTTTCATGAAAAGCTTTCTTGCTTTGATTTTTGTGATGAAAGCGAGTGAGAATAAGAAAACAAATGAGAGCAAAAATCCTACTTCATCATCCTCATCTATCCTATCCATTTAGATGAGCGTGTTCACTTCATTTAGTGAGCGAGAGCTTGTGTTAATGAAACTTCAAGGTAGATCATCTTTGTTATCGAAGATCGGAAGCAAGCTTGCATCTTTCTCTTCGTGGAGCCTCTCGAGAGTCCGGAACTTGATGATCATAGTGAAGGGACCACAACACGGAGCTTATGAAGCGAAGGACCGGACTACAAAGGTTGTAATCCCTCTCACTTAGTGTTAAAGTGTTTAACATGCTTGTTTTCGCCTAATCTCTAGTTTAAAGATCTTGGTTTAGGGTTGTTCGGCACGGCTAAATTTTAAATCAGGCATGGTTGATGCCTCGTAGACCCTTGTGCGTGTGCCTAGCAACCCTACACGCTGAAGCTTGTTGGCAGGAGCATGGTCCTGAAGAATAGCCCAGTGGTGGCTTGGGTCACTTGTTCCACCGGCATTGTGAAGATGGAGGCCGCTTGGGGCCCGTAGGTTACTACTCCAGATGAGGCAGAACGGGAGTTGCAGCTAGAGCAGTTAGAGGCCATTGATGTTCTCTTTTCTCCACGAGAGCAAAACCAAATCTTAGTACCTCGAATCCAGGGGCAACCATAGAAAACCACGATTCATTCGTGAAACACGACGCACGAAGTGTGGAGTGGAAAGAGGAAAAGGTCCCACCAGGCATGCCAGAATCTGTTCTCTGCCGAAACCGGGGAAGAGACTGCGTAGGTTTGTCTTGCCTGAATTTCGAGGGCAGATGCTATTTGGTGCTATCCGTCCACCTCTCCGAGGATGCCAAGTTGATTTATGACACCATGCATCGAAGGTTTAGACGGATGCGGCCGATGTAGCAGACTTCGTCAGATTCCCCCTCGTTGAGGGGTTTTTGATTGTGGGGACGCTCTTCCCTGCAAGCGTAAGCCCCTGCAGTTAATTATGCTACCGCATCACGGTAACCACTTTCTCCTTCTCCAGATGGTCACTTCGTGTCGTGGGTGTTTGTTTTGTTTTTGGTTGCCCGTGGATTGTATACGGAGACTAATTTATGTTGTCGCCCGTAGGGCGTGGATTAGTCCAAATCCGTATTCTTCTTAGATTTGGGTTTGGGGGTTGGGTTTAAGGATACGTTAGTCTCATTTGAGACTAAGATCAACTTAAACGTTTGTTAAGGATACGTTAGTCTAATTTTAGACTAAGATCAACTTAACCATTCGTTAAAGATACATTAGTCTAATTTTAAACTACGATTTACTTAACATGATCATTTAGATCCAACAAAAGAGCATTTGGACTCTATTGCTTAGTTTAGGGACATTGCGGTCGATAATTAGTTTAAGGACATTACGGTCCAAGGTTAAGGACATCATAGTCCATGGGCTTAAAGGACCCTACAATCCGAGATTAAGGACATCATAGTCCATGGGTTTAAGGACCCCACAGTCCGAGGTTAAAGACATCGTAGTCCATGGGCTTAAGGACCCCATAGTCCGTAGTTTAAAGACGTCATAGTCTATAGAGTATAAGGACATCATAGTCTATGAGCTTAAAGGACCCCACAGTCCGAGATTAAGGACATCATAGTCCATGGGTTTAAGGATCCCATAGTCCGAGGTTAAGGACATCATAGTCCATGGGATTAACGACCCCACAGTCCGTAGTTTAAAGACGTCATAGTCTATAAAGTTTAAGGACATCATAGTCCATGAATTTAAGGACCCCACAGTCCATGGAATGATTGGTTATCGGGACCCGTCACCTCTCTGAAGACGTTGAAGGATTACAACGACAAATATCAAAAGAGTGAAGAGATGTACCCTTGAACCAGTGTTGATTGGGAAATCTGTAGTCCAATTTGGGACTAAGATCAATTAATTAGATTACGAGCACAAAGGATCAGTTAAATCTGAGTTGAGGACTTATGGCCAATCTTGGGCTAAGTTCAATCAAGTTAAAATGTTTAACATTTATTTTGGGCTGCTGAGCATTTGTTTGGGCTTGGCCCTTTTAACAATGCTGAGCATTGATTTGGATTCTGACAGTATTTCTGTCTTTTGTTGAATGCCTAGCATTCATCATAGCTTTGAGCTTATTAAAGAACAATTTATGTTCTATCAGTGCAGCACGTGGTGCTCTTGGCGCTTTGTGCCAGTCAAAGAGCGCAGTGCATTTCTGCAGAGTAGCGCACACGTGAGGGACACGTGGTGCACTTGGCGCTGAGCGCCAGTCTATGAGCGCATTGTGCTAATTTGTGAGCGCATTGCGCTGATTTATGAGCGCAAACCGCTATTAGTTCAGTGGTACACACGTGAGGAGCACGTGGTGCGCTTGGTGCTGAGCGCCAGTCCATGAGCGCAAAGCGCTAGTTCAAGAGCGCAAAGCGCTAACTGTTAAGTAGCGCACACGTAAGGAGCACGTGGTGCGCTTGGCACTGAGCGCCAGTCCAAGAGCGCAGAAGCGCATCTGATCAATTTTATGATATGAGAAATACATTCTCGTTTATAAGAGACTTTGTCTCAAGATTCTAAGAACAAAAGTTCTTACTTTGTAAGAGATATTTTAATCTCTTATATTGATGAAAGGCTTTACCTTTATGGATCTGTGATCCTTAGAGAATTGAATTATTCTCCCCCCTTTTTTATAATGAGATATTCATGATCTCTTTGAGAAAGAACTTAGTCTTATAGATCTATGATCTGTGAGAAAGAAGTAAATTCTTCTTTTATTTTATGATGAGAACTTTTGATCTCTTTGTAAAAGACCTTGGTCTTGTAGATCTATGATCTTAAAGAAAGAAGTGAATTCTTCTTTTTAATTATGAGATGATTTCATCTCTCTGTTCATCATCATTTTTTTATCTTGAAGAAACTCTTCTTTTTCTGAGAGCTTGGCTCTTCTTTCTGAGATCTCTCGAAGCTTATGAGGGAATTCCTCTATTTGTTTCTCTCTCTCTCTCTCTGAGACTTGAAGTCTTGGGGCCTTTATATAGGGCAAGCTGATTTGTTCAATCAGTTAAGGAGATCTTTTCTCCAATTGATTTGGGGATTCCCCACCATTGGATATTTGATCCAAGGGCTTCTGATTTACAGAAGGCAATCTTCTTGTTTTTAATAAGATTGGGAAATCTTTCTATACAGAATTTATTCTGTACTTTTGGTGGTTTTTAATCACCATTGGATCATTGATCCAACGGTGTTCTGATTTACAGAGCACACTTGCTGTTTGGAAAGATTTTGAGGAATCTTTCCTTAACAGAATTTAATTCTGATTAATTAATGATTTATCATTATTATTGGATCTTTGATCTGACGGTGGGGAGCTTTTAGTTCCAGCACTAGCGCACCCGTGGTTTGCACGTGGTGCGCTGCTTAGAGCGCAGTGCACCTAGAGCGCAGCGTACCTAGCGCTAGCGCACCCGTGCTTTGCACGTGGTGCGCTGCTTAGAGCGCAGCGCACCTAGCACTAGCGCACCCGTGCTTTGCACGTGGTGCGCTGCTTAAGGCACAGCGCTCTTGGAGCTGTATCTGAAGCGTTGCTTTATTTCAAAATTTGAATTTTGAACAGAGTTTTGCTCTGATTGGGGAAACATGGACCAAAATGTCCTTAAACTAATATTCGCCACAAACACGGCGGTAATGGACCGAAATGTCCTTAAACTAATATTCGCTCCAAACATGACGATGTCGGACCGTGATGTCCTTAAACTAATATAATTGAGTTCATATGCTCACTTGTTTCTAAGTTGATTTTAGTCTCAAATATGACTAGTGATTCTTAGATCAAACTCAAATATCTTATGAATGGATGGAACTCATAGATGAGAGATTTGCGTCCTAAGTTCATTTCCGTTAGCAAACCAAGCTATCAACATGGACCACGTCAAGAAAATCCTTGACCCAAACCCAAATCTAAAATATACGGATTTGGACTAATCCACGCCCTACGGACGACGACATAAACTAGTCTCCGTATACAATCCAGGGGCAACCAAAACAAACAAAATAACACAGGATACGAAGTGAACTTCCGGGGCTGGAGAAAGTTGTTATCGCAATGCGGTAACGTAATTAACTGCAGGGGCTTACGCCTGCAGGGAAGAGCGTCCCCACAATCAAAACCTCCCTCACAAATGAGGGGGAATCTGATGAAATCTGCTACAACGGCCGCGTCTGTCCAAATCTCCGATATACGGTGCCATAAATCAACTTGGTATCTTCGGAGAGGTGGATGGATATATCCAAATAGCATTTGCCCTTAAATTCAGGCAAGACGATCTATCCCAGTTCGTCTCTGTTTTCGGCGGTGAACAGATTCTGGCACGCCCGTTGGGATTTTTTCCTCTTTCCACTCCACACTTCGTGTGTCGTGTTTCGCGAACAAAATCGCAGTTCGCTATGGTTGCCATTGGATTCGAGGTACTAAAACTTGGTGTCTTTCTCATGTGCAGAAAATCGATGGCTTCCCAATGCACTTCATACAATAGAAACTCTCGCTCCACCCCAACCTGATGAGTGACCTACGGGCCCAATGCGGCCTCTATTTTCTCAATGTCAGTGGGGGCAAGCTACGTAAGCCACTATTGGATTGTTCTTTGGGACCATGCTCCCACTGGTGAGTTTTGGTGCCTCACCGCCGCAAGAAGAAGCTCCTAAAAGGTCCTTCATCGATCGACTGGCAACCACAACGTCCCCTCTCAACGGGCCATCCAAATCTGGCGTCTCAGCCTTCAACAGGCCAAGCCAAAGCACAAACGGGCTCATAAAAAAGCTCATGATACCTGAAGGGACTTCCCCAAAACGGATAGCCCTCACAACTCTTGCTATAAGCGAAGCCGTCATAGGTGCTTCTCTTACTAGAAAGCCGGTCTTCGAAAGATTTTCCAGCCCTCTTCAAACCTTAACAAGGACGTTAGTCATCAGCAGGCTGACGACGATTGAAGCCCCTCAGCAAAGTCAGGAGCAAGAAGAAGCCGCTTCCACAACTGAGGTGGTCCTTTCTGCAAGACACGCTCGACGTCGCCACTGGCGCCGAGTGAGAAAAGCTGGGGGCAACTCCTTCTCTGGACTGACCCCACCAGTTCCAATGGTGGAAATTGACGCTGCTATTCCAACCGGGAATAGTTTTGAACCGCTTAAGACGGTGCACAAAAACTCTCCAACAGAGCTACTAATGAAATCATCCCCGCCTGCATAAATTACAGTGCAGGAAAAGCTGGAGCAGCCCTATCAGCAGCTCTCCTAGCAAATTCATAGGGTCCGGCGGAAAGTCCAGGACTTTGTGATCAACAAAGATTACTCTCGTCTGTAGGGTGTTTTTCGTCACCCCGTTGAGATGGGAATACGTGCACGTTTATCAAGCGTACTATATATTACCCTTGCCAAGGGTAGGCGGGGGTTTATTGATTGTGAGGATCTGAATCTTCCACAGCCATGGACTAAGCTGTCGTTAATTACCCCTCTCCTTTGGAGCGAGAGAACCTTCGATTGACCGGTCAAACTGGTCATGCGAACTCGATGTGTAGTGTACGTATATTTTGAATGGGTTTTGGATATATTGTGGGCCCCGCAGAGTTTTACGGGGGTCAGCGTGAGGCACACGCGACCACAGGGAAATGAGCGCCCGTGGGTCGCGTGAGACGCACATGGACGCTTAGCACCCATGGGTCACTTGCCCTGCACGCGACCGCTGGGCGCCTGTAGGTCACGTGCGCGGCACGCAACCGCTGGAAACACCAGTGGGAAAAGGGGCTTAGCCCCTAGGTCACGAGTTGAACTCCCAAGGGGGCTTTGGAGTTGAACTCCTAACAGGGATTATGTATAGATTTGGAGTTAAACTCCTAAAAAGGGGGTTGATTTATGGACTTAAACTCCAACAGATCTTGAATGGAGTTAAACTCCTAGAAATCTTTGGATCTTCTTTTGAGCCTCGGATCCTCCTGGAATGGGATTTTTGGAGTTGGGTATCCCTCTTCTTCCTCTCCATTGGCTGGATCTTGGGGGAAGAAGGGAAGGTGAGACTTAAAATCTCCCCTTTTAGGGATTTTATGGCAGATCCGAGCTCCCCTTCAAGGGTTTTGTGGTGAAAAACTATTTATTTTTGAAAAGAAAGAGTTAAACTCTTGATTTAATTCAAAAAGGAGAAGAACGTTTTAGAACCTTGAGGAAGGAGAAGAAGGCACAAACCCTAATTTTTTGGGAGAATGAATTGTGTCCTTTATTTCATTATCATGTTGCTTTATATAGGCTTACAAATTTACATATAGCCCCTTGAGCTTTACAAAATGGCATTTTGTCCAACTTTCTTACATTCCTGTATGAAAATTATATCAAAATTATTTATTACATAATTTTCATTTTGGCATGGGCGAGGCTGACCGCGGGGCTCGACCTGGGCATGGGTCGACTTGACCTGGGCTTGGGCCCACCTGGCTTGGGGTTGACTTTGACTTTGACTTGGTCAACTGGGGAGTAATTTTTGACCCAAACAAAGTAACCCCCATCAATAAATGCACACCGCACATGTAATATGGTATCAGGAACGGTGATTGCGGTAGGGTATGGGTATGATGAGAATTATTTGATCCCGTGGATTGTATATGGTAGTCATTTTGGGGACTAACCGTAGAGCTGGGAGAATTTTGGGAAATTGGATTTTGGTTGGCGTCTGCATCGCTATACTAGAATATGGTACCAGGAGCGACTCATCATTCGCCATTGGGACATCCAGGAATTTGAAATTTTGGTTGGCGTCTTTATCGCTGCACTGGAATATGGTACGAGGAGCGACTCATCATTCACCATTTGGGGATTTGGATTTTGGTTGGCGTCTGCATCGCTGCACTGGAATTGGTACCAGGAGCGACTCATCATTCGCCATTTGGAGGGTTTTTTTTACCGCGATTGCTCCATCATTTCAGCTTTTCTTATCGCGAAGGTCACAATTGCCTTATCATTTCGGCTATTTATATGCGGTTGCCCCATCATTTCAGCTACTTATTTTCATTTTTATTTTACTCGCTGATTTTTATTGCGAGTTGCCCCATCATTTCGGCTTTTTATTATTATTATTTTTTTAATTTCTTTATTATTATTTTTTATTTACACTTTTTTACATCATCAGTTTAACGACTTAGAGGTCGATTGCTCCTAGTTTAACGACGTGGTGGTCAACGGTTGGAGCCTGGGCTCAATTCTGCAAGAACCACAGGCTCCTTTAGATTGATTTCATAAGTGGGCTCTTCGTCGTCTAGACCGAGCCGGTGTTGGGTAGCAATAGCTACGTCATTGTCATGGATACAAGGCATAGGAGGACTTGTTCCTCTGGGCTCCATCATGTAGACCGTATGGGTTGTGTACCCATATACCGTTTCTTTATTGGCAATATTGCTTGTTTGGCTCTTAGCTTGTTGCCTTGGTCCACACTTTTCAGAGAAAAGCAGATGCCTGAATGAATCAGGTTCCCGAAGGACTTCGGTCTCTGTTTGTATGAAATTGGCGGTCGCAGCTTGACTGTTTGTTAACACCCTTTAGATAGTTCTATCACTCCTGCTTTGTATTGTTTTTTGACCCAATGTTTGAAGATGAAACAGTCCTCAATGGCATAACTTATCACTCTGTGATAGGGGCAATATTTGGGATCGTCGGTCATATTCACTTCTTGCGGTCTTTTTGATTCTGGCAATTGTAGACCGTTTCTTAGGGCGTCTTTGAATATTTTACGGACTTTGTACCTTCTGAAGGAATGGACCTTATCCAGCCTCTCTTTCAGTAGAGATCCCCCCTCTCCGAACACTGGCTTGCGAGGCCGGTTGGCATTAGGCCCGCTCATCCCTTACTTATTTCAGTTAGCCAAAGTGTTAAAAGATTCAGTATCGTCGGAATTTCCGCCTTTGCGATTATCGTCCTTTCGATTTCTCCAGAACATATTGTTATTTTGGGAATCCGAGGAGGACTCCTGCTTTGAGCGCTCTAGCATCTGAACTTTCCTGGTCAGCTCTTGGAATATTTTGAGACCCGCCGTGCATAGAAACAGGGCCATCCAATTGTTGAGATTTCCGATGAGGAGGCTGACAGATTGGTCCTGCTCTATCGGCGGTTCGCATTTGATGGAGAGATTGCGCCATTGGGTTATAAAATCCGTGCTACTTTCGTTGTTCTTTGGCTTTGTCCTTACGAGGTCGGCAATGGTGATCTTATCGCTGACACTCACGAACCTTTGTCGGAACAGAGATTCCATTTGGACGAAAGTAGTAACAGAGCCATCCGGTATGCTCGCGTACCAGTCGAAAACGACATCGGTTAAGCTATTAACGAACTGGCGGAGGAGAAGCGCATCATTGCCCCCAGTATTCCTGCATGAGGCTTTAAAGTGGGTGATGTGCTGATTCGTATTTCCCGTCCCATCAAATCTTCTGAATTTAGGGATGCCATAGCCGCTAAGAAATTCTACCAGATCATACTGAGCAGGATACGGTCTCTCGCTACTGCTAGCATCTTTTTGCGCTTCGGCTTCGGCTTCTAATGTTTTGACTTTGTTGGCAACCAAATCCATTATTTGATCTTGAGTTAGCGGGCTATTGTCATCGGTAGCCAATGTAGGGATCCTAGGCACACTATAGAGGTCTCACAAGGCATCAACCATGCCAATATTAAATTTTACGGTGCCGAGAAACCCTAGACTAGATCGTTGACTAGAAATTTAGGCGATAATCTAAACTAGTTAACAACTTAACTAAAGGAGAGAGGCTACAACCTTTGTAAATCCGGTTCTCCACTTCCTTAGCTCTACGTAGGCGTCCTCTCGCTGTCCATCTCGAATCCTAGACTCGATCGTCGGCTTCATCGGAAAAACGAGCGGGCAAGGTCGTCGGCTTCGTGCCGAAGATGATCTACGTCGAGGCATTACAAGTTCAAGCTCCGACTTCACAAATTTGTGAAACTTGTGAAGAAAACACCCAAAACAACTTGGCAAGAGGTAGAGGGTGAAGAAATAGGAGGTGGGTTCACTTTAGAATTGAATTTCTCACTTTAGAACTCAAGTTGCCATTGATGGCATCAAGCTTTCTTTCTTGAAGAAGAAGATGAAGAAGAAGGAAATATTATGATAAGTTAATCAAAAATGAAAAAGAAATGAATACTTATCATAATAGGAACCATGGTTAGGTGTAGAGAATTGACCAAGGTTAGAAGAGTGGCTAGGGTTAAGCATGAAGACAAATTGGTCACTTTGGTCAAAGCTTCATGAAGCTTCACAAAGGTTCAAGAATGAAAGCAACCATTTTGTATTCTTATTCCATTCTTTTTCCAAAATCAATAAATAAAAGAATGGATAATAAAAACCCTAATCACTTTCTTAACCTAGGTTTAATTCTTTACACTTAACCAAATGAGCAAGCCTCATCAAACATGATACAAAGATGTGCACAAAAGTATATCACATATACAACTTGTACATCAAGTGAGAAAACCCATTTAAAGTAAACCAATACTAGTTAATGCAAAGTAATATATCAAATATATAATTATACATTAAATCTTTAAATCAACACTTGATTCAATGATCCGGTCATGTCGCACATAACCGACTAGTATCCAATGTATCGACTTATCGAATCAATCTACGATTCGATAACTAGGTTATATCGCATATAACCAATCGAAACATTCATCGTGAGAATGAAATACGGTATCACATACACGCATTATTCTCGGTCCCGCACATATCTCATATGCGCTCCTATTTCGTTTCGCTTGAGCCAGGAAACCTCTGTGTAGGACTTTAAAGACTCGTCAATACGCCGGTGGCAGATGATGATCATATCAAGCACCCACAAGCCGCAAGCGGTCTGATAAACGTAACGGCCATCCGGGTATTGAGCGATCAGAAGATCGACGAGCTAGCCCGCTCACACTCCTGTGAATCCAACCAGTAACACTTACCGTACAGTCCGGTCTGTTCGTCTGATACGTCGCATATCAAGTCTAGGGGTGGTAAACGTCAGACCCCAATAACCGATAAGTCAGGCCGATGTGAGGCTCATAACTGGTCGAGAAACTACTGGTAACACTTACCAGCAAATCTCTGATTAGCCCTGGCCAGGGACTTCCCTGTTACGGCCAATCAAGCACAGCGCACCATCAACCCCCAATACCGGGAGAGACGAAACCCCTCCCATCGCTCATTGCCTCCATGTGACTCGGGACTGTACCCAAAGACCACCGTTTTGCACGCCCTCTTGGACGTGGTAAGGTGGAGATCAAAACACAGTGGGAATCACACAAGACTTTATGACGATCTCGGGTCTACAGACTAACCTGTACAAGTGTCACCTGAGAACTGCCACCTGACGTGAGGTATAATACCATCTGGGAGTTCTCGGCGAGTCCATCCAGTGTACCCAGTCTCCACTGAGCACCCGTATACCATCTCTGATGTCAAACACCAATGGATATGGGATCATCCACCGCCCATCTCATGGGTCGAGAAGCGTATACGCTAGTCTACACTGGTATATCGATGCCCCGTTTCGATACACCCACGACTAGGGACCATGAAGGATGTACTTATGGACTACCATGTCCCCACTAGTATGATCTGCATCATAGTCCATGTAGTCAAGTACACATCCTAAGGGCTTTATCAACATGTAACTATAAGACAGTTTAAAGAGACAAGTGTACATGTTAAGATAAAGAGTAACCAGATAACATACTATCATATCGAGCAAGAAAGTCATCTCTATATATGTCCAAGCATCCAATATAATATACATCATCTGTACAATACTGGCCTCTAGGGCATACATACAACTAACAATCTCCCACTTGCACTAGGGCCAGCTGCTGTAGTATCGTATACCGAGCATCCCGAAGAGTCTCTCAAACTGTATCTGGGGAATGGCCTTCGTGAGTGGATCCGCCGTGTTGTTCTTCGTGTCAACCCTCCTGACCTCGATCTCCCGGCGATCAACTATCTCCCGGATCAGGTGATACCGCCTCAGAATATGCCTGGATCTCTGATGGGACCTGGGTTCCTTGGCCAAAGCCACCGCTCCATTGTTATCGCAATACAAAGGTATTGGATGCTCAATGGATGGAACCACTCCAAGTTCAGTAATGAACTTCTTGATCCAGACAGCCTCTTTGGCAGCATCGTTGGCAGCGATGTATTCAGCCTCCATCGTCGAGTCTGCCACGGTTTCCTGCTTGGAACTCTTCCAGCTAACCGCCCCTCCGTAAAGGGTAAAGACAAAGCCCGACTGCGACTTAGAGTCGTCCTTATCACTCTGGAAGCTCGAATCGGTAAAGGACTCCACTTGGAGTTCTCCGTTACCATACACCAAGAGCATCTCTTTAGTCCTTCGCAAGTACTTGAGAATGCTCTTTACAGCTGTCCAGTGATTCTCTCCAGGATCAGCTTGATACCTGCTCACTACACTTAGTGAGTATGCTACATCGGGTCTGGTATATATCATCGCGTACATGATAGAGCCTACTGCCGAAGCATAGGGTATCCCTTGCATGCGAGCTCTCTCCAAATCAGTCTTGGGAGACATCTCTTTGGAGAGAGTGACTCCAGAGATCGTGGGCAAGTTCCCACGCTTGGATTCTTCCATACTAAACCTCTTTAGTATGGTGTCAATGTACCTGGATTGGGACAATCCCAGTATCCGTTTGGATCTATCTCTATAGATCCTGATCCCCAATATGCAGAAGGCATCACCAAGATCTTTCATTGAGAATCTTTGTGATAAGAAGAGCTTGACTGATTGCAGCATAGGAATATCATTTCCTATCAAGAGTATGTCGTCCACGTACAATACGAGGAAGACAACCTTACTCTCTGCCACCTTCTTGTAAATACAAGGTTCATCTGGGTTTTTGACGAAATCAAACTCTTTGATAACGACGTCAAAGCAGATGTTCCAACTCCGCGATGCTTGCTTTAATCCATAAATGGATTTAAGCAGCTTGCACACCTTTCCGCTGCTCCCACTGTCTACGAAGCCCTCTGGCTGAGTCATGTACACGCACTCTTCTAAATCACCATTTAGAAAGGCGGTCTTAACATCCATTTGCCAGATTTCGTAATCATGATATGCAACGATAGCAAGCATGATCCGGATGGATTTAAGCATAGCCATTGGAGAAAAGGTTTCATCATAGTCCACACCTGGTCTTTGGCGAAAACCTTTTGCAACAAGTCTAGCTTTGAAAGTCTCCACTTTCCCATCTACACCAAGTTTCTTCTTGAAGATCCACTTGCTCCCAATGGGTTTTACCCCTTCAGGAGCAACTTCCAAAGTCCATACTTTGTTGGTGTACATGGATTCCATCTCGGACCGCATAGCATCCAGCCATTTCACTGAGTCCCTACTCGTGATGGCCTGCTCGAAGCTACTTGGGTCATCATCCTCCATGATGCAATCCTCGCTCCCTCCATCCATGAGAAAACCGTAGTATCTCTCAGGTTGGCGAGGAACCCTACTAGATCGGCGGAGTGGCTGGGGTTCATCGGGAACTACGGAATCCTCTGGTTCAACCAAATCTTCTGTTGTAGTCTGTGTCGCTGGAACTTCTTCCAGTTCTACCTCAATGCCGCTTATCTGTTTCATAAGAAAACTTTTTTCTAAGAAAGTGGCATGTCGAGAAACAAACACCTTTTGTTCCTCGGGGTGGTAGAAGATATACCCTTGTGAATTTTTGGGATATCCTACAAACTTACATAAGACAGATCTTGCCTCGAGTTTGTCCGGATTTTGTCTTTTGACATAGGCTGGACAACCCCATATCTTAATATAATTAATATGTGGTCTCTTCCCTTTCCATATCTCATATGGAGTGGTAGGCACTGATTTGGTAGGAACTCTATTCAATAGGTCCATGGCTGTCTCAAGCGCATACCCCCAGAAGGAAATAGGTAACTCAGCTGTACTCATCATTGAGCGCACCATATCTAATAGGGTGCGGTTTCTCCGTTCAGATACACCGTTGTGCTGTGGTGTATATGGAGGAGTCAGCTGAGAGAGAATCCCATTCTCTTTTAGGAAGTCCAGGAATTCATTGCTCAAGTATTCCCCTCCTCGATCAGATCGTAGGATTTTAATACTTTTTCCGGTTTGGTTCTCGACTTCTTGTTTATATTCTCTAAATTTCTCAAAAGCTTCTGATTTGTGTTTCATCAGGAACACATATCCGAATCTAGAGAGATCGTCAGTGAATGTAATGAAGTACGAAGAACCATCCCTGGCATGTGTAGACATGGGACCGCATACATCACTATGTATCAGTCCCAGGAGTTCAGTAACTATTTCTCCGTGTCCCGTAAACGGAGTTTTGGTCATCTTGCCTTTGAGACATGACTGGCAAGTGTCATAAGATGAAAATTCAAACGGATTTAAATATCCATCTTTATGCAACTTAGCTAGTCGTGTCGCATTGATGTGACCCAGTCTACAATGCCACAAGAAGGATTCGTTCAGTTCAGAACTCTTCCTCTTGTGTGTGTTTGTTATGCTCAGAACTGTTGATTGGTTTAGAACATAAATGCCATTGCACAACGTGCCTGATCCAACCAACTTTTGGTTACGGAAAATGTTCATAACATTATCCTGTAATACAAAATTATATCCCTCTTTACTCAATAAAGAAACCGATATAATGTTGCATATCAGGTTCGGCATGTAATAGCATTCGTTCAGAACCAATGTATTACCAGTTGGTAATTCAAGGTGATATTCTCCGACAGTCTTAGCTGCAACAATTGCACCATTTCCAACTCTAATGTCTTTATCACCTTCTCCAAGTTCTCTACCTTTTCTAAGCCCATGTAACTGATTACATATATGGGATCCTGACCCGGTATCTAATACCCAGGACGTAGAGCAAATGGAGAAACAGTTCTCTGTAACGAACACACCCGAAGAAAATGCATCATCATGTACTTTCTTCATTCGGGTGGCATGGGAATCCTGGTATTCCCCTATATCCTGTTCATTCCTATAACTCTTATAGGAAAGAACGGAACCAACGTTCCCCAGCACAGTATAACATGCGGGTTTGGTCAATACATCCATATTATTATCTTTGTTAGGGCATGAAATGGTCGCTACCTGGAGAGAGAGAGAAGAAAACAGTTTAGCGTATGCTCGTGCAAGATCAGATTGGTTATTATCTTATCTAATCAGGATGGCTCCCACTTCTTTTTATCAAATCTTTCTTCAAACCTTAAAAGGAAAGACTAGCCGGGATTAATTACACACTACAAGTTCGCCAATCTTTCAGCCAGGCCAGTGTCGGTACTTTGAGGGAGGTCCCCCGTGCTTTCGCACGAACCTAATTAATGTAAACCTCGTTTTCCCAGAGGCGTAACCTCGTTAACACCTTTCTAGACACCTACTTGATCGGCTAATTGTAATGTGTAAAACTCTCCCAGGAGTAACTCTTACTCGCAGTGGGTATCGGGATCCAACTATCTCATAGAAGGTATGCAATCTCATTGCAAATTTCAACACTTGAAATTCCCGATAATTTTTTGCCCCTAGCGTGCTATGACCTTGACGCATGCCAAACAACCCATAGTCCGCTAGTCAAGTTCAACCCGTACATTTCTTGATTGAATTAAACCCACCCACACGACCCTTGACGCATGCAAAACAACGCCGTGCGAATACCCTAATCCAATCGCATCGTATGCTAGCAGATAAGCACTAGTTAGCTACTGTACACTACGCCTTGACGCATGCCAAACAACCGCAGCACGAATACTAACTAGTACTTATCTGAAATGACGGAGGGCTACGACAGGTTTTTCTGAAAACCTATTGCGTAATGAACTTGATATCGTTGTAGAATCAAATGAGGTTTTGAAATGGAGTGATTTTGAGGCTTTTCTAGTTTTGCTAAAGGGGTCACTCCCGGTGAAGGGATCGTCGGCTCTTTCCTCGTCGAATGAGGTGCATGATATATCATATATGTCACTGTGCAAAGCAGAAACTATAGAAGCTATCAAAAACAAACCGAGTGTGTAGCATCTGCCAGTTATTGCTAAAGGAGTCACTCCCGGTGAAGGGATCTCGGTCCTTTCCTCATCGAATAAGGTGCAGGATATATCACATATACCGCTGTGCAAAGCAAGAACTGTAGCTACCTGTTTTATTTAAAATTTGATTCTACAACATCTTAGGTTTCTTTTCTTTCATTAATCACATTAATGAAGTCCCATCATTTAAATACCTAAACATCACAGATAAATACGACGTACACTTATGCCATCCGCATTCGCCTCGATGTCCCCTCGTGCACCGTTAGGTTAGGTAACTAACGACAGAGCAGGGCAGGGCTAGTGCGGGTACAAAACATAAGTAACGTCTATATAATATAACATATATACTATATACTGTATCTATCATAGAACATCACATGATCACATCACAGATATCGCAGCAGAAAATATCATATGAAATATTGGATATACTAGGACGTCCGTGTTTTTAATACGAGCCAGTATAAAACACGGATTCCACGGTCGTGATGAATAGCCAATCCCGCACCCCTAGACCCCTACGAGAGCGGCAAGCAACCCTACCAATTCTAGGGTTAGGAGACCCGGACTCGACTCCTCGAGATGGTCTCCCACTGGATCCTAGAACCCGGTTACTTATGCTCCCCTCCTTGGGTCTACCCTAGTGCAGAAAAGTAAATAATATACAAAAGGTGATAACTTCCGCAACCTGGAAGTGCCCCAAATAAAAGAATATTACATACAAGTTTTTACATGAATGAAAATGAAAAACACTCATCTCACATAAAAACCCCCGGCTATTCAAACACGACAATCCAATATAACATATCAAGCAACACATAACATCACATGTCATCAACGTAAGTAAGTATGCATACCCCAATTGTCGTTGACGTATAGCAACGAAACCGGCGATATGAACATACTACACTTACGGTCACAGAAAAGAAAGTGTAAAACTACAACAGTTGGAATCCGCAACCTCTTTAGACATCACATGCCTAATCAAATGAAATACTTAGACATCACATGCCTAACAGTTATAAACCCGGCATTTTAGTCTCATTATCGAAAACTCTTTTCAATATCAAGTGAAACTAAACCGCTAGATTTATAACATTCATTCAGTTATCTCATAACTGTTTGTGAATTCCAATTATTGTATCACATTCCAGATAAACAGAAAATGTTAAACTTTCCGATCGAACAGTCGAATACCCAAGTTTTCCCGATACAGCTCAACACATGAAATAAGTCTAACAACATTCAGTTCGTGCCTCAGTACCAACGGTCCAGCTGTAGAAGGGTCAAGCCAACGCCTCACATGTGGCACGCCGTACTGCCCCAAACCCGAAGGTTCAAAGGGCAGTTCAAGACGGTCACATAATCGAGTTAAGGTTTGTTGTCTTCTAGAGGGTCCATCGCGTTACTTGCACTACTTAGAACGTCGTTAAACTACGGAAAAATCCAACACTTGGAAATTTCCCGACAGGGGAAAAATTGGGTATTTATATCCGGTCGAACTTTTTAACATATTCTAAAATTTATCCGGAAAGCCACATAGACAAAGTTAAATAATCCGATCGATTCATCGAGTCCCAATACACCCCAGAAAATTCAACTCATGAATAAATTTTAAAAATTCCCAGAAAATCCAGAACCTAAAAATATAAATTACTGTGCAAAAATAATAAAATAATGTGAAAAAGTTGCCGCGGAACCGCCGCACAAGCCATGCTTGTGCCGCGGTTCCGCCGCACTATTGATGACTCAATGGAAAATTTTTTGCACCGTAATTCTTATATTTCCCTGCTGAATTTTTTAGCAATTTTTAATCTGGAAAAATCCCATTTTTTCAAAAAAGTCCAGAGAGCATATACGGGTTAGGGTTTCGGGTCGATCGGGTTTCAAACTTCGTCTACACATCGCCTAAAGCTCTAGCTAGGCTCTGATACCACTGTAGGGATCCTAGGCACACTATAGAGGTCTCACAAGGCATCAACCATGCCAATATTAAATTTTACGGTGCCGAGAAACCCTAGACTAGATCATTGACTAGAAATTTAGGCGATAATCTAAACTAGTTAACAACTTAACTAAAGGAGAGAGGCTACAACCTTTGTAGATCCGGTTCTCCACTTTCTTAGCTCCACGTAGGCGTCCTCTCGCTGTCCATCTCGAATCCTAGACTCGATCGTCGGCTTCATCGGAAAAACGAGCGGGCAAGGTCGTCGGCTTCGTGCCGAAGATGATCTACGTCGAGGCATCACAAGTTCAAGCTCCGACTTCACAAATTTGTGAAACTTGTGAAGAAAACACCCAAAACAACTTGGCAAGAGGTAGAGGGTAAAGAAATAGGAGGTGGGTTCACTTTAGAATTGGATTTCTCACTTTAGAACTCAAGTTGCCATTGATGGCATCATGCTTTCTTTCTTGAAGAAGAAGATGAAGAAGAAGGAAATATTATGATAAGTTAATCAAAAATGAAAAAGAAATGAATAATTATCATAATAGGAACCATGGTTAGGTGTAGAGAATTGACCAAGGTTAGAAGAGTGGTTAGGGTTAAGCATGAAGACAAATTGGTCACTTTGGTCAAAGCTTCATGAAGCTTCACAAAGGTTCAAGAATGAAAGCAACCATTTTGTATTCTTATGCCATTCTTTTTCCAAAATCAATAAATAAAAGAATGGATAATAAAAACCCTAATCACTTTCTTAACCTAGGTTTAATTCTTTACACTTAACCAAATGAGCAAGCCTCATCAAACATGATACAAAGATGTGCACAAAAGTATATCACATATACAACTAGTACATCAAGTGAGAAAACCCATTTAAAGTGAACCAATACTAGTTAATGCAAAGTAATATATCAAATATATAATTATACATTAAATCATTAAATCAACACTTGATTCAATGATCCGGTCATGTCGCACATAACCGACTAGTATCCAATGTATCGACTTATCGAATCAATCTACGATTCGATAACTAGGTTATATCGCATATAACCAATCGAAACATTCATCGCGAGAATGAAATACGGTATCACATACACGCATTATTCTCGGTCCCGCACATATCTCATATGCGCTCATATTTCGTTTCGCTTGAGCCAGGAAACCTCTGTGTAGGACTCTAAAGACTCGTCAATACGCCGGTAGCAGATGATGATCATATCAAGCACCCACAAGCCGCAAGCGGTCTGATAAACGTAACGGCCATCCGGGTATTGAGCGATCAGAAGATCGACAAGCTAGCCCGCTCACACTCCTGTGAATCCAACCAGTAACACTTACCGTACAGTCCGGTCTGTTCGTCTGATACGTCGCATATCAAGTCTAGGGGTGGTAAACGTCAGACCCCAATAACCGATAAGTCGTGCCGATGTGAGGCTCATAACGGGTCGAGAAACTACTGGTAATACTTACCAGCAAATCTCTGATCAGCCCTGGCCAGGGACTTCCCTGTTACGGCCAATCAAGCACAGGGCAACATCAACCCCCAATACCGGGAGAGACGAAACCCCTCCTATCGCTCATTGCCTCCATGTGACTCGGGACTGTACCCAAAGACCACCGTTTTGCACGCCCTTATGGACGTGGTAAGGTGGAGATCAAAGCATAGTGGGAATCACACAAGACTCTATGACGATCTCGGGTCTACAGACTAACCTGTACAAGTGTCACCTGAGAACTGCCATCTGACGTGAGGTATAATACCATCTGGGAGTTCTCGGTGAGTCCGTCCAGTGTACCCAGTCTCCACTGAGCACCCGTATACCATCTCTGATGTCAAACACCAATGGATATGGGATCATCCACCGTCCATCTCTTGGGTCGAGAAGCGTATACGCTAGTCTACACTGGTATATCGATGCCCCGTTTCGATACACCCACGACTAGGGACCATGAAGGATGTACTTATGGACTACCATGTCCCCACTAGTATGATCTGCATCATAGTCCAGGTAGTCAAGTACACATCCTAAGGGCTTTATCAACATGTAACTATAAGACAGTTTAAAGAGACAAGTGTACATGTTAAGATAAAGAGTAACCAGATAGCATACTATCATATCGAGCAAGAAAGTCATCTCTATATATGTCCAAGCATCCAATATAATATACATCATCTGTACAATACTGGCCTCTAGGGCATACATACAACTAACAGCCAAGACATTTTCTGAGATAGGATGCGACTAACTTACATGCGGTCCGCCTACCTTTGGATTTGAAGGGAATAGACGTCAGCTGTCTCGGGACACCGTTTCCCGGTTCATGAGCAGAACCCTGCGCTTGATTGGACGGCTGAGAGGAAACTTAGGCCATGGGCTGCATTACAACATTCGTCAAGTCGTCAATTTTAGAGTAAAGTTTGGCCATCTCCTTGTCTTTACTTCTGAGCTGTTTTTGGAGCTCTTGGAGAAGTTGCTGCTCTGCGGTCTTGGGATGAAAGATTGGATCATCTTCGCTTTCCGAGCCCGACTCTTCATAAACCGAGGGATCTCTCTGCTTATCATCCTCACTGGAAGGGTTTTCATTACCTCCCAGAGGATGCTGGTCTTGGGAAGTGGCATCCACATTCATACCAGATTGGATCTGAGATGTGGTGGCCCTATCCTTGCTCTTGCTATGCGTGCCCACCATGTAGAAAGTGTGGACCACATATCCAGCCATCTCTTTATCTTTGGCGGGGTAACTCTGTTCTTAGAGCCTCATGAAGTTCAGCCTAGCATGAACCCTAGCCCTTTTGTTAGCTGTATATCTGAGCCTTTTCTGTCTTAGCTTCTCAATCTTGAGGGCTTGACGGGCATCCATCATCCAAGAAGCCATCATGAGTCGATTAACGGGGAGCTTAGAGAAGATACCCGATTGAGCAGTTGTCAGGGGCGCCGCTGGCGCTTGCCCGAGATGCCTTGTTGCTTGTTGGTGTTGATGGCCTTGCCCTCAGCTGGGGCAAAAGAAAGTCGTTCAAACACCGACTCGCGTTTAGGTAGTAGTGCCCTCAAGATCACCACATTTGGCCTTCTGCCTTTCGAGGCTAGTCTGTCTATTACTGGAGCTTGAGAAGCTGGGATGGCGCTAGCTGGCATGAACAGAATAGAGCCAAATGGAAGTGGCGGCTCCTCCCACTATAGCTCGAGACTGGCCGGGAGGACCGTCCCGGCGTCCATCTTCAACGTGTAGGAGATGGGAGTTGTGCTGAGAGCTGAGATTGTCCTTGGAGACATTTTGTTGCGTCCGAAGATTGCAGTCGAAAGTCGTTAACCTGCAAATAGAAGAATGATTTCAGTACAGGCAATCGATATGTATATGGATTGAGTTCACATGAACGTTTAACCCGAAATATGGGAGGAGAGAAAAAGTCCCACCGGGCGTGCCAGAATCTATAGGGTGTTTTTCGTCAACCCATTGAGATTGGAATACGTGCGCACTTTTCAGGCGTATTACATATTCCCCCTGCTTAGGTTAGGCGACGGTTTTTTGATTGTGGGGATCCGAATCTCCGGCAGCCGTGGACTAAGCTGCCGTTAATTACTCCTCGCCTTTGGAGCGAGAGAACCTCTGATTGACGGGTCAAACTGGTCATGCGAACTCGATGTGCAGTGTACGTATATTTTGAAAGAGTTTTGAATATATCGGGGTCCCCGCAGAGTTTTACGGGGGTCCTACTACCCAGATAGTGGGCTGGGGTTCAAGGAGACTAGCAGCCCCCTTACGGGGTAGGGGGCAGCACCCCGTTAGAAAAATTTTCCTAACGGGGGACGTGTTTCTGGTGTGGAGTGCATGAAAAATGAGGGGTTAGGAGCGTCTTAAAGATGCATGCTAGGCGTGTGGACGCTAGGCGCCCATGGGGTGCCCGCGGGTCACGTGTGCAGCACGCTACCACAGGACGCCGGCGGGTCACCTGCACAGCATGCAACCACTAGGTGCCGGTGGGTCTCGTGCGCAGCACACGACCGCTAAGCGCCAACGGGTCACGTGAACTACACGCGACCATAGGGCACTGAGCGCCCGCGGGTCGCATGAGGTGCATGTGGGCGCTTAGCGCTCGCGGGTCACGTGCCTTGTACGCGCCCGCTGGGCACCTACGGGTCACGTGCGCGGCACGCGACCGCTGGAAACACCAGCGGGAAAAGGGGCCTAGCCCCTGGGTTAGGAGTTAAACTCCCAAGGGGGCTTTGGAGTTGAACTCCTAACATGGATTATGCATAGATTTGGAGTTAAACTCCTAAAAAGGGGTTGATTTATAGACTTAAACTCCAACAGATTTTGAATGGGGTTAAACTCCTAGAAATTTTTGGATCTTCTTTTGAGCCTCGGATCCTCCTGGAATGGGATTTTTGGAGATGGGTATCCTTCTTTTTCCTCTCTGTTGGCTGGATCTTGAGGGAAAAAGGGGAGACGGGACTTAAAATCTCCCCTTTTAGTGATTTGATGGCAGATCCGAGCTCCCCTTCAAGGGTTTTGTGGTGAAAAACTATTTATTTTTGAAAAAGGAAGAATTAAACTCTTGATTTAATTCAAAAAGGAGAAGAACGTTTTAGAACCTTGAGGAAGGAGAAGGAGGCACAGACCCTAATTTTTAGGGAGAATGAATTGTGTCCTTTATTTCATTATCATGTTGTCTTATATAGGCTTACAAATTTACATATAGCCCCTTGGGATTTACAAAATGGCATTTTTCCCATCTTTCTTACATTCATGTATAAAAATTACATCAAAATTATTTATTACATAATTTTCATTTTGTCATGGGGGAGGCTGGCAGCAGGGCTCGACCTGGGCATGGGCCCATTTGATCTGGGCTTGGGCCCATCTGGCTTGGGGTTGACTTTGACTTTGACTTGGTCAACCGTGGTGTAATTTTTGACCCCAACATCGTCGACCGGAGAAACCTTAAGGCCGACAAGGAAAAGATCGCTCCTTCGCCATACAATAGGGGACTCCTTCTACATGGGAGCCTGTTACAATGGCTCCTTCAACTTCAACCTCCTACAAAAGGACGGGACTGGAGAAAATCCCACCGCCGGAGGCAAATTCCAAAGGCGATGGACCCAAACGCCCCAAGGCCGGGGGCATAACAATACATACGGTCTACATGGCTTCGGGGAAAGAAGAAAGCCGTGCTTCGGTGGTCACCGACCGTAAACTCAGTCGCAGACAAAGGCTCAGGAGCAACAACAAAAGCTTCAGAAAATTTTGAAAAATTGACGGCACTCACTGGACATAAAACAAGTCCGGACAAAGAGCCCGAACAGCACCAAGAGCAAGAGATCGATACAAAGTTTCTGCGAAGGGTGCTCAAGAGAAAGGGAAAAGAGGCCGCTGAACAAGCTACTAACATGAAGCAAATGGCTCTTTTGCTCCAAGACTTGGTTGGAATGATGATCCATCCTGAACCCCCAACCGAGAATTCACCGATAATCATCGAGGATGAAAGAGGGGAAATATCAAACCCTCTTCCGGCCTTATCAGCAGCCAAAGAGGAAACAATCTCTAAGGCCACTCTTGATGATTACATTACTCAACAAATAAGAGCTCATCGAGCTAGTGAAGCCGCTGGCTAAATCGTCAGAACCGGACAGCCATATCCAGGCTGGTATGATCAAATCAAATACCCGCCGGGATATACGATCCCCAAGTTCCATGTATACAAAGGGACAGGCAACCCTCACCAGCACGTCACGCAGTTCAGAGCTCTGTGTGGAAACATTGGAGGCGACAACAAACTGTTATTTTGCCAGTTCGTTGGCAGCCTGTCAGAAACGGCCTTTGAATGGTACTCGGAGCTCCCAAATAACTCTGTAAAGACATTCACAGAGATGGAACTGCTATTCACACAGCGGTTCGCCAGCGCGAGCGAGCGCACTCCAATCACGGGTGTCACGCCCCGCTTCCCAGTGTACGAGGAAGGAGACGTGACGGGCACGCGACGTATTTACTCAGAAATAAATACATTAAGCGTAAATAAGCAATATATGAAAAGCACAAGAAATGACAAGAGATATAATATAAACAACAACTTTTATTAATATTCATCTTTACAATACAACTTATTTGAAAAGGAAATGTACAATGATAAAAGCAATGCCTAAATAGCGGCATACAAATTGGAAGGTAAGTACAAGTAAAACTAGTAGTCTGGCCATGCCTTAATCTGATCCAGGTACTCCAGACCGGGCTCGGTCTCCTGAGGGTCCTGTCCTCCTGATGAACATTCAAAGAAAGAAATAATCGTTGGCGAATTAGCGCTCGGTAAGTCCCAAAAAAAGGAAAGAATACAACAAGTAACGTGGAAGGAAACTGTTAAGTTTTATATGTATCAGTTTATTATTCTAACGTAGTTATTTGTAGCTTGGTATAGAAGGTATCAGTGTATACGAAAGGAGTCCAACTATCCCGTGGACTATGGTAACATGTAAGTAAAAGGCCCCGTCAAAACCCATGGGACAATGGCACAATAGTTCATGGAGGTGTTTTTTAGTGTCCATCATCGTGCCACTTTTAATACATTCCGTACCAATTTACCCCTTTAACCCCGTAATGTGTACAAGTTGTTTCTTGTATACAAGTTGTTTCTTGTAATCAGGTTCAGGATGTAAACAAGTAGGCATATAATCAAGTCAAGTTATAGCCATGGTTCGGTCAAGTCAAGTCATGTTTGCATGTTTATCTTGTTCTGGTATTCAGGTTCAGGTTCAAGTATACATGTTAGAGTTTGGATTCATGTTTGAATTGGATTCTGGTTTGACTTGAATTCAAGCTTGATTTATACTCAGACTTGAATCAGACACTTAGAACTAATTTGGATCTTGAATTAGGTTCGAGAGCTATCGGTAACTGCTGCATATAGACGACATGATTTATGTCTTTTTCCAGGACAATTACCATTGATAACACCGTTAAGTTTTTCTACCTTAAATAGGTAAGAATTCACTTTCTCCGGCTTCCTAAGGCTCAAGAGAATTGATCCCGCTTAAACCCATATTTACTAAAGTCCTTAACAGTGTTTTATATAGCTCGAGAGGGTTTTATGAAAACTATTTTTTAATAAATAGTTCAAAATAACCTCGAGAAATTATTGAAAGTCTACCTTAGCACCACCACTATGTTTAAACCGGCATCATGCATGCAATTTTAAAAAAATTGGGGTGCTAAGATAGACTAACTTAGGATCTAACTAGATTATTAGGGTTTAACATAATATCTAAAGAACTTTACACTAAGTGAAGAATGCTACAATCTTTGTAAACCAAGTCCTTCTCTTCTCAAGCTTTGGGTAGTAGTCCCTACGACTCCACTAGGCTCCACCTGAAGAAGGATCAAGCTTTCTACGTGACCTTCATGTTGAAGACGATCCACCCGAGGCTCCACTAATCCAAGCTACTTCTTCACTAATTTTCTACTAGTGAAGGAAACAACCTAAACTCAAGTGCTAATCAAGTGTTGGATGATGAAGTAAGGGTGTTTAGCTCACTTAGAATCTATTCAAATTCCTATAGCTCATATCACATGTGAGGGTTAGGGCTTTGAGCAACAGGAGGAAGAAGTAGAAGGACAAAATGGAGAGTGTGTGAAAATGATCTCAAGAAAAGATCAAGTAAAGAATGGCTTCCATATGGCTCCTCACTCATTGAAGCATAAATAAAATCCCAATAGAAAATACAACCATGCTTCAATAGTGTAGCCTAATGAATAAAGAAATGGAAAAAGCCATGCCTTGCACCATACCACAAATATCTCCCCATTTTCCACCTCATTTCTATTTTCCCAAAATAGAAATTCCAACCATGCTTCATTATACATATATACATATATACATATACATATATATATATATATATATTAATATATTTATTAAGAAAATAATTAGCGAGCTTAATATTAGTTAGTATACAATTATATCAAATATAAATATATATCAAATTATTAAATCAACACTTGATTTAATAATCCGGTTATATCACATATAACCGACTAATATCATTTATCTGTATATCACATTATCAAATTAACACTTGATTCAATAATCCGGTTATATCACATATAACCTAACCGATATCAAATGTCTCCAGATTAGAATACGGAATCACATACTCGTATTTAATCAGGCTCTCGCACATATCAGCATATGTGCCTTACTTCATTTCGCTTGAACTAGGAAACTTCTATGTGGGACTCTAAAGACTCGTCAATACGCCAACAGTGGGTGATGATCACATCAGTCACCCACAAGCCGTCAGCAGTACTAGAAGAACATAACGGCTATCCAGGTATTGAGAGAATAGAAGATCAACAAGCATGCTTGTCCAAACTCCCATGAAGCTTATAAGTAACACTTACCGTACAGTCCGGTCTCTTCGTCTGATATGTCGCATATTGAGTCTAGGGGTGGAATCGTCAGACCCTTGATAAGTCATGCCGATGTGTGGCTCATAACGGTTCAAGAAACTACTGATAACACTTACCAGTAAATCTCATCAGCCTTGTCTAGGGACTTACTGTTATAGCCAATTGAGTATAGTGCAATATCAACTCCCAATACCGGGAGAGACGAAACCCCTCCTATCGCTCACTGCCTCCATGTGACTCGGGACTGTTCCCAAAATCCACCTGTTTGCACGACTCCTTTGAACCATGGTAGGGAGGAAATCAAAGCACAGTGGGAACCACAAAAGACACTATGACGATCTCGGGTCTACAGACTAACATGTACCAGTGTCACTAGAGAACTACTATCTGATGATAGGTATGGTACCATCTAGGAGTTCTCAGCGAGTCCTGTTCGGTGTACCTATTCTCTAATGAGCACCTATGTACAATCTTTGATATCAAACACCAATAGTTATGGGATCAACCATATCCCCTTACAGGGTCAAGAAATGTACACACTAGTCTAGTCTGGAATATTGATGCCCAGTCTCGATACTCCCTCGACTAGGAAGTATTAAAGGATGTCCTTGTGGACTACACAAGTCCCAGTAGTATAATCCGCATCATAGTCCTGGTAGTCAAGCAAATATCCTAAGAGCTTTATCAATATGTATTAGAGAGACGGTATAATAATACAAGTGTACATGTTAAGATAAAGAACAACCAGATAGCATACTATCATGTCGAGCAAGAAAGTCCTCTATATATATGTCCAAGCATCCACTATATCATATAATATCGGCCTCTAGGGCATACATATTCCTACAATTATTTATGTTATTTAGGGTTTTCATGAATGTGTATTTTAAGAATTGAGGTATTTTAGTGATAATTATCTTAACTTGAATAGTTCATGGTATTTTACTTTAAAATTGTCTTTTATTGATATCTTGATGGTATTTTGATGAAACCTGTAATTCTTTTATTTAAAAAAATATAAAGTTATTATATTTTGAAAATATATGGATTTTTTAATATTTATATAATTAAAAATTAATTTTGATTATTAAGTAGAAAATCTAGTTTTTCTTAAAAATCGTATTAAAAACCTTTCGAGACCGAATGCTCCGTAAAGAGGTCTGCATCTCCTTCTACTAGCCTAAGAATGTGCGATAATCCATACCATCCAATAGCGGGTCTCCTAAAGAGGGTTGTAGAGACTTATTTGCAAAGGGTTTGAAATACAATTTAAAGAAAACTGTTTTTTATAGTACATGGTATTTTAATGTAATATGGTAACAAAAGTATGTTCAAGAGACATCGTGCCATGGAAACATGTATGTATGTGAGGGGTAGGTCATTACCCCATGAAGTTTTCTAAAGATATAGTTATCAAAAGTACTAAAAGATGAATATATGAAGTTCATGGTATTTTAGCGTAAAAGTTAATTTAGGATTATGTTTCATGATATTTTAAGTTACAATTTATTCTAAACATTTATATTAGTGTTACAAAGATTGTGTGAAAATTGGATGAACAATATGTAAGTAAAAAGGTGAGTATTTAAGGTTTAAAAGATTGACATCGGTGTTAACTCCACTTACCGATATTTGTTTTGAAAAGAGATTTCAAATAGAAAAAAGAAAGATTGGGAGGGACTTACAAGTGGATTAGGATAAGGAAAGGTAGAAGAAGATACCTTGGTCATTGCGGCATCGCGGGGTCGCCAGAATAGCCTCGATTCCTCGCGGGAAGTTGGTCGTTGGCTAACTCCTCTTCTACTCCACTTGTACTTGAGAAAATTTGAGGGTTTTGGCTAGAATTTTCAGAATGAGTAAGGGCTAGGGCATGGGGATAGTATTTATAGTGTGGAATTAGGGTTTTGGGATTAAAAGAGTGAATTAAAATGCACTAAAATGTGATAAATTGGGGAATTGGGGGGGTCTCTGTTTGATTGCAGAGTAATCAAACAATGCAGGGGTAATGGGGCTAGGGGAAACAACAAGTGTGCAAAGCCCGGGGACTTTTACCTATGGGGGCCCCGTCCCCGCCTGCCTATATCGGCATCTCGTCGGTCAAAAGGTGAGGGGAAGCCGGTGGATTCTTGCCACGTGTACTCCTATGTGTTTATATCATTTTGCATATGTTTGTTTTCTCAAGCTTTTCATTTTTATGTGCATTGCATGTGTAAACTTTTGGGTTTCCAAAAAGTTTAAAAGAAAAATCTGAAAAAATATAATGTTTCTGATAGGATTTGAACACAGGGGCTACGTTACAGCAGTGCAGGGTTTTACCAGTGAGCTACAAGTTATTTCTTGCCGTTCTTAACAAAAATTAACTTTTAAAGTATACTCAGGCTTGCAAACTTCTTTCTGTACATTAAATTGAAAATTTTCGTACAGTAATTCTGAGATGTCCCTAAACTAAAATTTCGCCTCAAACATGGCGACAACGGACCGAGATGTCCTTAAACTAAAATTTTGCCTCAACCATGGCGACAATGGACCGAGATGTCCCTAAACTAGCATATTACCCCAAATACGGTGATGTGCTCTCTTAAGATCTATATTGCAACCGAAGTCTCAACGGCGAGAGTTGCATCTCAAGTCCCACTGGCAAACAGATGGACACCTGCGGCGAAACTACTCTCAGGTATTCCATCGTTTAAAAAAAGATATGTCCACAAACGAAATGGGCACGGATGAAAACACGAAAGGGCATCGTAAGTAAAAATAGCAGGCGAGTTGTGAAAACCCGAAAATGGCGCAAACTTGTAAAATAAGAAAAAACTCATGTGCACTTGCAAGGTCCTCTCGACCTTGAGAGAAGAAAATACCTGCGTGAGATTCTTACGACTCACAAATGAGCAACACACTTAGGAATCCCTTCGATTCCTAAGAAAATTACACTTGCAAGATCCTCACGACTCGTGAGGAGAATTTCCCTTTATGAGACCCTCACGGCTCATAGGATTCAAAAGTCTTAAACTATAGGGATCGAAATATGTTCTTAAACCATCATATTCCCCTAATATTGCCCTACATGGCTCCTATATTGACTCTAGTATACAATCCACGGGCATAAATAAATATACCCCCACCAAGTTCCTCCAATGACGAGAAATATCCCCGTATAGTAAACAGCACTTGTGAGCCCTCTCGATTTACAAGAAGAAAACACTCTTGTAAGATCCTTACGACTTACGAGAGAAAGTATCACTTAGGAATCCCACAATTCTTAAGGAGAAAATACACCTATGAATTCCTCACGACTCGTAGGGAGAAATACCTTTATGAGCCCCTTACGACTCATAAAATCAAAAAGCTTTAGTTAACAGGATTCTAACCCTGTTTTCTAAGCCATCTTTGTTCAAATCGATAAAGGCAAATGATGATTCGCTCCTGGCAACATTCCAGTTGTTGCGATGTTGATGCGTAAATAGGTGTCAAACTCCAAGTCCTCTCGCGACAAATGATGATTCTCTCCTAGCAATATTCCAGCGGTAGCGATGTTGATGCCAAAATTGGTATCAGATTTCAAATCCCCAACTCAAAAAAAGGGGCCAAAATGATAGGGTAACTCGCAATAAAAAGTAGCGAGTAAAAACGAAAACATCCAAAATGATTAGGCGACGTGATAAATATCCGAAATGATTGGGCAATCGCGAATTTCACGACATGAAAAACTGAAAAGATAGAGTATCGCGGGAAGAAATAAAAAAAATAATAAAAATTGAAACTTTTTGCCCTGCAAGTATGTCCATATTGACTCTTGTATACGATCCATGGGCATAAATGAAAGAAAAGGAATCGTATTTTCCCACCAGGCTCCGCTAAAGGGAGAGCCAGATCTTGATGGCAACATCTACAGCCTAAATATCGACTCGACGTGCTTCTTATGACAGCAAGATGTAGACGCGACGTCAACAAAGACCCAAGGGTCAAAGAAAAATTGAAGCAATAGCATATTCGTACCTCCAGATCTCGATGGAAATATTACAGCCTAGAGATTGACTCGACGTGCTTCTCATTCCAGTAGGATGCAGACGCAACGTCATCATCAAAAAAGAAAGACCCAAGGGTCACAGAAAAAATGGAGCAACGACAAAATCCTAGCTCCAAGTCTTAACGGTACATATACAACCCAGAGACTATCCCGGCCTTCCCCCTCATTGCAGCAAGATATGGACGCAGCAATCAAATGAAATTGGAGTAATGGCATATTTCTATCTCCGGACTTCAATTGCAATACATATAGCATAGAGGTCCTACAGACGTCTACCCTATTTCAGCAAAAGAATCGGCGTGACATTGTAAAAACAAAAAAAATGAAGTGACGACATATTCCAAGCTTCGGGTCTTGACGACAACTTATAAAAAGCCCAAAAGGCCGTTAAATATCATCCCACCCCAGAAGAGTGCGGTTATGACTCATCGGGACTCCAAATTGAGCCTAACCTCAAGTAAAAAGCGTCATGGCAGATTCCTCTGACGGTAATATGACCTAAGGAGATTACTCGAAAACGTCTTGTTCAGCCCCCGAAGGGATCAGAGACACGACAGTCGCGGGGCTACTCGAACAGCGGCTTAAAGACTACATATCGAGGAATATATCAGCCAACGCGATGGTACCACGAACTAAAACCCTAGTATCACAATCCTAACGGACCCCTGTCGTAAAGAATGAGGGTTATTTGCATACAACGTTAGGACCAGTTTGCCTGTAAACCTAAAGGAGATAAACTAAAAAACACTTCGAAATGAGTACATAAACTATAGACTCCGAAATGAGTACATAAACTATAGACTCCGGAATGAGTGAATAAACTATAGACTCCGGAATGAGTGAATAAACCACAAACTCCACAACGAGTACATAAACTACAAACTCCAAAATGAGTACATAAACTACAAACTCCGAAATGAGTATATAAACTACAAACTCCGAAACGAGTACATAAACTACTTCACACCGAATCAAGACATCAAAGGATAGAGAGGTTCAAGCATGAAATAAAATATGTCTTTTATTCATAAATCAAAATGAATACAAGATACAAAAAAAGAAGAAAAATATGCAGCGACAAAAATTTTTAAGACGGCGGACGGTTCAATAGGCCAGCTAGATCATCATTTTTCCGCCGGTCCTCTGCCTCAAGCTCTAGCAACGCCGCAAGCTGAGCCCCTGCCTGTGCCTGTTGTTTTTGGTATAAAGAAAACCGATGCTCAAGCTCTTCTCGGCAGTCGTTTGGGTCTCAACCATTTTGCGTGCAAAAATGACAGTTTTATCAAGAGCCACTACCTTTGTAATTGCCTCGTAAAGGACCAGCCAAATTTCATAGACCCGAGTAGTCTTAGTTGTGAGCAGGGCTTGAAGTTCACCCAAACCTTCGAAGCCAACTCCCTCTCCGAAAACTTCCGGTTGAGCCTTTTCTTACAAGACCGGAGATTGGTCGCACACCGATCAATCCATTCACGCAAGCTGGCTTTTACAGATAGGATATCAGAAGGAAATCGTACGCATTCGACTCCATGTAGAGAAGCCTCCACTTAACGGCAGTATTCAACCCAAGTATGCACCAGCGTCTCGTCATGGTAGGTGGTAAGGATGGACAAAGAAGCATTAGCTTCAACAGCAAATTCTTCAACCATAACGGAAGTGCCAGCACGAAGATCTTCACTAAGAGTTGCCAGTGAATGAATGCTCTGTTTCACCATCTTCTCAGACATATGTTTGGTGTAAGAGCCCGGCGGCATGCAAATATGGGACTCTAGCAGAGTTGGGGTTGGCAAAACTGTGAAGATACATGTGCGATTAGTCGCTTTTCCGAACGGGGAAAAAGTAAAAAAATACCTAGGCTAAAGCATCACTTACCTATAGCCACATAAGGCAGATTTGAGAAATCCCCAGGCCCATCAAGAACTTCAACCTCATCATCAGCCTGCAGGACTGTGGTTTAAAGTAAAGGGCACATCAACATCATTATGAAAATATAATACGGAAGGCAAAAGAATACCAATCTTGGCCGAAGGAAAGGACGATGCACTGAGGGGGTATCGCGTGCGGGGCCGCCATGTTAAGTTGACGTAGGAAGGTTTCCTCCGGAGAACGATCTACATCAGAGGATGCCAACTCTCGCAATTTTAGGAGAAAGAAAGGATCAGACATATGGAAAGGTCGTTAAACAAAAAAAATATAAGAATACCTTCGATACTTCATCCATTCTGGACTGGAGTGATAGCAGCTTCAGTAATCTCCTCTACACCCTCTAGTGCGCCACTAGAAATATTGGCCGGTCCGGTAAGCTCCGCAGAAGGAATAAAAGCCGTCGCCGGAGGCTCTAAGGCACGATCTGGGCTCGAAACTGCGCCCGCCATAGAAGGCCCTACAAAAGAAAAATGTGTAAAGACGAATACGATATAAAAATAATATAAATTATTTACTGAAAGGGTTGTAAAAGATACATACCGATACGCTAGGGAGCCTGAAGTATAGACTTTTCAAGCTGCTGCTCTTTTCTGGTTAGTCGCGCTCGTCGGGCTTCGATTGAAAATAAATCCTTACCCGCCTTCAAAGCAGCCTCGTCTTCGGAAGCGGCCAATATTGGCTGTTTGAGAGCTGGTTCTTCTTCCAGCGTTAATCGAACTACTGGTAAAATAGCAAAAGTCGGGTCAACATCACGGAATTCAACAGGAGGAAAGCATCCCTTCTTGGGGCTCACGTTTTCGGTTTCATCCTGTGAATGCTTCAAAGCCTCGACTAGCTGAGCGGCCTCCTCGGTAAATGTATCAGGAAAGAGAAGACTATCGTCCAGTTCATGCGCAGATATAGGCTCATCATGAGTGAGAGGTTCAGACTCAAGCAAGGTATCAAGTAAACGGGCGGTCGATTTCTTTCTCATTTTAGGGCCCGAGCTAGTACTGGTAGAAGCATGCTTCCTCCCCTTCAGCACTTTTGCACGGCGCTGCCCAATCTCACCTTCAGGATCCAATTTTGGTGACGCCGCGGCTGGTGCCTTATCAAGAGTCCCTTCCCCGGTTCCAGTGCGAACCGGCATACCAGCAGTACGGAGGACCGATTCTGTTCGAGCGGTCTTTGGAATAAGCGCTGAATTGTTGTCCCTCGGAAGAGGGCGAACGACCGACCATGGCCGTAATAGAGCGTTGATGTCTTGAGCTGGAGCATAGGCCTTACACTCTAAAAGCACCCGTCTCTCCTCTGTGATGATGGGACTAACCCGATGACGATATCAGCCCTTGAAAGGTCCCACGGGCCTTAGAATGTTGTCGGGCTCAGGGATCATGAAGAGGGAACCGGTATTTAACCTCATGAAATGATGAATAACATCATGGGAAGTCTTCAGCGAAGGAGTAGGCTTAACTAAAAATGCTTCGAGGGGGACGCCCTGGTTGTAACCCAGCTGTTGGGAAAAGCGATACAGATTATACCACATAAAGAGAGCAGCGTCATTTAGTCGGAACACTAAGTACCCCAGCCTGATTGAATACAAATGCATGGTCTCTTTGTGTTTTAAAGCCAGCGCCCCATTCTTCAACAAATTTACTAACTGTAGAGTAGTCCCCGCTGGCGCAGAAAGGGCTCGATCATTGAAAACCATGTGTTCACCACCGAAAGACGCGACCGGGACGTCAGGACGTCTGGCCTGAATTTTGAGGGCGGATGATATTTGGATTTATCCATCCACCTCTCCAAAGATGCCAAGTTGATTTATAGCACCGTATATCGAAGGTTTGGACGGATGCGGCCGTTGTAGCAGACTTCATCAGATTCTTCCTCATTTCGCGAGGTTTTTTTTATTGTGGGGACGCTCTTCCCTGCAGGCGTAAGTCCCTACAGTTAATTACGTTATCGCATCGCGATAAACACTTTCTCCTTCTCTGGAAGTTCACTTCGTGTCGTGTGTGTTTTTATTTGTTTAGGCTGCCCGTGGATTGTATACGGAGACTAATTTATGTTGTCGCCTGTAGGGCGTGGATTAGTCCAAATCCACATTTCTTAGATTTGGGGTTGTTTTATTTAAGGATCGTTAATCTGATCTGAGATTAAGATCAACTTAAATGTATATGAGCAGTTGGGGCTTGGTTGGTTTTTTGTTAAGGATACGTTAGTCCAATTTGAGACTGAGACCTACTTAACAAAGTCTTAGGATCATTTTTGCTTCAGATCCAACAAAAGAGCATTTGGGCTCTGTTGTTTTAGTTTAAGGATATTTCGGTCCGTTATCGCCATTTTGGAGACGAAGTTTTAGTTTGTGGACATTTCGGTCTGTTGATCACCATTTTGGAGGTGAGGTTTTAGTTTAAGGACGTCTCGGTCTGTTGATCACCATTTTAGAGGTGAAGTTTTAGTTTGAGGACATCTTGGTCCGTTGATCACCATTTTGGAGGTGAGACACTAGTAAAATAGGGGGTTGCCCCTACGGATGGAATTATCCGTTGGGGCAGATTTTACTTGGCCCTACGGATTACTCCGTAGGGCTAAAGGGTTGCCCCTACGGGCACTGACGTTCAAGAATTAAAAAATTAATTCTTAATTTGGTATTTTCCCCTACGGTGGCGCAAACAAAGGACCTACGGGTATATCCGTAGGGACAAGTAAATATCGATTTATTAAGACCCCCGACCGATCGCCTACGCTCACTTTCTCTCTCTCTCTCTCGATCTGGCGCGAGAAAAATCCCCAAATCGCCACGCCGTCGTCGCCACCGTCGTTCTCCTCGTCGCCACCGCCGTTCTCCTCGTCGCCACCGCCGGTTTCCTCGCCACCGCAGTTCTCGTCGCCACCGCAGTTCTCGTCGCCCCAGCCCCAGCAGCAGCCGTTCAGGTGAGTAAATCTCGAGGTAAATTAAAAAAATTTTGGATTATTTTGGGCTTAGGGTTCATGGCTGGGTCTGGGGTTGCGCGCGAGTTGGGGTTGGGCAGGGGTCGCGGTCGCGGTCGCGGTCGGGGTCGCGGTCGGGGTCGGGTTAGGGTTGGGGTTCGGCTGCTGCTGGGGTGGGGCTGGGGTTAGGGTTTGCCTTAGGGTTGGTGTTGGGGTTTATCTGGTCGCGGTCGGGGTCGGGGTCAGGGTAGGGTTAGGGTTGGGGTTCGGCTGTTGCTGGGGTGGGGCTGGGGTTAGGGTTTGCCTTAGGGTTGGTGTTGGGGTTTAGCTGGCCACGCTGGGGTTAGGGTTGGGCTGGGGCTGGGGGCTGGGGCTGGGGCTGGGCCACGCGGGGTTTTGGGATCTTTGTAATTTGCTTGCTCTGTTTGGGGTTTCAGTTGATCCTCATTAAAAAATTGGTGATTGATCTCTTCAATTATATTATTATCTGTATTTAAAATTTTTGTGAAGCCTTCAGAGTTTGGAAAAATCTAGAATTACCGTTGAAATTCTGGCAACATTCAAAAACTGTGTATATGATGTGTGTGTGTATGCATGTATATACATTTGAAATTTATCTTTCTTCTATGATATAAAACGGTTAAACCGAAGAAAATTACTGGGGGAATTTTTGCTAAAATGTCTTGAGAGGGGGTTCAAGTGATGGGATAATTTCATTTGGTAATCTTTTACTTAATTTACATCTCTTATTTTTTCATGCAAAAATCTGAATAGGTTTCTTGCAATTTTGCCTATCGATCAATTATTATATTTATTTCTATTTTTTGTGGATGATTTGGCTTCAATTGAATGGAGGCGATGATGGCTTGCCCTCAAGCTTCCACTTTTATGAGCTTTATAGTTATGAGATTGGCGAGGCAAGCTGGTTTGTAGCCATCTTATTTCTTTTCCTAAATTCAAATCCAAATATAAACTGTCTGATTGAGAGAGAGAGAGTATGGGAGATTATGTATTATTCAATGTGTTTGGAAGCTGGCATGTTCTGAGCGTCATCTCTGCATGAAAGCTATGGTTTTGCAAAGGGTTTGCCCTAACTATTTTCTGTGGGGAAGCTGAAGGCCTGAAGCTTCATCAAACTCAGGATTGGATTCTGGTCGGGTATTGTAAATTCTTGTGAAAGTTCCGTTCAAGATTTGTTCAGAGCTTGCATAACATCCTTTTCATCTTTATGAGATCTTTATGCAGTCATTTTTTTGGGTTTATATATTTCTCGAGCCCGTTTGACTTTGGACTTAGGATAACACCACATCTCTTTCTTATTTTGATTCCTAAGCTGGCATATCTGAGGCTCGTATTCCAGTATCGTTGCTGGAAAAGCTAGGGTTGCGAACATTTTTGCAACGATAATTTCTGTATGACAGCTTAACCACACATAAAACTTAAACAATCTTGAAGCACTGCAGTTTTTCACTAAACTACCTAAAAGTTTTTATATTGCTGCAAGCTTCCTTAAAGTGCTGCATCTAAGTGTATTTTAGTGGGAAAACCCTTGAAAGCCAAACTTCATGGGGTTTGCTGTTTGCCTTCTCTGTAGCTAGTTTGAGGTTTATTTAGTTTTGGATTTGTTTTGCAACACTCTCTGAGTTCCAAATCAACAAAAAGCTGAATGTTGAATCCCAAGCAAGAAGCAGCCAAACTGGCCCTAAAGTAATCCTGAGTGATGATAATTTTCCAGGGAGTTTAAAATTTATAGAAATGGCGAGGCAACATTGGATTGTCTGCAAGTATTCAAGCAACCTGTTTGCAGCCATCATGCTATTTGTGATCCCAGTATAAAACTCAAACATGCCTCTTAGTTAGTTTACTTTAATTTGTTATTTATGTGTGTGTGTCAACATTGGATTGTCCCAAGTATAAAACCAAACCCACAAAACATCAAAACTGTCTCCGACAATCTTATGGTCATTAGACATAAGATTTATGCATATAGGTAACATCTGCCAATATGCCATATCCAGACCGCAATCTATTTTTGGTCGATGAATGCTATTGCAATGTAGGATGATCAGTTCTATCAATCTTGATCTCAATGGTTTAAAATCATGTTACACATACAACACGAATGCACAACAAACGCATAATTAGAGAGCGACTCAAGATATTCAGGTTAAAACCAATATAGGATACTCGATGATAATATGAAACCTTCATATTCCCATCGATACCAATATACGCCTCGATATCTTTCCCTCTCGTTCCCAAAATTTTCTCTCGTTCCCGCGTCTCCAATTTTCTCTTCGTCGCCACCGCGCGCCCTCCGTTCTCAGCCAGCCACCGCCCTCGTTCTTCCTCGTCGAGTTCCTCGTCGCCGATATTTGTGCCTACATTGATGCCTCAAGCAACGAATCAAATGATGTGGATCACAAACTAATTAAATAAATCGAAACACACATATATAGAATACAACTCATACATGGGTATCCTCAAATCTAACTTTCATTGAATTTGCACGCGCACTTAAAATAACAACTTTTATACTAAAAAAATTATGTATGCCATTACTTAGTAGTTTATGGTTTTAAGACGCAAAAGCCATTTGAGAAATACTTTTCCTACCCACTATTAATCCATATTCTCAATATAGTCATTGAATTTGCACGCGAACATCATAAGAAGGAGAATACAGTAATGTGGCAGAAGGAGAAGACAGTAATGTGGCGGAAGAAGAAAAAAATGACATTTCTCGTTCTCTGTTTCAGCGTCAATCTTCTGATATGAACTAATGATGGATTTCACATAGGCTTCTCCCTTTAGAGACTTCTTAGTGTCCAATGGAAAGCATACCCCAGTCCTGGATACCGCACACGGACGGCACCACGGAGGTTTGGAGATAGGCCGAGGACTGGGCTCTAGCAGGGCCCATATGAGGTTGGACTCCACCCCGGTGGTCACTTCCTCCGTCTCCAGTTAGCGACGTATCCAGCAGGAACAGGAGAGCTTGAAGGCCACCGTTCAGGAGTTGAATGGGATGCTGGTATGTATACTACTTAATAGTAAAATATAATGTCATATTATAGATATCAACATATCCAATATCAGTACATAGCCTGAGCTTATTTGGTTGTAGACTTATGTTTTATTAATCATACATACATATGTAATTGAAATAAACAACGCTTTTCCAAACTAGATATCCAAACAGGGTTTCGAAATAACTTAATAATGATACGAATTCGAATAATAAACAGTTCTTACACGCTTCTTACACAAGTTATATCCAGACGTGACAGGGTAGATCGGCCGAGCCTCCACACGCATCTCCTTCGGCTGCGGTTCCGCAGACAGCTCCTGTAGCTCCACCGCCCACTCAGACTCCCGCTCGCGACGAATTGCAGAGTTTATTGACCGAGGAGCAGGACCGAGCTAGGGTAGATTTTTGGTTCTTTTTTTTTGAAACATGTATTTATTTATATCATACACATTGTACTATATTTTGAAACGATATTCATATTGGTTTGTATTTATATCATATTCAGTTTTTGTGTTTCTTTTGTATATTATATATGATTTGATTGATGTATACATTATTGTGCACAGGACGGGAAAAAATCAAGCAGGACTTTTTTTAAAAAAAAATTCAGACAATATGTACCTACGGATTAATCCGTAGGCATACACGTTACCCCTACGGATATATCCGTAGGGGCTAAATATCAGCAGTAACTGATATTTCCCCCAGATGTCAGTGCCAGGTGTTTGGGAATCCCCCTACGGAGATATCCGTAGGGGCCACTGACATTCCCCTACGGCGTTATCCGTAGGGGCACATATCAGGAATCCTGAATTTGTGCCCCTACGGAAAAGTACCTACGAATATATCCGTAGGGGGTAGAACATGCCCCTACGGCTATAGCCGTAGGTCCAAGTAATTTATTAAAATAAACCATAAATAATATAAAATCTTATACCCTACGGCTTAATCCGTAGGGGAAACTGGACCTACATACATATCCGTAGGGGCAAGAATTTAACCGTAGGGATAAGTTCAGGGCCTCGACTTGCACCTGCGGCCTTTGCACCTACGGGGTATTTTTTCGCCCCTACGTATATAACCGTAGGGGCAGTGGGTTGCCCCTACGGATAAATCCGTAGGGGCAACCCTTCTTTGTAGTAGTGAGAGTTTTAGTTTAAGAATGTCTCGGTCCGTTGTTGCCATTTTAGAGGCAACAGTTAGTTTAAGGATGTTTCGGTCCGTTGATCACCATTTTCACGCACGTGTATTTGTTACATGACGGGCTGAACGACGATGAATTGGGATGCACCCATTTTGGGGTGCGGTCTAATTTGAGGTGTGCACATCCGTTTGGAAGTGCACCAAATTGTTGGTTATTGGGACCCGCCACCTCTCTGAAGATGTTGAGGAATTACAACGACGTGGATCAGAGGTGTGGCGAGATGTACGCTTGAACCAATTCCCATATTTTGAGGGAAAAAGGAGTTAGTGGTAAACCCAGAAATCATTAGTCATATTTTAGGACCAAGATTTCCTCAGGAGGATGTGGGATGAGTATCATTTTGGATATCATCAGTTGGAAGATCAATAGTCATATTTAGGACTAAGATCAGTTTAGGAAAACATGAGCACAGAGGCTCGGTCGATTTGGAGATCAAAGAAGTTTTGATCTCGAGAAGACTTAGCTAATTTGTGAGTAGGTTTGGGTCTCCATATTTACCCCTGTAGTTCTAAGCACTGGTAAATGTAGTACTTACGTGTATCCCGCGTGAGGCATTAGACCAGTGTTAAACACTGAACTTTGGAGACGCTCACGTGTGAATCATGCGAGACGTCCCAAAGTGGGCGCAGTTCTTTGGGTTTTATTACCCTTTTGCATATAAGTGCTAAGCACTTGGTTCTTGTAGTACTCACGTATGAACACGTGGGGTGCCCCAAAGTTGGGTACTACATTTTGGGTTTTATCCCCTCCTTTTTTTTATATAAGTGCTAAGCACTTGATTGGAGATCGCGTGCAAAACACGTGATTGCCCTAGGAGGCACTTCTTGTTCTTCTTTTAAGCGCTCACATGGGAAACACGTGCGATTCTCGTTATAGTGTTTAAACACTAATGAATCACCAGCCTTTCCTTCTGGGCGTTTAGAGCTTTTGATCTCATGTTAATGACCCTAGGATTCATGTCTCTTGTTTTTTAAGAATTAAATTCTTTTTATAGGGTTAAACCCTAATTTCCAGGGGAATTAAATTTCCATGTATTTTGTAAGAATCAAATTCTTTGAACTCAATTCTTTCTCTTAGGTTTTGAATCTGCATGACAGACTCTCTCCGATGAGAATTAAATTCTCAACTTGCGGGGAGATTTCCTTCTGCAGATCTCAACCAGAGGAAGAACTAAGTTCTTGCATGAAGGATTGAACCCTTAGAGAGGCAAAAGAAAAGTATTTTTCTTTTTACCTAATGTTTCAAGAAAGCAAGTCTTTCTTTTGAGAATTAAATTCTCCTGTTCCTCCAAAGCTCACTATATGTTCTTGTTTTTAAGGCTCTGGGGAGTTCTCTCTCTCTGCGTCTTTTTTCTTGTGTCTCCTCGAGACTTGAAGTCTCGGGCTCTTTATATAGTGGGGAGAAGTTTGTTTAATTCTCAGAAAATCTCTCATTCAGAGATCCCCATTGATTTAATTGGTTTCAGAATTGATTTGGGGAATTTTACCCACTGTTGGATCTTTGATCCAAGGAGTTCCATTTTACAGAAGATATTATTCTTGTTTTTAACAAGATTGGGGATATTCTCTCATATATAGAATAAAATTCTATCGAGCGGTGACATCTTAATCACCATTGGATTTTTAATCCAAGGGTGTTTAATTTAACAGAGTATAATCTTTCTCTGTTTAGAAAGATATAGAAAATATTTTGGATTTTTGATCCATTAACTCTCTGTCTAACAGAAAATATTCTTCCCAATAGAATTTAATTCTATGTTTAATCACCATTGGATCCTTGATCCAATGGTTCATTAAGTAGAATTTAATTCTATGTAAGGAGGTGTCCTCACGTGTTTAGCATGTGAGGCTTTGTTTTAGCCTATCTTTAGTTTAATTGCAGCGCCTATATGCTTTGCATATAGGCGCTCACGTGTTTAACACATGGGGCTTTGTTTTTCCTATCTGTAGTTTAATTGCAGCGCCTATATGCTTTGCATATAGGCGCTCAGGTGTTTAACACGTGAGGATTTGTTTTGCCTATCTGTAGTTTAATTGCAGCGTCAATATGCTTTGCATATAGGCGCTCACGTGTTTAACATGTGGGGCTTTGTTTTGCCTAGCTGTAGTTTAATTGCAGCGCCTATATTCTTTGCATATGGGCGCTCACGTGTTTAACACGTGGGGCTTTGTTTAGCCTATCTGTAGTTTAAAACGCTTATATGCTTTGCATATAGGCGCTCACGTGTTTAACACGTGGGGCTTTGTTTTGCCTATCTGTAGTTTAGTTGCAGCGCACGCGAGACTTTGTTTTAGCCTATCTGTAGTTTAATTGCAGTGCCTATATACTTTGCATATAGGTGCTCACGTGTTTAACATGTGGGACTTGTTTAGTGAGAAGTTTCCCCCTTTCATTCTTTCATCTTCTTTTTCCTTTTTCTTTTTATTAGGAAACACCATGCTACCTTCGTTTGAATACGGGTTAAGCAGCACGCGCAAAGCCTCTAACTGACTCGGATCAGGAGTAGAGGCATCATCCAATCTCATGACTCGTGGGAAGGTGTATGACTCATAGAAATCAGGCCACCAATGCACAACAAACGTGCATAACACGTGCATCTCGATCCAGGATGTAAATTAGTGGAGGGAGAAATTTACGGTGTTTGCACCTGGGTTTGAAGTGTTGGCGGCTGTACTTAAGCCATGATACAGGTGTGATAACCCTGCAACGCCAATGGCCAATCACGCTCCCTCGGCTATGCGATGTGCGGGGTAGAAGACATAGGCTCTCATAAAATGAAGTTGTATCGGCATGGCAAACCAGCTGAACCAGAGACTAATGAAGCCTACAAAGAATGTTTCCTCGTCCATACCAGGAGCAGCGATCGCGTCAAAAGTCACAGCTGACAAGTTTGGATTATAAAATTATGGCAGATCTTCTTCTTTAGTCGGCAACTTCTCCATGCCAAATCCGAAGGGATCTTCGACCTTTGCAAATTTCGGAGCTTTCTTGGATATGGCATCTTTATGAAGAAAGCGAGCGATGAAAGCGTCTGAAGAAACACCTTGACCTTCTGATGCCACGAACGGGTTCTCAAAAATACCTACGGCCTTGATTAAACTTGGATGCTTGTGCCGAAAAGCATTCTTAGTTGTCAAGCCTTCAAACATGGCTAGCACTGTAGCAAAAATATACTCATCAGGGGATAATAATTCTTCATAGTGTTCTCCCCTAATCGGCAGCCCTGAAATTTCTCGGAACTCCTCCAGCGAAATAGAGACATCGCGGTCCCCTAGTAGAAACGTATTCGTTGGAAGATTCCATTGGTTTAAAAAAGTCTTAACCCACCAGACGTGGGGAGCATGGCAGTAGAACAACGACGCATACATCGCTTGATACAGTCCCATCTTCTACAACCGTGAGTGTTGGGACGAAAGAATATACCGGGCCCAAGGAAAGTAGCCTACTGGATGCCGCGGGTTAACGCCTATCTTATACACCTGCCCCCATGATCGAGCTTCACCTTGACATATTCGGCGTCCCAAAATGTTGATAGCCATTAGGGGTTGATTGGGCATCCCTATCGTTGATGGCTCAAGCCGGCCCTTGGGAGTCCAATTAGCCGTCTCCACTGCATAAGCAGTACGCGGACGCTCTGTAAGTAAAATCGAACAAATGGGTTCTGTCGGTACACCGCACATAAAACTATGACGGCCCCTTATGATGTGACCGTACCAGACGCCCCATGGCAGAAGGCTCTTTCTGTCCTTATCGTGATTCCTAATTATAGCCATCACTTCTTCGTCTGTTGGCGATTGTGGGAAAGCAGCCTCTGAATGTGTATAAGGGAAGTAGGAAAGTGAGGCCATTGTACTTGAAAATGGGGACAAAAAAAAAACAATCAACAAAATATATGACACGGTCTTATGGGACTACTAACTAAAAAACTAGTGGACCCCACTAAATAAAAGTGGCGGCTCATTAATGATGAGGCAAAATGATCATTGTGAAAATCCAAACGGATTCTCATTAAGTAAACAGCGGAGTTTAAAAAACTCTCAATATCCCCAATAGAAAGCGGGATCTGTTAAAATAACAACAGATTCAAATCTGTAAAGATGGGATTTAAAAAAATACTCAAGAACAGTAAAGAGAATAAAATTCCCTAAGTTCCAAGAATTCAGAGCTGAGCTCTGCAAGACAAAGGAATTAAATTCCTCCAATAATGGGATTAAATCCCAGAAATCCTTATAATGGGAAAAAAAGAAAATGGAATTAAATTCCAAAGATCCTCAAAGATCACGATCGATGATAGGGAAAAACCCTAACACGAGAACCAACGATTCTCAAGAATGACCATTGATTCAAGACCCATGGTCTACTTAAAAGAAAAGAGTCTTTTTTAAGATCTCTAAGAAGAGAAGATCCAAGCTCTGTTATGGATTTAAAATCAAAAAAAAAATAAAAAAAAATCCTAAGAGATAAGTTATGTCCATAATGCTTACCAAAAAGAATTTTTTTGCAGAGTTTAACTCTGATCAAAAGGATTTCTGTAGGCAGAGAGCTAAGCTCTGGAAGGAGAATTAAATTCCAAGAAAAGAGTTGAGGAGGAAGATGAAAAAAACAGTGGTCATCTCAAGGGCCAAAGTCCCTATTTATAAGACGTGATGGGGAGCGGTTAAACTTCCCATTCCCTTAGTCTATCCAACAGTGGTAAAGATGGACAGCGTTGCACTCACGTGCAATCTGTGTGAGAGCAACGCTGGGAGGTATTTCTCTCATAAAAAGGGAGAGAAAAGGGAATAAAATTCTTCACGGCTTAAGCCTCACGTGTTAAACATGTGAGCGCATATATGCAGAGCATATAGGCACTGCAATCAAACAAATAGAGGCTAAATAGGCCTCATGTATTAAACACATGAGCGCTTATATACAGAGTATATAAGTGCCGCAACCAAACAATTAAAGACTAAATAGGCCTCACGTGTTAAACACGTGAGCGCCCATGTGTAAAGCATATAAGCACAAAGAAAAATCCTCATTAGGGTCACGTGGAAATACCCTTTTGAAGCATTAGCTTCAGATAGAGTTAAACTCTATGCATATAATTAAATTCTACCTTTGTATTGCAAAGCATATGAGCATTAAGTGTAAATGGCTAAACGCCAAATTGACCTCACGTGTTAAACACGTCAGCGCCCATATGCAAGGCATATGGGCGCCAAATGAAAGAAGTTAAATAAACATCACGTGTTAAACACGTGAGGGCGCCTCCTTATGTAGAATTAAATTCTACTCTTGGGAAATACCTCCCCGGATTTTTTTAAAAGAAAAAGATCCTCTCTGTTAAATAGAGAACCATTGGATCAAAGATCCAATAATGTTATCTCCCTGATCTTTCTAAATGAGAAGAATATTTTCTGGCAAACAGAAAATTGGTGGATCAAAGATTCAATGAGATGGAAAATATTTCCTATATCTTTCTAAACAGAGAAAGATTACGCTCTGTTAAACCGAGCACCCTTAGATTAAAAATCCAATGGTGATAAAAAATCATCGTTTAAAAGAATAAAATTCTATATATGGGAAAATATTCTCCCAATCTTGTTAAAAACAAGAAAACATATTCTGTAAAAATAGGAGCACTTGGATCAAAAATCCAACGGTGGGTAAAATTCCTCAAATCAATTTTGGGTCCAATTAAATCAATTGGAATCTCTTAATAAGAGATTTTTTCAAAACTAATTAACAATATGCCTCTACTATATAAAGGTCCCGAGACTTCAAGTCTCACACACGCTCGGATATAGAGGGAACCCCCTATAAGCTTCTGCAAAAATATGGTGAGCTCTTGAAAGAATAGAGAATTTAATTCTCAAAGAATAAAATTTTCCTCCTCAAAACCTTAGGTAAAGAAAACAGAGAGATCAAAATATCTCTTTTTACCTATATAAGGGTTTAACCCTTCTCAAAGAACTTAGTTCTTCCTCTGGATCAGAGATCCACAAGACAAGCCTCCCACAAGTTGAGAATTTAATTCTCATCGGGAAGATCTTGTTCTTGAGAATCAAAGATTTAGAAAAGAACTATGTTAAAAAAAAGAAAAAAGAAAAGAACATATGTTCTGAGAATTTAATTCTTCCGAAATTAGGGTTTAACCCCACATAAAGAACTTAGTTCTTATAAAAAGTAAAGAAGAACTTAGTTCTCTAATTAAAAAGATGATCCAAGATCTTTAAAACAGAAATCTTGATCATCAATGACTAAAATGTCATTAACAGATTAACATCTCTAAAAAGAAGAAGAACTTGGTGCCTCACGTGAAACACACGTGAGCAAAATTAGTGCTTAGTACTATTATAGTGCCTCACGTGTTTCCCATGTAAGTGCCTAAAACAAACAAAAGAAGAGCTAAAATGCCTCACGTGCTTCCCACGTAAGAGTCCAAAAACAAAGAAAACAAATTTGTGTGGATTGGGCGGCCACCAAATAAAGTAACCCAGCACCCCATAAATATGACAATCACGTGAAATACACGTGAAACAAAAAAGGGAGAGGCTAAATACCTCACGTGCTTCACATGTGAGTGCTAGAGGTCTAACCAGGTGCTTAGCATTTCTGTATAGAGAAAAAAGGGTGAACGAACAAAGTTCGAAACCAATGCTCAGCATTCATGTGCTTCCTACGTAAGTGCTATGTAAAGTGCTTAGCACTCTATGTTCAGTAAAAATGAATAAAGTGCTTAGCACTGATTGGGCAGCGCCCATATCCGAGCGCCACACGTGTTTCATACGTAAGCGTCGGAGAAAATTAGTACTTAGCACTATACTAGCGCCTCACGTGAAAAACACGTGAGCGCCAGAAAAGATTAGTGCTTAGCAATATTCCAGCGCACCACGCGTAACACATGTGGGCACTGTATATCTTAGTGCTTAACACTACTGGATAGTATAGAAACCCAATCACAACACAAATTGGCTAAGTTTTCTGAGGTTAAACCTCTTTGATTTTAAATCAACCGAGCCCATATGCTCGTGATTTCCAAACTGATCTTAGTCTCAAACATGACTAATGATTTTTCATTGATGATATCCAATATGATATTCATCCCATATTTCCTAAGGTAATCTTAGTCTCAAATATGACTAACGATTCTTAGGTCCACCATAACCCTTTTTCTTTCAAATACGGGATTTGGTTCAAGAGTACATCTTTCCACACCTCTGATATATGTTATTATAATTCTTTAACGTCTTCAGAGAGATGATGGGTCCCGACAACCAATAACTCTTTTCTTATCCCAACTTGATATAAAATTTCATCAAGACAGGGAATAATACATCCCACATTGATGCACTTCAAAATTGACGTGCACACCTCAAATCTGATCGCATCCCAAATTGGGTGCATACCATGTCACCATCGTTCACTCTGCCACGTAACAAATACACGTGTGCGCAAGATGAATGATGGACCGAAATATCCTTAAACTAACATTCATCCCCAAAATAGGAATAATGGACCGAAATGTCTCTTAACTAATATTCGTCCCAAACAGAGAATGATGGACCGAAATGTCCTTAAACTAATATTCGCCCAAAATATGGCAGTAATGGAATGAAACGTCCTTAAACTAATATTCGCTCCAAACATGGTGATGTTGGACCGTGAAATCCTTAAACTAATATAATTGAGCTCATATGTTCACTTGTTTCTAAGTTGATTTTAGTCTCAAATATGACTAGCGATTCTTAGATCAAACTCAAATATCTTATGAATGGATGGTATCCGCATCCTAAGTTCATTTCCATTGGCAAACCAAGCTATCAATGTGGACCTTGTCAAGCAAATCCTTGACCCAAACCCAAATCTAAAATATACGGATTTGGATTAATCCACGCCCAACGGGCGACCACATAAACTAGTCTCCGTATACAATCCATGGGCAACCAAAACAAACAAAATAACACACGACACGAAGTGAACTTTCGGAGCAGGAGAAAATGGTTATCTCAATGCGATAACGTAATTAACTGCATGGGCTTGCGCCTGCAGGGAAGAGCGTCCCCACAATCCAAAAACCCCTTACAAATAAGGGGGATCTGATGAAGACTGCTACAACTGTCGCGTCTGTCCAGACCTCCGATATACAGTGCCATAAATCAACTTGGTATCTTCGAAGAGGTAGATGGATATGTCCAAATAGCATCTGCTTCCAAATTCAGGCAAGACGATCTATTCCAGTTCGTCTCTGTTTTCGGTGGTGAACAGATTCTGGCACGCCCGGTGGGACCTTTTCCTCTTTCCACTCCACACTTCGTGTGTCGTGTTTCGTTAACAAAATCGCTGTTCACTAAGGTTGCCCTTGGATTCGAGATACTAAAACTTGGTATCTTTCTCATGTGCAGAAAATCGATGGCTTTCCAATGCACTTCATGCAATAGCAACTCTTGCTCCATCCCAACTGGAGGAGTGACCTACGGGCCCAATGCGGCCTCTATTTTCTCAATGCCAGTGGGGCAAGTTACGCAAGCCACTACTGAATTGTTCTTTGGGACCATGCTCCCACCGGTGAGTTTCTGTGACTCAGCGCTGCTGGATATGTATGCCCTAGAGGCCATTTTTGTATATGTATACATATGAATGCTTGGACATATGTATGTACAGGACAATCTTCCTCGATATGATAGTATATTATCTGGTTTGTCTTTATCTTAACATGTGCGTATCATCTATACATGTTGATAAAGCCCGTAGGATTATTGCTTGACTACCTGCGTTGTGATGGCAATCATACTTGTGGGAGAAAGGTAGTCGATAAGTACATCCTTAAAAGGTCCCTAGTCGTGGGAGTATCGAGACTGAGCATCGATATTCTGGAGTTGACTGGTGTATACGTTTCTAGACCCCGATGAGGGGCAATGGTTGATATCGCATCCATTGGTCTTTTGCACCTAAGATCATATACAGGTACTCACTGGGGGTGAGTACACTGGACGGACTCGCCGAGAACTTTTAGATGGTACTATACCTATCGTCAAATAGCAGTTCTCAGATGACAAGAGTACAAGGTAGTCTTTAGACCTAAGATCATCATTTATCTCGTGTGAGTTCCTACTGTGCTTTAATCACTACTCTATCACGGCTCTACTGAGTCGTGCAAACAGGTTTTAGTTGGGTACAGTCGCGAGCCACATGGAGGCAGTGAGTGATTGTTGGGGATTCGTCTCTCCCGGTATAGGGAGTCGATATAGCACTGTGTTCGATTGGTCAGGACCATAAGACCTTGTCAAAGATAGTTGGGATTTACTGATAGGTTGATCAGTAGTTTCCCAGATTGGTCCTGAACCGCATCATCACGAATTATCGAGTTATTAGGGTCTGACGTTTACCATCCCCTAGACTCGGTATGCGATACTCTCAGACGAAGAGACCGGACTGTACGGAGATTGTCACGGACAGGCTCAGTAGGGATACAGATGAGTTTGCTCGTCGGCCTTCCTTTTCGATAGGTATCCGGGTAGCCATTACGTACAGCTAGTGCTGCTGACGTAATTGTGGTTATGGTTTTATCCAGTAACTCACTGCCGGTATACTGTCGAGTCTTTAGAGTCCCACATAGAGGGTTTTCCCGGTTCAGGCGAAATGATGTTGTAGCTGTATTAGATACGTGCAGGGTTCCGATTGATTGATGGTACTATGTACCCGGACTTTCAATCGGACAGTTGATAATACTAGCCGGCTAGGGTTTTGAGCCGGATCATTAAATCAGGTTTTGATTTAATAATTTACATATATATATATTTCGATATGTATATTCTAATATTATGTTCTTTGTGTTATTCTATCTCGTCGGGTATTCATATTTTTATACGAATGCGGGTATGTATATACGGTAGACTGTAATCCGTTTATACGGAATACATTCTAGAAGGTGGAAACCTCATTCTTGATTTTTCCATTTATTCATAAATGAAAAATGAGGTGTAAAATGAGGTGAGGAGAGTATGGTGAGATCCATGCCTCAATAGTGTTGACAAATGAATTGTCAATTCATTTGTGCTCACTATTGAAGTATGGTTGCTTTATTATATTGTAAAAATCATTTTACAAAACCATCGTGAGGATTTTCTCTCACTTGTATGCTTCATTATTTTGAGCTCACCATTTGCTTCACTCTCTTCTTCCTCTCTTGAGCTCCTCCACCTTCAAGTTTAACCTCCTCTCTACTTTCGCATGAGTTGAGAATCAAGAGAGGAGGTGAGATAGAAACACACTTAGAATCCTAGAATACATCCTAGAGTTTTTAGATTAGAAATCCAAGTTCTCTAGTTGCTCCATTTGATACTTAGTTTGGAGCTAGAGCCATGGACTACATCCCTCGGGTGGATCATCTTCGACGGAGGGAGACAGACGATTAAGCTCGATTATGGAGGCCACTAGGAGATAAAGAAGAGAAGTGAAGACCGAAGGACATGGATCTTTGGGTGAGACTCTCTATCATAGTAGATAGCCACTCCTAGTTTTCTAGTTAGGTTTATGGTAGATCCGGTGTAGTGAGTTATTCTAGCACCAGTTTTAAAATCGTAGAATATTTTTTCCGTAAACGGCCACGGTAGATGGCCAGGGCGTTACCGCAAGAGGAAGCTCCTAAAAGGTTGGTCTTCGATCGACTGGCAACTACAACGGCCCCTCTCAACGGGCCATCCAAATCTGGCGTCTCAGTCTTCAACAGGCCGAGCCAAAGCATAAACCGGCTCGTAAAGAAGCTCGTGATACCTGAAGGGGCTGCCCCAAAATGGATAGCCCTCCCAACTCTTGCTATAGACGAAGCCGTCAAAGGTGCTTCCTCTATCAGAAAGTCGGTCTTTGAATAATTAGCCGGCCCTCCTCGAACCTTAATAAGGACATCGGTCTTCAGTAGGCTAACACCGATTGAAGTCCCTCAGCAAAGTCGGGGACATGAAGAAGCCGCTTCTAAAACTAAGGCGGTCCCTTCTTCAAGACATGCTCGACGTCGCTACCGGCGCCGAGTGAGAAAAGATGGAGGCAACTCCCCCTGTGGACTTACCCCACCAACTCCAATGGTGGAAGTTGACGCTGCTGTTCTAACCGGGAACAGTTTTGAACCGCTTAAGAGGGTGCACAAAAACTCTCCAACAGCGGTACTAAAGAAATCACCCCCGCCTGCTGAAGTTACAGCTCAGGAAAAACTAGAGCGGCCACATTAGCGACTCTCCTCACAAATTCATAGGGTATGGAGGAAAGTCCAGGACTCTGTGATCAACAAAGATTACTCTCGTCGATTGGAGAAACCAAAAGGCCGACAAGAAAAAGATCTCTCCTCCGCCATACAACGGGGGACTCCTTCTACACGGGATCTTGTTACAACAGCTCTTTCAACTTCAACTTCCCACAAAAGGACGAGGCTAGAGAAAATCCTACTGTTGGCTGCAAATTCCAATAGCGATGGACCCAAACACCCCAAGGCAGGGGGCATAACAATACATACGGTCTACATGGCTTCGGGGAAAGAAGAAAGCCATGCTTCGGTGGGTCACCGACCGAAAACTCGGTTGCTGACAAAGGCTCAGGGGAAACAGCAAAAGGTCCAGTAAATGTGGAACAAAATGACGGCACTCACTAGATAGAAAACAAGTCCGGACAAAGAGCCTGAACAACGCCAAGAGCAAGAGACAGCTACAGAGTTTCCGCGAAGGGTACTCGAGAGAAAGGACAAAGAGGCCGCTGAATAAGATGCTAACATGAAGCAAATGACTCTCTTGTTCCAAGATATGGTTGGAATAATGATCCAGCCAGAACCCCCAGCCGAGAATCCACTGATAATCATCAAGGATGACAGAGGGGAAACATCGAACCCTTTTCCGGCCTAATCGGAAGCCAAGAAGGAAACAATCTCTAAGGCCGTTCTTAATGATTACATTGCTCAACAAATAAGAGCTCATCAAGCTAGTGAAGCAGCTGGCCAAATCCTCAGAACCGGACGACTATATCCAGGCTGGTATGATCAAATCAAATACCCGCAGGGATATACGATCCCTAAGTTCCATGTATACAAAGGGACATGCAACCCTCACCAGCACATCACGCAGTTCAGATCTCTATGCGGCAACACTGGAGGCGACGACAAACTGTTGCTTTGCCAGTTCGTTGGCAGCCTGTTAGAAACTGCCTTTGAATAGTACTCGGAGCTCCCAAATGACTCCGTAAAGACATTCACAGAGATGGAACTACTGTTCACACAGCGGTTCGCCAGCGTGAGGGAGTGCACTCCAATCACGGCATTAATCAATACCAGGATAAAGCCGGGAGAAACCTGGGTCCAATATGCAATCTGGTAGCGGAACCTATGGTCTAAGTGCGAAAAGCGCATTGAAGAATCTCCCACCGTGGGCATGTTCATCGGGACCCTTGATCCTCAAACGATTGTGTCCCAAATCATGACATTCTTCAAACCAACCATCCTCTAGGCTCTGATTGATAAACATGCCCAAATGGACCAGATGGGCCACGGGCCTTCCTTCTCAAATAAGGACCCTCGAAATAACAAGGGTAAAGGGAAAGTGGCTTTCACTGCCAACACGCAACAACAATCGAGTGGCCCAAAACCGGCTGCTCGCTAAAACAACGCGTGTCCGTGCCCATCCTCAGAGAAAAGACTAGGACGCGCTTACTCGTTTCCCCGTGAAAAGACGAGGAGACTGTTCGAATTGGCAGTGCGTAACAAACTCATCACATTGCCAGACCCGCAGCGTCCACCACAACCCGGCGACATCAATAACCCTAATTACTGCTCCTATCACAGAATAGTGAGCCACCCAATTAAGGATTGCTACATCTTCAAGTACTGGGTCGAAGACCAGTATCAACAGAGAAAATTCGCGTTGTCTGATAAATGGAGGGCAAACCAACCATAGAAGCACACTCCCAAAAAGGTGGATGCGCCGGGGGTATCATGCTCACTCGTGGAAGAAACTCCATAGGAAGTCGTTCTTTTAGCAAAAACCAAAAAAATGCGGAAGGATCTACAGGCATGTCCGGCAGTCAAGTGGAAAAGCCCACTTGAACCCGAAATCATCAAAGTGATTCTGAAACCACGTCCCGCACAGAAGATTGTTGACAAAGGGCAAAACTCCCAAGTCAAGCCTTCAAAGTCTTCGAAGAAAAAGAAGAAGACCAAGAAGCCTGTTCAGCCTGCCAAATATGACGACAAGTGCACAGATCTACAAAAGTACATTGACGTGCTAGAGGAGTACAACCAAAAGGCACTGACACCGGTCACGCTCGAAGAGTTCCTCAAGCATATTCTTGAGAATGAAGATAATGACAACGATGAGGAAAATTACTCATTAGGAGATACCGGGGACCGTGTAGCAAGTTGCCACATGGTCTCCCATTCATCGTTAAATGACGAAGAAACTCCCTCGGCGTCAGAAAACAACGTGGAGGAACTGGGTGCAAAATCAGCGCTAAAATACCTGAAACTGCCAGAAGACCTGATCGATAGGCTGTTAAACGAAGCCTTTCAAAAAAGTAAAGTTGACCGAGAACGCGAAACATCTATATACGAAAAGGCTATGCATTAGCGTCAGGATGAAGAAGCTACGGCAAGAATGAGTCGTAAAATACTCCAACCAAACCAAACCATACATGCGACAAATAAGAGCATGATCAAAACAGAGAAGCGGTTCGCCAGAACCCTGTCAAGAGAATGAAGCTGCCACCTCTTATAGGAAACACTCCCGGGGTTATATGCCTCAACGAAGAGGATTCATATCCAAACTACTGCCTATATCATCGGAGGGTTACCCACCCTACTTAGGAATGCAGTGCCTTCATGTAACGTTTCAGAAATCGTTTTGCGAATTTTCCCGTTTTAGGGCAAAATTGTCGGTTTTTCCCGTTTTAACACGATTTCGATCAAACGTCCGTATAACGTTACCGGCACTTTTTTAGCTAAAATAAAGCTTGTGCATGAACTTTAGGGGTATTTGGGAGGTTTTGGTTCAGATAGAATTTTTCCCAAATAAAATATTATTTTAAGCGGTATTTGGTGCACGTAAATCAAGAAATTTTTTCTAAATGAAAAATTTTGGAAATCATCACTACAATTATTTAAGAACCTTATTTTTAAATATCTAGATTATTTTTTGGTCAAAGGAATTTTTTTAAAAGAAAAAAAAAGAAAAGAAAATGAATAAAAGGTGGCATTTTTGCATTTAATGTGCATTAATTATTTTCTTTTACTAGAAAATTCCACACACTTCACCAAAAATCCCCCCATTCTCCCCTTGGCCGGCCCTTCCCTTCCCCTTGCTGCCCTCCATCATTTCCACCCATTTTCAACTCATTTTGCATCAAATAAATCATGAAAAATCCAAATAAAATCACAAAAACTCAAATATATTCATTTTCCTTCATTCTTGAACTCAAAGCTAGCTTGGATCTTCATTCGAAACATCATTTTGGATGAAAAGATGATGAGTTTGGTTTCTTGTTTTTGATCTTTTGTGGAGGTATAAAACCCTAACCCTAATCCTTTTTGTTGTTTCTAAATTTCTAATTAGCATATTAATTGTTTATTTAAGCTTTTAATTTCATGTTTGAAATTCAAGACTTGATTTTTTATGATAATCTAGTTAGGGTAAAACTTGATTTATGCGTTTAATCTTTATTTGAAGTGTTAATTTGTGTTTTGGAGAAGAATAACCTAGTAGAAAATGTTAATTTTTGCTAATGAACACTTTGTTTAATTATGCAATTTTGCTTACTAAGTTTTTGCTAAAATTTATTTAGCAAGTGTTAAAAATATAGAAATGGTTTAGATAGCTTAGTTAAGCTATTTTAAGGTGTTTGTAATCGCTAGATATGCGTTATTTTGAAACTAGTGCGAAATATTGCGATAAGTTGCTTACTAGGTTTCGGGGTTTTTCCGACGTGGGTTCGATTGGTCGTTGCGAGGTTATATCTATTTTATTCCTTATAATTGTTTGTGTTGTGTTGCGCGATCGGGACGATCGGGGTCTAGACTTAGTGTTTTGTAGTTTAGCGACCCCAATTAGGGTTTTTGGCCGATGTCGTGCGCGATAGATACGCTAAGTGCGCAGTACAATTTTCAAGGCGTTATTCTTGCGTTTCGATGTCTTTTCGTCGATATAGGATATTTGCTTATGTGATGTATTTGTGAACTTTTAGGTTCGCATGCGGGGACTTCAGACGCTACGACAAGGGAAAACAGATGGTAGGCTTCACTTAGACAGGAGCGTTGGTTAGTAGATTTAACATCTACAGGGGGATCGTCCGCATGGCGTTATGCGTCTGGGCTAGAGATGTTATTTCTGTCACATATTCTATGTCATATTTAGAATTGCGCATTTACCCTATTACTTAGATATTGTCGTGCTTGGACTAGTATCCTTAGGACACTGCACATATTATTGACGATTCATGTTGCACGAGCACTGATTGTATGCTACACACACCATCAATAATTGCCATGTCACGCATAACCCACTTATAAATATGATATTGCTTGGTTAGGGACATTGAGACTTTGATTCATATTTCTTTACGCATTGACTTATAGCATACCTGTATACCTACATGCTTACATATATGTTCTGACATACTTACATGCTAGTTACCTGTATACGTATAGAGTATTGTACCATTAGTGATAGGTACATACACACTCCCTGTCATAGCTACATGTATACTTTGCACATACTGTTCTTATACCCAGGGGGTATACTTTATCATTGCTTATAGGTAGACACATTATCTTGCTATACCTTATTGATTTCACATACATCTGGTTTTAGCTACATGTTTACCTTCACTTGATGGTATTTAGAAGTGGATAAATAGGAACCACATGATATTTGTATTAACTTGATGCAGTTAATTAGCGGTTTTTCCTGTATATGCTTGCATTTCAGATATGACGCACATATTATATTCATAGATTTTCGCATTGTTATATGGATTTTTCATGATATTTTCTGGATTTGGGAACCGTGGGAGTTCATACAATTATGCATTATATGAAAGGCTCGGTTTCTTTGATATGATATTTGCGCATCCACCATGAGATTTATCGGTTATGATTTTATACCCGATTCGAAGACTGGGAGGCACCGTCTGTGGGTACATGGTGGGGCCCGGAGGTACCCCGGGGCAAGAGTCGTGGAGTAGACGATGAGTTAGTAGGGGAATCATACCATCCGGTGACATTACCAATGACTCGGCGGTTATCATGTGGATACCGACGGGAGTCATGTACGTATAGATACGTCGAAAGGCGAGGGTCAGAGCTAGGCACTCGAGCTTTCGGTATAGCGTATGATACGTACCTATCAGGGTGCCAGTCTTGGTGACAACACCTGATAGATCAGCATTTCTGTGTCGATGCTTGACACATTAGTTTCATGATATTTCTTTTTTACTCCTTTGTATATATAATAGGGGATTAGGCCGCTGTTATATATGCCCTTACACCAATATTACTGGAATAGGACGCTAATATATGTGTATTGCCTTTTTTACTTCTTTGTATATATAACAGTGGGTTAGGATGCTGTTATATATGCCCTTACACCAATATTAGTGGAATGGGGCACTAATATATGTGTATTGACACTATTTTATATACATCATCATATTAATTCATGCAAATATATTTAGGGTGTTAGAAATATATTTATGGTGTTAGAATTTTTACTTGACATTGGATTTGGGATATAGGTGATTCATTTGATATTGATTACAGGATATATATGAGGATGCTGATTTGTACATTCTGGATATATGAGATTTATTCGATATTGTACATTCAGGACTTGTGAGACTTATATGATATGAGAGCCAATTTGGGGGCTGATTTGAGGATTTGGGATTTGGATTTGTCTTGATGGATTGTGATCCTACCACGATCTCAGGATTCCGTGGAAATGACATATTTCATTCCATACTCCACATTTATTGTTTATGCACTGCTTCATGTATTAGTAGTACCTGTTAGAGTACCTTTCATGACTGTTGCATTTACATACTTTTATTTATATGCATTGCTTCATGTATTAGTTGTACCTGCTAGTGTACCTTTCATGATTATTGCATTCATATGACTTTTTATTGCTATTAATTGCACATGTTAGATTCACGATGTACGTGCATACTCGCGATTACCTGCATATGTTATTTACTATTCACGAGTTGGAAACTCACCCCCGTTGTGCCATAGTGTTTGCAGGTGTTCCTTAGGATAGTTAGAGGCAGGCTATTATCACACATCTTATCATCTTTTGCTACGGATACCGCATCAGCTCACAGTGTACAGTTTGCTTAGGTGGGTTTTGTGGTTATTCGTTGTATTGTATATTCGTTGTATCCCTGTACTCTCCATCTACTATTTTTATATTAACTTAGAGACTTGGTGAGGACGATATTGTATATTATGTTGTGACTTGTTGTCTTTTTTTTTTACAATTTCCTTTCTATCGTCTTCTATTTCTTCGCTACGGCGTCGTTTATTTGTTATGGTGGTTATTTTCTGCCTTTGGGCGTGGATTTGCTCCCGTTGGGGATGCTTTATTTTATATTTATGTTGTACCCATTTTTGGGGCTAGCTTTTACAAAGGAGTTGCTGCCAAAATTTTAAAGGAAATAAAGTTGGACTTTTAAAGAATTTGGGTTGTGATTTCAAAGTCTTTTAAATAATATTTCTTATCTTTTCTTGTCTTTTACTGGTTTAGATTTCTGGGTTTTGGCTTTCTTTTACTGCGTTACGCCTGTAGACATTGCGTAGTATCAGGGCCGTCACGTGCCAATTTCGGGTCGTGACAAAGTTGGTATCAGAGCGCTAGGTTTTACCTTTCCGAGTGTAGGATGACCTTGGTATGATGGAGTAGGTAGCTTAAGCAGAGTAACGTAGTGTGTATGTCTGCAGCTTACTCACGATGCGGTACTCCGCCTAATGTAACCTAAGTACAATTGTTTGAAATTCCTTCCTTGATGATTCATATCCTTGTGATTCGATTTCCATGTTCATATAGAATCCTATCTCTATATATAGCCTTTGCCGCCGACGACTATGGGGACTCAAAGAGGTGCAGCGAGGGCCGAGGTCAGAGTTGACTCAGGTGGGTCAAGGACTGACCAGGATGACACGCTCGTTCCACAGGAGTAGACGGATCCGCCTTCGACAGATAGTATCGCTAGGCTTGTGGCTGAGATGCAGGACATGCGCCAGACGATGAGTTCATTGGTTGAGGCCATTCGAGCGCAGCGACAGGAGATTGTCACCCATGTTACCCTGTTGTTCCTAGCGATCAGCGCACAGCATTCCGTCACCTACATAGCACCAGTGGATGCAGCCCTAGTTGACGAGACACGTACTCCTGAGACTTTGGGAGTTCCGGAACAGTGGAGGACTCGTACCGGTGTACCAGCCCAGAGACAGAGGCTTAGTCGTCGAGACAGCTTTCGTGACCGTTGCGAGAGTAGCAGAGGTTTGGGACGAGGGGATTCATGTTAGCTAGATCAATCGTTTGTTATGTTAACTTCTGTCACGATTCTTTTGTTGCGCGACACGTATTTCAGTCGTATGCCAATCGGTTAGGAGATTCATCCATCACTTGATCCTTCTGGAGATGTTGGATTTGACGTTCTCCTGGGTATGGACTGGTTAGTTACGTGCTAGGCGTTTGTGGACTACCGCGAGGAAACAGTCAGGTTTGTTTTTCCGGCAAGTCAGTTCTTGTTGTGCAGGGGGACAGTGGTGCCGCCTCTCATAGCTCGAATTCAGCCTTTTTCGCTAGTCGGCTTTTGAGGAGAGGATGTGGAGGATTCTTGGCGTTCATTCATGATACCGGAGCCACAGTGGGTTTGTTGGACCGGGTTCTTATCGTGCGAGAGTTATCCGACATTGTTCCAGATGAGCCGGCGGAGCTTAGGGAGCTTAAGGATCAGCTGCAGAGTTGTTTGTTGGGGGATTGTGTGTCTGAGCGTTTTGCATTGGGGAGCTCCTATTTCTGTTCGTCAAGGAGGAAGACGACAGTTTGAGGTTGTGTATTGATGGATCGTAAATTGAACCGGCTTACGGTGCGGACAGGTATCCTTTGCCTCGCATTGACGATTTCTTCGATAATCTCCTAAGTGCGAGACATTTTTTCTAACTTTGTTTGGGTATTAGGTCATCATTGTTGCGGGTTCGGAGTGATGACATTCCGAAGACTGCCTTGTGTGTGCTACGGGCCTTGTGTGTGCTGGTGTGTCATTGGACTCACCAATGCCCTAGCGGCATTCGTAGATGTGATGAACCGGATTTCTTCAAGCCGTTCCTCGACCAGTTATTGTTGTGTTATTTACGACATTCTGGTCTATTTAATGTGTCTTGAGGGACAGGAGCAGCACTTGAGGATTTGATTTGCAGATACTGGGAGAGCCCCAGCGGTTTGCAAGATTCTCGGAGTGTTCCTTCAGGCTTGTTGTGTTGACTCCTAGGTCTTGTAGTTACGGGAGACGGTTTTCGTATGGTTCCGAGGAAGATCGAGGCCATACAGCTTTGGCCCAGACTTGTATACGGGACGGAAGTCCGCAGATTTTGGGCTTAGCAGGTTTTTACCGCCGTTTCATGCAGGATTGCTAGTGTAGTGCTGCACCGTTGACTGGACTGACCTGAAAGGAGGTTTCTTTTTCTTTGGACTGAGGCATGCGTGCGGAGTTTTTCAGCAGTTGGAGATTCGGTTAACAACTGCACCAGTTCTTCTTGTTTTTTGGTTCGAGCGACTTTGTTGTTTTAACTGTGATGTTTCGCGAGTGGGGCTCGATTGTGTACTGAAGTGACACTATAGAGTTATCGCTTTTGCTTCCTTACATTTGGAGGAAGTACTAGCAGGATATTCCACTCACGATCTGGAGATGGCCGCGGTGGTCTTGCATTGGAGATTTGGAGACATTACTTGTTCGAGAGTCGTGTCAGATTTTCACGAACTATCAGAGCTTAATGTACATCTTCCTACAGCGGATTTTGATTGTTGAGATAGTCTTCTACAGATTCACAGTTTTTGTACGATAGTTGAGCACAGCTTAAGTTCGCCTCTACTGAGGGGACAGCATGCTCATGTCCGCGCCCGACCACTTTTCCTTAATCGCTTTCGCGAGACACTGCCCGCCGATGCTCGTTCGTCAGAAATACTTGAGCATACTCGGCTGGGTAATGATTCGGAGTCCTTGATTTATGACAAGGGTGTGATGAGTTTAGGGATGCGTTTGTGTACCTGATACTATTGGGTAGAGACGTGAAATCCTAGAGCAGGCACATCTGTCAACTCTGTGTACTCATTCAAGTTCCACCAGCATTTGACGTGACTTGTGAGATAGTTACGGGTGGACAAGGAAGTAAAAAGAAGTTTCGGATTTTGTTTCATGGTGTTATCTTGTTGTGTGTTTTGGTTGAGCATCTGAGACCGGCTGGAGAGTTGCAACCTTAAACCGTTTCGAAGTGGGAATGGGAGCAGATCTCCATGAATATTCGTTGTGGCGTATACCCAGGTTTAGTCAGGGTGTGACTCCATTCGGATGCTTGTTGTCCAGTTATACTCAGTTTGCTCAGTTGTTCTTTGTTAAGTTTGTGTGTTTCACGGAGTTCCTTTATGGGTCGTATCCAATGAAGGCACCTTGTTCGCTTTCCGTCTTGGGCAGGAGCTTCAGGAAGCCTTGGGTACTGGTTGAGCTTTAGCTCCGTCTTTCCATCCGCAGGATAATGGTTTTGTGAGAGCGGGCTATACCGACTCTAGAGGTTATACTCGTGCATACATACTAATTGTTGTCGGCAGTTGGGATCGTCACTTGCCATTGTTAGGACTCTCCTTCGATAGCAGTTATCAGGAGACATTCCAATTGGCAACCTTTAAGTTTTGTTTGTTAGGTGGTGTCGATCTCCAGTCTGTTTTTCTGACGCCGCGTAGTAGGATTTTTGGACCTCAGCTAGTCTAGAGACTTCGGAAATGATCCAGCTGTTTCAGGTTAGGATGATGACAGTCCTGTGCGGACAGAGGTCTTATGCCGACCATGGTGATCGCAGGCTCGAGTTCGCAGTGGGAGATCATGTATTCCTACGGATTTTTCCGATGATGGACGTGTTAAGTTTTGGGAAGCTTACCTAGAATTGTAGGTCCTTTCGAGATCCTTAAAATAAGTTAGTTCCGTTGCCTTTAATTTGGCACTTCTGCCCAGATTATTGAGTATTCACCCCGTATTCCTTGTGTCGATACTTTGCAATTACCTTCATGACCTTTCTCACATGATTCAGCACCAGACCATTCAGCTTGGACGCGATCTTTCGTTCACCAGCAGCCAATTGTGTTAATGGCTAGGCGGGTGGAGAAACTTCGGTCAAGGGTCTTGCCATCTGTGAAGGGTTTTTCTTGGACGTAGCCGTATAGTGAGGTAATCACTTGGGAGGCTGCGAACGAGATATGAGAGTTTAGTAATCCTCTCTTTGAAGGTACGCTTAGTAAAAAATTTTAATTCGGGGACGAATTTTTATAAGGGGGGGAGATTGTAACGTTTCAGAAATCGTTTTACGAATTTTCCCGTTTTAGGGCAAAATTGTCGGTTTTTCCCGTTTTAACCCGATTTCGATCAAATGTCTGTATAACCTTACCGGCACTTTTTTTAGCTAAAATAAAGCTTGTGCGAAAACTTTAGGGGTATTTGGGAGGTTTTGGTTCAGATAGAATTTTTCCCAAATAAAATATTATTTTAAGCGGTATTTGGTGCACGTAAATCGGGAAATTTTTCTAAATGAAAATTTTTGGAAATCAGCACTACAATTATTTTAGAACCTTCTTTTTAAATATCTAGATTTTTTTTTGGTCAAAGGAATTTTTTTTAAAAGAAAAAAAAAGAAAAGAAAATGAATAAAATGTGGCATTTTTGCATTAAATGTGCATTAATTGTTTTCTTTTGCTAGAAAATTCCACACACTTCACCAAAAATCCCCCCATTCTCCCCTTGGCCGGCCCGTCCCTTCCCCTTGCCGCCCTCCATCATTTCCACCCATTTTCAACTCATTTTGCATCAAATAAATCATGAAAAATCCAAGTAAAATCACAAAAACTCAAATATATTCATTTTCCTTCATTCTTGAACTCAAAGCTAGCTTGGATCTTCATTCAAAACATCATTTTGGATGAAAAGATGATGAGTTTGGTTTCTTGGTTTTGATCTTTTGTGGAGGTATAAAACCCTAACCCTAATCCTTTTTGTTGTTTCTAAATTTCTAATTAACATATTAATTGTTTATTTAAGCTTTTAATTTCATGTTTGAAATTCAAGACTTGATTTTTTATGATAATCTAGTTAGGGTAAAACTTGATTTATGTGTTTAATGTTTATTTGAAGTGTTAATTTGTGTTTTGGAGAAGATTAACCAAGTAGAAAATGTTAATTTTTGCTAATGAACACTTTATTTAATTATGCAATTTTGCTTACTAGGTTTTTGCTAAAATTTATTTAGCAAGTGTTAAAAATATAGAAATGGTTTAGATAGCTTAGTTAAGCTATTTTAAGGTGTTTGTAATCGTTAGATATGCGTTATCTTGAAACTAGTGCGAAATATTGCGATAAGTTGCTTACTAGGTTTCGGGGTTTTTCCGACGTGGGTTCGATTGGTCATTGCGAGATTATATCTATTTTATTTCTCGTAATTGCTTGTGTTGTGTTGCACGATCGGGACGATCGGGGTCTAGACTTAGTGTTTTGTAGTTTAGCGACCCCAATTAGGGTTTTTGGCCGATGTCGTACGCGATAGATACGCTAAGTGCGCAGTACAATTTTCAGGGCGTTATTCTTGCGTTTCGATGTCTTTTCGTCGATATAGGATATTTGCTTATGTGATATGTTTGTGAAATTTTAGGTTCGCAGGCGGGGACTTCAGACGCTACGACAAGGGAAAACAGGTGGTAGGCTTCACATAGCCAGGAGCGTTGGTGAGTAGATTTAACGTCTACAGGGGAATCGCCCGCATGGCGTTATACGTCTGGGCTAGAGATGTTATTTCTGTCGCATATTCTATATCATATTTAGAATTGCGCATTTACCCTATTACTTAGATATTGTCGTGCTTGGACTTGTATCCTTAGGACACTGCACATATTATTGACGATTCATGTTGCACGAACACTGATTGTATGCTACACACACCGTCAATAATTGCCATGTCACGCATAACCCACTTATAGATATGATATTGCTTGGTTAGGGACATTGAGACTTTGATTCATATTTCTTTATGCATTAACTTATAGCATATCTGTATACCTACATGCTTACACATATGTTCTGACATACTTACATGCTAGTTACCTGTATACCTATAGAGTATTGTACCATTAGTGATAGGTACATACACACTCCCTGTCATAGCTACAGGTATACCTTACACATACTGTTCTTATACCCAGTGGGTATACTTTATCATTGCTTATAGGTAGACATATTATCTTGCTATACCTTATTGATTTCACATACATCTGGTTTTAGCTACATGTTTACCTTCACTTGATATTATTTAGAAGTGGATAAATAGGATCCGCATGATATTAGTATTAACTTGATGCAGTTAATTAGCGGTTTTTCCTTTATATGTTTGCATTTCAGATATGGCGCACATATTATATTCATGGATTTTCGCATTGTTATATGGATTTATCAAGATATTTTCTGGATTTGGGAACCGCGGGAGTTCATAAAATTATGCATTATATGAAAGGCTCGGTTTCCTTGATATGATATTTGCGCATCCACCATGAGATTTATCGGTTATGATTTTATACCCGATTCGAGGAGCGGGAGGCATCGTCTGCGGGTACATGGTGGGGCCCGGAGGTACCCCGGGGCAAGAGTCGTGGAGTAGACGATGAGTTAGTGGGGGAACCATACCATCCGGTGACATTACCAATGACTCGGCGGTTATCATGTGGATACCGACGGGAGTCATGTACGTATAGATACGTCGAAAGACGAGGGTCAGAGCTAGGCACTCGAGCTTTCGGTATAGCGTATGATACGTACCTATCAGGATGCCAGTCTTGGTGACAGCACCTGATAGATCAGCATTTCTGTGTCGATGCTTGACACATTAGTTTCATGATATTTCTTTTTTACTCCTTTGTATATAATAGGGAATTAGGCCGCTGTTATATATGCCCTTACACCAATATTAGTGGAATGGGACGCTAATATATGTGTATTGACTTTTTTACTTCTTTGTATATATAACAGTAGGTTAGGACGCTGTTATATATGCCCTTACACCAATATTAGTAGAATGCGACGCTAATATATGTGTATTGACACTATTTTACATACATCATCATATTAATTCATACAAATATATTTAGGGTGTTGGAAATATATTTAGGGTGTTAGAATTTTTACTTGACATTGGATTTGGGATATAGGTGATTCATTTGATATTGATTACAAGATATATATGAGGATGCTGATTTGTACATTCTGGATATATGAGATTTATTCGATATTTTACATTCAGGACTTGTGAGACTTATATGATATGAGAGCCAATTTGGGGGCTGATTTGAGGATTTGGGATTTGGATTTGTCTTGATGGATTGTGATCCTACCACGATGTCAGGATTCCGTGGAAATGACATATTTCATTCCATACTCCATATTTATTGTTTATGCACTGTTTCATGTATTAGTAGTACCTGTTAGAGTACCTTTCATGACTGTTGCATTTACATACCTTTATTTATATGCATTGCTTCATGTATTAGTTGTACCTGCTAGTGTACCTTTCATGATTATTGCATTCATATGACTTTTTATTGCTATTAATTGCACATGTTAGATTCACGCTGTACGTGCATACTCGCGATTAGCTGCATATGTTATTTACTATTCACGAGTTGGCAACTCACCCCCGTTGTGCCACAGTGTTTGCAGGTGTTCCTCAGGATAGTCAGAGGCAGGCTATTATCACACATCTTATCATCTTTTGCTACGGATACCGCATCAGCTCATAGTGTGCAGTTTGCTTAGGTGGGTTTTATAGTTATTCATTGTATTGTATATTCGTTGTATCCCTGTACTCTCCATCTACTATTTTCATATTGACTTAGAGACTTGGTGAGGACGATGTTGTATATTATGTTGTGACTTGTTGTCTTTTTTTTTTTACAATTTCCTTTCTATCGTCTTCTATTTCTTCGCTACGGCGTCGTATATTTGTTGTGGTGGTTGTTTTCCGCCTTTGAGCGTGAATTTGCTCCCGTTGGGGATGCTTTACTTTATATTTATGTTGTACCTATTTTTGGGGCTAGCTTTTACAAAGGAGGTGCTGCCAAAATTTTAAAGGAAATAAAGTTGGACTTTTAAAGAATTTGGGTTGTGATTTCAAAGACTTTTAAACAATGTTTCTTATCTTTTCTTGTCTTTTACTGGTTTAGATTTCTGGGTTTTGGCTTTCTTTTACTGCGTTACGCCTGTAGACGTTGCGTAGTATTAGGGCCGTCACGTGCCAATTTCGGGTCGTGACACTTCAAGAAGTGGTGGCAAGGATACGTTGCCCATAAAAAACTCTTCAAGAGGATGAAGCGCAAAGCTCATGCTCGTTGACGGTAAATATGGCGACAGACGCGCATGAAGAAACGACTAGCAACTGTCATATGGTTGGTACCAGTTCGGAAGGGGAAAAACCCTAAGTTCTTACCTTCAGAAGTGATTCTGAGGACGAAATACCCCCCAGCCCTCTCTTTGAAGACTTCACCTCGGGAAAAGAAGAAGAGGATAAGAAATGCGAAAACATTCAGCTGCGTAACTGTACGCTGCCTGAGAAGAACCTCGGACCTGCGAACAAAGGTTCAAACAAAAAAGACAAAGGGGCGGGGAAAATCCCCGAAGAAATCGCCCTTGATAGAACAACAGTCAAAGAGTTCACCGCAAAGGACCCGCCTAAGAAAAATAAGGTGGATTCCAATGCCCTAGCACATCTGAGGAAAATACCCTCATAATTGAGCTTATTGGATGCTCTCCTCCTGTCCAAAGAGGCATGAGATTCTCTGATCAAGGCATTACAAGAGCTCGATCAGTTCCAAACTTTCCTCGCAGAAGAGAATAAGAAGGATGAGCTGGCAGAAGTTCACACAGCTGACATTACATTTAGTGATGAGGATATCCTCCTCGGTACGTGCAAGCACAATCACCTGTTATATGTCACCGGATACTGCCACGACATTAAGATAGAGAAAATCCATGTCGACAACAGATCCTCCGTTAACCTTCTCAACACGAAAGTGCTGAAGGAGATTTGCATGAACGTTCAGCACCTTTCTCGAGATAAAATTACCATCTCCGGGTTTGACTCACAGTCATCATGAATGCTTGGGTCCGTAATACTGACATTACGTTTCGGGCTGCTCGACACAAACATCAAATTTCAAGTCATTGACGCCAAGACTTGCTATAATTCTTTGATCGGTAGGCCTTGGTTATATGAGTACAACGACATCCCTTCTACACAACATCAGTGTATGAAGTATTTCAAGGATGGCTCGGAGTACACCGTCATAGGGGAGCTAAATCGTTCTCTGTAAATGAGGTTCGAAATATGAAGACGCAAAGTACTTCCTACCAGACTTCGAGGACATAGAAAGGTGCCACAAGACGAAGAATAAATAGAAGTCCGTCGCCACTATTCCGATCTTTGGGAGCGATACCGAGAAAGATGAAGAAATAGTCTCCTCGGAAAACCGCAAAAAGAAAATAACAAGCCTAGACCATCTACTCATATTTTGCCTTTGGCAGCGACTCAGAGGAAGAAGCCAACACAGTGTTCTCCATTCGCTCGTCAATGCAAACTTTTGCCGGAATGGATCAGAGTCTACAAATTACAATGGCTCCGCCTCGGCATTACAAGGAACTTGATGCGCTCCATACACACAGCGTACAAGAACTGCAGACTTTCTATGTACCTCCAAGGCGAAGAGGTGAAAAAGCGATCCTCTTCTACCAATCTACAGAAAATAAAGTAGAAAAAGAAGTCTGGCATGGTGCCGATTTTTTACTCGACAGGCTTCAACTAATCCGTATTCCTAGATATTACTGTTCCTGCTAAAAAATTTCTGCGCAAAAGAGCCCAAGGTATCAAATGGCAGCGATACGTTTAAAAAAATGTGGACCAGTATTTTCCGGGCTGTATTTTGACAAACTCCCGAATATGAACAGCTAAATTCTGATGGTATCGAAAGCGTCTCGAAAAATCCTTCGATTTGATATATTATGGGCCTCATAATTCATTCGGGATCAAAAGTTATGAGGCATCACGTGCTCACACGTGACCGGGCATCACGTGTCCACACTTGACCGGGCATCACTTACAGACACGTGACCATTTACAGCCAAAGCCTGTAGGCACTGAATAAAATAAATAATTGGAAATAATTAATCAGTGGGGTCACGTGCCAACACATGATGAGCCTTTAGACCCACTGAAAAGAATTAAAGGTATAATAAAATAACAAGGAAAAATCCCAATGGGGCATCACGTGCCAACACGTGACCAAGGGTCACGTGCTGACACGTGATAATTCCTAAGTTCTTTAAAACAACAGAATTAAATTCTGGTCAAATACTTAATCAGGGGGTCACGTGCCAACACGTGATGGGTTCCTAAAGATCTATGAATTAATAGAATTAAATTCTAATTAAGAGGGAATCAAAAACCCTAATTGAAAAAATATTTCTCTAAATCTTTCCAAACAAAAAAGAGGGTGCTCTGTAAAATGGAGCACCGTTGGATTAAAAATCCAATGGTGATTAAAAATCACCAATTTATGGAAAGATTTTATACAAGGAAAGATTTCCCTGAAATTTGCCAGGAATAATAGATAAAATATCTTTTAGATTAAAAATCCAATGGTGAATAAAATTCACTGGATGATCTAAAAGATCATGTTGGTTACAAAAAACAACTAAAATTTTTCAATGAAAGATTGACAAAACAAATTGATTCTTTTTTTTTCTCCTATAAATAGGAGCCAAGAGGAGAAGAGAGGAGGATCTATTTCTTTTTGGAAATATACAACAACATAGAGAAAAAAGAGAGGAGAATTTAATTCTCAAGAGAGAAAAAAGATCTCTTTAGAAAAAGAAAACCCTAGATGAAAAAGGGAAAGAGATCTAAGCTCCATAAAACAAAAAGAGAATTTAATTCTCAATTTAAGAGTTTAACTCTTCTGAATAAGAACTTAGTTTTTTTTTTGGTTGAAGATCTGTAGAAGCAGATCTCCCCACAAGTTGAGAATTTAATTCTCATCGGGGAGATTCTGCCATGCAGATCCAAAACTTAGAGGGAGAATTGAGTTTTGAGAATTTAATTCTCCCAAATTCATAGGAATTTAATTCCTCCAAAGAAAAATAAGGTTTAACCCTATATGAGAATTTAATTCTCCCAAATTCATAGGAATTTAATTCCTCCAAATGAAACTAGGGTTTAACCCTATATAAGAATTTAATTCTTCTAAATACATAGGAATTTAATTTCTCTAAACAGAACTGGGGTTTAACCCAATAAAAGAATTTAATTCTTAAAAACAAGATTCTTAAAGCTCTCCATGCACATAAAGATCAAAGTATCCAAAGTGATCATGTAGTAACACGTGCCCCTTATCCTCAATGAGTAAAAAAAGAATGAACAAGACTATGTCACGTGTCCCCACGTGACCCTTAAACAGACCCCTCAAAATGAGAAAGAAAAAGCATGAAGGCAATGCTTTACGTGCTCACACGTGACTCTCAAAACAAAAGGGAACAAATCCAAGAGCAGAATCAATTTTGGGCACCCTCACGTGACTCCACGTGACCCTTAATAAACACTTTAATAATCAATGCATGGGTACCCATCACGTGCCCACACGTGATGGTTTGAAGACCAAAAGTGTTTAACGCTAACTGAATACTATGAGAACAAAATAATGGAAGTCTGGCCCCCATGTTCAGACGTCTCACGTGACCCCACGTGACCAATTCAATTTTAGTGTTTAACACTATTTTCAGCACATCACGTGGGAGTACGTGATCGCCAAATATTCTCTAGTGTTTAACACTATTTTAAGTCCAAGCTTAGCCCAAATTGGTTAAGTTTTGCAGAGGCAAATCTCCCCTTCAACTGAACCTTAAAATCCAGAGTTATAATGCATGGTTAGTGCTCAGCCAAAGACAAAATGTTGTCAGATCCCCAAACCCCTGTTTAGCATTGCTAAGTAATGGAAGGCTGAAACCAGACAAATGTTCAACAGTCCAACAAAGGGCCAACATTTCAAATCTAATAGGACTTAGCCTAAGTTGGCCATAAGTCCTCAATTCAGATTTAACCGAGCCAATGTGCTCATAATCTAATTAATTGATCTTAGTTCCAAATTGGACTACAGATTTCCCAATCAACTTTGGTTCAAGGGTACATCTCTTCACTCCTTTGATATTTGTCGTTGTAATCCTTAAACGTCTTCAGAGAGGTGACGGGTCCCGATAACCAATCATTCCACGGATTGTGGAGTCCTTAAACCCATGAACTATGATGTCCTTAACCTCGGACTGTGGGGTCCTTAAACCCATGGACTATGATGTCTTTAACCTCGGACTATAGGGTCCTTAAACCCATGGACTATGTTGTGCTTAACCTCGGACTGTGGGGTCCCTTTAAACCCACGGACTATGATGTCCTTAACCTTGGATTGTGGGGTCCTTAAGCCCATGGACTATGATGTCCTTAACCTTGGACCACCATGTCCTTAAACTGGTAATCGACCGCAATGTCCTTAAACTAAACACTAAAGTCCAAATGCTCTTTTTGGATCTAAACGATCCCGTTAAGTTGATCTTAGTCTAAAATTAGACTAACGTATTCTTAACAAACTGTTAAGTTGATCTTAGTCTAAAATTAGACTAATGTATTCGTAACAAACTGTTAAGTTGATCTTAGTCTAAAATTAGACTAACGTATCCTTAACAAACGTTAAGTTGATCTTAGTCTCAAATGAGACTAACGTATCCTAAAACCCAACCCCAAACCCGAATCTAAGAAAATACGGATTTGGACTAATCCACGCCCTACGGGCGACAACATAAATTGGTCTCCGTATACAATCCATGGGCAACCAAAAACAAAACAAACACACACGACATGAAGTGACCATCTAGAGAAGGAGAAAGTGGTTACCGCGATGCGGTAGCGTAATTAACTGCAGGGGCTTGCGCCTGCAGGGAAGAGCATTCCCACAATAAAAAACCTCTCAAATAAGGGGTAATCTGACGAAGTCTGCTACATCGGCCGCATCCATTTAAACCTTCGATACACAGTGTCATAAATCAACTTGGCATTTTCGGAGAGGTGGATAGATAGCACCAATTACCATCTGCCCCCAGATTCTGGCAAGACGGGCCTACACGGTCCCGTCTCTGTGTTTCGGAGGAGAACAGATTCTGGCACACTCGGTGGGACCTTTTCTTCTTTCCACTCCATACTTCGTGTGTCGTGTTCGCGAACGAATCGCGGTTTGCTATGGTTGCCTGTGGATTCGAGGTACTTAGATTTGGTGTCTTGCTCCGTGCAGAAAACAGAAGATCAATGGTTTCAAACTGCATTAACTGCAACTGCAACTCTCGCTCCGTCCCGTCCGGAGGAGTGATTTACGGGCCCCAAGCGGCCTCCATCTTCGCTATGCCGGTGGAGCAGGTGACTCAGGCCACCACTGGACTATTCTTCGGGACCATGCTCCCGCCAATGAGCTTCAGCGCTCCTGTACCATCACAAGAAGCTCCCAAGAAGTCGGTCTTTGATTGGAATGCAGCTACAGCGGCCCTTCTCAACGGGTCGCCCAAGTCCACTACATCGGTTTTCAACAGACTGGGCTGAAGCTCAGACGGGCCCGTGAAGAAGCCCGCAATACCAGAAGGCGTTATCCCGAAGCGGATAGCTATTCCTACTTTTGAAGTCACCAAGGCGGCTTCTACGGCTAAGGGGTCGTTCTTCACAAGACAGGCCTTTTCAGCTCCCACTCCGGGTGAAGTAACCTAGGCCGTTTCCCCTTCACGAAAATCGGCCTTTTCAAGATTGGTCGTTCCCTCTCAGCAAGCATCTGTATTTGACAGGCTGGCGCCAATAGCAGACTCTCATCAGAACAGAGGGTATGGAAAAGCTGATCCAACAGCGGAGGTGATCCCGGCCGCACGACATGCTTGACGTCGCCACCGGCGCCGAGTGAGGAAAGCTGGGGAAATTCCCCTTCTGGACTGACTCCGCCGGCTCTGATGGTGGAAGTTGATGCTGCTGTTCCAACTGAGAACAGCTTTGAATTACTAAACAGGGTACTCAGGAATTCGCTAATTGCTGTGCTGAAAAGGTCTCCTCCACCTATGGAGAATGCCCCAAAGGTGAAGCTGGAGCAGCCCCCACAGCGGCTTTCCTCTAAAATTTATAAAGTTTGGCGACAGGTCCAGGACTCCATGGTAGATCAAGACTATCCCCGCCGACAGAAAAAGATGAAGGTTCGGCAAGAAGAGGACCACCCTGTCAAACCACATAGAGCGACAGCTACTTGGGTGCCCACTGCAACGGCCCCCTCGACTTTGACCGCCTATAAGAGGAGAAGGCCAGAGAAAATCCCTGAGTCTGTAATGAATCGCAAGCCCACTGAACCCAAACGCCCCAAGTCGGGAGGAATGGTGGTACATACTATCTATATGGCATCCGGGAAAGAGGATAGCCGTATCTCCACAGGTCATCGACCGCTTACATGATCAGTGACCAAGGCTCAGGAGCAACGACAACAAAAGCTCCAAGAAATGCTAACAGCTATGGCCGCACTTACGGGACCGAAAGCAAGCCCGGAGACATCCTCGGAGCAGCGCCGTGAGCAGGAAACTGATGCTGAATTCCTTCGGAGAATGCTTGAGAAGAAGGACAAAGAGGCCGCAGAAAAAGCGACCAATATAAAACAAATGGCTCTTCTATTCCAAGATATTGTGGGCATGATTATCCAGTCGGACCCTCCAGCCGAAGACCCTCCAGTAATAATTGAAGATGATAGAGGAGAGACATCAAATCCTCTGCCGGCTCTGTCAGCAGCCAAGGAGGAGACCATCTCAAAAGCCGCCCTGGATGACTATATCGCTCAGCAGATATGAGTTCATCAGGCAAATGAAGCGGCTGGGCAAATTGTTAAAACTGGAAGACCCTATCCGGGTTGGTATGACCAAATAAAGTACCAACCGGGATATACGATCCCTAAATTCCATGTATATAAGGGGACGGGGAATCCACACCAACGTGTGGCTCAATTCAGGGCTCTGTGCGGCAACACCGGAGGTGACGATAAACTACTGCTCCGCCAGTTTGTTGGCAGCTTGGCAGAGACAGCCTTTGAGTGGTATTCGGAGCTGCCGAATGACTCCGTCAAAACGTTTACAGAGATGGAGTTGCTATTCACTCAGCGGTTCGCAAGCGCCAGCGAATGCACCCCAATCACAACATTAATTAACGCTAGAGTGAAGCCAGGAGAAACATGGGTGCAGTACGCCATTCGATGGCGTACTGCACCCATGGTCAAAGTGCGAACATCGCATAGAAGAGGCTCCTGCCGTGGGCATGTTCATGGGGACCCTTGACCCTCAGGCAACCATCTCCCAATTCATGATGTTCTTCAAGCCGACCACTTTCCAGGCCTTGATCGACAAGCTGGCCCAAATGGACTAAATGAGCCATAGACCGACCTCCTCAAAGACGGATCCTCGGAATGAGAAGGGGAAAGGGAAAGCAACCTTCGTCTCCAACGCTCAACAACAACCGAGTGGCCTGAGACCGGTTGTTCTCCAAAGCAACAAGCGGCAATCTCTCGATGAGAAGTTGAGACGTTCTTACTCATTTCCCCAGGATAAAATAAGGAAACTGTTTGAACTGGCAGTGCGTAATGGGCTCATTACTCTACCGGAGTCGAGACACCCACCGCAACCGAACGACGTCAACGATCCCAATTACTGCCCCTACCATCGAGTATTGGGCCATCCACTCGAAGATTGCTACGTCTTCAAAAATTGGGTTGAAGACCAATACCAGCAAGGCAAATTCGCGTTATCTGAAAATTGGAAGGTGAACCCGCCACAACCATGATGGACATGCCGGGGGCATCGTTCTCATTCATAGATGAGGCTCCATGGGAAGTTGTTCTTTCGGCAAAAACTAAAAAAAATACTGAAAGATCTTCAAACATGTCCGTCGATCAGTTGGAAAAGACCGCAAGAACCGGAGATTATCGAGGGGATGCTGAAACCACGCCCAACATTGGGAGTTAATAGTGATGGTGGACAAAACATTCGGGCCCAGCCGTCAAAGTCTTCGAAGAAAAAGAAGAAGGTCAAAAAGCCCGCACAGTTTGATAACAAGGGCACGGATCTGCAAAAGCATATTGACGCGCTGGAGGAATATAACCAGAAGACGCGGACCCCGGTCACACTCCAAGAATTTCTCAACAATATCCTTGAGAGTGGAGATAACGACAATAACGACGGGGATGACTCGTCAGAAGAATCTGAGGACTATGTGGCAAGTTGCCACATGGTCTCTCATTCGGCATTAACTAACGAAGAAGCTCACTCGGCGATAGACAACATAAAAAAGCCGGGGGCAGAATTGAAACCAAAACCCTTGGAACCGTCTGACAAGATGATCGAATTGTTACTGAACGAAGCCCATCAGAAAAGCAAAGCTAATCGAGAGCGTGAACTGGCTATATTCGAAAAAGCCAAACGCCGACGACTGAATGAAAAGGTCGAGGCACCCCAACCGGATCGAAGAATCCCTATTGCCAGCAAAAGCAAGTTTAAAGTAAGGAGACGATTCGTTAGGGCCCTGTCAATAGGAGTGAAGTTGCCTTCTTTTAGAGGAAATTCTCCTGACAATATACATCTTTATGAAGCGGACATACATCCTAATTTCTGCTTATACCATCAGAGGATTGCACACCCTACCGAGGAGTGCATAGCCTAAAAACTGGTGGCAGGGATATGTTGCCCACCGACGACACGTTCAACGAGTGAATCGCAAGGCTCGTCGGGAACAGAAAAGCACGACAGATGAGCGCAAAAGAGCTGTTGGCAACTGTCACATAGTCAACACCAAGGGATCGCAAGTTATCACCTTTGGAAGCGACTCTGCCGAAGAAATCGCCGTTAGCCCTCTCTTTAAGGAATCCACCTCCGACACAAAAAACGCGAAGATTTGCGAGAAAATTTAGGTGCGTAATCGTACGTTGCCTGAAAAATCTCGGACTTATGAACAAATGACCGAAACGTCGTTAAACTAATACAAACCCGCGGCGTCCCCAGGCTGACGTGGTGTAAAAAATGGTACGTCCATAAGTGAAATGGGCACGGATGAAAACCCGAAAGGGCTCCGTGAGTAAAAACAGCGGGACTACCGGCGAGTTTTGTGAAAACCCGAAAGGGCGCAATCTCTTTAAGAGACACCGTAGGGTGTTTTTCGTCACCCCATTGAGATGAGAATACGCGTGCGCTTGTCAGGCGTATCACAGATTCCCCCTTCCTAGGGTAGGCCGGGGTCTACTGATTGTGGGGATCCGAATCTCCGGCAGCCGCGGACTAAGCTGCCGTTAATTACCCCTCGCCTTTGGAGCGAGGAAATCTCCGATTGACGGGTTAAACTGGTCATGCGAACTCAATGTGCAGTGTACGTGTGTTTTGTTTTGGAGGGGGCTTGGATATATCAGGAGCCACACAGAGTTTTTACGGGGGTCCCGCTACCCGGATAGCGTGCTGGGGATTAAGGGGGCTAGCAGCCCCCTTGCAGGGTGCGGGGCAGCGCCCCGGCCCAAAATTTTTTTGGGAGGGACAGTGTTGTGGAGTGTGTGTGTATATATATATACATGTATACGTATATAAAAAAAAGCGAAAAGGCGCCCAAAGGACGCGTAGGGCCAGCGCCTTGAGCGCTGTGCGCTTAGGTGCTGTGTTCTTAGGCGCTAGCGCACCACGTGTCGGTACGTGGGCACTTGGCGCTTGAGCGCTGGGCGCTGGAGCGCGGGGCGCTGGAGCGCTAGGCACTCAAGTGCTAGCGCGCCACGTGTCGGCACGTGGGCGCTTGAGCGCTGGGCGCTTGAGGGCTGTCGGCACGTGGGCGCTGGGTGCTCGAGCGCGAGCGCACCGCGTGTCGGCACGTCGGCGCTGGGCGCTTGAGCGCGGGGCGCTCGGGCGCTTGGGCGCCGGTGCGAAAGAGGGGATTTTTAGCCCTAGAAATGAGATTTAAAATCCCGAAAGAGGATTTAGGGTGAAGTTAAACTCCGAAGATGTTTTGGAGTTGATGAAAGGGGTTCTTCTTTGGAGCCTTGGGTCTTCCCAAAAATGGGGTTTTCGGAGATGGGCCTCCTTCTTCCTCCTCTGTTGGCAGGATCTTGAAGATCAAGAGATGTGAGATTTTAAAAATCTTTTCTTTTTGAGATCTAATGGAAGATCTGAGTTCCCCTTTATGGGTTTTGTGGTGAAAAACTATTTAGTTTTATAAAATGAAGAGTAAAACTCTTAATTTAATTCAAAAGAAAGGAGAAGGTTTTAGAACCTTGAGGAAGGAGAAAGATCTCAGATCTAAATTTTTTTAGAGAGAGAAAAAGTTGTTGGGATATTTTCATTATCCTTGCCTTTATAGGCTATACACTTTACACATAGCCCCTTTGGCTTCACAAAATGACATTTTGCTTAGCCCATGGCTCATGTGCCATTTTTTTTTGCGTATAAGCTATGGGCTTTACAAAAATTTGGCTTTATACCCATTTTCTTACATTTATTCATAAAATAAAAATACAAGAAATACAACAAAATTATTTGTTACAAAATTTTTATTTTGGCATGGGGGGAGGCCGGCCGCTTCATGTTCGGACTCGACCCGGGCATGGGCCCACTTGATCTGGGCTTGGGCCCACTTGGCTTGGGGTTGACTTTGATTTTGACCTGGTCAATCACGGTGTAAATTTTTACCCTAACAAATTGCCCCCTATCAACAAATGCACACCACACATGTGGGTCGTGTGCATAGGATTGATGGATCTTCTTTCACGTGGAGGCGACTTGATTTGGTTCCCGCTTTTAGGAAGCTGGCACTGCCCTTTTTACAACATGGACGGTCGATTCTGCCCTTTTTGCGACTTAGACGGTCGATGCTGCCCTTTTTGCGACTTGGACGGTCGATGCTGCCCTTTTTCCGACGTGGACGGTCGGTGCTGCCCTTTTAGCGACGTGGACGGTCGGTTCTGCCCTTTTTGTGACTTGGACGGTCGGTGCTGCCCTTTTAACGACGTGGACGGTCGGTTCTGCCCTTTTTGCGACTTGGACGGTCGGTTCTGCCCTTTTTGCGACTTGGACGGTCGGTGCTGCCCTTTTAGCGACATGGACGGTCGGTTCTGCCCTTTTTATGACTTGGACGGTAGGTTCTGCCCTTTTAGCGACGTGGACAGTCGGTTCTGGCCTTTTTACGACTTGGACGGTCGGTGCTGCCCTTTTATCGACATGGACGGTCGGTTCTGCGTTTTTTGCGACTTGGACGGTCGGTGCTGCCCTTTTAGCGACATGGACAGTCGGTTCTGCCCTTTTTGCGAATTGGACGGTCGGTGCTGCCCTTTTAGCGATGTGGACGGTCGGTTCTGCCTTTTTTGCGATTTGGACGGTCGGCTCTGCCCTTTTAGCGATGTGGATGGTCGGTTTTGCCCTTTTTTGCGACTTGGACGGTCGGTGCTGCCCTTTTAGCGACGTGGACGGTCGGTTCTGGATTTGACTTGCTCCGCTTCTTGCGGTGTGAGGGATGAAGTTGACTTGTTTCCTAGGTGGAATTTGATTCTGCCAGGTAAGTCATTGGTTGTTTTGCTGACTTGATGTGATTTGGATTGACATCAGCACCGCTACACTGGAATATGATACCAGGAGCGAATCATCATTTGCCAAGAGAGGATTTGAGGATTTCGGTTTTTATCTGGCATCTGCATTGCTGCACTGGAATAATGCCTCATCATTTGCCCCGGGAGGACTTGGGATTTGGATCTTGTTTGGCATCAGCGTTGCCGCACTGGAATAACGCCAGGAGCAACTCATCATCTGCCCCGGGAGGACTTGGGATTTGGTTTTTGGGTCGGCATCAGCACTGCTAACACCGAAGCGTAACGCCAGGAGCGACTCATCATTTGCCATGTCCCGTTGGGGAGCGATGGCTTAGGAGACATGTTTAGATCCCTATCACCTAAGGCTTTTCAATTTTATGGGCCGTGAGGGTCCGATGTAAGCATTTTCTCCCTACGAGTCGTACAGATCCCGCAGGTGTATTTTCTCCTTAGGAGCCGTGGGGACTTCTAAGTGTGTTTTTCCCTTTGTGAGTCATAAGGATCCCACAAAGGTTTGTTCTCCTCATGTATCGTGCGGACACATGAGTGGGTCTTCTCGATGGAGCATAATCCCAAGGGCGGAGACCAGCCGCGTAACTGGTGATTGCGGTGGGGCATGGGTATGATGAGAATTATTTGAGCCCGTGGATTGTATACAGTAGTCAACTTGGGGACCAACCGTAGGGCTGGGAGAATTTTGAGAAATTGGATTTTGGTTGGCGTCTGCATCGCTGCACTGGAATGTGGTATCAGGAGAGACTCATCATTCGCCGTTTGGGGACTTGGAATTTGGATCTTGTTTGGCATCAGCATTGCTGCACTGGAATAATGCCAGGAGCAACTCATCATTTGCCTTGGGAGAACTTGGGATTTAGTTTTTTGGGTCGGCATCAGCACCGCTAACACTGAAGCGTAACGCCAGGAGCGACTCATCATTTGCCATGTCCTGTTGGGGAGCAATGGCTTAAAAGACAGGTTTAGATCCCTATCACCTAAGGCTTTTCAATTTTATGGGCCGTGAAGGTCCCATAAAAGTATTTTCTCCCTACGAGTCGTAAGGATCCCGCAGGTGTATGTTCTCCTTAGGAATCGTGAAGATTCCTAAGTGTGTTGCCCCTTCGTGAGTCGTAAGGATCTCGCGCGGGGATTTTCTCCTCACAAGGTCGAGAGGACTTTGTGAGTGTATTTCATCTCTTTTCACGAGTTTGCGCCCTTTCGGGTTTTCATAAACTCGCCGGTAGTCCTGCTGTTTTTACTCACGGAGCCCTTTCGGGTTTTCATCCGTGCCCGTTTTGCTTGTGGACATACCCCTATTTTTTTCCCCCGCTAGTGGGACTTTAAAAGTAGTCTCACCGGCAGGATTTGGGAGAGATAAGTGTCGTTTACGCCCGTGGATTGTATACGGTTTTGCAGGATGTATGATCCAGACCGTAGGGCTGGTGTACTCAATTCGACTGCGACTTGGAGCATTCACACGTAGTATTTCTTGAGATATCGGCCATTGATGGGTGGCATGGGCCTTTCTCCCTCGGCACTTATTAGTTGGTAGGATCCTCCGTCAAACACTTTCTCGATGACGTATGGTCCTTCCCAGTTTGGCTCGAATTTTCCCTTGGCATCTCGATTGGGGATGATCGGTCTTTTGAGGACCAACACCAATTCGCCTTTCTTGAAAGCGCGGAGACGGTTGGGATCGGTATAGTTCCAGATTTTGCTACACCGCGAGCCTCTTTTCTTCCAGGGCGTTGAGCTCTTCAAGCTGAAGGAGCACATTTTCCTCCTCCGTCAATTCGTGCTGAACGACCATTCTTAAGCTTGGAACTTCGACCTCGAGGGGGAGGACCGCCTCCACTCCGAAGAGCAATGAGTATGGAGTGGATTGAGTTGGAGTACGGTGTGTGGTACGATATGCCTACAACGCCTCATGAAGCTTGAGATTCCAGTCTCTCTTGTTGGCTGAAGCATTTTTCCTCAGGAGCTTGCATAGAGTCTTATTGAAGCTTTCGGCTAGCCCATTGGCTCTTGGATTATAGATGGAGGAACATCTCCAGTCTATTTTATGTTGAGTAGCGAATCTTGAGACTTTGAAGCTCTTGAAAGAAGGCCCGTTGTCAGAAATGATTCTTCTTGGTGTACCGAAGCGGTATAAAATATTATGCTGGAAGAACATAAGAATATTTTGTCTTGACTTCTTTTAGCGGAACAACTTCAGCCCATCTGGAGAAATAGTCGGTTGTAGCCAATATGAACCGGTGGCCTTTGGATGACGGAGGATCAATTGGGCCAACAATGTCGGTGCCCCAGACTTCGAAGGGCCACGACGCCACCGTAGGATGCAACGGATTGGGATGCTTGTGAATGAAATCACCATGGATTTGGCAGATATGACATTTCTTTGCATGCTCTCCGCAATCCCGTATCATGGTGGGCCAGTAATACCCAACCCGTTTAATTTGATGTTGCATCTTGGGGCCGGACTGGTGAGCCCCGCAGACGCCTGAGTGAACTTCTTTTATAACTTTTTGGGCTTCGGCCGATGACAGACACCTGAGCCAGAGTTGGTCATATGACCTGCGGTACAGCGTGTCATTTACAAACACGTATCGGAGAGCTCTCTTTTTTAGCTGAACCCTCACGGATCTTCCTTCGGGTAGCTTGTCGTTTCGGAAGTACTCTATGAAGGGTTCTCTCCAATCGGGCTCGTCTTGAACGATCGAAGCTTCTTCGGCGGGACTGCTCTTCTGTTCCGCACTTTCCTTTTCTCGTAGAGAGACAGGGGGTAGAATTTGCTGGCTCCTGACTGTGATCGGAATTTCTTCCATGTCAGGATCAGCCAGCTCCTTGGCTAAGCGAGCGAGTACGTCAGCCTTTCCGTTCAACGCTCTAGTGACTCTCGTTAGTTCAATATGAGTGAACTGTTTCATGAGTTCTATCACCCGGCTTCTGTACCGAGCTAACTCGGGTTTGTATATCTTATAGTCGCTGCTTACTTGGTTGACGACAAGCTGGGAGTCACCGTAAACCCGTAGCCGAAAGATTTCCATTTCTATAGCGAGCTCCAAACCAGCTATCAGAGCTTCATACTCGGCCTCATTGTTTGTATGAGGCTCAGTGAGAGAAAAAGAATGCTGTAGGATTCCCATTGATGGCGTGATGAACACCAATCCTATCCCCGCTCTTATCTCCGGGACGCTTGATTTGCCGGAGCTCCTTATTGATGAGGCTCCATCGAAGTAGAGCTCCCAACATGGCTCATCTTCCTCGAGATGCAGCACTTGTTCGTCAGGTAGCTCGCAATTTAGCGGCGACCCTTCTGGTATAGGATGAGCGGTGAGGAAGTCTGCAAGAGCTTTCCCTTTCACTGCTTTCTGAGGAGTATAAACTATGTCAAACTCAACTAGCATGACAGCCCATCTTGCCATTCTGCCGGCTAGGCTTGCTTTGGTCATCAAGTGTTTGAGCGGGTCGACCTTGGAGATCAGCATAACCCGATGAGCGAGCAGATAGTGCCTCAGCTTCTTCACTGCAAATATCAGAGCCAGGCATTGCTTTTCGATTGAGGAATAGTTGTGTTCCGCCCCGACTAGAGTTCGACTGAGGTGGTAGAGGGCATTTTCTTTTCCCTCCTCATTATTCTGGGTAAGGAGCGCACCAAGTGACTCATCTAGCGCAGCAGTGTAGGGAATCAGCGGTTTAGTTGGAATGGGAGCGGCCAGCACTGTATGGTGCAACAAGTATTGTTTGATGCTTTCGAACGCTGCTTGACATTCGGCATCCCAGATAAAAGGAGCTCCTTTCTTCATGAGCTTTGAGAAGGGCCTACATCTTCCCGATAAATTTTAGATAAACCTCCGTATATAAGCAAGCTTTCCTTGAAAAGATCTTAGCTTCGTCAGACTCTTCGGAGGGGGCATCTCCATGATGGCCTTTATCTTGGATGGGTCAACTTCGATCCCCCGATGTCGGACTATAAAGCCCAGGAATTTTCCCGATGACACGCCAAAAGCGCACTTCAGAGGATTCATCTTCAGATCGTATTCCCTCGGTCTGGTGAGAACAGTCCTAAGATCTTGGATGTGATTGGCCTTGGCTTTAGTTTTGATGACCAGATCATCAACATAGCATTCAACGACTTTATGGATTAGGTCATCAAAGATATTAGTCATTGCCCTTTGATATGTAGCACCTGCGTTCTTCAATCCGAACGGCATCATCTTGTAGCAATATATTCCGATCGGGGTATGAAATGCTGTGTGTTTCTCATCCTCAGGCGACATCTTGATCTGATTATATCCAGACGAGCCATCCATAAAGGTGAACAACTCGTAATTTGAGGTGTCATCGACCATCATTTCCATGACCGGTAGCGGGAAGTCGTCTTTAGGACATGCCTTGTTGAGGTTCCTGAAATCGACACAAATTCGGATCTGCCTATTTTTCTTCTTCACTGGGACTATGCATGCGATCCAATCCGCATATTTCTCCTCCCTGATGAAGCCGGCATCGATGACCTTCTTGGTTTCCTCAATGACCTTTTCTTCTAGTTCCCTTCTCATTCTTTGAGGAGCTTGTTTGACTGGCTTAGCATCAGGAGATATAGCCAGTTTATGCACGGCCACTTCGGGAGAAAGTCCAGGCATTTCTTTATACGTCTACGTGAAGCAATCAACGAATTCATGCAGCAGGGCGATCATCTGTGCTTTCATTTCCTCTGATAAGAGTGAGCTGATGTAGGTCAGCCTTGGATCATCGGGCGTTCCTAAGTCAATCTCGTCTAGTTCGTCGAAGGTTTCTTGTCCGCTATCTTCGAGCTCCTGAGGAGCTTCTTCTGGCTCGGCTATCTCGTCATCATCATTTGATCTTCTGCTGGCTTCACCAACATGGATCGTGTAGCATGCTTTGGAATCAGGTTGATTGAAGCCTATGCCCCGTCTATCTGGAATTCGTCCATCGATGAGTGCTCGGACCTGGGGTGGATGCCATAGCCCTTCGTAAAACTTTGCTTCGGACTCCGTATGATATAACCGGTATCCGCACTTTTTAAAGTATTCCCGCATCTCGGGTGCATAGTATCTGGGATTGAGGACGGCTCTTATGCCTCTCTCATATGGAAGGCACGCAACCGACAAATCGTCCGGGTGCACAACAGGATTTGACCCATAAAACAGGATGCCTTTCTGTCCACTATTCTTTCTGGGGACGTAGAAAGTTTTCAGCTGGTCCACGGTGGAGACTGATAATGCATCGAGCTGTTTGCACATCTTCTCCGGCAACCTTGTGACAGTTAGGGGCCCTTCTACAATTTCGAAGGTCTCTCGTAGTTTCGCTTGTTGCATAGGGGTCCAATCTGCACCGCTGTTGCACGGCAGGTCCTCTTCCTCCGACTCTTCAGTGTCGCTGCCAAGATGAGGGTAGACTTTGCTGCTAGATGGGGCTTTAGTAACAGATTTGTCCGTATCGCTACCGAAATGAGGGCGAGATTTACGGAAGGATGGACTTCCAGCGTCAGACTCATCAGTGTCGCTACCGAAACGCGGGCGCACTTGGGCCTATTTTTCTTTTGAAAGTGACAGCCGGCTCGGATTTGCTTTTGAGTCTTGGGGACGCTCTATCCTTAGTCAGTTGTGGCTTAGCATTTTGGTGGTTCATAAAGTACTGAGAATCTTCATATCGGACTTCATGCACACCGAACGGCTGGATGTCTCCGTCAATGTGTCTTTCTTCGCCATTTTTAGTATACTTCATGCATTGATGGAGAGTTGATGGGACGATGCCATAATCGTGGAGCCACGGCCGTCCCAAGAGAATCTTATAAGACGTGTCGGCGTCGATCACGTATATCTTAGCTTCAGTTTGAAGATCCCCGAATTTGATTGGCAGAGCTATGGACCCCAGAATTTGCTGGTAATTTTGGTTGAAGCCTTAAATGGCAATCCTTTCCCTTGACAGGTGTCGGACGTCCATTGACAAACTCTTCAGCGTCCGCAAGTTCATGATGTTCACTGAAGACCGCGGATCAATCAATATGCGATTAATCTGATCTCCGTCGCTGTACCCGGTCACGTAAAGCGGCCGATTATGCTCAGCCATTCGCAGTAGCAAGTCTTCATCCTTAAACATGACTGCGGCGGCTTGCAAAGTGTACTGAGCTTCTTTCATATTAATTTCCGCAAAGTGAGCCTGAGACCGCTCGGGGTTTTGTAGAGCGTGAATGAGAACATCTCTAAGCTCTTTAGATAGGACCAAGGCGTCATAGATGCTAAGGAGAGACGTAAGCTTTCGGAGGTGAGCCAAAACATTATAGTCTACTGGGGAAGGATTCGAATCTTCATGGGCGAGTTCTCTTCTATCTTCTTCATTAGCGACTTGTTTTTCCTTCCCTTTTGGGGCGTTGCCCTGATTTGGTGGTAGAGCCCTGCCACTTCTAAGCTGGATTTGGTTGGCCTTTGTGACGAGCTCCTCGTCCTCTTCGGGAAAACAGAGCTCCTCCTCAGAGTCGCTGCCAAGATGGATGGCGTAGCAGGTCACCACTGGGATCTCTTCATTGGAGTCTTCTTCTAACTCCTCCAGAATTTCAGCCGCTTGTACAGGGAGGAACTCCTTCAACTGAATCAGAGATCTTTCCTTCTGTTCATATTCTTCGAGGGAATCGATATATTTTTGAATGGTCGATCTTCCTACAGACTCTTTTTCATGTCGAGCTACACTTTTCTTCTTCTTGAGCTTTTTGGACTTTGAGCCTGATGGAGCCGCATTAGCAGCTGGCATGGTAGGCTTTTTCTGCTCTTCCCATTCCGTCCTGGGCTCTTTTCGAAGTAGCTTTATCATCTTCTTCGTCTTATTAGATATGCGCGTGCTCCACGGAGGCTGCGGTGGGTCCGTTTCATCTCTCAGGGTAGTGGGTTCAGCTGTCTGCTCCTAGAAGGCTTCAGTTTTTGTCTGTATAAAGTTGGTGGTTGCAACTTGATTGTTCACCAACACACTTTTGGACAGCTCGATCTCTCCAGCCTTGTACTGCTTCTCGACACAGTCCTTGAAGATATAGCAATCCTCAATCGCATGGCTCACTACTCGGTGGTACAGGCAATACAGGGGATTGTCGGTCTTTTTTGCTTCTTGGGGTCTTTTCGACTCCGGCAATTGTAGGACGTTGTTCAAGGCATCTTTAAAAATCTTGCAGATCTTGTCCCTTCTGAAGGAGTAAACCTTGTTCTTTTTCTCCTCTAGGGAAGGCCCATCTCCTCCCAGCAATGGCTTTCGAGACCGGTTGGTTTTGGATTCGCCCGCCCTTCGTTTTTCTTCATTGTCGGACGCATTGAAGACATTAGTACTGCTGGAACTCCCGCTTCTACGGTTGTCATCCCGCTTGCTTTTCCAAGTCTTGTCTCTCTGAGAGTCCGGCGGGGACTCTTGCTTTGAGCGTTCCAGCATTTGGACTTTCTTGGTTAGCTCCTGAAATGTCTTGATGCCCACTGTATACAAGAATGGGACCATCCAATTGCTGAGGTTCCCAATGAGAAGGCTGACGGACTGGTCCTGCTCCAGCGGCGGTTCGCACTTGACCATGAGATTACGCCATCGGGCGATAAAGTCGGTGTTGCTTTCATTCTTCCCCGGCTTGGTCCTCACAAGGTCGGCAATGGAGATTTTATCACTGACATTCATGAACCTTTGCCGAAACAGAGACTCCATTTGGGCAAAGGTAATGACGGACCCGTCTGGTATGCTTGCGTACCAGTCGAAGGCAACACCGGTCAGGCTATTGACAAACTGACGAAGAAAGAGCATGTCATTGCCTCCTGTATTTCTGCACGAGGCTTTGAAGTGGGCGACGTGCTGCATTTCCCATCATGTTACATCTTCCGAACTTTGGAATGATGTAGCCGTTCGAGAACTCGATCAGATCGTACTGTGCGAGATATGGCCGCCCACTACTGCCAATTTCTTTCTGAGCTTCAGCTTCGGCCACCAATGTTTCTACTTTGCTGGTGACCAAATCCATTATCTGATCTTGTGTTAGCGGAATAGTGCTATCTGGGGCCAAGGCGTCCCCAGAAGCGGAATGCGGCCGGCTTTCGTGCGGCTCGACCAGTCTTGGACCCAAAGGAACAGGCATTGGCTGCTTCGGATTGTCATCACCCGGCTGATGAGTACCGACTTGTGCTTGATTGGGAGGCGCTCGAGCAATTTGAGCCGTAAGCTGCATCACAACATTTGTTAGGTCATCAATTTTTGAATAGAGCTTGGCCATCTTTTTATCTTTGCTTTTGAGCTGTTTTAGAAGCTCTTGAAGCAACTCTTGCTCCTCGGTCCTGGGGTGGAAAGTCGGCTCTTCCTCGCTGTCCGATCTTGACTCTGCATGGACCTAGGGTTCTTTCTGCCTATCATCCTCGTCGAGAGGGTTTTCTTCATCCAGCGGAGGCAGCTGTTCTTGGGCAGCGGCAACCACATTCAAGCCAGATTGGGCTTGGGATGCGGTGGCCCCATCCTTACTTTTGCTGTGAAGGTTGTCACTGGGGCGCCCGCCCCCCATATAGACCGTATGGATAATATATCCAGCCCTCTTTTATTATCGGCGGCTGGCCTGACCAGGTTCTTGAATGGTGTTGGCGCTTCTTTTCTGGGTTTGCCCCGCTGCTTTCGTGCGGCACAGAGCACCTGATAGACTCTTGAAGAGACAGTGTCATACTTTTTCTGTTGGGGCCAGAACACGTCTCTTTGTAGCGACGTTCGGACCGCTGTCTTCTTGATTCTGGAGGTCATGGCATTTTTCTGAACCCACTTCAGAGGTTCGAAAGAATTTCTAATTTTTACGGCCTATTCAGCCGTCGTCGCGGGGCGACCCTGCTCTTGGAACCTCACAAGATTCCACCTGGCCGAAGTCCTGGCCCTCTTGTTGGCTCGATACCTGAGCCGCTTCTGCCTTAACTTCTCTGTTTTAAGCACTTGGCAGACTTCGGCCTTTCAGGAAGACGCTGTAGACCGATTGATAGAAAGGCCAGAGGAGACACCCGATCGTGCATTTGATGGAGTCATCGCTTGAGCTCATCCGCAACGTTTGATGTTGCTCTTTGTACCGGAAGCCTTGTCCCCAGCTGGAGCACCAGAGAGTTGTTCAGGCGCTGTTTTAAGTTTCGGTTGTGGCGCCTTAGCGATCACAACATTCGGCCTCCTGCCCCTTGAGACCGGCTTGGCCACCTGTTTTTCCGGGATTTCTGCCAGATGAGCGCTTCCGGCAGGGTAGATGATGACGGAGCTAAACTGGCGGGGCAGTTCCTCCCACTGTCGACTGAGACTTGCGGGGAAAACCACACGAGCATTGACCTTGACCACGTACGGTATTGGGGTCACGTTGGAAGCTGAATTCGTCTTGGGAGACATTGTCGTCGAAAGTTAATTGCAGCACGGAAAGAAAACATCATTTCAGTATAGGCAATCGATATGTATATTGATTGAGTTCGCATGAACGTTTGACCCGAAATATGGGAGGAGAGATTGGTCCCACCGGGCGTGCCAGAATCTGTAGGGTGTTTTTTGTCACCCCATTGAGATGAGAATACGCGTGCGCTTGACAGGCGTTTTACAGATTCCCCCTGCCTAAGGTAGGTCGAGGTCTATTGATTGTGGGGATCCGAATCTTCGGCAGCCGCGGACTAAGCTGCCGTTAATTACCCCTCGCCTTTGGAGCGAGGGAACCTCCGATTGACGGGTTAAACTGGTCATGCGAACTCAATGTGCAGTGTACGTGTGTTTTGTTTTGGAGTGGGCTTGGATATATCGGGAGCCACGCAGAGTTTTTACGGGGGTCCCGCTACCCAGATAGCGTGCTGGGGGTCAAGGGGGCTAGAAGCCCTATTGCAGGGTGCGGGGCAGCGTCCCGGCCCAAAATTTTTTTGGGAGGGACAGTGTTGTGGAGTGTGTGTGTATCTATATATATATATATGTATACGTATATAAAAAAGGGAAAAAGCACCCAAAGGACGCGTGGGGCCAGCGCCTTGAACGCTGTGCGCTTAGGCGCTAGCGCACCACGTGTCGGCACGTGGGCGCTTGGCGCTTGAGCGCTGGGCGCTTGGCGCTTGAGCGCTGGGCGCTGGAGCGCTAGGCGCTCGAGTGCTAGTGCGCCACGTGTCGGCAAGTGGGCGCTTGGCGCTGGGCACTTGAGCGCTAGGCGCTCGAGCGCTAGCGCGCCGCGTGTCGACACGTGGGCGCTGGGCGCTCGAGCGCTGGGCGCTCGGGCGCTTGGGCGCCGGTGCAAAAGAGAGGATTTTTAGCCCCAGAAATGGGATTTAAAATCCCGAAAGAGGATTTAGGTGTAAGTCGATGTACAACACCCCAGTACTTGTGGGGAGGCGGAATTTTCAAAAACGAACTCGTTTAGTGAACAAACATCGACTAACCGCTTGAATCGAAGCTAAACGATAACTAACTAAACATATAGTTGTTCTAAACTACTATGCTTAGGGATTATACCTATCGAACCAAGTCCTTCGGCTTTACGATCTCCTCGTCCTCCTCGGCCTTCTCGATGTAGTAGATGATCCACCCGAGAGCAAAACTCCAAGCTTAGCCTCTAAACTTGAGGCAACTAACCTTCTTGGATTGCTAATCAAAGAAGATAGATGAGATAGAGTGAGGGTTATGGATTGTTTAGTCTAACTAATCCTTGTTCTCAACACATGAGAGGTGAGGATTAGGGTTTGAAGAGAGTGAGCTTGAGGAGAGAGAATGTGAATGATATTATGAAGTGAGAATAGTAAGTTATCATAATATATATGAAGCATTTACTTTTATCAAGAAAAGAAAATAAGTGATGAATAATCATGCTTCACAAATATCAAGTGGTGATTCATTATCATGAGTCATTAAGCATTTATGATGCATTATTGACCATGATGAATCACTCTCATGACTCACTAATCTCATTCAATGTATATGCCACCTAAACCTCCTTAGTCACCATCTTCTAGAAGCTTCTCGCGTAATTACGAGAACGCCCCTCCGATCCGTAAAAAATACGGAAAAACTTTAGACTGTATAAATCCAATAACCGGATACCAGTAACTGGCTTAAACCAAAGCCGACTGGTAAAAACTGTCCAAACGACGTAAGTGTGTAAACACACATATGCGTCCGAACCCTTTGTCATAAAACCATACGACCTCTATATCGTTTCGCCTGGAGTAGGAAACTCTCTGTGTGGGACTCTAGAGACTCGACTACTACGCTGGCAGTGGGTTTAACCACAGACCGCAAGCGGCACTAGCTGTACGTAACGGTCCCCAGGTAGTTGTCGATAAGAAGGCCGATGAGGAAACCCATCCGAACTCCTACTGAGCCTGCTGTGACAATCTCCATACAGTCCGGTCCGTTCGTCCAAGACTATCGCATATCGGGCCTAGGGGGCGGCAAGCGTCAGTCCCCTAATAGCGGTATAAGTCGTGTCGGAGCGAAGCCCATTACACCCTGAGAAACTACTGGAACCTACCAGCAAATCTCGCTTGCCCTGGCCAGGGACTTTGCGTAATGGCTCTCTGACACAGCGCGATATCTACTCCCAATACCGGGAGGGACGAATTCTGTCTAACCGCCACTGCCTCCAAGTGCTCGGGACTGCACCCAACTGCTACCTGTTTGCACGACTCCTTTGAGCCGTGGTAGGGTAGCAATCTAAGAACAGTGGGACACACTCGAGGCGAAGTAGCAGTGTCAAGTCTGCGGACTATGCTGTACTCATGTCACCTGGGAACTGTTCACTGACGACTGGTATAAAACCAACCAACAGTTCCCTGTGAGTCCTGTCCGATGTACCCATAACCTAACGAGCACCTGCATACTATCTCCAGTACGACGTACTGACGGCTGTGGGACAGACCATCTCCCCAACTAGGATGAGAAGCGTACACACTAGTCTACTCCGGAGTATCGATGCTCTGTCTCGATAATCCAACGACCAGGGACCTGAATAAGGATGTGCTTGTAGACTACCCAGCCCCCACTAGTGTGACTGCCATCACAACGCTGGTAATCAAGCAAGATCCTAAGAGCTCTATCAATACGTATACTCACATATTAAGATAGAAAAACCAAGTAGCATACTACCATGTTTAGCAAGACTGTTATATACATGTGAATATCCCAAGCTTCCATTAAGTAATATACAAACTAGTATGATACAGTAATGGCCTTCTAGGGCATAAACACTAACAATCTCCCACTTGCACTAGGGCCATGTACTGGCATATCGTAGACCGATGATCTCGAGTAGCCTCTCGAACTGAATCTGAGGTAGGGCCTTCGTGAATGGATCAGCAATGTTCTCTTCTGAAGCAACTCTCCGAACCTCGATCTCCTGACGATCAATGATCTCCCTGATCAGGTGATACCGCCTTAAGATGTGTCTGGACTTCTGATGGGACCTTGGTTTTCTTCGCTAAAGCTATAGCTCCGTTGTTGTCGCAATACAGAGGTATTGGATCAACTATGGTAGGAACCACCTGAAGTTCTGTTAGGAACTTCTTCATCCAGACTGCTTCTTTTGCGGCATCGCAAGCAGCTATATACTCCGCTTCCATCGTCGAGTCAGCAACGGTGTCCTGCTTGGAGCTCTTCCAGCACACCGCCCCTCCATTGAGGGTAAAGACATAACCCGACATGGACTTGGAATCGTCCTTATCACTCTGGAAGCCGGAATCAGCAAAGGCCTCCAACCTGATGTCTTTTCCGCCGTAAACCAAAAACATCTCCTTAGTCCTTCTCAGGTACTTGAGAATGTTCTTTACTGCTATCCAGTGCTTCTCCCCTGGGTCTGACTGATACCGGCTTACCATGCTCAGTGCGTAAGCTACATCTGGTCTGGTGCACAACATCGCATACATTATAGAGCCTACCGCAGAAGCGTAGGGTATAATAGACATGCGTTCCCTTTCCAAATCAGTCTTGGGAGACATCTCTTTGGAGAGGGTGATTCCGTGACAAGCCGGTAGATTACCGCGCTTAGAATCTTCCATACTGAATCTTTTCAGTACAGTGTCGATATACCTGGACTGCGAAAGTCCCAACATCCTCTTGGATCTATCACGATAGATCCGGATCCCCAGAATGTAAGAGGCATCACCCAGGTCTTTCATGGAGAACCTGTGTGACAAGAATCCTTTGACAGATTGTAGCATAGGAATGTCATTTCCTATCAATAGAATGTCATCCACGTACAAGACGAGGAATACGACACTTCTGGCTACAACTTTACTATATATGCACGGTTCATCTGGATTTTTGATAAAGTCATATTCTTTGACTGTCTCATCAAAACAGATGTTCCAACTCCGCGATGCCTGCTTTAGTCCATAAATGGACTTAAGCAGCTTGCATACTTTCCCGCTGCTCCCACTCTGATTGAAACCCTCTGGCTGATCCATATAGACGCTCTCTTCTAAATTTCCATTCAGAAAAGCCGTCTTTACGTCCATCTGCCAGATTTCATAATCATGGAAGGCAGCAATAGCAAGAAGGACCCGAATGGATTTGAGCATAGCCACTGGAGAAAAAGTTTCGTCATAGTCCAAACCAGGTCTTTGACGAAAACCCTTTGCAACAAGTCTAGCCTTATAGGTTTCCACCTGTCCATCTACACCAATCTTTTTCTTGAAGATCCATTTGCATCCTATGGGTTTTACCCCATCTGGAGCAAAGTCCAAAGTCCATACTTTGTTGGTGTATATGGACTCCATTTCGGTCCGCATTGCATCTAGCCATCGTACCGAGTCGCCGCTCTGGATGGCCTGCTGGAAGTCAGTAGGTTCATCATCATCTATGATGCAATCCTCTCTATCCCCATCTATGAGAAAACCGTAGTATCTCTCAGGCGGATGAGACGGCCTACTACTCCTGCGGAGGGGTGCGGGAATGTCCTGTTCTTCTTGAACTACCGGTTCTACCAAACTTTCAGTATTAGTTTGTGGTTCTGGAATTTCTTCCAGTTCTATTTCGCTCCCACTTGATTCCTTTTCTAAAAACTGATGTTCTAGAAAATGGGCATTACGAGAAACAAATACCTTTTGTTCCTCTGCGTAATAGAATAGATATCCCCTGGAGTTCTTTGGATATCCCACAAAACTACACTTTACTGATCGTGCCTCGAGCTTGTCCACATGCTGCTTTTTAACAAAAGCTGGACATCCCCAAATCTTTATATACTGTAGATGGGGTTTCTTCCCGCTCCACATCTGATATGGAGTGGTAGGCACAGTCTTGGTAGGAACCATGTTCAAAAGATATGCCGCTGATTCTAGCGCATAACCCCAGAAAGATCGCGGTAACTCAGCATTACTCATCATGGATCGTACCATATCCAATAGGGTTCGATTCCGTCTTTCCGATACACCGTTATGCTGTGGAGTGTATGGAGGAGTAAGTTGAGAGAGAATTCCTTTCTCTTTTAGGTAACCTAGGAACTCGGCACTTAAGTATTCTCCACCTCGATCAGATCTCAGTGTCTTAATACTTTTGCCTGTTTGGTTTTCTACTTCATTCTTATACTCTCGGAATTTCTCAAAAGCCTCGGATTTATGTTTCATCAGATAAATGAATCCATATCTTGAGTAATCATCCGTGAAAGTAATGAAATAGGAAAAACCACCTCTTGCATGTATAGACATCGGACCGCATACATCGCTGTGTATGAGTTCTAAGAGCTCGCTCGCTCTTACTCCTTGTCCAGTAAATGGAGTCTTTGTCATCTTTCCTTTGAGACAAGATTGACAAGTGTCATAAGTTTGATATTCGAACGAGTCCAAATATCCTTCTCTATGCAACTTAGTCAACCTTCTCTCATTGATGTGACCCAGTCTACAATGCCATAAGAAAGCTTTATTTAAATCTGGAGACTTTCTTTTTAGTGTGTTCTGGACATTGAAAATTTGGAGTTGGTTTAAAACATATATACCGTTATTTAGAGTACCGGACCCAATCAAACCATGATTAAGGTGGATGTTAACAACATCTCTTACAAACGTGAAATCATAACCTTTATTTGATAACAAGGAAACTGATATGATATTACACGTTAAGCTTGGTACAAAATAAAAGTTATGTAAAACCAAAATGTGTCCACTCGTCAATCCTAGGTGATAATCCCCGACGGACGCAGCTCCCACGCTAGCTCCGTTAGTAACCTTTAGGGTCATATCACCTTCCTTCAGCACTCTACGGTTTCTCAGTGCCTGCAATGAATTGCAAATATGAGATCCTGATCCGGTATCCAATACCCAGGAAGTAGAGTTGATCGACAGACAATTCTCAATTACAAACACACCTGAGGTCGAAGCCACAGCTTGCTTCGGTTCCTGGTTCTTGGCGTTCCACGCCTTGCAATCCTTCTTCCAGTGCCCTTTCCTGTGACAATGGAAGCACTCATCCTGGCCTACTACCGGTACTGCAAACTTTTTCTTTCCCTTCCCTCCCACCTTACTAACACCTCCTCTAGGTCTGGGTGCGGCCTTCTTCTTCCTTCCTTTGGCCCTAGCCTTGGACCCGGAAGAAGATGCACCGCCAACAAACATAGCGGGTGTTTCCCTTGCCTTCTGCAAGGTGCCCTCTGCAAGGTGCCCTCTGCATTCCTTAACATGTTCAGGAGTTCCGTAAGTTCAACTTCTTTTCCTTGAAGGTTGAAGTTGAGGATAAACTGGGTGTGGGTGGGAGGAAGGGACTGGAGAATAAGGTCTGTATAGAGCTCATTATCCAAAGTCGTCCCAAGGTCTGCGAGCTCTTCAATATAGCCGATCATCTTTAGGACATGTTCACCTACCGATGACCCGACAGCCAACCTCGCTCGAAATAAGTTCTTAGAGGTCTCGTATCTTGCTATACGAGATTGCTCTCCATAAAGTTCCTTTGTATGGAGAAATATGCCATCTAGGGACATATCCTCGTGCCTCCTCTGATGTTCATTGTTCATTGAGGCAAGCACGATGCACTTGGCTTTCGCGCAATCTAAATCCCAGGTTTTGCAGATTTCCTTATCCGCATTGCTGGATTTGGGACCAGGGACAGCAGGTGCCGTAGCGGTGAGGATGTACCCCAATCTGTCATAGGTCAAAGCCATTTTGACATTCCGCAGCCAATCTTTATAGTTTGGCCCTGTCAGTATATTTTTCTCTAAAAGTAACTTAAGTCCAGTCATTTTCAGGGTCGCTGCAATTAGGAGAGAGAGAAGAAAACTCTTTAGCATGATGCTCTTGCAAGTTTAGAGTGGTTTTTAGTTTATCTAAACTGGATGGCTCCCACTGTTTCTCGAATCCTTCCTCAAACCATAAAAGAAGAATTAGCCAGGACTATTCTCACCGTACAATACTTGCTTAACCGTTCAGCCAGGCCAGTGTCGATACTTCGAGGGAGGTTTTCCAACGCTTTCGCGAAGTTCCTTAATTAAATAACCTCTTTTCTCTGGGGGCGTAACCCCGCTGACACCTTTCTGGACACCTACTAGGTTTATAGCATTGATCGTTAAGTGACGAATCTCCTGATAAGTAGCATATACTCACAGTAGGATCGGGATCCAAATATCATCGTATGATAATGTTGAAGGAATCCTACCAACATTCATCAAACTCCAAATGGTATGCATCTCTTTGCAAATTTCATTTTCTTTAGAAATTCCCGATATATATTTCTGCCCCATGCTCTTATGACCTTGGCGTTAGGTCAAAATGTCATAAGTCACATGTCAAGTTCTACCCATCATTATCTTGTCAATTTGAACCCATCCGTATATATCCTTGACGTTCGGGCAAAATGATAATACGACTGTCCCAAACTAACTCATCTACCTATGCAACAAATGAATACCCAGTAGCTACCAAACACTATGCCTTGGCGTTAGGTCAAAATACATAGCTTGAATACTACTGAATACCCAGATGAAATGACGGAGGGCTACGAATGGTTTTGGCGAAACCGTGAACGTAGTGAACTTGATATAACCGAAGGAACCTGATAGCTTTTAAAAGGAGTGGTTAAAGCTCCGCATTTAAAAATATCTGTTTTTAAAATTAACCGAGTGGTTTCTTTTAAATTGTTCCAACGATTTAAACTTTGGTTTGTTTTTCTTTGCATTATAGATAATGCGTCCCATCATTAACCTATCATTGCAGAAAACAACGAAAATACAATGTCCTCTTATGCCATCCGCATTCGCCACGTGGTCCCGTCATCACCCGTTAGGTTACTTAACTAACGACAGAGCGGGGGCTGGGCTAGCGCGGGTTGAAAACATAAGTGACGTCTAAATAGCTATCATATATATAGATATTTTACATTCGTCTGACGCAATGATATACATTCCAGAACACAGATGAACTTAATTGGATTTGCAAGCAATCCGTGTTTGTTTTGAGCCTGCAATAAAATACGGATTACACAGTTGTGATGAATAGCCATTACCCCACCCTCGACCCCTACGGGTGCGGCAAACTACCCGCCCGGCAGTTTGTGCACCCCACCTTGGGTCTGTCCTAGGAGCAAAAACAGTAAAATGAAATAATACAACGGTGGCTACAACCGCAACCTGGATGTGCCCCGCAAAATAATATTACAACAAATTACATTTACAACAAATGAATTAAATAATAACCCATTGCATAACCCCGGCTATACACCACAACAGTCCAATACAGTTCATATGCACAAACAGATAAAACCATTACAGAAATGTGCAACCCCCTGCCAACCGACATACTAGCAGTTAGGGATGGTTTACGAACACATTAAACAATCACAGATATAATCCAATATGCAAATACTGTACAATTTCGATCGATTAAACATTTTTAATATTGCTCCAATACTGCTCTGTAAACTTGAAACCTGAGCAAAATTAAAAATTACCAGAGAATCCCAAATATCACAGAGAACCACCACAAGAAAAATGGGTCCCTGAATCGTCAAAACGGCGGCGGATCCGCGGCGGGAACAGTGCTATGCGCCGCGGATCCGTGGCTCCGTAGGCGATTCAGGGCACCAAATTTTTTGTGTGTTCTACTACTATCATTTTAAGCCTTCTGAACATCCCTGAAAAATTTTTGGACTTCATTTATAAATCGACAGAAACATGAATTTTCGGGGTTTTCCGGTTTCGTTTTTTCCGTTCGAAATTCATACAAATTTGCAAAAAAGTTATTTATTGTTTAGCGAGGCTCTGATACCACTGTAAGTCGATGTACAACACCCCAGTACTTGTGGGGAGGCGGAATTTTCAAAAACGAACTCGTTTAGTGAACAAACATCGACTAACCGCTTGAATCGAAGCTAAACGATAACTAACTAAACATATAGTTGTTCTAAACTACTATGCTTAGGGATTATACCTATCGAACCAAGTCCTTCGGCTTTACGATCTCCTCGTCCTCCTCGGCCTTCTCGATGTAGTAGATGATCCACCCGAGAGCAAAACTCCAAGCTTAGCCTCTAAACTTGAGGCAACTAACCTTCTTGGATTGCTAATCAAAGAAGATAGATGAGATAGAGTGAGGGTTATGGATTGTTTAGTCTAACTAATCCTTGTTCTCAACACATGAGAGGTGAGGATTAGGGTTTGAAGAGAGTGAGCTTGAGGAGAGAGAATGTGAATGATATTATGAAGTGAGAATAGTAAGTTATCATAATATATATGAAGCATTTACTTTTATCAAGAAAAGAAAATAAGTGATGAATAATCATGCTTCACAAATATCAAGTGGTGATTCATTATCATGAGTCATTAAGCATTTATGATGCATTAATGACCATGATGAATCACTCTCATGACTCACTAATCTCATTCAATGTATATGCCACCTAAACCTCCTTAGTCACCATCTTCTAGAAGCTTCTCGCGTAATTACGAGAACGCCCCTCCGATCCGTAAAAAATACGGAAAAACTTTAGACTGTATAAATCCAATAACCGGATACCAGTAACTGGCTTAAACCAAAGCCGACTGGTAAAAACTGTCCAAACGACGTAAGTGTGTAAACACACATATGCGTCCGAACCCTTTGTCGTAAAACCATACGACCTCTATATCGTTTCGCCTGGAGTAGAAAACTCTCTGTGTGGGACTCTAGAGACTCGACTACTACGCTGGCAGTGGGTTTAACCACAGACCGCAAGCGGCACTAGCTGTACGTAACGGTCCCCAGGTAGTTGTCGATAAGAAGGCCGATGAGGAAACCCATCCGAACTCCTACTGAGCCTGCTGTGACAATCTCCATACAGTCCGGTCCGTTCGTCCAAGACTATCGCATATCGGGCCTAGGGGGCGGCAAGCGTCAGTCCCCTAATAGCGGTATAAGTCGTGTCGGAGCGAAGCCCATTACACCCTGAGAAACTACTGGAACCTACCAGCAAATCTCGCTTGCCCTGGCCAGGGACTTTGCGTAATGGCTCTCTGACACAGCGCGATATCTACTCCCAATACCGGGAGGGACGAATCCTGTCTAACCGCCACTGCCTCCAAGTGCTCGGGACTGCACCCAACTGCTACCTGTTTGCACGACTCCTTTGAGCCGTGGTAGGGTAGCAATCTAAGAACAGTGGGACACACTCGAGGCGAAGTAGCAGTGTCAAGTCTGCGGACTATGCTGTACTCATGTCACCTGGGAACTGTTCACTGACGACTGGTATAAAACCAACCAACAGTTCCCTGTGAGTCCTGTCCGGTGTACCCGTAACCTAACGAGCACCTGCATACTATCTCCAGTACGACGTACTGACGGCTGTGGGACAGACCATCTCCCCAACTGGGATGAGAAGCGTACACACTAGTCTACTCCGGAGTATCGATGCTCTGTCTCGATAATCCAACGACCAGGGACCTGAATAAGGATGTGCTTGTAGACTACCCAGCCCCCACTAGTGTGACTGCCATCACAACGCTGGTAATCAAGCAAGATCCTAAGAGCTCTATCAATACGTATACTCACATATTAAGATAGAAAAACCAAGTAGCATACTACCATGTTTAGCAAGACTGTTATATACATGTGAATATCCTAAGCTTCCATTAAGTAATATACAAACTAGTATTATACAGTAATGGCCTTCTAGGGCATAAACACTAACATTAGGGTGGAGTTAAACTCCTAAGATGTTTTAGAGTTGATGAAAGGGGTTCTTCTTTGAAGCCCTGGGTCTTCCCAAAAATGGGGTTTTCGGAGATGGGCCTTCTTCTTCCTCCTCTGTTGGCAGGATCTTGAAGATCAAGAGATATGAGATTTTAAAAATCTTTTCTTTTTGAGATCTAATGAAAGATCTGAGTTCCCCTTTATAGGTTTTGTGGTGAAAAACTATTTAGTTTTATAAAATGAAGAGTAAAACTCTTGATTTAATTCAAAAGAAAGGAGAAGGTTTTAGAACCTTGAGGAAGGAGAAAGATCTCAGATCTAAATTTTTTTAGAGAGAGAAAAAGTTGTTGGGATATTTTCATTATCCTTGCCTTTATAGGCTATACACTTTACACACAGCCCCTTGGGCTTCACAAAATGGCATTTTGCCTAGCCCATGGCTCATGTGCCATTTCATTTTGCACATAAGCCATGGGCTTTACAAAAATTTGGCTTTATGCCTATTTTCTTACATTTATTCATAAAATAAAAATACAAGAAATACAATAAAATTATTTATTACAAAATTTTTATTTTGGCATGGGGGAGGCCGGCCGCTTCATGTTCGGACTCGACCCGGGCATGGGCCCACTTGATCTGGGCTTGGGCCCACTTGGCTTGGGGTTGACTTTGATTTTGACCTGGTCAACCAGGGTGTAAATTTTTACCCCAACAAAAGACACTTGCAAGGTCCTCTCAACCCTGTAAGGAGAAACCACCTGCATGAGATCCTTACGCTCACAAAGGAGAAACACACTTAGAGATCCCCACGATTCCTAAGGAGAAATTACACTTGCGAGATCCTTACGACTCGTAAGGTGAACCCTCTTATGAGACCCTCCCGGCTCATAAGATTCAACAGCCTTAAGTTACAGGGATCTGAATATGTTCTTAAGCAGTTATACCCCCCGATTTTGCCCTACAAGCTGTTCGATATTGACCCTTGTATACAATCCACGGGCACAAATGAACATTTCCCTAACAGAGTCCGACCAGCGACTAGGGATATGCTCACACGGCGAACAAACACTTATAGGTCCTCTCGACTTGTAAGGAGAAAACACTCTTGTAAGATCCTTACGACTTATAAGAGAACACACACTTAGAAATCCTCACGATTCCTAAGGAGAAAACGCACCTACGAGATCCTCACGACTTGTAGGGAGAAATACCTTTATGAGACCCCTACGGCTCATGAAGTTAAAAGGTTTAGTCGACAGGATCCTAACTCTGTTTGCTAAGCCGCCTTTGTTCGACATCGACATAGGAAAATGTTGATTCGCTCCTGGCAATATCCCAGTTGTAGCGATGCTGATGCCTAAATCGGTATCAAATTCCAAGTCCTTTCATGGCAAATGATGATTCGCTCCTGGCAAAATTCCAGTTGCAGCGATGCTGATGCTGAGATTAGCACCAGATTCCAAGTTCCACACTCGCGATAAAAAATCAGTGAGCCAAAAATGCATATGAAATAGCCGAAATGATGGGGCAACTTGCAACGAAATCAGCAAGTAAAAATGTATGCATACAAAAACAGCCGAAATGATTGGGCAACTCGCAATAAAAAGCAGCGAGTAAAAAGAAAAATAGCCGAAATGGTTGGGCACCGCGAAAAATAGCCGAAATGATTCGCGATTTTCGCGATGTAAAAAGCTGAAATGATAGAGCATCGCGGAGAGAATTAAAACATGAAAGAATGAAACTTTTTTCCCTGCAGGTGAGATCACATTGACCCCTGTATACAATCCATGGGCACAAACAAGAAGGGAACCATATCGTCCCACCAGGCTTCATCGAAGCGAAGCTAAATCTCGATGGTTCATAGATAACCTAAAGACAATCTCGACATTCGTCGCAATATTATAGACACAATTTCAACAAACAAAGTGAAGGAAGATCCTTAGCTTCAGGGTCTCGACGTCAATATCGACAACTTAGAGATCAACACCGGCATTCTTCCTCCCTCCAATCGGATGCAGACGCAGCATCAACAAACGGAGCCACGGGAAAGTCCCTTAGTTCCAAATCTCGATGGTTCACAGATAGCCTAGAGACTACTCCGGAACCATGGCAAAGTCCCCTCATTCCAAATCTCGACGGTTCACAGACAGCCTAGAGATCACCAACGACGTTTCTCCTTACTCCAGCAGGATACAGATGCGACGTCAACAAAGGACCCCAGGGTCAAAACAACGGAACCATGGAAAATCCCCTAGTTCTAAATCTCGACGGTTCACAGACAGCCTAGAGATCACCAACGACGTTTCTTCTCGTTCCAACCAGAAGCAGATACGACGTCAACAAACAGAGCCATGACAGAGTCCCTAGTTCCAAGTCTCGACGGCCACATCTACAGCCTGGAGACCAACAACAGCGTTTCTTCTCACTACAACGGAATGCAGACGAGACGCCAACAAGCGACCCCAAGGTCAAAACAAATTGGAGCCATGGGAAAGTCCCCAGTTCCAAGCCTCAACGGTTTAAAAACAACCTAGAGACCACCTCGACGTTCGTCTCGATACAGTAGACGCGACGTCACCCCAGCGTTCTTCCCCCAGCAGGATGCAGACGCGACTCAAAACAATGGAGCCATGGCAAAGTCCCTAGTTCCAGGTCCCGACGGTTCACCAACAACCTAGAGACTACCTCGACGTTCGTCTCGATACAGCTAATGAGATGTCACCCCAGCGTTCTTCCTCCAACAAGATGCAGACGCGACACCAACAACGGAGCCATGGCAAAGTCCTTAGTTCCAAGCCTTGACAGTTCACCAACAACCTAGAGACAACCGCGACATTCGTCTCGATACAGCAGACGCAATGCCAGCAAACGAAGCGAAGGCCAAATTCCTAGCTTCAGTGTCTTGACGGTAACTCATATAAAACCTGAAAGACTACCGGAGATCATCCCACATGGAGTGGTCACCACCTCGACGTTTGTCTCGATACAGCAGACGAGATGTCACCACAGTGTTCTTCCGCCAGCAGGATTCAGACGCGACAATCAAACAACGGAGCCACGGCAAAATCCCTAGTTCCAAACCTCGACGGTTCACCAACAACTTAGAGACAACCGCGACACTCGTCTCGATACAGCAGACGCAATGCCAGCAAACGAAGCAAATGCCAAATTACTAGATTCAGGGTCTTGATGGTAACTCATATAAAACCTGAAAGACTATCGGAGATCATCCCACACCAGCGCGGAGTGGTTATTACTCATCGGGGCTCCCCAAACTGAGCCTAACCTCAAGTAAAAAGCGGCATGGCAAAATTCCTAACGCTTGCTCTTCCGACGGTCAGACTGTCTAGGAAGATTGCTTGAAGACATCTTGTCCGCCCCCGAAGGGATTAGAGACACGACAGTCGCAAGGCTACTCGAACAGCAAGATTGCCTATCGAGGAATACATTAGCCAACGCGACGGTACGATGGGCAAAACCCTAGTACCAAAGACCCTAACGGGCTTCTGTCGTAAAGAGCAGAGGTTAACTGTGACATTATGACATTCTTGCGAGAATCTCTTGGTTCGTCTCAACCCCAGGGAAATCAGTATCCATGGCAACCTCCTCGATTCAGGGAAATCAGCGTCTTTGATGAGAGCATCTCGATTCGCGTCGACCCGCAGAGAAATTAGCGTCATTGTAGGAATACCTCGATTCGTTTCAACCCCAGGGAAATTAGTGTCCTTAGCAACCTTCTCGATTCAGGAAAATCAGCATCCTTGACGAGAGCATCTCAATTCGCGTTGACCCGCAGAGAAATCAGCGTCTATGCAGGAATATCTCGATTCATTACAACTTCGAGGAAATCAGTGTCCTTGGCAACCTCCTCGATTCAGGGAAATCAGCATCCTTGATGAGAGCATCTCGATTCGTATCGACCCGCAGAGAAATCAGCGTCTTTGCAGGAATATCTCGATTCGTCTCAACTCCGAGGAAATCAGTGTCTTTAGCAAGCTCCTCGATTCAGGGAAATCAGCGTCCTTGATGAGAGCATCTCGATTCGTATCGACCCGCAGAGAAATCAGCGTCTTTGCAGGAATATCTTGATTCGTCTCAACTCCGAGGAAATCAGTGTCCTTGGCAACCTCCTCGATTCAGGGAAATCAGCGTCCTTGACGAGAGCACCTTGATTCGCGTCGATCCGCAGAGAAATCAGTGTCTTTGCAGGAATACCTCGATTCGTTTCAACTCCGAGGAAATCAGTGTCCTTGGTAAAAACATCGATTCAGGGAAATCAGCGTCCTTGATGAGAGCATCTCGATTCGCGTCGACCCGTAGAGAAATCCATGTCTTTGCAGGAATACATCGATTCGTCTTAACCGCAGGGAAATCAGTGTCCTTGGAAAAACCTCGATTCGCGTCGACCCACAGAGAAATCAGTGTCTTTGAAGGAATATCTCGATTCGTCTCAACCCCAGGGAAATCAATGTCCTTGGCAAAACCTCGATTCAGGGAAGTCAGCATCCTTGACGAGAGCACCTCGATTCGCGTCGACCCGTAGAGAAATTAGTGTCTTTGTTGGAATACCTTGATTCATCTCAACTCCGAGGAAATCAGCGTCTTTAGCAAAAAACCTCGATTCAGGGAAATCAGCGTCCTTGACGAAAGTATCTCGATTCGCGTCTACCCGCAGAGAAATCAACGTCTTTGCAGGAATACCTCGATTTGTCTCAACCCCAGGGAAATCAGTCTCCTTGGCAACCTCCTCGATTCAGGGAAATCAGCGTCGTTGACGAGAGCATCTCGATTCGCATCGACCCGCAGAGAAATCAGCGTCTTTGCAGGAATATCTCGATTCGTCTCAACCCCAGGGAAATCAGTGTCCTTGGCAACCTCCTCGATTCAGGGAAATCAACGTTCTTGATAAGAGCATCTTGATTCGCGTCGACCCGCAAGGAAATCAGTGTCTTTGCAGGAATACCTCGATTCGTCTCAACTCCGAGGAAATCAGTGTCCTTGGCAAATACCTCGATTCAGGGGAAATCAGCGTCCTTGACGAGAACATCTCGATTCGCGCCGACCCGCAGAGAAATCAGTGTCTCTGTAGGAATATACGACGTCAGCAAAGCGGAGCTGCGGTAAAGTTCCCAGTTCCATGACTCGGCGGTGCACAAACAAACCAAAGTCAACCCTCGACCTTCCTGTTGAAGCAATGCTTTGACCCGGGAGTAGGTCAACTCATCAATCACTTACGAGCCCTCTCGACTTGTAAGGAAGAAAATTCTCTTGTGAGATCCTTACGACTCTCAAGAGAAAACACACTTAGGAATCCTCACGATTCCTAAGGAGAAAATACACCTACGAGATCCTCTCGACTCGTAGGAAGAAAAAATCTTTATGAGACCCACATGGCTTATAAAGTTGAAAAGTCTTAGGCAGCAGATCTGAACTTGTTTCCTAAGCCATCGCTTCTTGTTTAGCAACCATTAACCAATATTGAGAACAGATTTCAATTTAAAATACCATGCTATGCAACTTTTATTTCACTTTATGGTTAAATACCATAAATTTTCCATTCGACATCTTTCATCATATTTGCTTATATTACTTTTAAAAAACTCACAAGGTAATGATCTACCTCATCATATTACTCATCATGACATAGCACGATGGCTTTTGGAACAATATTTTGTGGGATAAATACAATTTTACAATAAAATACCTTAAACTAATAAAACCATATTCTTTAAGATTGTTTTAATTAAATTCCTTGCAATTAAGCCTCTACAACCCATTTTAGGGAATCCGATTTGGATGGTGCGGATTATCACACATCCTTAGGACTAGTAGAGCGAGATGCATACCTCCTCATGGAGCATCCGATCTCGATGGAATTTTTAATACAATTTTAAAGAATAATATGATTTTCTATTTAATAAATAAATTCTATTTATATATATATTATCAAAAAATCTATTTTAAATATATATAATAAATTCCATGTTTTCTAAATAAAGAATATACCATCACAAATCCATATAATTCCAATTTACACTAAAATACCCTATACTATTTAATCTAGGTTTATAATCATTAGAATGCTACACTTTTAAAAATTACATCCATGAAAACCCTAAATACGATAAATAAATTCTTAAGGTTTATTTTGAAAGTATACTAAAACTATTTTTCATAAAACTCCCTCAAGTTTATTAATTTACAATAAGGACCCTAGTAAATATAGGTTTAAGAGGGACCAATTCTCTTGAGCCTCAGGGAGCCGGAGAAAGTGGGTACTTGCCTATTTAAGGTAGGAAACTAAAATGGGATTATCAATAGTAATTGGCTTGGAAAAAGCCACAAATCCTGCCGTCTATGTGCAGCAGTTACCGATAACTCTAAAACCTAATTCAGGAATCAAATTCTGTTTAAGTGTACAGAGTCCCAGTCTAATCTGAATACAAGTCCAATCTACATACAATCCAAATATAACTCCAATACAATATAAATTCTCATATACTGGAATTTGAAATATGAATACCAGAATACCATCTATATCAACATGACTTGAACTAACCGAACTATGGATATACATTGACTTGATCACATGATTATCCGTTTACATCCTTATCCGTTTACATGAGCAATTGATAACATGGTTTCGGCACGTCTTACAGCTATAAACAATACAATAAACATTACGGGGTTTTTAAGGAGTAGATTGGTACGGAATGTGTTAAAAGTGGCACGGTGATGGTCACTTTAATACACCTAACCTGAATATCCGTTGCTGTTGTCCTGTGGCTTAACGGTTCCTTATACTCCGTATACCTTAGTTTACAAAATAGTTGGACTCCTCTCGTATACACTGGAATATTCTGTACCATGCTACAAATAACAGCGTTAACATAACAAAAATACATTATACCAGATATATTCTCTTTACCTGTTCAGTCTATTTCTATCTCTCTTTGGGACTTACCGAGCGATTGTTCGCTGACAACATCCCTTTTCTATTCTTTCTTTGGAATGTTGTCAGGAGGACCTGACTCTTTGGAGATCGAGCCCAGCTCAGAAAACTTGGATCAGTTCATCGAGGACCCGGAACTCTAGTCACTTGTATTTACTTTTACTTTCAGTTCATGCCATTGTTTAGGCATTGCTTTCCACATTGTATTTACTTTTCAGTTGTATTGTAAAGAATGTTTAATAAATAAAAAGTTGCTGTTCATTTACATATCATATCTTTCTTGTGTAAATTTATATTATATTTCTTATTTACGCTTAGCGTGTTTACTTCTGAGTAAATACGCCGCGGGCTTAGTCATGACTCCTGACCGTATACCGGGAAGCGGGATGTGACAGGTTTTGTTGGCGGCCCATGCAGGTCAGATCTGCATGGAAACCTGAGCAATATAACACAAGAATTATAAGACTCAGCAACTAAATATTCTTTATATTTCATATTCCTTGAATCTATCCTAACTCTATTTTTCTCTCAAGGTTATGCATTCTCCGAACAATACTAGCACCAACGTAAATGGCAACACCACACCACCACCTCTTCCACTTACGCCTACCATTGTAGCTCCGATCAACGAGCAGACAGTACCGTTCGAGGCAATAAAGAGCCTCTTTGAGGGACAACAGCAGCAGATTGTTATCCTAATGAACCGCCCAGAAGCTGAGGCACTTAGAGTGAAACAATTCCGGGTACTGCATCCTAAGCAATTTTCTGGGAAAGAGAGCCCTCTGGAAGCTGAAGAATGGGCTCAATCTATTGAGGACGATCTGGTGGTAGCATAAGTTCCAGACATTTCTTGGGTAAGGTTTGCGAAGCTGTAACTCACGAATAAGGCCCGAATATGGTGAAAGGTGGAAGAAAGCCATCTTACCCAGCCGATCGAATGGAAGATTTTTTGCTAGATGTTCGACGCGAAATATTTTCCCGAGACTACCCGTTTTGATATGGAGCAGCAATTCATCCACTTGCAACAAGGTTCTATGTGGAGCAAATCCGTGGATGAGTATGATACTGAGTTCACTATGTTGAGCAGGTAAAATATGTCTCAAATATTCGAATTTTCTGATATCACATACTACACAGCTAACACAAGACCGTAACAGGTTCACGGCACATCTCATACTGACTACTGAGATCAGGGCCAGAAGATTTCAGCAATGGTTGGACCAGGAAATCCAAGCTGCTCTAGCTACAGGAGATTTCCTAACCCAAGACTTAGCTCTGAAGGCTGCCCGTCGATGTGAGGCGGTGGTAAAGAAAAAAGGCAGACCTCAATCTGCTGGTATGAAGCGCCCTGCTACTCAGATAGCAGGAGGAGCCTCTTCTAGGCCACCTTTTGTACCCAGGTGACCGGGAGTACCTTTCAACCGGCCCAGTTCAAACTTTTGCACCTACTGCAGGAGGAATTGACACCTAGCAAAGAATTGCATGCATGCTAATCGCCTTTATTTAGTCTGTGGCTTAACCACACATGATATTGGATCTTGTCCTCATAGACTCAATCTAAATCCTGCAACCAGACCAGCAATCACCTATCCGTAGCGGCCAGCTATCCAGGCACCTGCTCCACATCTTGCTCTCCCAGCTCCACCTCCACGTGGACCTCCTGCACAGCCTACTCACCAATTCCATCAGGTACTGAGGAACATGCCTCAGGGCAGAGAAACATGCCCCAAGGACAGAGGAATGTGCCTCCAGTTAGGTGGAACGTACCCTGACATCAGGCTTACACATTAGCGGTAGTAGAAGCCGAGACTATAGACCAAGGTAACACTGGTAATTCCCTTCAATCTTTTCAAACCCTTGCATCATCTCTTACTTTTCATGCACTACCAGTATTTCTTTCAGCACCATTATCACCAAATTTTTCTTGAAACTGTTATAACTTCCTTCTATAAATTTCAAGAAAGAATTTTTTTTATAAGGAGGGTAGAATGTAACAACCCTAAGCTTTCTGTACAAAATTTTTGTAAAGTACACTTTTGACTGAGCACAAGTTATAAATTTAATTTGCTTTAGAATAATAAGAAATAACTTGTAGTTCATTGGTAAACCCTTGCACTGCTGTGACATCACCCCTGTGTTCAAATCCCCCCAGCCACATATTATTTTTAATGATTTTTCTTTCAAACTTTTTGAAAGTCCAAAAGTTTACACGGGCAATACACGTAAAAAATGAAAAGTCACTGAAATCAAACATGTGGAAAATATTATATGAACATACCCTGACATGTGGCACCAATCCCACACCCCACCTCACTTGATGGACCGGCGAGATTGGTCCAAGGGCCAGCGGCGCCGATCCCCCCCGTGGAGAATGCTCCCAAAAATTTTTCCGACACCCCTTGGCCTCCCCACTACCCCTCTTCTGTTTGTTTTCCTCCAAAATTGATCTTTTAATCCAAGTTTTAATGCATTTTTAATTCCTTTCTTCAATCCTCAAAACCCCAATTCTATCCTATAAATACCACCCCATACCCAGCCCTCTCCATTCTAAAATCTATCATCAAAACTCTCAAATTTTTCCAAGTCAAATTAGTTGTACAAGTGGAGTTAGCCCAAGGTCATCTTCCAGCGACGACTCGGGACAAATCCAGCGACACTGCGACTCCATGAAGCTCTCAAACTCTTTCTCTACCTCCTCTCTCTCATCTAATCCAATAAGTCCCCTCTCCTCTCCTCTTTTCCTATTCTAAAATGATCTCTTTTCAAAACTCGTCGGAAGTGGAGTTATTCCGACTTCCGATTTTAATTTTGTTAAAAACATAACTTTTCTTAATAACCAAACACCTATATCGTTACATGTTGTTTAGCAACCATAAACCAACATTGAGAACAAGTTTCAATTTAAAATACCATGCTATGCAAATTTTATTTTACTTTTACGGTTAAATACCACAAACTTTCCATTCGACATATTTCATCATATTTGCTCATATTACCTTCAGAAACTCATGAGGTAATGACCTACCTCATCACAACACTCATCATGACATAACACGATGGCTTTTGGAACAATATTTTGTGGGATAAATACAATTTTATAATAAAATACCTTAAACTAATAAAACCGTATTCTTTAAGATTGTTTTAATTAAATTCCTTACAATTAAGCCTCTACAACTCATTTTGGGGACCCGATTTGAATGGTACGGATTATCGCACATCCTTGGGACTAATAAAGCGAGATGCAGACCTCTCACGGAGCATCCGATCTCGATGGAATTTTTAATACAATTTGTAAGAATAATGTGATTTTCTATTTAATAAATAAATTCTATATATATATATAATCAAAATATCTATTTTAAATATATATAATAAATTCCATGTTTTCTAAACAAAGGAATCACAAATTTCATGAATATACTATCACAAATCCATACAATTCCAATTTACACTAAAATACCCTATACTATTCAATCTAGGTTTATAATCATTAGAATACTAAACTTTTAAAAATTACATCCATGAAAACCCTAAATACGATAAATAAATGTTTGAGATTTATTTTGAAAGTATACTAAAACTATTTTTCATAAAACCCCCTCAAGTTTATTAATTTACAATAAGGACCCTAGTAAATATAGGTTTAAGCGGGACCAATTCTCTTGAGCCTTAAGGACCCGGAGAAAGTGGGTGCTTGCCTATTTAAGGTAGGAAACTAAAATGGGGTTATCAATGGTAATTTGCTTGGAAAAAGTCATAAATCCTGCCGTACATGTGCAGCAGTTACAAATAACTCCAAAACCTACTTCAGAAATCAAATTCTGTTTAAGTGTTTAACTTAGACAGAGTCTCAGTCTAATCTGAATACAATTCTAATCTACATACAATCCAAATATAACTCCAATACAACATGAATCCTCATATACTGGAACTTGAAACATGAATACCAGAATACCATCTATATCAACATGACTTGAACTGACCGAATCATGGATATACATTGACTTGATCACATGTTATTCGTTTACATCCTTATCCGTTTACATGAGCAATTGATATCATGGTTTCGGCAAGTCTTACAGCTATAAACAATACAATAAACATTACGGGATTTTTAAAGGGTAGATTGGTACGAAATGTGTTAAAAGTGGCACGATGATGGTCACTTTTATACACCTAACCTAAATATCTGTTGCTGTTGTCCCGTGGCTTAACGGTTCCTTGTGCTCCGTATACCTTAGTCCATGAAATAGTTGGACTCCTCTCGTATACACTGGCATATTCTGTACCAAGCTACAAATAACAGCGTTAACATACAATCATACATTGTACCAGATATATTCTATTTACCTGTTCAGTCTATTTCTATCTCTTTTTGGGACTTACCGAGCGATTGTTCGCTGACGACATTACTTTTATATTCTTTCTTTGGAATGTTGTCAGGAGAACCCGACTCTCTGGAGATTGAGCCCAGCTCAGAAGACTTGGATCAGTTCATCGAGGACCCAGAGCTCTAGTCACTTATATATACTTTCTTTCAGTTGATTCCATTGTTTAGGCATTGCTTTCCACATTGTATTTACTTTTCAGTTGTATTGTAAAGAATGTTTAATAAATAAAAAGTTGTTGTTCATTTACATCTCATGTCTTTCTTGTGTATATTTATATTGTATTGCTTATTTACGCTTAGTGTGTTTATTTCTGAGTAAATACGTCACGGGCCTAGTCACGTCTCCTGACCGTACACCGGGAAGCGGGGCGTGACAGCGCTAGCGCTAGAACCAACCTTATAGGATTAAATCCTATGGTGGCGCCTCACGTTCTCCTCACGTGGGCGCCAATATGCAAAGCACGGGAGTGCTTCCTAAATAAAGGTTAAATTCTTATATGGTGCCGCACGTGCTTCTCACGCAGGTGCCATTGTGCAAAGCAGAGGAATACATATCTTAAGAATTAAATTCTTAAGTGGCGCCCACGTGCACAACATGTGAGCGCCAGCGTCCAGATAGATTTAAAATTTTACAATACTCTCTGTTAAACAGAGCCATTGGATCAAAAATCTAACGGGGATGAAAAATCATCAAAATATAGAATCAAATTCTATTAGGAGAAAATATCTTTCGTATCTTTCTAAATAAGAAAGATACTCTCGGTCGGATCAATGATCCAATTTTTAGAATATATTTCCTCAATCTTTCTAAACAAAAAAATTGCTCTCTGTAAAACAGAGCTCTCTTAGATTAAAAATCCAATGGTGATTAAAAATCACCATTTTACAGAATAAATACTGTATAGGGAAAAATATTTCCCCAATCTCGTTGGAAACAAGAAATCATATTCTGTAAAACAGAAAATCCTTAGATCAAAGATCCAACAGTGAGTAAAATTACCTAGATCAACTTTGAAACCAATTAAATTAATTAGAATCTCTCAATAAGAGATTTTCTCAAAACAGATTAACAATTTGCCTCCACAATATAAAGAACCTGAGACTTCAAGTCTCACAGAGAGACACAGAGAGGAAGACACATAGAGGAAGAGGAGGAGGATTGGATAAAAAAGAAAAGAGGAAACCCTACATAAGTTTTTGTAAAAATATAGAAGGCTCTAAAAACAACAGAGAATTTAATTCTCTCAAAGAATAAGATCTCACTCCTAAAAGCCCTAGGTAAAGAAAAAAGAAGAGATCGAAATATCTCATTTACCTATCATATCACATCTAAGGGTTTAACCCTTTTAAAAGAACCTAGTTCTTTCTCTGGATCTGAGATCCACAAAACAAGCCTCCCACAAGTTGAGAATTTAATTCTCATCGGAAAAATCTTGTTCTTGAGAATCAAAAATTCAGGGGAGAACATGGATACAAGAACATGAAGAAAATGAAGTTCATAAAACTCCGGGAACTTAGTTCCTTCAAATTAAGAACTTAGTTCTTAAAGAATATGATCCCAGATCCCTAAAATGGTGATCTCGGTGATCCTTAATGGTCAAAACGCCATTAAAAGAGATTTAACCTCTCAGAAAATATGAACATGGGAAACATGGAGTTCATAATACTCTAGGAACTTAGTTCCTTCAAATCAAGAACTCAGTTCTTAAAGAACATGATCTCAGATCCTCAAAATAATGTTCTTGGTGATTGTTAATGGTCAAAATACCATTAACAGAGATTTAAGTTCTCTAAAAATATCAACAAAGATTAAATCTCCAAAGAACATAGCACCTCACGTGAAACGCATGTGAGCGTTGGAAAAAAGTTAGTGCTTAACACTATTAGAGCGCCTCACATGAAAAGCACGTGAGCGCTCAAGGATAAATGTTCAGCGCCTCACGTGAAACACACGTGAGCGCCAGAACAAGTTAGTGCTTAGCACTACTGGAGCACCTCACGTGATGTTCATGTGAGCGCTACGTAATTGAGTGCTTAGCACTACTTGGTGGTATAGAAACCCAATCTTAGCCCAAATTGGCAAAGTCTGTGAAGCTTGTGCTTCTTCTTTGATTTTAAACCAACCGAGCCCACTTGCTCGTGATCTCCAAACTGATCTTAGTCTCAAACATGACTAATGATCTCTCATTGATGATATCCAAAATAATATTTATCCCATATCTCCTAAGGTAATCTTAGTCTCAAATGTGACTAACAATTCTTAGGTCCACCACGACCCCTTCTTCCCTCAAATACGGGATTTGGTTCAAGGGTACATCTTTCTACACCTCTGATATATGTCATTGTAATTTCTCAACGTCTTCAGAGAGATGGTGGGTCCTGACAACCAACAACTCTTTTCTCGTCCCAAGTTGATATAAAATTTCATCAAGGCACGGAATGATACATCCCACACCGATGCACTTCCAAATTGACATGCACACCTCAAATCGGATCGCACAATAACTTGGGTGCATTCCATGTCACCATCGTTCACTTCGCCATGTAAAAAATACACGTGCGTGCAAGATGAATGTTGGACCGAGATGTCCTTAAACTAACGTTCATCCCAAAATGGAAATGTTGGACCGAAATGTCCTTAAACTAATTTTCGTGCCAAAATGAGAATGTTGGACCGAAAAGTCCTTAAACTAACATTCGTCCCCAAAATGGGAATAATGGACTGAAATGTCCTTAAACTAATATTCGTCCCCAAAATGGGAATGTTGGACCGAAATATTCTTAAACTAACATTCGTCCCCAAAACGGGAATGTTGGACCGAGATGTCCCTAAACTAGACATTCGGACCAAATACGACGATATTGGACCGCAATGTCCTTAAACTAATATTCGTCCCCAAAATGGAAATGATGGACCGAAATGTCCTTAAACTAACATTCGTCCGCAAAATGGGAATATTGGACCGAAATGTCCTTAAACTAACATTCATCCCCAAAATGGGAATGTTAGATCAAAATGTCTTCAAACTAATATTCGTCCCAAACAGTGAATGTTGGACCGGAATGTCCTTAAACTAATATTCGCACCAAACACGGCGATAATGAACCGAAACGTCCTTAAACTAATATTCTCTCCAAACATGGCGATGTTGGACCGTGATGTCCTTAAACTAGTATAATTGAGCTCATATGCTCATTTGTTTCTAAGTTGATTTTAGTCTCAAATATGACTAGCGATCTTTAGATCAAACTCAAATATCTTATGAATGGATGTATCTCACAAATGTGAGATCTGCGTCCTAAGTTCATTTCCGTTAGCAAACTAAGCTACCAACGTGGACCTCGTCAAGCAAATCCTTGACCCAAACTCAAATCTCAAATATATGGATTTGGATCGATCCGCGCCCTACGGGCGAAGGCATAAAATAGTCTCTGTATACAATCCACAGGAAATCCAAAATAAAACAAAAAACACACACGACACGAAATGAACTGCTGGAAAAGGAGAAAGTGGTTATCGCAATGCGGTGACGTAATTAACTGCAGGGGCTTGCACCTGCAGGGAAGAGCGTCCCCACAATAAAAAACCCTTCATAAAATGAGGGGGAATCTGATAAAGTCTTCTACAACAGTCGCGTCTGTCCAAACCTCCAATATATGGTGCCATAAATCAACTTGGTATTTTCGGAAAGGTGGATGGATAAATCCAAATAGTATCTGCCTCCAGATTCAGGCAAGACGATCCATCCCTGTTCGTCACTATTTCCGGCGGTAAACAGATTCTGGCACGCATGATGGGACCTTTTCCTCTTTCTACTCCACACTCCATGTGTCGTGTTTCGTGAACAAAATTGCGGTTCGCTATGGTTGCCCTTGGATTTGAGGTACTAAAACTTGGTGGCTTGCTCCTGTGCAGAAAATCGATGGCTTCCAACTGCACCTCTTGCAATAGCAACTCTCGCTACACCCCAACTGGAGGAGTGATCTACGGGTCCAATGAGGCCTCAATTTTCTCAATGCCGGTGGGACAAATTACGCAAGCCACTACTGGACTATTCTTCAGGGCCATGTTCCCACTGGTGAGTTTCGGTGCCTCAGCGCCGCAAGAGGAATCTCCCAAGAGGTCGTTCTTCGACCGTCTGGCGAGCACAATGGCCCTTCTCAACGTGCCGTGCAAAGCCGACATCTCAGTCTTCAACAGGCTGGGCAAGAACCCAAACGGGCCCGCAAAGAGGCTCGTGATACCTGAAGGGGCTACCCCAAAATGGATAGCCCTCCCAACTCCTGCTATGTGCGAAGTCATCAAAGGTGCTTCCTTTTCTAGAAAGTCGGTCTTTGAAAGATTGGCTGGCCTTTCTCAAATCCTAGCAAGGACGTCAGTCTTCAACAGGTTGGCGCCAACAGCAGCCCCTCAGCAAAGCCGGGGGCACAAATAAGCCGCTTCCAAAACTGAGGCAGTCCCGTCTGCAAGACACGCTCGACGTTGTCACTGGCGCCGAGTGAGAAGAGCTGGGGGCAACTCCCCATCTGGACTTAACCCACCAGCTCCAATGGTGGAAATTGACGCTGCTGTTCCAACGGGGAACGGTTTTGATTTGCTCGGGAGGGTGCGCAAGAACTCTTCAACGGCGGTGCTAAAGAAATCGCCCCCACCTATAGACGCCATTGCTTAGGCAGAACCGGAGTGCCCCCTCAGCGGTTCTCCTCCCAAGTTCATAGAGTCTGGCAGAAAGTCCAAAACTCTGTGATGGACAAAGACTACTCTCGTCGGTCGAAGAAATCGAAGATGCGGCAAGAGAAAGACCATCCCTCCATCATACAGCGAGGGGCTTCTTCTGCGCAGGAGCCTGTTACAACGGCTCCTTCAACTTCAACCTCCCACAAAAGGATGAGGCCGGAGAAAATCTCGCCGCCTGCGGCAAATCCCAAAGGTGATGGACCCAAATGCCCCAAGTCTGCGGGCATGATCGTGCATATGGTCTACATGTGTAACAACCCTAAATTTCCAATACAAGTTTTTTACAAAAAAATTTCAAAAAATCCATAAAGGGGTATTTTAGCCTGAGCACAAATTATAAGTAATTATTATTCTTTTTAATTACAAGTTAAAAGAATGTAACAACTCCATTTTCAGTGTACAAAAATTTGCTTTAAAATTAATGTATACTTGGGGTATTTACATTTACTGTTATTATTTTAAGTAATTAATTAGCTCCATAATTACAAGAAAGAGCTTGTAGCTCATTGGTAATACCTTGCACTGCTGAACTAAGCCACCAGAGTTTAAATCTCATACCCCACATTATTTTTAATATTGATTTTTTTAAAAACCTTTAGAATACCAAGAGTTTACATATGCATATCTCATAAAAACCCTACTACACCCAAAGATGTAACATTTCCAGGAGTTAGATGAACCTTCGGGGGGGTCCCGGCTACCTGACTCGGCCGGGAATCGCCAAATCGGCCTTGACTCGGTCTGCCTCAGTCCTCATACCGAGTCACGGCCGAGTCACGGTCGAGTCGGCCGATTCCGGCGATGGCCCCAACATGAAAGTTGTGTCTTTTCATATTCCCTATGTACCTGCAAAATTTTAGCCTCAGACCATTTCCAAAGCTCTTTAAAAACCCCAATTACTGCACTTTTAATACATTTTTATTACATTTTATCACATTTTTTATTTTAAACTTTTCATTTACCCTAACCCTAGCCTAACCCTATAAATACCAACCCTACACACTACCCTCTCACCCCAAAATCCTGAGCCCACTCTCTCAAAAATTTTCCAAAGATCGTGTACTTTGAAAACAAGCTCAAGGCGAAGCTCCGACGAAATTCCGGCGGAACTTCCGGCGATCATCTTAGGAACTATCGGCGATGACGCAACACACCGACGATCCCTCTAGTTCCCTCTCACTCTCTTGAGTAATTTAAAACCCGTAAGTCCCTTTTCTATCTCTCTTTTCCATTCTCAAAATACGAAATTACAAAACCCGACGGAATCGGAACAAATCCGATTTCCGATTCGGTTTTCTATAAAATTCCACTTCTCACTAATACAACCATACTTAAACTTCCTCATGTTGACTATTAAACACTAATCAAACAATTTGAACAAGTTTCATCATATGAAATGATAGCTATTTCAATTTATCGTATTTTTCGCTTAAATACCACATTGTTTCAATCCTTCATTTAACTCCATCAAACTTACTATACATTTAATGAAGATCACGAGGTAACGACCTACCTCCTCACACACTCATATGCAACACCCCCGAGAACCTAGAATACGAGAAACCAAGCATTTTTCATTTAAATACCACATACTTAATAAAACCATTTCTAAAAGATTTAGTTTTGATACATTTTTAAAGAAGTACCTTTTATTATGAAAATACGATAAGTTGTGGACATCGGTCGTGTTGGCTATAGTGCCCTCAAGGCAATTATCATAGTCGCGGACTTGTGATTATGATGATTGAGGTAGGACCTATACCAATAAAACAGTCTTACTCAAGATGATAGTATACTATCTGGTTTGTTTTTATCATCATGTACGTGTTGATAGAGCCCTTAGGATTCTTGCTTGACTGCCAGCAGTATGATGGCGATCATATATATGGGAGCTGGAGTCTATAAGCACATCCTTAAATGTCCCTAGTCGTAGGAGTATCGAGACCGGGCATCGATACTCCAGTGTAGACTAGTGTATACTGATCGAGATCCCGATGAGGGGCGGTGGCCAGGTCTCACAAGCCATTGGTGTTAGTTTGTTCACCTAAGATAGTATACAGGTGCTCATTGGGTTATGAGTACACTGGACGGACTCGCCGGGAACCTGCTAGTTAGTATTATACCTATTGTCAGATAGCAGTTCCCTGGTGACATGTGTACAGGTTAGTCTGTCGACCTGAGATTGTCATTTGTCTCGTGTGAGTTCCCACTGTGCTTTGATTACTATCCTACCACGGCTCAAAGGAGTCGTGCAAACAGGTTTTAGTTGGGTACAGTCCCGAGCCACATGGAGGCAGTGATCGGATCGTCGGGGATTCGTCTCTCCCGGTATTAGGGGTTGATATCGCGTTGTGTGTGGATGGCCATTACCATAAATCCGTGGCCACGGTGGACGAGAACTACCGATCCAGGATCGATAGTTTCTCAGGTGGTGATGGGTTTCATGCCGACACTAAATATCGCGTTGTTGGGGGTCTGACTTTATCCACCGCCCTAGACTCGATATGCGATACTCTTAGACGAACAGACCGGACTGTACGGATATTGTCACTGACAGGCTCAGTAGGGGTTCAGGATGAGTTTGCTCGTCGGCCTCCCTTTCGCTCAATACCTGGGTAGCCGTTACGTACAGCTAGTGTCATTGACGTGCTTGTGGTTAAACCCACTGCCAGCGTATTGACGAGTCTTTAGAGTCCCACACAGAGGGTTTTCATGGTTCAGGCGATATGGTGTACATGAGGTATGTTGATACATACAAGTGTCCGATTAAATATGTGCACATGCTGCGCAGACTTTAATCGGATGGTTGATAATACTAGCGGCTTAGGATTAAGCCAGTTTATTAAATCAGGTTTTAATTTAATAATTTACATATGTATTTATATATATATGTATTCTAGTATTATTGTTCACTATTCGTTTTCTCTCTTGGCTATTCGTATTTTTGTACGAATACGCGTATATGTATTTTGATACATGTACCGGGAAGTATTCCGTATTTTCTACGGAATAGCTTCTAGATGATGCCACCTCATTTATATGATTTTCATTTATGGAAATTCATTTGTTTTTTTTATAAATGAGGCGGTAAAGGAGGTATGGTCATAGATATGTTGAGTGGCATGGGTCAAAGCATGGTGGCATTTGTTTAATGGTTAATTGAAAAAGAAAATATTTTTTTGTGTGAAGGAGAGAGAGGGGGGGGGGGGCGGCCACATATTTGGAGTGGGGTTATTTTCATTTGGCTAATTTACATGACACATTTTTGCCTCCTCACTCTCTCATTCATACAAAAACACTTAACCATTCTTTGCTCATGCCAAGTTTTTCATTACCTCCTTCTTCATTTTCTATGGTTGCTCCATAAGCACTTTGGGTAGAGAGAAAAATGTAGTGACACTTCCATACACCTTGACTCTCCATCGCTAGCGACGTTGGAGCGTCGGTTACCTCGTTCGACGAGGTTGGAGCTTGCGCCATTTCGCTCGGGTGGATCATCGGAGATGGAAGAAGACCGGCAACCAAACATCGTCAAAGGATCACTAGGAGCTTGGAATGAAGACCGAAGGACACTGATCAACTCGGTATAACCTTTCTAACTCTTAGTTAATTTGCTAGAATAGGGTTTAAGGTCGATCCGGAAATCGGGTAGCGGTAGCGCCGGTTTAGAAAATTTTTGTTCCGCATTTTGGCCGCGTTTCGACGGCCGGGGCGCTGCCGGGACACTGGGGTTGGTACTCGTACTATATTCTGTTTACTTGTGACTTCTCCAGTTCTAGACATGTATTTCGTTGAAATGCATGGTCCAGATATTCAGAAGTTATAGGTATAAGAATAATGTAGAGAACAATTTGTTGTAAGTATCAGGATTCTTCAAGGAAGTCGAAGATATAGATACTTGTATTTGGTATTCAGTTAATAGTAATGGTTTTGAGAACTTGCTTCTCTTTCAGGTTACTCATATATGGATGCACTCCTAGATGAGTAATGCTGATTGTCCTCTTTCCATTTGATTGATATGCACTGGAGACAGCTGCATGATTTTTGAATCTGGTTCAAATTAGATTAGTGCTTTTTGTTTCTATATTAGATTAATATAGAATCAATTTATATCTTAACGATGTTAAGATATAGGGAGTTGTCCGGCTGATGCTTAAAACCAGAATCCGGATAAACTCAAACCACGTTTCAGTAATGGCAGTTTGTGGGTTATCCCGGGCTTTGACGAGGGTTAACTTTTTACTATCAGGAAGATCAATATTTATATTGTTCTTGACCCGCCACAGTTTTAGTAAAATGGATTTTTCAGAAAAACAAAGTGGGAGTATGGTAGAACTGGAAGTGATTCCAGAACCACAAACGATCACTGATGATTTAATAGAACCTAACGATTCAATTAGTTTCGACGTTCCATTAGCTTCGACGTTCCATTAGCCACTCCGCAAATTTGGTGGGTAATCTCAGGCACCTGAGAGGTACTTCGGTCTTCTCAGAGACGGTGACAGGGAGGTTCTTGTTTACCCAGACTTGCCATTGCTGCTGTTCTAGACTATAAGACCCGGCAGGAGGATGAGTATAGCGTCATTCTAAACTAGCTTTAGAAGTGCACGTGTATATGACTCTGCCAGAGGGTTGTTGTAGTCAGTGGGAGCAGCAGAAGCATAGTAGGCTAGTAGCTTATGTCTATTAATAGACTAAAGCAGGTATAGCGGAAATAGATCATCTACTTTTGATGCGACAGTCATAGGCTTTGACTTCATCAGAATAGGAGATGGATCTGCTAAGAAGGTAGTAGAGAGTGATGCCCATGTATTGGGATGACATGCACTTGATAGGAAGGGACATTCCTATACTACGATTTGTTATATTGTGGTTGTCACAAAGTTGTTTCTTCATATAGGATATGGATATAATATCAGGTTTTCTGGTTATTAGATCTATGTTTTTAGATCTAGATTTGGGAAGTATCCTAATCTGGGTACTTTGACATTAAATGGACGACTCCTAGTATGGTGGTGTACCTGCAGGTGATGGAGTCAACCTCTCTAAAGGTGTCTTACAGACTGAAGGGGAGAGGGACCTGCATGATTATCATATCACTTGCTTAGGCAATTGAGTTAATCATGAAATGTCAAGTACCACACCAGATATTGCTTTTGCACTAGATACAATAAGCAGATATATTAATCCAATCCTGGAGAAATATTGGGAAGCAGTTATTGAACATAAGTGAATGTTCTTGGGATATGGTAACGGTAGCCACCTTCTGGAGACGGTTATCATTTCAGGCTTCCAAGATGACCTGGATGACAGAGTGACTGTCAGAGTTATGGTTTTTCCTTCTTTTGAGGGACAGTATGTTGGACAGGTGGTCCAAGCAGATACTGAGGAAAGGCAAGGCGCAGGATACTGATTAAATTCAGTGGACGATACAGTCTAAGTAGTTTGCTGGATTTGGAGTTCATTTGTGAACTGGATCCCATCAGATATCCAGACAAATTTTAAGACGCGTATTGCTCATTTCAGGAGATAGTTTTCTCCGCGAAGTTGAGATATGGAGATATAGAGAAAGAAACATTGGAGAGGATCCACTCACTGAGGCTATTTCTCGAACGCAATCATTTTTTGCAAACGGGCTTTGCGAAACTGATTAGTAGAGAAGTTGGGTGTTCGGTATCACACGGGCTGTGAGTATGCGACATCGCAATATAGTGCCCTCAAGGAAATTATCATAGTCGCGGACTTGTGATTATGATGATTGAGGTAGGACCTATACCGATAAAACAGTCTTACTCAAGATGATAGTATGCTATCTGGTTTGTCTTTATCATCATGTACGTGTTGATAGAGCCCTTAGGATTCTTGCTTGACTGCCAGCAGTATGATGGCGATCATATATGTGGGAGCTGGAGTCTATAAGCACATCCTTAAATGTCCCTAGTCATAGGAGTATCGAGACCGGGTATCGATACTCCAGTGTAGACTAGTGTATACTGATCGAGATCCGACGAGGGGCGGTGGAGGGGCGGTGGCCAGGTCTCACAAGCCATTGGTGTTAGTTTGTTCACCTAAGATAGTATACAAGTGCTCATTGGGTTATGAGTACACTGGACGGACTCGCCGGGAACCTGCTAGTTGGTATTATACCTATTTTCAGATAGCAGTTCCCATGTGACATGTGTACAGGTTAGTCTGTCGACCTGAGATCGTCATTTATCTCGTGTGAGTTCCCACTGTGCTTTGATTACTACCCTACAACGGCTTAAAGGAGTCGTGCAAACATGTTTTAGTTGGGTACAGTCCCGAACCACATGGAGCCAGTGATCGGATCGTCGGGGATTCGTCTCTCCCGGTATTGGGGGTTGATATCGCGTTGTGTGCGGATGGCCATCACCATAAATCCGTGGCCACGGTGGACGAGAACTACCGATCCAGGATTGATAGTTTCTCAGGTGGTGATGGGTTTCATGCCGACACTAAATATCGCGTTGTTGGGGGTCTGACTTTATCCACCGCCCTAGACTCGATATGCGATACTCTTAGATGAACAGACCGGACTGTACGGATATTGTCACTGACAGGCTCAGTAGGGGTTCAGGATGAGTTTGCTCGTCGGCCTCCCTTTCGCTCAATACCTGGGTAGCCATTACGTACAGCTAGTGCCGCTGATGTGCTTGTGGTTAAACCCATTGCCAGCGTATTGACGAGTCTTTAGAGTCCCACACAGAGGGTTTTCACGGTTCAGGCGATGTGGTGTACATGAGGTATGTTGATACATACAAGTGTCCGATTAAATATGTGTACATGCTGCGCAGACTTTAATCGGACGGTTGATAATACTAGCGGCTTAGGATTAAGCCAGTTTATTAAATCAGGTTTTGATTTAATAATTTACATATGTATTTATATATATATGTATTCTAGTATTATTGTTCACTATTCGTTTTCTCTCTTGGCTATTCGTATTTTTGTACGAATACGCGTATATGTATTTTGATACATGTACCGGGAAGTATTCCGTATTTTCTATGGAATAGCTTCTAGATGATGCCACCTCATTTATATGATTTTCATTTATGGAAATTCATTTTTTTTTTATAAATGAGGCGGAAAAGGAGGTATGGTCATAGATATGTTGAGTGGCATGGGTCAAAGCATGGTGGCATTTGTTTAATGGTTAATTGAAAAAGAAAATGTTTTTTTTGTGTGAAGGAGAGAGAGGGGGGGCGGCCACATATTTGGAGTGGGGTTCTTTTCATTTAGCTAATTTACATGACACATTTTTGCCTCCTCACTCTCTCATTCATACAAAAACACTTAACCATTCTTTGTTCATGCCAAGTTTTTCAATATCTCCTTCTTCATCTTCTATGGTTGCTCCATGAGCACTTTTGGTAGAGAGAAAAATGTAGTGACACTTCCATACAACTCGACTCTCCATCGCTAGCGACGTTGGAGCGTCGGTTATCTCGTTCGACGAGATTGGAGCTTGCACCGTTTCCCTCAGGTGGATCATCGGAGATGGAGGAAGACCGGCAACCAAACATCGTCAAAGTATCACTAGGACCTTGGAATGAAGACCGAAGTGTTAGTTGTATGTATGCCCTAGAGGACAGTATTGTACAGATGATGTATATTATATTGGATGCTTGGACATATATAGAGATGACTTTCTTGCTCGATATGATAGTATGCTATCTGGTTGCTCTTTATCTTAACATGTACACTTGTCTCTTTAAACTGTCTTATAGTTACATGTTGATAAAGCCCTTAGGATGTGTACTTGACTACCTAGACTATGATGCAGATCATACTAGTGGAGACATGGTAGTCTATAAGTACATCCTTCAAGGTCCCTAGTCGTGGGTGTATCGAGACAGGGCATCGATATACCAGTGTAGACTAGCGTATACGCTTCTCGACCCATGAGATGGGCGATGGATGATCCCATATCCATTGGTGTTTGACATCAGAGATGGTGTACGGGTGCTCAGTGGAGACTGGGTACACTGGACGGACTCGCCGAGAACTCCCAGATGGTATTATACCTCACGTCAGATGGCAGTTCTCAGGTGACACTTGTACAGGTTAGTCTGTAGACCCGAGATCGTCATAGAGTCTTGTGTGATTCCCACTGTGCTTTGATCTCCACCTTACCACGTCCATGAGGGCGTGCAAAATGGTGGTCTTTGGGTACAGTCCCGAGTCACATGGAGGCAATGAGCGATAGGAGGGGTTTCGTCTCTCCCGGTATTGGGGGTTGATGTTGCGCTGTGCTCGATTGGCCGTAACAGGGAAGTCCCTGGCCAGGGCTGATCAGAGATTTGCTGGTAAGTGTTACCAGTAGTTTCTCGACCCGTTATGAGCCTCACACCGGCACGACTTATCGGTTATTGGGATCTGACGTTTACCACCCCTAGACTTCATATGCGACATATCAGACGAACAGACCGGACTGTACGGTAAGTGTTACTGGTTGGATTCACAGGAGTGTGAGCGGGCTAGCTCGTCGATCTTCTGATCGCTTAATACCCGGGTGGCCGTTACGTTTAGCAGACCGCTTGCGGCTTGTGGGTGTTTGATATGATCATCATCTGCTACCGGCGTATTGACGAGTCTTTAGAGTCCTACACAGAGGTTTCCTGGCTCAAACGAAACGAAATAGGAGCGCATATGAGATATGTGCGGGAGCGAGAATAATGCGTGTATGTGATACCGTATTTCATTCTCGCGATAAATGTTTCGATTGGTTATATTCGATATGACCTAGTTATCGAATCATTGATTCGATAAATCGATACATTGGATACTAGTCGGTTATATGCGATATGACCGGATCGTTAAATCAAATGTTGATTTAATGATTTTATGTATAATTATATATTTGATATATTACTTTGCATTAACTAGTATTGGTTCATTTGAAAAGGATTTTCTCACTTGATGCATATTGTATATGTGATATATTTTTGTGCACTTGTTTGTATCATGTTTGATGATACTTCCTCACTTGGGTTTGTGTAAAGATTAAACCATGGTTACATGTATAATGGTTAGGGTTTTGATTATTTACTTAGTTATTTATTTATTTATTCATTTTGGATATTATTAAGAATGGTGGCTTATTTTGTTTCTATGTTGAAGTTTCTTGAAGCTTTGACAAAGTCCACCATCCTTATCTCATCCTTAACCCTAACCATTCCTACTAACCTTAGTTTAATCTCTACACTTGACCATGGTCAAGATATGATAAGTATTCATATTAGTTTCTTTTTTTCAAATATGAAACTCATCATAATTTTCCTTCTTCATCATCTTCTTCTTCAAGAAAAGCTTGATGCCATCAATGGCAACTTGAGTTCTAAAGTGAGAAATCCAATTCTAAAGTGAACCCACCTCCTATTTCTTCACCCTCTACCTCTTGCCAAGTTGTTTTGGGTGTTTTCTTCACAAGTTTCACAAATTTGTGAAGTTGGAGCTTGAACTTGTGATGCCTCGACGTAGATCATCTTCGGCACGAAGCCGACGACCTAGTCCGCCCTATTCTCCGATGAAGCCGACGTTTGAGTTCGGGATTCGAGATAGACAGCGAGAGGACGCCTACGTGGAGCTAAGGAAGTGGAGAACCGGATCTACAAAGGTTATAGCCTCTCTCCTTTAGTTAAGTTGTTAACTAGTTTACTGTTTCGCCTAAATTTCTAGTTAACGATCTAGTCTAGGGTTTCTCGGCATCGTAAAATTTTAAATTGGCATGGTTGATGCCTTGTGAGACCTCTTGAGAGTGCCTAGGAACCCTACAGTGGTATCAGAGCCTAGCTAGAGCCTTAGGCGAAGTCTAGACGACGTTTGAAATCCGAACGAACCCGAAAACCTAAAACCCAAGAGCTCTCTGGACTTTTTCTAAAATCTAGGATTTTTCAATATTAAAAATGCTTAAAAAATTCAGCAGGGAATTCTAAGAATTACGGTGCAATTTGTTTCCAATGAACAGTGTAATACGCGGCGGAACCGCGGCCTAAGCCAGCTTAGGCGGCGGTTCCGCGGCTAAACTATGACGTCAGCCCTCATACTCTGCACAGTAATTCATTATTTCAGAAGCTGAGTTTTATGGGTATTTTTAATATTTATTCAAGAGTTGAATTTTCTGGGGTGTTTTAGAGCTTCGATGTTTCGATCGGATTATCAAATTTCGTCTTTGTGTTTTTCCGGATAATTTTTAGAATATGTTAAAAAGTTCGACCGGATATAAATACCCAATTTTTCCCCTGTCGGGAAATTTCCAAGTGTTGGATTTTTCCGTAGTTTAACGACGTTCTAAGTAGTGCAAGTAACGCGATGGACCCTCTAGAAGACAACAAACCTTAACTCGATTATGTGACCGTCTTGAACTGCCCTTTGAACCTTCGGGTTTGGGGCAGTACGGCATGCCACATGTGAGGCGTTGGCTTGACCCTTCTACGGCTGGACCGTTGGTACTAAGGCACGAACTGAATGTTGCTAGACTTATTTCATGTGTTGAGCTGTATCGGGAAACTTGGGTATTCGACTGTTCGATCGGAAAGTTTAACATTTTCTGTTTATCTGGAATGTGATACAATAATTGGAATTCACAAAAATTATGAGATAACTGAATGAATGTTATAAATCTAGCGGTTTAGTTTCACTTGATATTGAAAAGAGTTTTCGATAATGAGACTAAAATGCGGGGTTTATAACTGTTAGGCATGTGATGTCTAAGTATTTCATTTGATTAGGCATGTGATGTCTAAAGAGGTTGCGGATTCCAACTGTTGTAGTTTTACACTTTCTTTTCTGTGACCGTAAGTGTAGCATGTTCATATCGCCGGTTTCGTTGCTATACGTCAACGACAATTGGGGTATGCATACTTACTTACGTTGATGACATGTGATGTTATGTGTTGCTGGATATGTTATATTGGATTGTCGTGTTCGAATAGCCGGGGGTTTTATGTGAGATGAGTGTTTTTCATTTTCATTCATGTAAAAACTTGTATGTAATATTCTTTTATTTGGGGCACTTCCAGGTAGCGGAAGTTGTCACCTTTTGTATATTATTTACTTTTCCGCATTAGGATAGACCCAAGGAGGGGAGCACAAGTAACCGGGTTCTGGGGTCCAGTGGGAGACCAACTCGAGGAGTCGAGTCCGGGTCTCCTAACTCTAGAATTGGTAGGGTTGCTTGCCGCTCTCGTAGGGGTCTAGGGGTGTGGGATTGGCTATTCATCACGACCATGGAATCCGTGTTTTATACTGGCTCGTATTGAAAACACGGACGTCCTAGTATATACAATATTTCATATGTTTCTTCTGCTGCGATATCAGTGATGTGATCATGTGATGTTCTGTGATGGATACAGTATATAGTATATATGATATATTATATAGACGTTACTTATGTTTTACACCCGCGCTAGCCCTGCCCTGCTCTGTCGTTAGTTACCTAACCTAACGGTGCACGAGGGGACATCCAGGCGAATGCGGATGGCATAAGTGTACGTCGTATTTATCTGTGATGTTTAGGTACTTAAATGATGGGACTTCATTAATGAGATTAATGAAAGAAAATAAACCTAAGATGTTGTAGAATCAAATTTTAAACAAAACAGGTAGCTACAGTTCTTGCTTTGCATAGCGGTATATATGATATACCCTGCACCTTATTCGATGAGGAAAGGACCGAGATCCCTTCACCGGGAGTGACTCCTTTAGCAGTAACTGGCAGATGCTACACACTCGGTTTAGCTTTGATTGCTTTTAAGAGTTTTTGCTTTGCACAGTGATATATATGATATATCCCGCACCTCATTCGACGAGGAAAGGGCCGACGATCCCTTCACCGGGAGTGACCCCTTTAGCAAAACTGGAAAAGCCTCAAAATCACTCCATTTCAAAATTTCATTTGATTCTACAACGATATCGAGTTCATTACGCAATAGTTTTTCAGAAAAACCTGACGTAGCCCTCCGTCATTTCAGATAAAGACTATTTAGTATTCGTGCTGCGTTTGTTGACCTCTGTCAAGGCGTAGTGTGCGGTAGCTAACTAGTAATTATCTGCAAAGCATGTGATGTGATTGGATTAGGGTAGTTGTACGACCTTGTTGACCTCTGTCAAGGGTCGTGCGAGTGGGTTTGATTCAATCAAGAAATGACGGGTTGAACTTGACTAGTGCACTATGATTTGTTGACCTCTGTCAAGGTCATGGCACACTAGGGGCAAAATATTATCGGGAATTTCAAGTGTTGAAATTTGCAATGAGATTGCATACCTTCTATGAGATAGTTGGATCCCGATACCCGCTGCGAGTAAGAGTTACTCCTGGGAGAGTTTTACACATTACAATTAGCCGATCAAGTAGGTGTCTAGAAAGGTGTTAACGAGGTTACGCCTCTGGGAAAACGAGGTTTACATTAATTAGGTTCGTGCGAAAGCACGGGGGACCTCCCTCAAAGTACCGACACTGGCCTGGCTGAAAGATTGGCGAACTTGTAGTGTGTAATTAATCCCGGCTAGTCTTTCCTTTTAGGGTTTGAAGGAAGATTTGATAAAAAGCAGTGGGAGCCATCCTGATTAGATAAGATAATAACCAATCTGATCTTGCACGAGCATACGCTAAAGTGTTTTCTTCTCTCTCTCTCCAGGTAGCGACCATTTCATACCCTAATAAAGATAATAATATGGATGTATTGACCGAACCCGCATGTTATACTGTGCTGGGGAACGTTGGTTCCGTTCATTCTTATAAGAGTTATAGGAATGAACAGGATATAGGGGAATACCAGGATTCCCATGCCACCCGATTTAAGAAAGTACATGTTGATGCATTTTCTTCGGGTGTGTTCGTTACTGAGAACTGTTTCTCCATTTGCTCTACGTCCTGGGTATTAGATACCGGATCAGGATCCCATATATGTAATCAGTTACATGGGCTTAGAAAAGGTAGAGAACTTGGAGAAGGTGATAAAGACATTAGAGTTGGAAATGGTGCAATTGTTGCAGATAAGACTGTCGGGGAATATCACCTTGCATTACCAACTGGTAATACATTGGTTCTGAACGAATGCTATTACATGCCGAACCTGATATGCAACATTATATCGGTTTCTTCGTTGAGTAAAGAGGGATATAATTTTGTATTACAGGACAATGTTATGAACATTTTCCGTAACCAAAAGTTGGTTGGATCAGGCACGTTGTGCAATGGCATTTTTGTTCTAAATCAATCAACAATTCTGAGTATAACAAACACACACAAGAGGAAGAGTTCTGAACTGAACGAATCCTTCTTGTGGCATTGTAGACTGGGTCATATCAATGCGACACGACTGGCTAAGTTGCATAAGGATGGGTATTTGAAACCATTCGAATTTTCATCTTATGACACTTGCCAGTCATGTCTCAAAGGCAAGATGACCAAAACTCCGTTTACGGGACACGGAGAAAGAGTTACCGAACCCTTGGGACTAATACATAGTGATGTATGCGGTCCCATGTCTACACATGCCAGGGATGGTTCTTCGTACTTCATTAAATTCACTGACGATCTCTCAAGATACGGACATGTGTACTTAATAAGACATAAGTCTGAAGCTTTTGAGAAATTTAGAGAATATAAACAAGAAGTCGAGAAAAAAACCGGAAAAAGTATTAAAATCCTTCGATCTGATCGAGGAGGTGAATACTTGAGCAATGAATTCCTGGGCTTCCTAAAAGAGAATGGGATTCTCTCTCAGCTTACTCCTCCTTATACACCACAGCACAACGGTGTATCGGAGCGGAGGAATCGCACCCTATTAGATATGGTGCGCTCTATGATGAGTACAGCTGAGTTACCTATTTTCTTCTGGGGGTATGCGCTTGAGACAGCGGCATACCTATTGAATCAAGTTCCAACTAAATCTGTACCTACCATACCATATGAGATATGGAGTGGGAAGAGACCATGTCTTAAACGAGTTAAGATATGGGGTTGTCTGGCCTATGTCAAAAGGCAAAATCCAGACAAACTCGAGGCACGGTCAGTTCTATGTAAGTTTGTGGGATATCCTAAACATTCAAATGGATATTTCTTCTACCACAGTGAACAACAAAAAGTGTTTATAGCTCAACATGCCACCTTTTTAGAAAAGGAATTTCTTGCAAAAGAGATTAGTGGCTCTGAGGTAGAACTGGAAGAAGTTCCAGAAACACAAACTATAACTGAAAATTTAGTGGAAACAGAAGATTCGGTAGTACCCGACGAACCTCAGCCTCTCCGCCGATCTAGTAGGGTTTCTCGTCCACCTGAGAGATACTACGGTTTTCTCATTGATGGTGGAAGCGAGGATTGCATCATGGAGGATGATGACCCAACTAGCTTCGAGCAGGCCATCATGAGTGGGGACTCAGTGAAATGGCTGGATGCTATGCGGTCCGAGATGGAATCCATGTACACCAACAAAGTATGGACTTTGGAAGTTGCTCCTGAAGGGGTAAAACCCATTGGGAGCAAGTGGATCTTCAAGAAAAAACTTGGTGTAGATGGGAAAGTGGAGACTTTCAAAGCTAGACTTGTAGCAAAGGGTTTTCGTCAAAGACCAGGTGTGGACTATGACGAAACCTTTTCTCCAGTGGCTATGCTTAAATCCATCCGAATCATGCTTGCCATCGCTGCATATCATGACTACGAAATCTGGCAAATGGATGTTAAGACCGCCTTTCTAAATGGTGATTTAGAAGAGTGCGTGTACATGACTCAGCCAGAGGGCTTCGTAGACAGTGGGAGCAGCGGGAAGGTGTGCAAGCTGCTTAAATCCATTTATGGATTAAAGCAAGCATCGCGGAGTTGGAAAATCTGCTTTGACGTCGTTATCAAAGAGTTTGATTTCGTCAAAAACCCAGATGAACCTTGTATTTACAAGAAGGTAGCAGAGAGTAAGGTTGTCTTCCTCGTATTGTACGTGGACGACAAACTCTTGATAGGAAATGACATTCCTATGCTGCAATCGGTCAAGCTCTTCTTATCACAAAGATTCTCAATGAAAGATCTTGGTGATGCCTCCTGCATATTGGGAATTAGGATCTATAGAGATAGATCCAAACGGATATTGGGATTGTCCCAATCCAGGTACATTGACACCATACTAAAAAGGTTTAGTATGGAAGATTCCAAGCGTGGGAACTTGCCCACGATCTCTGGAGTCACTCTCTCTAAAGAGATGTCTCCCAAGACTGATTTGGAGAGAGCTCGCATGCAAGGGATACCCTATGCTTCGGCTGTAGGCTCTATCATGTATGCGATGCTATGTACCAGACCCGATGTAGCATACTCACTAAGTATAGTGAGCAGGTATCAAGCTGATCCTGGAGAGAGTCACTGGACAGCTGTGAAGAGCATTCTCAAGTACTTGCGAAGGACTAAAGAGATGCTCTTGGTGTATGGTAATGGAGAACTCCAGGTGGAGTCCTTTACCGATTCGAGCTTCCAGAGTGATAAGGACGACTCTAAGTCGCAGTCGGGCTTTGTCTTTACCCTTTACGGAGGGGCGGTTAGCTGGAAGAGTTCCAAGCAGGAAACCGTGGCAGACTCGACGATGGAGGCTGAATACATCGCTGCCAACGATGCTGCCAAAGAGGCTGCCTGGATCAAGAAGTTCATTACTGAACTTGGAGTGGTTCCATCCATTGAGCATCCAATACCTTTGTATTGCGATAACAATGGAGCGGTGGCTTTGGCCAAGGAACCCAGGTCCCATCAGCGATCCAGGCATATTCTGAGGCGGTATCACCTGATCCGGGAGATAGTTGATCGCCGGGAGATCGAGGTCAGGAGAGTTGACACGAAGAACAACACGGCGGATCCACTCACGAAGGCCATTCCCTAGATACAGTTTGAGAGACTCTTCGGGATGCTCGGTATGCGATACTACAGCAGCTGGCCCTAGTGCAAGTGGGAGATTGTTAGTTGTATGTATGCCCTAGAGGCCAGTATTGTACAGATGATGTATATTATATTGGATGCTTGGACATATATAGAGATGACTTTCTTGCTCGATATGATAGTATGCTATCTGGTTGCTCTTTATCTTAACATGTACACTTGTCTCTTTAAACTGTCTTATAGTTATATGTTGATAAAGCCCTTAGGATGTGTACTTGACTACCTGGACTATGATGCAGATCATACTAGTGGGGACATGGTAGTCTATAAGTACATCCTTCAAGGTCCCTAGTCATGGGTGTATCGAGACAGGGCATCGATATACCAGTGTAGACTAGCGTATACGCTTCTCGACCCATGAGATGGGCGATGGATGATCCCATATCCATTGGTGTTTGACATCAGAGATGGTGTACGGGTGCTCAGTGGAGACTGGGTACACTGGACGGACTCGCCGAGAACTCCCAGATGGTATTATACCTCACGTCAGATGGCAGTTCTCAGGTGACACTTGTACAGGTTAGTCTGTAGACCCGAGATCGTCATAGAGTCTTGTGTGATTCCCACTGTGCTTTGATCTCCACCTTACCACGTCCATGAGGACGTGCAAAACGGTGGTCTTTGGGTACAGTCCCGAGTCACATGGAGGCAATGAGCGATAGGAGGGGTTTCGTCTCTCCCGGTATTGGGGGTTGATGTTGCGCTGTGCTCGATTGGCCGTAACAGGGAAGTCCCTGGCCAGGGCTGATCAGAGATTTGCTGGTAAGCGTTACCAGTAGTTTCTCGACCCGTTATGAGCCTCACATCGGCACGACTTATCGGTTATTGGGGTCTGACGTTTACCACCCCTAGACTTCATATGCGACATATCAGACGAACAGACCGGACTGTACGGTAAGTGTTACTGGTTGGATTCACAGGAGTGTGAGCGGGCTAGCTCGTCGATCTTCTGATCGCTTAATACCCGGGTGGCCGTTACGTTTAGCAGACCGCTTGCGGCTTGTGGGTGTTTGATATGATCATCATCTGCTACCGGCGTATTGACGAGTTTTTAAAGTCCTACACAGAGGTTTCCTGGCTCAAGAGAAACGAAATAGGAGCGCATATGAGATATGTGCGGGAGCGAGAATAATGCGTGTATGTGATACCGTATTTCATTCTCGCGATAAATGTTTCGATTGGTTATATTCGATATGACCTAGTTATCGAATCATTGATTCGATAAATCGATACATTGGATACTAGTCGGTTATATGCGATATGACCGGATCGTTAAATCAAGTGTTGATTTAATGATTTTATGTATAATTATATATTTGATATATTAATTTGCATTAACTAGTATTGGTTCATTTTAAAAGGATTTTCTCACTTGATGCACATTGTATATGTGATATATTTTTGTGCACTTGTTTGTATCATGTTTGATGATACTTCCTCACTTGGGTTTGTGTAAAGATTAAACCATGGTTACATGTATAATGGTTAGGGTTTTGATTATTTACTTAGTTATTTATTTATTTATTCATTTTGGATATTATTAAGAATGGTGGCTTATTTTGTTTCTATGTTGAAGTTTCTTGAAGCTTTGACAAAGTCCACCATCCTTATCTCATCCTTAACCCTAACCATTCCTACTAACCTTAGTTTAATCTCTACACTTGACCATGGTCAAGATATGATAAGTATTCATATTAGTTTCTTTTTTTCAAATATGAAACTCATCATATTTTTCCTTCTTCATCATCTTCTTCTTCAAGAAAAGCTTGATGCCATCAATGGCAACTTGAGTTCTAAAGTGAGAAATCCAATTCTAAAGTGAACCCACCTCCTATTTCTTCACCCTCTACCTCTTGCCAAGTTGTTTTGGGTGTTTTCTTCACAAATTTCACAAATTTGTGAAGTTGGAGCTTGAACTTGTGATGCCTCGACGTAGATCATCTTCGGCACGAAGCCGACGCCTAGTCCGCCCTATTCTCCGATGAAGCCGACGTTTGAGTTCGGGATTCGAGATGGACAGCGAGAGGACGCCTACGTGGAGCTAAGCAAGTGGAGAACCGGATCTACAAAGGTTGTAGCCTCTCTCCTTTAGTTAAGTTGTTAACTAGTTTATTGTTTCGCCTAAATTTCTACTTAACGATCTAGTCTAGGGTTTCTCGGCACCGTAAAATTTTAAATTGGCATGGTTGATGCCTTGTGAGACCTCTTGGGAGTGCCTAGGAACCCTACACGAAGGACACGGATCAACTCGGTATAACCTTACTAACTCTTAGTTAGTTTGCTAGAATAGGGTTTAAGGCCGATGCGGAAATCGGGTAGCGGTAGCGCCGGTTTAGAAAATTTTTGTCCGCATTTTGGCCGTGTTTTGATGGCCGAGGCACTGCCGGGACACTTCAGGTCGTTTATCTAAACCTGACTTTATGGTGTCTAGGCTAGGCAAGTTGGAAAGGTAACTTTAAAAGGCTCGACTCACGGTGATTCGTGAGCGGATCCCTCCTTTCCTCACTTGTACTTACCTGGCCACAATTGGCGGTGAAGAGGCGATTTGAGGTATCTCACAACTTGTCGTCTGGACCAGTTAGGAATAGACTAATTGATTTAGGAGAATCTAGAACATACAATACGGAAAATATACAACTTTACAAATAAATACCATTTACTTCATAAAATCGTTTTCTAAAGGATTTAGTATTTTACAATCTTTGCAAAGTGCCGCTACAACCCACTTTGGGGAACCCGTTCGGGATGGTGAGGTTTATTGCACATCCTCGGGTTTAGTAGTGCGAGATTCAGACCTCCGCAAGGAGCATTCGGTCTCGAAAGATTTAAAATACGACATCTTAAGAAAATGAGATTTTTAGAATATAAAATATTTATTAAAATTATTTTTGTATAAATATATGTATATTTATCATTAAAATATCTATTTTGTTATGATATTAATATTCCACCTTTTTCTAAAAATCACAAGAATAAATTTTACACTAAAATACCATGAATTCCAAATAAATCAATATTACAAATAAATACCTTTATTTATGAAACTAGGATATTTCACTAGAAACATCACAATATAAAATCTACAATCATTACAACTCTAAAGACGAATAATAAATACTTGAGGTGTATTTTGAAAAGTATATAAAAGTATTTTTACATAAAACCCCCTCAAGTTTTATAAATTACCCTAAGGACCCTAGCAATTATAGGTAAGAAATCATCAAGACTTCGATTTACATTTCTAATTGTCTGACTCGGGTTTGAGTCTGATTATATTTGACTTGAATATGATTCAAGTAAAATCTACAATCTACAATATTCCAATTCAATATGAACACATGAATCCATGAATCCAATCTATACAACTTGACTGAACCGAACCATGGATACACATTCCATTTACATGTTCTCCAGATATTCCATTTACATGATTCTACGGTTACATCCGTTTACTGATATCATGGTTTCGGTCAGTCTTTCAATTATACATTCAATAAAATTTATAGTATAAAACAATACAAATAAAACACTACGGAGTTTAAGGGATAGATTGGTATGGAAGGTGTTAAAGGTGGCACAAGGCGGTAAGATTAAGACACCTAACATGAATCCAATTGCCGTTGTTCCGGGTTGTATAACGGAGCCTTGTACTTCCATTCACCCTGGACTCTAGCATACTGAGACCCCTCTCGTATACACTGGCATTCTTCTGTACCAAGCTACAAACAACAGCGTTAATACAACATTACAACAATATAATACAAGATTAAAAGCTACTCTCTCTCTTTCTTCTTTTCTACTTCTCCCTTATCTTTGGAACTTACCGAGCGATCTGTTCGCTGACGACATTCTATTTCTTTCTTCTTTGAATGTCGTCAGGTGGTTTGGACCCAGAAGAGATCGAGCCATCTCCAGAAGACTTGGAGCAGTTTGCTGAAGAACCAGAGCTCTAGTTTCATTGTACATTTTCCATTCAGTACTTTTTATTTCCTGTTATGCCATTGTTTAGGCATCGTTTTATTTCAGTTGTATTTCCTTTTCATGCATTGTACAAAAGAATGTTAATAAATAAAAGTTGTTGTTTTTATTATATCTTGTCTCTTGTGTATTTACTTTTATATTGCTTAGATACGCTTAGCGTATGTACTTCTGAGTATATACGTAGCGGACCAGTCGCGTTCCCTTCACCGTATACTGGGAAGCGGGGCGTGATAGGTTTTGTTGGTAGCCCATGCAGGTCAGAGCTGTATGAAACCCTATCATGCAGTTCTGTTCTGTGTGAACAACCTAAGCAATATAACACAAGAACCAGCAACTAAAACATTCTTTACAATTCATGTTCCTTGAATCTTACAATTTCATATTCCTTGAATCTTATCATTTCATGTATTTGAATCTGTCCTAACCCAAATCTTTTTCAAGGTTATAGATTCCCTGAACAACACCAGCACCAACGTCAACAACACACTTCCACCTCCACCACCAATCGTTCCTGCTGTTCCTGCGCCACCCACCGAGCAAACAATACTATTTGAAGCGATCCGCGGCCTTCTTGAGGGACGGCAACAACTCCTGAACCGTCCCGAGACTGACGCACTTGGGGTAAAGCAATTCAGGGCTTTACATCCCAAGCAGTTCTCCGAAAAGGGAAGCCCACTTGAAGCTGAGGAATGGGCACAAAGTATAGAGGATGATCTGGCAGCAGCACAAGTGCTAGACATAGCTTATGTCCGTGTAGCAAAACTGCAGCTCACGGACAATGCTCGTAACTGGTGGAAGGCGGAAGAAAGCCGTCTTGTACAGCCTATTGAATGGAAGACTTTTCTCTAGAAGTTCGACGCGAAGTATTTCCCTGTGACTGCCAGGTTTGCCATGGAGCAGCAGTTCATTCATCTACAACAAGGTTCGATGTGGGACAAGTCAGTGGATGAATATGACGCTGAATTCACCATACTAAGTTGATTCGCGGCACACTTGATACCGACGGACGAGATCAGAGCCCGTCGCTTTCAACAAGGTTTGGACACGGAAATTCAGGCTGCACTAGCCACAGGGAAATTTCCGACTCATGAGAATACTTTGGAAGCTGCCCGCAGTTATGAGGCAGTAATAAAGGCGAGGGGCAGACCTCAATCTGCCGGTTTGAAACGCCCTGCCAATCAAATGGCAGGAGGAGCCCCTTCCAGGCCATCGTTTGAACCCAGGAGAACTGAAGAAATTTGCCACTACTGCCATAGAAAGGGACACTTATGGAAGGACTGTGTCTAATTTGTGGCGCATCCAATTACAGAATTGAGACATGTCCATATAGATACAACTCAGCTCACACACTTACCAACTACCTGCAGCGGCCAGCTATCCAGGCTCCTGCACTACCTGCTCCACCACCTGCATAGCCTACTCGCCAATTCTAACAAGCAATGAGGGACATCCCTAGAGGGCAGAGAAACAGGCCCCAAAGGCAGAATGTGCCTCCAGCTAGAAGGAATGTACCACGGCGACAGACATTCACATTAGAAGCCGTAGAAGCCGAGACTGTAGGTCAGGGTAATATCGGTAAGCCTTTTTCACCCTTGTATCACTTTGTTATTTTTATACACTATCTATACTCCAGTCACCAGACATTTCTTGAAACTGTTACACTTTCCTTTTACAAATTTCGAGGACGAAATTTTTATAAGGAGGGTAGAATGTAACAACCCTAAATTTCCAATACAAGTTTTTACAAAAAAAATTCAAAAAATCCATAAAGGGGTATTTTAGCCTGAGCACAAGTTATAAGTAATTATTTTGCTTTTTAATTACAAGTTAAAAGAATGTAACAACTCCATTTTAATTGACCGAACCGAACCATGGATATACATTCTACAATCCACAATCTACAGTCTACTATCTACAATCCACAATCTACAATCTACAATCCACAATCTACAGTCTACAATCTACAATCTTCAATATTACAATTCAACATGAATCTATGAATCCAATTATCAATTTATACAATTTGACTGAACCGAACCATGGATATACATTCCATTTACATGGTTCTCCAGTTATTCCATTTACATGATTCTACGGTTATATTCGTTTACTGATATCATGGTTTCGGTCAGTCAACCAATTATACATTCAATACAATTTACAGTACAAAACAATACAAATAAAACAATACGGGGTTTAAGGGGTAGATTGGTACGGAAGGTGTTAAAGGTAGCACGAGACGGTAAGATTAAGACACCTAACATGAATCCAATTGCCGTTGTTCCGGGTTGTATAACGGAGCCTTGTACTTCCATTTGCCCTGGTCTCTAGCATACTGAGACCCCTCTCGTATACACTGGCATTCTTCTGTACCAAGCTACAAACAACAGCGTTAATACAATATTACAACAATATAATACAACATTAAAAGCTACTCTCTCTCTTTCTTCTTTTCTATTTCTCCCTTATCTTCAGGATTTACCGAGCGATCTGTTCGCTGACGACATTCTATTTCTTTCTTCTTTGAATGTCGTCAGGTGGTTTGGACCCGGCAGAGATCGAGCCATCTGCAGAAGACTTGGAGCAGTTTGCTGAAGAACCAGAGCTCTAGTTTCATTATACATTTCCATTTCCTGTTATGCCATTGTTTAGGCATCGTTTTATTTCAGTTGTATTTCCTTTTCATGCATTGTACAAAAGAATGTTAATAAATAAAAGTTGTTGTTTTTATTATATCTTGTCTCTTGTGTATTTACTTTTATATTGCTTAGATACGCTTAGCGTATGTACTTCTGAGTATATACGTAGCGGACCAGTCGCGTCCCCTTCGCCGTATATTGAGAAGTTGGGCGTGACAACATGGCTTCCAGAAAAGAAGAAAACCGTGCTTCCGTAGGTCACCGACCGCAAACTCGGTCGTTGACTAAATCTCAGGAGCAAAAACAGAAGCTCAAGAAAATACTGACCAAAATGGCAGTGCTTACCGGACAGAAAGAAAGTTCGGACAAAGAGGCCGAACAACGCCAGGAGCAAGAGACCGATACAAAATTCCTACGAAGAGTGCTTGAAAGAAAAGACAAAGAAGCCGCTGAGTAAGCTGCCAACATAGAGCAGATATCACTCTTGTTTCAGGATATAGTTGGAATGATGATCCAGCCAGAACCCCCAGTCGAGGATCCGCCGATAATTATCGAGGATGACAGAGGGGAAATATCAAATTCTCTTCCGGCTTTATCAGTAGCCTAGGAGGAAACGATTTCCAAGGTTGCTCTTGATGATTATATAGCTCAACAAATAAGAGCTCAACAAGCTAGTGAAGCTGCTGGCCAAATCATCAGAACCGGGCGACCGTATCTAAGCTGGTATGACCAAATCAAATACCCGCCGGGATATACGATCCCCAAGTTCTATATGTACAAGGGGACTGGAAACCTACATCAACACGTCGCGCAGTTCAGAGCTTTGTGCGAAAACACTGGAGGGGATGACAAACTGTTACTTCGCTAGTTCGTTGGCAGCCTGTCAGAGACGGCTTTTGAATGGTACTCGGAGCTCCTAAATGACTCCGTGAGAACATTCACAAAGATGAAACTGTCGTTCATACAGTGGTTCACCGGCGCAAGCGAGCGCACCTCGATCGTGGCATTGACCATTGCCAGGGTAAAACCAGAAGAAACCTGGGTTCAATATGCGATCCGGTGGTGGAACCTATAGTCAAAGTGTGAATAGCGCATCGAAGAATCCCCCGCCGTGGGCATGTTCATCGGGACCCTTGATCCTCAAACGACTGTGTCCCAGTTCATGATGTTCTTCAAACCAACGACCTTCCAGGCTCTGATAGATAAACTGGCCCAAATGAACTAGATGGGCCACTGGCCTTCCTCCTCAAATAAGAACCCTCGAAATAACAAGGGTAAAGAGAAAGAGGCCTTCGTTGCCAACATGCAATAACAACCGAGTGACCCAAAACCGGCTGCTCTTCAAAACAATGTGCATCCGCGCCCATCCTTGGAGGAAGATTAGGATGCGTTTACTCATTTCCTCATGACAAGACGAGGTGACTGTTTGAATTGGAAGTGCACAATAAACTCATCATATTGCCAGACTCACGGCGTCCACCGCACCCCGGCGACGTCAATAACCCCAAATACTGCTCCCATCACAAAATGGTGAGCCACCGAATTGAAGATTGCTATATCTTCATGAACTGGGTCAAGGACCAGTATCAACAGGGGAAGTTCACGCTGTCTGAGAACTGGAGGGTAAACCCACCCTAGAAACACACTCCCAAAAAGGTGGATGCACCGGGGGAATCATGCTCGCTCGTGGAAGATACTCTATGGGAAGTCGTTCTTTTAGCTAAAAGCAAAAGAATGCTGAAGGATCTACAGGCATGTCCGGCAGTCGGATGGAAAAATTCACTTGAACCCGAAATCATTAAAGGGATGCTGAAACTGCGACCCATGCCGAAAGTTGTTGACAAAGTGCAAAATCCCCAAGTCAAGCCTTCAAAGTCTTTGAAGAAAAAGAAGAAGACCAAGAAGCCTGTGCAGCCTACCGAGTATGACGACAAGCGCACAGACCTATAAAAGTATATTGACGCGCTGGAGGAGTACAACCAGAAGGCATGGAAACCGGTCATGCTCGAAGAGTTCCTTAAGGATATTCTTGAGAACGAAGATAGTGAGATAGTGACAACGATGAGGAAAATAAATCATCCGAAGAAACAAAAGACTATGTAGCAAGTTGCCACATGGTCTCCCATTCGTTGTTAAATGATTAAGAAACTCCCTCAGCGTCAGAAAACAACGCGGAGGGACTGGGGGCAGGATCAGTGCTAAAATCCCCAGAACTGCCAGAAGACTCGATCGATAGGCTGTTAAACGAAGCCTTTCGAAAAAGTAAAGCTGACCGAGAACGCGAAACAGCCATATACGAAAAATCTAAGCATCAGCGTCAGGATGAAAAAGCCGCGGCAAATAGGAGTCGTTAAGTAATCCAACCAAACCAAAGCATACCTATGCCAAATAAGAGCAGGATCAAGGCAGAGAAGCGGTTCGCCAAAGCCCTGTCTAAGGGAATGAAGCTGCCACCTCTCATAGGAAACACTCCCGGAGTCATATGACTCGATGGAGAGGATTCACATCTAAATTACTTCCTATATCATCGGAGGGTTACCCACCCCACTGAAGAATGCAGTGTCTTTAAGAAGTGGTGGCAAGGATACGTTGCCCATCAAAAATACTTCAAGAGGATGAAGCGCGAAGCTCGTCGACGGCAAAAAAGTGCGACAGATGCGTGTGAAAAAATGACTGGCAACTGTCATATGGTTGATGCCAGTCTGGAAGAAGAAAAACCCCAAGTTTTTACATTCGGGAGCAATTCTGAGGACGAAATACCTCCCGGCCCTCTCTTCAAAGACTCTACCTCCGAAAAGAAGAGGAGGACAAGAATTTTGAGAACATTCAGCTGCGTAACCGCACGCTGCCTGAGAAGAACCTCGGACCTACAAACAAAGGTTCGAGCAAAAAAGACAAAGGGGAAAAAAATCCCTGATGAAATTGCCCTCGACGATGGAGTTGTCAAAGAGCTCACAGCTAGGGACCCGCCTAAGAAAAACAAGGTGGATTACAATGTCCTAGCACACCGAGGAAAATACCCTCACAACTGAGCATATTGGATGCTCTCCTCCTGTCCAAAGAGACACAAGATTCTCTAATCAAGGTATTACAAGAGTCTAATCAGTTCCAAGCCTTCCTCGCAGAAGAGAAGATGAAGGATGAGCTGGAAAAGATCTACACGGCTGACATTACATTCAACAATGAAGATCTCCTCCTCGGTACATGCGAACATAATCGCCCGTTATACGTCACCGGGTACTGCCATGACATCAAGATAGGAAAAATCTTTGTCGACAATGTATCCTCCATCAACCTTCTCAAAGTGAGAGTGCTGAAGGAAATTTGCATGAAAGTTCAGCACCTAGCCCGAGACAAAATTACCATCTCCGGATTCGACTCACAGTCATTACGGACGCTTGGGTCCGTAATATTGACGTTGTGCTTTGGGTTGCTCGTCACTGACATCAAATTTCATGTCATTGATGCCAAGACTTGCTATAACGCTTTGCTCGGCAGGCCCTGGTTACATGAATACAATGTCATCCCTTCTACATAATATCAGTGTATGAAGTATTTCAAGGATGGCTCGGAGTATACTGTCACGGGAGAGCTAAACCCGTTCTCGATAAACGAAGTCCGGAAATATGAAGACACAAAGTACTTCCTACTAGACTTTGAGGATACGGAAAGGTGTCATAAGCTGGAGGATAAACAGAAGTCTGTCGCTACTATCCGGATCTTTGGGAGCGATTCCGAGGAAGACGAAGAAATAGTCTACTTGGGGCTATCCCAGAAAGAAAACAGCAGACCTGGACCATCTACTCATATTCTGGTCTTTGGCAGCAACTCTGAGGACGAGGCCAACGCAGTGTTCTCCATCTACCCGTCAGTACAAACCCTCGCCGAGCCAATCAGAGTCTGCAAATCACAATAGCTCTGCCTTAGCATTATAAGGAACTTGATGAACTCGATACATACAGCGTACAAGGACTACAAACATTCTATGTCCTTCCCAGGAGAAGAGGTGAAAAGGCGATCCTCTTCTACCAATCTACGGAGACTAAAGTAGAAAAGAAAGTCTGGCATCGTGCCGATTTTGCACCTGACAGTATCAGCCAATCCGTCTGCCAAGATACTACGCAGAGGGATAGAAAAGGCTATTGAGAGGCCAAGGTGTACCCCTCGAACAAACTGTTCGACAAGCACCATTCTACAAAAAGATTTGGGATATTCTCGGGACTAAGCGAAAGATGCCCAACGGGAAGATGGAGACAACCGGGCTCGGATACGTTCGGTCCAAGAAACAGGAGCAGTTCCACAGCTGCCACGTCATAAACAACTCCAGCAAAGAGGAAAACGCTCTTCCAAATGGCCGTGACGTTGAAACATAGCGAAATCCCGCTCTAAAAACGTTAAGTCGGTCGCTCGAATAACAAATGGATAAGCTAATAAAAGAAGCCTGTCAAAAGATCCGAGACAATTACAACCGCGAAATGGCCATTTATGAAAAGGCCAGGACGCAGCGTCTCAATCAGCAATCTGCGGAGAAAGAAGACTATAATGCCCTTTATCCCCAGCCCGCTGTACGTTTCTCGCGACAGAGGAAAAGCCCGAAATAAAGGCAAAAACCGGAAAAAGAATGCAAACAATGTTCGAAAACAACGAAGCGGATCTAAGACGCCATGCACTCAAAAGAAACTCGATTGGAACCCATCCTTTATAAAGAAGATGGGTCGGGAATACTCTTTCCCCCAAGACAAGACAAGAAAAATATTCATCCTTGTCATGAAGCATCAAATGGTGATGCACCCAGAGTCTCGGCACCCCGAACAAATAAACGAGGTCCATTACCCGGATTATTGCTCCTACCACCGAGCAATAGGTTATCCCCTTAATGACTGCTTCACCTTCAAAGACAGGGTGGAAAACCAGTATCAACAAGGCCAGTTCGCTTTATCTGACAACTGGAAGGCAACTCCGCCGCAAAAGCATGATCCAAAGAGGACCTATACCATGAGGATAGGACTTGCTCAACACAAAAAATGGAAGCGAACTCGTACTTGCCACATGATAACACTCTCAAAGGAGGGAGGGCACGAGACTATGGATGACCTCCGCATGTGCTTCGCAAATGAAGACAAGGACGAGATGATCTCCGGGTTTCCACCGGCACCAAAAGAGCTTGAAGATAGGATACATACTAAGGTGGACAGCATAAGGAAAATTGACTTAGGGACAAAAAATGATCCGAGGACGACATTCGTCAGTGAGCTACTATCTGAAAAATAGATAGCTAAGTTAAAAGACGTGCTCATGCAATATAAAGACAGCTTCATATAGAACTATTCCGAGATGCCGGGTCTAGATCCAAAGGTGGCAGTACATAAACTGGCCATATCGCCGGACATAAAGCCAGTCAAATAGGAGCCAAGAAGAATACAGTTTGAACTTGAGATGAGTATAAATACCAAGGTCATGAAATTAATCGACTCTGTCTTCATCCAAGTGTTGGATATGTATGCCTTAAAGGCCATTATTGTATATGCATACATGTGGATGGTTGGAAATATATATGTACAGGACAATCTTGCTCGATATGATAGTATGCTATCTGGTTTGTCTTTATCATAACATGTGCATATGTTTTACTTGTTATTACGTATCATTTATACATATTGATAAAGCCCGCAGGATCATTACTTGACTACCTACATTGTGATGGAGATCATACTTGTGGGAGCTGGGTAGTCGATAAGCACATCCTTAAAATGTCCTTAGTCATGTGAATATCGAGACTGGGCATCGATATTCCGGAGTAGACTAGTGTAAACGTTTCTAGACCCTGACGAGGGGCGATGGTTGGTCCAGTAGCCATTGGTCTTTCACACCTAAGATCGTATACAGGTACTCAGTGGGGGTGAGTGTTGGGATTCCTAGCGTCCTGGCTATCTACCATGGCCGATTGCGAAACAAAAATTTTGGCGTTTAGAAAACTTGGCGGTAGAAAAAAATATCTAGAATCGAATCCAAACATGAAACTAGCAATCTAAAAGTGTCAAACTACTGTGATAGAGTGTTGGACCAAATGAAACATGTTTTTCGGTCTTCCACCATCTCCCTTACCTCCTTGAGGTTCTTTGGATCGAGCTTGGCCGCCGGTCTTCCTCCGTCGAAGATGATCCACCCGAGGGATGTAGCTCATGGCTCTAGCTCCACATAAAAGATCAAGTGAAGCAACTAGGGATTCTGGATGCCTAGTCTAGAATGCCTAGGATGTAGTGGAGTGTTCTAAGTGAATCTCTACCTCACATTCTCTCTTGATTCTCAACACATGATAGGGTAGAGAGGAGGTTGAAGATGAAGGTGGAAGGAGCTCAAGAAATCTAGAGAGGGAGTGGAGCTAATGGTAGGAAGAATAAAAATTTCATGTGAGAATGAACCATCCAATATTATCATCTCATCTATCAAGTGTGGAAAAATAATATGAAGAAGTGTTTTATAAAACAAAATTTTCCATTTTAATATTCAACCCATGCTTGAATAGTTTGCACAAATGAATAAACAATTCATTTGTGCAACTATAGAAGCATTGTTCTCACCATACTACCCTCTCTCCTTTTTCCACCTCATATCCCATTTAAAATAAATGGATAAAATCAAAATGAGGTGTCCACCTTCTAGAATGTTTTTCGTATAAATACCGATTACATTCTACTATATATACATATCTGTATTCGTACCAAAATACAAATGCCTAAAGAGATAGAATAACACAAAGAACATAATACTAGAATATACATATCGAAATACATATACGTAAATTATTAAATCAATACCTGATTTAATAATCCGGCTCAATCCCGAGCCGGCTAGTATTATCAAATGTCCGATCGAAAGTCCGGATATATAGTACAATCAATCGATAGGAACCTTGCACGTATCCAATACGACTACTACATCGTTTCGCCAGAACCAGGGAAACCCTTTCTGTGGGACTCTAAAGACTTGTCAATACACTAGCAGTGGGTTTAACCACAAGCACGTCAGTGGCACTAGCTGTACGTAACAGCTATCCAGGTATTGAGCGAAAGGAAGGACGGCAAGCAAACTCATCCGTACCCCCACTGAGCCTGTCCATGACAATCTCCGTACAGTCTGGTATGTTCGTCTAAGAGTATCGCATATCGGGTCTAAGGGGTGGACAAAGTCAGACCGCTAATAACATGATATTTCATGTCGGTATGTAGCCCATCACCCACTGAGAAACTACTGATCCAAATCAGTAATTCTCATATACCTTGGCTAAGGATTTCTGGTGATGGCCACCCGTGCACCTCGCGACATCAACCACCAATACCGGGAGAGACGAATCCTCGACGAACCGCTCACTGCCTCTATATGGCTCGGGACTGTACCCAACTAAAACCTATTTGCACGACTCCTTTAAGCCGTGGTAGGGTAGTAATCAAAGCACGGTGGGAACTCACACAAGACAAATGACAATCTCAAGTCGACAGACTAATCTATACTCATGTCACCTGGGAATTGATATCTAACAATAGATATAATACAATCTAACATGATCCCGACGAGTCCGTCCAGTATACTCATAACCCAATGAGCACCTGTATACTATCTTAGGTGACTGACTGACACCAATGACTTGTGAGACTGGCCACCGCCCCTCGTCAGGGTCTCGAAAAGTATACACTAGTTTACTCCGGAGTATCGATTCCCAGTCTCGATACTAGGGGCATTTAAGGATGTGCTTATAGACCACCCAGCTCCTACATATATGATCGCCATCATAATGCTAGTAGTCAAGCAAGAATCCTATGGGCTCTATCAACATGTAATAGTGATTTGTAATATCACATAATGCATGTACCTGATGATAAAGGCAAACCAGATAGCATACTATCATCTCGAGTAGGACTGTTCTACCCGTATAGTTCCTCCCTCAATTATCACAATCGCATGCCTGCGATTACAATAATTGACTTGAGGGCACTATAGCCAAAAATCTCCTACTTGCACTTAAGGCTAATTATTGCGATATTGTATACTCACAGCCCGTGTGATACCGAACACCCAACTTTTCTACTAATCAGCCTCGCAGAGCCCGTTTGCAAAACTATTGCGTTCGAGAAATAGTCTCAGTGAGTGGATCCACGTTTCTATCTTTATCTATCTATATCTCAACTTCGCGGAGAAAGACTATCTCCCGAAATGAGCGATACCTGTCTTAGAATTTGTCTGCATATCTGATAGGACCCAGTTCACAAATGAACTCCAAATCCAACAAACTTTTTAGACCGTATCATCCACAGCATCTTGCGCCATGCTTTCTTCAGTATCCGCTTGGACCACCTGTCTAACATACTACCCCTCAAAAGTGAAAAAACTATAACTCTGACAGCTACTCCGTCATCCAGGTCACCTTGGAAACCAGAAATGATAACCGCTTCTTGAAGGAGGCTGTCGTTACCATATACCAAGAACATCCACTTATGTTCATAACTGCTTCCCAAGGTTTCTCCAGGATTAGATTAATATATGCTTATTGCAGCCGGTGCAAAAGCAAAATCTGGTGTGGTACTTAACATTTCATGATTGACTCAATTGCCTAAGCAAGTGATATGTCAATCATGCAAATCTTTCTCCTCATTAGTCTAGAAGACATCTCTTTAGAAATGGTGACTCCATCACCTACGGGTACACCACCACGCCAGGAGTCGTCCATTCTAAAAACTTTTAGAATAGTATCAAAGTACCCATATTGGGACACTCTTCCCAAATCTAGACTTAAAACCATAGATCTAGTGACTAGAATTCATGATATTTTATCCATATCATATGTGGAGAAACCACCTTGTGACAACCATAGTATAACCGATTGTAGTATAGAAAGATCTCTTCCTATTAAGTGCATGTCATCCAAATACCAGGATATCACTCCCTACTACCTTCTTATCAGGTCCATCTGATATTCTGATGAAGTCAAACTATATAACTGTCACGTCAAAAATAGATGATCTATCTCTGCTATACCTGTTTTCGTCTATAAATAGACATAAGCTTCTTGCCCACTGTATTTCCGCTGCTCCCACTGACTACAACAACCCTCTGGAAGAGTCATATACACGTGTACTTCTAAAGCCAATTTAGAACGACGTTATACTCATCCTCTTGCCAGATCTCATAGTCTGGAACAGCAGTAGTGACAGGTTTGGGTAATCAAAAACCTCCCTGTCACCGTCTTTGAGGAGACCAAAGTACCTCTTGGGTGGCTGAGGTTACCCACCAAATCTGCGGAGTGTCTAATGGATTGTCGAATCCAATTGAATCTTTAGGTTCTACTAAATTTTCAGTAATCGTTTGTGATTCTGGAATCACTTCCAGTTTTACCATACTCCCACTAATGTTTTCTGAAAAGAATTTATTTTACTAAAACTGGTGGCGAGTCAAGAACAATATAACTATTGATCTTCCAAAATGGTAGAATGTTAACCCTCGTCAATACCCGGGATAACTCGCAAACTGCCATTACTGAAACGTGTCTTGAGTTTTCCGGATTCTGGTTTTAAGCATAAGCCAGACAACTCCATATACCTTAACATCGTTAAGATATGAATCCATTCTATATATCCAATATAGAAACAAAGGCACTAATTTAATTGGAACCAGATTCAAAATACAAGCAGCTGTTTCCAGTGCATATCAACTAAATGGAAGATGCCAAGCAGCATTACTCATCAAGGAATGTACCCACGTATGAGCAACCTGAAAGAGAAACAAGTTCTCAAATATCAAGTATCTACATCTTCGATCACCTTGAATAATCCTGATACTTGCAACATATGGTTCTCTAATTTATTCTTATAACTATAACTTCTCAAAATTTGGACATAGTATTTCAACGAAATACTTGTCTAAAACTAGAGAAGTCATAAGTAAATAGAATATAGTACGAGTACCAACCCCTCTGTCCTAATGGATATCGGACAACATACAATACTTTGTATAAGTCCTCTGAGTTTAATAACTCAAACCCTGTGCGTTATAGGTTGAAAACTATATTATGGTTGAGAAGAATTACACCGCTGTTAAATGCTCATTACCTAACTATCAACTGATATAGGCAAATGTCATAGATATAATTTCAAAAGGTTATATCTCACTTTATAAAATAAATATATAGATATATTAGTTTGAAATTGGTGCATAACAACAGATATTCAAAACCAAATATTTGCCGTCAGGTAAAATCCAGGTGATGTCCTCAAATATCACCAATTACAAAGAATTCCGATATATAGAGGATCTAATCACCAAATTCCCAATATTTTTCTCCAATTCAGCATCCGTAACGCCATACAGATGTGAGAATCAAATTTGGTAAATACATACTCTGGAGTTAGAATCTAATTGGGAAAGCAGTTTTCAATTAACACCGCACAATATAGCTGAAACATGAAAATGTTTCGAAGGGGTGGCCAGGTATTCCTAGTAATGCTTCTTCCACTATCCAGATTCATGACAGTAACCGTAGATTTCTTTCCCCTCACTCCAATCCCTTCTTATGTCTTTACTTATTACTTTCTGTACACCCAATTTAGGCTAATTGGTTTTCTTCCTTTCCTATCTTTCTACACCTGCCTAAGGTTTGGAAGAAAATTATCCAATAAGCGTAATAGGTGTACTCTCCTAATACCAGGAGCCCTCGCAACCTGAAAGAAGGTAAAGAGGAAAGACAACTGAATAATTCTTATTCTATTTCTCCAGAAACAGAATCCATCCTCGAACTGGAACAAATTCCTTGGAGTTCGTATGTAACTATATGATGGAATATCCAAGAAATGTGGATCTTCGTAATGATACGGAGTGTTCTGGAGAAATGCAAAGGGTATGTAGGAGTGGCAATGATATATGCGACTAAATGACAATCCAAAAGCTAAAGTGTTTTAAGAAAATTCGGTTAACTTGGTTTATGAGTTTTAGTTTGAAGTCGGGTCATGGTCGCTGCCAAAGAGATAGAAAAGAAACACTTATCGTGCACTCTAACATAGATTATATTGGTTAATCACTTCATCTAATCAGGATGGCTCCCACTGTTTCCTCGAATTCTCCTTCAAACCCTAAAAGGAGAATTAGTCGGGATCATCTGAAAATCACCCGAGGAGTAACACCTACTTATTAGTGGGAATCGGGATCCAACTATCATCGCACGATAACTTGATGGAAGCCACTCAAGTCACCACACTCCAGAAGGTATGCGTAAGTCTGGCAAGTTTCCTGTATATTTGAAACTCCCGATGTAGTTTTTACCCCTAGGATCCACGTGACGTTGACATTGCCAACATATCAAAGGGTCCTAGTCAAGTTTAACCCGTCATTATCTTGATTGCATTAAACCCATCCGTACGAGTCTTTGATAATGACAACATGACCGTATGACTATCTTAACCAATCACATCTAAAGCTACAAACAAGTAATACTCAGCTACCGTACACTACGCCTTGATAATGCCAACATACGTAACACGAATACTGAGCACTACTCATAGGAAATGACGGAGGGCTACGGCTAGTTTTTGGCGAAAAACCTTTAACGTAATGAACTTGATATCGTTGAAGGAACCCGATCGGTTTTATAAATATATAGTGGCATAAACTTTTGCTAAAGAGGCCACTCCCTGTGAAGGGATCTCGGCTCTTTCCTCATCGAATGAGGTGCGGGATATTCCTAACAGAATACCACGATGCAAAGCAAAAGAATCAACTATAGTGAAGTTATTACAATGATGCAAACTTTTGCCCAAGAGATCACTCCCGATAAAGGGATCTGGGCTCTTGCCTCGTCGAATGAGGTGTTGGATATTCATAACCGAATACCGCTGTGCAAAGCAAAAGGAACGTCTGTAATGTCAGTTTTTAAAAACTTGGTTCCAACAATATTATATAGGTTTGTTTTCCTTACATTAATTAGAATTAATGCAGTCCCATTAATTAATCCATAGCACCCCAAAAAGAATGAAAATACAATGTACGTATATGCCATCCGCATTCGCCACGGGACCACGTCATGCACCGTTAGGTTGCTTAACTAACGGCAGAACGGGGGCTGTACTAGCACGGATGCAAAACATATACAACATCTACTAGTATATATAAATATATATATATAACATTCGTCCCAGGCATGACATAAGCAACATCATAGAAAAGCGGTAAGCAACACAGAATAATGGATAATCTAGGAGCCCCGGATTTCCTTTGTGCCGCAAATGAAACCCGACATTCTCCGGTCGTGTAGATAGTCTCTGCATTGAAAACCTGGAACTCTATGAGTGCGGGAAGTTACCGGTCAATCCCAGAAGTGAGGCAATCCTAATCAACAAAGTAAATGGGCCAACCAGCACTTCACGGAATCCGGTAACTTGAGCACCCCTCCGTAGGTCATCCTATACCCCCGACGAGTGCGGCGAATAGCCCGTCAATTCTAGAGTAAGGCCCTCTCCGTCTTAACGCCATGAGATGCGGTCCCGTTGCTCTTTAGAACCTGGATACTTGAGCACTCCACCACGGGGTAATCCTAGTACAGAAAAGAAAAGAATATATACAATGGCTCCATCAACCTTAACCCGGTCGTGCCCCAACAAAAGAATATACAATCTGGCAGAAATGGCAGTCCACATGTCGGATGATCGTCTCGTAATAAAAAATATACAAATGAATCTAAACTGTACAACGACCATTGCACAAGAGGCTATCCTACACGACAATTCGAACATAGCCATCACAGATATCAACATCACAGCAGTATAAGCAAGTATGTGAAACCCCGTCTAAACGACATATAGCAAATAGACGACGTTTGAAAAACACATACACCACATCACATATATCAACGATGTAAAATTTCAACTTTTTAAACTTTCCAAGTTCCCCCCAAAGCAAAGACAACACTAAGTGAAATATGGGGAAAACAAACAAGACCAAAAACACCATTTTGCAAAACCCCAGACACTGGATGAAAACGAGGCCCTGAAGTGAATAGTGAAAAGGTCAGGCCAGTTTTTTCAAGGATGTGGCCGACCAAGTTTGCATGGAATTGCCTCGTTTTCATTCTGTGTCATACTCATGTCTAAACTAAGTCTTTGCACTTGTTTAAAAAAATTTCTGAGATCAAAAAAAATTTCAGAACAGAAAGTGGGTTTTGGAATCGGAGTTTTTCGGTTTTGGAACTAATGCATCGTCTACAACTAGTTTCTAATATTTGGGTGGCTCCGATACCATGTTGGGATTCCTAGCGCCCTGGCCATCTACCATGGCTGATTTCGGAAAAAAAAATTTGGCGTTTAGAAAACTTGGCGCTAGAAACAACTGCCTAGAATCGAATCCAAATATAAAACTAGCAATCTAATGGTGTCTAACTACTGTGATAGAGTGTTATACCGGACGAACCATGTCCTTCGGTCTTCCACCATCTCCCTTATCTCCGTGAGGTCTTTTGGATTGATCTTGGCCGCCGGTCTTCCTCCATCGAAGATGATCCACCCGAGGGATATAGTTCCCGGCTCTACCTTCACATAAAAGATCAAGTGAAGCAACTAAGAATTCTAGATGGCTAGTCTAGAATGCCTATGATGTAGTAGAGTATTCTAAGTGTATCTCTACCTCACCTCCTCTCTTGATTCTCAACACATGAGAGGGTAGACAGGAGGTTGAAGATGAAGGTGGAGTAAGCTCAAGAAATCTAGAGATGGAGTGAAGCTAATGGTGAGGAGAATAAAAAATCTCATGTGAGAATGAACCATCCAATATTTTCATCTCATCCATCAAGTGTGGAAAAATAGCATGCAGAAGTAATATTCAACCCATGCTTGAATAGTTTGCACAAATGAATAAACAATTCATTTGTGCAACTATAAAAGCACGGTTCTCACCATACCCCCTCTCTCCTTTTTCCACCTCATATCCCATTTAAAATAAATGGATAAAATCAAAATGAGGTGTCCACCTTCTAGAATGTTTTCCGTATAAATACGGATTACATTCTACTGTATATACATACCTGTATTCGTACCGAAATACGAATACCCAAAGAGATAGAATAACATAAAGAACATAATATTAGAATCTACATATCGAAATACATATACGTAAATTATTAAATCAATACCTGATTTAATAATCCGGCTCAATTCCGAGCGAGCTAGTATTATCAACTATTCGATCGAAAGTCCGGGTACATAGTATAATCAATCGATCGGAACCCTGCATGTATCCAGTACGGCTACTACATCATTTTTCCAGAACTAGGGAAACCCGCTGTATGGAACTCTAAAGACTCGTCAATACGCTGGCAGTGGGTTTAACCACAAGCACGTCAGTGGCACTAGCTGTACGTAACGGTTACCCAGGTATTGAGCGAAAGGAAGGCTGACGAACATACTCATCCGAACCCCTACTGAGCCTATCCGTGACAATCTCCATACAGTCCGGTCTGTTTGTCTAAGAGTATCGCATATCGGGTCTAAGGGGTGGACAAAGTCAGACCCCTAATAACGCGATATTTCGTGTCGGTATGAAGCCCATCACCCACTGAGAAACTACTGATCCAAATCAGTAATTCTCATCTATCTTGGCCAAGGATTTCTGGTGATGGCCACCTGTGCACCTCGCGACATTAAGCCCTAATACCGGGAGAGACGAATCCCCGACGATCCGCTCATTGATTCCATGTGGCTCGGGACTGTACCCAACTAAAACTTATTTTCACGCCTCCTTTGAGCCGTGGTAGGGTAGTAATTAAAGCACGGTGGGAACTCACACGAGAAAAATGACGATCTCAGGTCGACAGACTAATCTGTACTTATGTCACCTGGGAACTGCTATCTGACAATAGGTATAATACCATCTAGCATGTTCCCGACGAGTCCGTCCAGTGTACTCATAACCCAATGAGCATCTGTATACTATCTTAGATGACCGACTGATACCAATGGCTTGTGAGACCGTCCTCCGCCCCTCGTTGGGGTCTCGAAAAATATACACTAGTCTACTACGGAGTATCGATGTCCAGTCTTGATACTCTCTCGACTAGGGACATTTAAGGATGTGCTTATAGACCACCCAGCTCCCACGTATATGATCGTCATCATAATGCTGGTAGTCAAGCAAGAATCCTATGGGCTCTATCAATATGTAATAGTGATCTGTAATACCACATAATGCATGTACATTATGATAAAGGCAAATCAGATAGTATACTATCATCTCGAGTAAGACTGTTCTACCTATATAGGTCTTCCCTCAATCATCACAATCGTGTGCCCGCGATTACAATAATTGACATGAGGGCACTATAGCCAACAGTGAGTACACTGGATGGACTCGCCGAGAACTTCTAAATGGTACTATACCTATCGTCAGATAGCAGTTCTCAGGTGGCTTGAGTACATATTAGTCTTCAGACCTGATATCGCCATTTATCTCGTGTGAATTCCCACTGTACTTTGATTATTACCCTACCGCGGCTCTACTGAGTCATGCAAACAGGTTTTAGTTGGGTATAGTCCCGAGCCATATGGAGGCAGTGAGCAATTGTTGAGGATTCGTCTCTCCCGGTATAGGGAGTTGATATCGTACTGTGTTCGATTGTCCAGCACCGTAAGACCTTGGCCAAGGCAGTTGGGATTTACTGATAGGTTGATCAGTAGTTTGGCGGATTGGTCCTGAGCCACATCAGCATGAATTATCAGGTTATTAAGGTCTGACGTTTACCACCCCCTAGACCTAGTATGCGATACCCATAGATGAAGAGACCGGACCGTATGGAGGTGTCACAGATAGGCTTAGTAAGGATCCAGATGAGTTTGCTCGTCGGCCCTCCTTTTTGACAGGTACCCGGGTAGCCGTTACGTACAACTAGTGCCGCTGACGTGCTTGTGGTTATGGATTTATCCAGTAACTCACTGCCGGCGTACTTTCGAGTCTTTAGAGTCCCACACTGAGATTTTTCCCTGGTTCAGGTGAAATGATGTAGTAGCCATATTGGATACATGCAGGGTTCCGATCGATTGATTGTACTAGTTACCCGGACTTTCGATCGGACAGTTGATAATACTAGCCGTCCAGGGATTGGGCCGGATTATTAAATCGGGTATTGATTTAATAATTTACATATATGTATTTCGATATGTATATTCTAGTATTATGTTCTTTGTGTTATTCTATCTCTTTGGGTATTCGTATTTTGATACGAATACAGATATGTATATACACTAGAGTGTAATCCGTATTTATACGGAAAACATTCTAGAAGGTGGACACCTCATTTTAGTTTTATCCATTTATTTCAAAATGGAAAATTAGGTGTAAAGGTAGTAAGGTGAGTATGGTGAGCACCATGCTTGAATAGTATTGACAAATGAATTGAATATTCATTTGTCAACACTATTCAAGTATGGGTGTATTTTTATATTGAAAAAAGGGGTTTTACAAAACCATGCGTGGTCTTTTTCTCTCTCATGGGATTTTATTTTTCATTCTCACCATTTGGTTTCACTCTCCTCACTAGTTTTCTTGAGCTCCTCCACCTTTATCTTCAACCTCCTCTCTACAATCTCATGTGTTGAGAATCAAGAGAGGAGGTGAGATAGATACACACTTAGATCCATACACTACATCCTAGACACTTTAGATTAGCAATCTAAAGTCTCTAGTTGCTTCACTAGACTCTTAGTGTGGAGCTAGAGCCATGGACTACATCCTTCGGGTGGATCATCTTCGACGGAGGAAGACCGACGATCAAGCTGTAAGTGCACGGCGGCGCCCCGGCCGTCAAACCGACGGCCAAATGCGGAAGCGGTGAATAACTTTAATTTTCTTGAATTGGCAAACCGCCGCGCACTAATACCCGGATCGAACCATTAACTAGTCCTAGCTATCTACAAGAAAGGGAATAGAGATATACCGACGATCCAAGTCCTCCGGTCTTCTCGTCATGGTCCCGATCTCCTGCGGAAAAGTCCCGTCTCCTCCTCGTCGCCGGAAGTGCACCACATCTCCTACTTTGTTTACAGGCTCCCACCTCAATGCCGAGGCAACTCGGGCACGAAGCCGGCTACTCGACGTGCCCAAGATTTACTGTAGAATCTATAGTAGAGCTTGTGTCTCACTTTTGGGGTTGTGGAATTGCCTTTTGGTGGAGGTATGAAACATGAACTTTTGTGGAGGGATTAGTAGGAGTTTCGCAACATGATATCAACCAAAAACCCCACTCTCTCATTTTGGACAGCCCCTCTATGGCTTTGGCCGGCCATACAAATGGGAAGAGAGAGAATGTGAGGGTGAGAGAGTGTATATGAGAGTGTGGCCATCCAATAATACAATGGAGAGAGAGAGAAGGCTATCATGCCAAAAAGGAAATGATCACAACAATAAACCCACACTCAACCAACCTCACCCCTCATCATCATCAACCATTATGCCCACTAAAAGTCAAGCCATCATGAGAAGGAGAAGTCAATGATGGTGCACATCATGAAAACCATCATGATGCTACAATAAGCAAAGACCCCCTCCACAAAAAGCCTATTTGCAACAATGCAAATAAACCCTCCTCCACCAAACGTCGGCCAATGAACGATCAAAGGAAAATTGGCCGAAACGGAAAACAAACTGGCAACTCCAAAAACTGGTCCCGTAATAAATTACAGGAAAACCCCGATACTGTGCATACACACCCGCATTTGTATTCCGACCGAAAAACAAATGCAATGAGACAAAATCTACACTGTACTATACTAGGATCCGGCTTAAAACAAAGTCGGCTAGTAATATCCGTTCGATCCTGATCCGTGCAATACCGCACGTATCTGATCGAACCCTGCCATATATCCATACGGCCTCTAGTACAAACTGTCTGATCCTGATCCGTGCAATACCGCACGTATCTGATCGGACCCTGCCATATCTCCATACGGCCTCTACAGCCTTTCGCCCGAAAGCTGAGTAACTGAATGTGGGGGACTCTAAAGACTCGTCAACACCTTGGTTGTGGATTTAACCACTAGCACGTTAGAGGTATAAGCCAATACATATCGGGCTACCAGGTATTGACAAAAAGGGACGTCTGTGAGCGAACTCAGCCTGACTCCCTACTGAGCCTGTCAGTGACAATATCCGTACAGTCCGGTCCGTTCGTCTATGAGTATCGCATGGCGGGCCTAGGGGGTTGGTAAAAGTCAGACCCCCAAAAGCGGTACAAGTCGTGTCGGAGTGTAGCCCAGAACACCCTGAGATACTACTGGAATACCTACCAGTAAATCTCCTTGCCTTGGCCAAGGACTTTGTGTAATGGCTCTCCTAGACACAGCACGACCTCACCCCCAATACCGGGAGAGACGAACCCCTGAAGATACGCTCACTGCCTCTATGTGGCTCGGGACTGTACCCAACTAAAACCTGTTTGCACGACTCCTTTGAGCCGTGGTAGGGTAGTAATCAAAGTACAGTGGGAACTCACACGAGACAAATGACGATCCCCAGGTCGATGAACTAACCTGCACACATGTCACCAGGGAACTGCCATCTGACGTCTGGTATATGACCAACTAGCATGTTCCCGGCGAGTCCTGTCCGGTGTACTCATAACCCAATGAGCACCTGTATACATCTTAGGTGAACTAACTGACACCAGTGGCTTGTGAGACCGGCCACCGCCCCTCGTCGGGGTCTCGACTGTATACACTAGTCTACTCTGGAGAATCGATGCCCTGTCTCGAAACTCACACGACTAGGGACCTTTTAAGGATCTGCTTATAGACTACCAGCTCCCACTTATATGATCGCCCTCATACTGCTGGTGGTCAAGCAAGAATCCTAGGGGCTCTACCAACGTGTAATAGCAACCTGTAAGGTCACCTAAAACAGTACACGATGATAAAGATGAACCAGATAGCATACTATCATCTCGAGTAAGACTGTCCAACCGGGATAGGTCCTCCCTCAATCATTGCAATCATGTACCTGTGATCCAATAATTGACTCTGAGGGCACTACCTCCAACAATCTCCCACTTGCACTCAAGGCTAATTATTGCGATGTCGCATACTCACAGCCCGTGTGATACCGAACACCCAACTCCTCTACTAGTCAGTCTCACAAAGCTCGTTTGCGAAACTATTGCGTTCGAGGAATAGCCTTAGTGAGTGGATCCGCCTTGATGTTTCTTTCTATGTCTCTCTAAATCTCAAGTTCGCGGAGAAAGCCATCTCCCGAAATGAGCAATATCAGTCTTAGAATATGTCTGGATGTCTGATGGGACGTAGCTCATAAATGAACTCCAAATCCAAACTTCTTAGACTGTATTGACAACTGAACTTAATCAGTGTCCTGCGCGCCATGCCTCCCTCAGTATTGCCTTGGACCACCTTTCCAAAATACTGCCCCTCATCAGAAGGAAAACTATAACTCTGACAACCTCCTTGTCGTCCATGTCACCTTGGAAGCCTGGAATGATAACTGTCTCCTGAATGAGGCTGTCGTTATCATATCCCTAGAACATCCACTTATGTTCTAAAACTGCTTCCGACTGTTTCTCCAGGATTGGATTAATGTCAACTTATTGCATCTAGTGCAAGAACAACATCTGGTGTGGTACTTGACATCTCACGATTGACTCAATTGCCTGAGCAAGTGATCTGCCAATCATGCCCGTCCCTCTCCCCTTTAGTCTGTAAGACACCTTTGGAGAGGGTGACTCCATTACCTGCAGGTACACTACCGTGCCAGGAGTCGTCCATCCTAAATACTCTTAGAATGCTGTCAAGTACCCTGATTGGGAAACCACCCAAATCTAGATCTAAGACCATAGATCTAGTAACCAGTATGTCTGATATAAAATCCATTTCCTTTGTGGAGAAACAACTGTGTGACGACCAAAGTATAACCGATCGTAGTGTAGGAGTTTCTTTTCCTACTCTGTGTATATCATCCAAATACCAGGATATCACACCCTACTACCTTCTCAACAGATCCATCCCCTATTCTGATGAAGTCAAACCCATGACTGTCACGTCAGAAATAGATGATCTATCTCCGCTACATCTGCTCTAGTCTATAAATAGACATAAGCAACCTGTCCACCAATGCTTCCGCTGCTCCCACTGACTACGAAAACCCTCTGGCAGAGTCATATAGACGTACACTTCTAAAACTGGTTTAGAACGACGCTATACTCATCCTCCCGCCGGGTCTCGTAACCTGGAACAACAGCAATGGCAATTGTGGGTAAACAAGAACTTCCCTGTCACCGTCCTTGAGGCTACCGTAGTGCCTCTCGGGTGCCTGAAGTTACCCACCTTATCTGCGGAGTGGCCAATGGAATGTCAATCCAGATTGAATCTTTAGGTTCCTTATTAAATCTTCAGTAATCGTTTGTGGTTCTGGAATCACTTCCAGTTCTACCATACTCCCACTACTGTTTTCTGAAAAAATCCATCTTTAATAAAACTGTGGCGAGTCTAGAACAATATCGCTATTGTTCATCCAGATGGTAGAAAGTCAACCCTCGTCATAGCCTGGGTCAACCCACAAACAGCCATTACAGAAACGTGCCTTGAGTTGTCCAGTGTCTGGTTTTAATCATAAACCGGACAACTCCCCGTACCTTAACATCGTTAAGATATGAACTGTTCTATATCCAATATAGAAACAGAGGCACTGATTTAATTGAACCAGATTCAAATCATGCAGCTGTCCCCAGCGCATGTCAACTAAATGGAAGGAGGCCGATCAGCGTTACTCAACTTAGGAATACTTCCAATTATGAGTAACCTGAAAGAGAAGCGAGATCTCTTTATCATTACTATCAACTGAATACCATACACAAGTATCTACATCTTCGATCTCTTTGAAGAATCCCGATACTTGCTATACCTGGTTCTCTACTCTATTCAAATACCTATAACTTCTCAAAATTTGGACCCTGTGTTTCCGCGAAACACCTGTCTAAAAACTAGAGAAGTCATAAGTAAACCGAATATAGTACGAGGACCAAGCCCTCTGTCCTGATGGACCCTGGACAACATACAATCCTTTGTATAAGTCCCTTGAGTCTGATAACTCATTCACTGTGTGTCGTAGGTTGAAAACTGTACTTATGGTTAAGAAGAATTACACCGCTGTTTAATGCTCCTTATCTAACCATCCACTGATATAGGTAAATGTCGTAGACATAATTTCAGAAAGGTATATCTCACTCTATAAAAATAGACGTACAGATATATCAATTTGAAATTGGTGCATAACAGCGGATATTCAAAACCAAATATTTGCCGACCGGCAAACAGCCCAGGTGATTTCCTCAAATATCACTGATTACAACGAGTCCCGATATAATGAGGATAATCACCCAATTCCCAATAACTTACTCCTACTCATCATCTGTAAAACCATACAGATGTGAGAATCGTACCTGGTAAATACATACCCTGGAGTAAGTATCTAATCGGGAAATCAGTTTTCCTTTAACATTACACAGTGAAACTGAAACATTGAAATGTTCCGATGGGGTATTCTGGTATTCCTAGTAATGCCTCTTCCAGATTCACGACTGTAACCGTATAGTTCTTTGCCACCTCTCCAAATCCCTTCATATATCTTTAGTCTTTACCTTCTGCACACCCTTTTAGGCCAAATGGTTTTCTTCCTTCCCTACCGTTCGGCACCAGCCTATGGTTTGGAAGAAGACTATCCAATAAGCATAATGGGTGTACTGTCCCAATCCTAGGAACACTCGCAATGAGAGAGGGTGAAGATAAAAGACAACCAAATAAACCTTATTCCTATTTCTCCTGAACCAGAATCCATCCCCGAACTGGAACCAGTTCCATTCGAGTTCGTATATAACCATACGATGGAGTATCCAAATAAACTGTGGATCTTCGTAGTGATACGGAGTGTCCTGGAGAAATACAAAGGTGATGTGGGAGTGGTAACGAAATATTTGGTTTGGTCGTGAATATCTGTTGCAATTTACTTTGCCCTCTTACTAATCCCTTGCTTTGTCTGAACTTAATACCTTCTGCACACCATCGTTATGCTAATTGGTTTTCTTCATTCCCTACCGGTCGGCACTAGCCTAAGGTTTGGAAGAAGACAATCCAATTTGCGTAATAGGTGTACTACCCCTAAACCAAGGAGTACTCGTAACCTGAGAGAGGGTAAAAGGAAAAGACAACTGAATAATCCTATCCGTTTTCTCCAGAACCGGAAACCATCCTCGAATAAATTCTTTCGAGTTCGTATCTAACCATACGATGGTTTTGTCCAATGGAAGTGGACGTTCGTAGTAAAACGGGGTGTCCTGGAGAAAAGGGTAAAAGTAGGAGTGGCAACGAGGTTTGCAACTCTGACAATCCAAAAGCCAGTGTTTAAGAAGGTTCGGTTAATTTGGTCACTGAGTCATAGTCTTAGGGTCGGGTCAATGGTCGCTACCAAAGAGAGAGAGAGAAAAGAAACACTCAGCGTGCACTCTAACCTAGATCAGAATGGTTACCAATTTATCTAATCTGGAAACCTCCCACTGTACCTCAAATTCTTCTCCAAACCTAAAAGAAGAATTAGTCGGGGTCACCCGAGGAGTATACCAACTCATCAGTGGGAATCGGGATCCAACTATCATTGCATGATAACGTGACGGAATCCACTCACGCTATCACACTCCAGAAGGTATGCGCATATCTGGCAAGTTTCAGTTCTTTTGAAACTCCCGATGTGATTTCTGCCCCATGCTCTTATGACCTTGACTTTGGCCAACATATCATAAGTCACATGTCAAGTTCTACCCGTCATTCTCCAGGTTAATTTGAATCCACCCGTACATACCCTTGACTTTGGCCAACATGGCAGTACGACTGTTCCAAACCAACGCATCTATCTATGCTGCATATGAATAACCAACAGCTACCAAACACTGTGCCTTGACTTTGGCCAACATACACAGCTTGAATACTATTGACTATCCATATGAAACGATGGAGGGCTACGAATGGTTTCTGGCGAAAACCTTTAACGTAATGAACTTGATATCGTTGAAGGAACGGATAGCTTTTTAAAAATATAGTGACGAAAACCGTTGCTAAAGAGGTCACTCCCTGTGAAGGGATCTCGGCTCTTTCCCCGTAGAATGGGGTGCAGGATATTCCAACTGAATACCACGGTGCAAAGCAAAAGTAATCGGCTATAGTGAAGTTAATGCCCTGACGCAAACTTTTTGTCCAAGGGGTCACTCCCGGTGAAGGGATCTCGGCCCTTGCCTCGTCGACTGAGGAGCAGGATATTCTAAATGAATACCGCGATGCAAAACAAAAGTGAACGTCCTTGCAATAACAGCCTTTTGAAAGGTGTTCCAACAACATCAGATAAGGTTTGTTTTTAACTTGCATTGATCCGAATCAATGCAGTCCCATCAATTGATCACACCAAAAAGAACGAAAATATACTGATGTACGTATATGCCATCCGCATTCGCCACTGGGTCCCGTCATTACCCGTTAGGTTAGCTAACTAACGACAGAGCGGGGACTGGACTAGCGCGGATGCAAAACATATACAACATCTACTAATATATATACCAATATATTATATTCGCTCAAGGCGTGAATAAAATGCAACATCACAGAAATGTACAGCATCACAGAAACAATACAGATATCTGGGATCCCCGGGTTTCACAGAGCCACTACTGAAACCCGACGTTCCCCTGGTCGTGTGGATAGCCTGTGCAATGAAATCCTAGACCCCTACAGGCGCGGCAAGTTACCCGCCAAGACCTGAAGCGAGGCAGCCCCCTTCATAAACGTGAATGGACCACCCAGCACTTCACGGAATCCGGTAACTTGGGCACCCGTCCTGGGTCAACCTGTACCCCCTACGAGTGCGGCGAATAGCCCGCCAATCCTAGAGTGAAGCCCCCTCCGTCTCAATGCCATGAGATGCGGGCTTGTTGCCCTCTAGAACCCGGCTGTCCGTGCACCCCTCCGCGGGGCAATCCTAGTACAGAAAGTAAAATATACATACAACGGGTACATCGACCGCAACCAGGTCGTGCCCCAAAATAATAATACAAACAGGCAGTGACGGCAGTCCACATGTCGGACGCTCGCCCCGCAATATCAAATGTACATAATACAACAAAACTGTACTAGCATTGCATCCAGGCTATCCCCCACGACCGATCCGCAACATCACAGCAAAAACAAAACATCAACGTGAAAGTCACGTTCGCAAATCCGTCTAACCGGGCTATAGCAGTTAGACCGGATTTACCGATCAAGTCACATTCACGGTCGCAGATATAATGTAAATACTGTGAAAAATGTGTTTAAAATATCCGACCTATCGAATATTAACAAGTGGGCCCCAAAACAAAACTGTAGCAGTTACAGAAAATATGGGCCCAATTTTAATGTTCAAAAACCCCAAAAATAAGCCCAGAGGCCCACTGAAAAGATCCGGCCCACTGACTCCTCTACTCTGCGGCGGAACCGCGGCCACAAGTAGGTTTTGGCCGCGGTTCTGCGCTCCAACCAGAGGATCATGGTGTCGGATTTTTCCAGAAGTCTTAAGTCTTCCTGTACAGTGCTTTTATACAACCTGAAAAATTTTTGGGGACCAAAAAATTTCAACAGAAAACTGATGTGGGCAAATACGGGTTTTTGAGCATTTCGATCGATCGGAACAGAAAAACACATTACACAAAGCTAGACTAAGTTAATGGGGAGGCTCTGATACCAGTGTAAGTGCACGGCGGCGCCCCGGCCGTCAAACCGACGGCCAAATGCGGAAGCGGTGAATAACTTTAATTTTCTTGAATTGGCAAACCGCCACGCACTAATACCCGGATCGAACCATTAACTAGTCCTAGCTATCTACAAGAAAGGGAATAGAGATATACCGACGATCCAAGTCCTCCGGTCTTCTCGTCATGGTCCCGATCTCCTGCGGAAAAGTCCCGTCTCCTCCTCGTCGCCGGAAGTGCACCACATCGCCTACTTTGTTTACGGGCTCCCACCTCAATGCCGAGGCAACTCGGGCACGAAGCCGGCTACTCGACGTGCCCAAGATTTACTGTAGAATCTATAGTAGAGCTTGTGTCTTACTTTTGGGGTTGTGGAATTGCCTTTTGGTGGAGGTATGAAACATGAACTTTTGTGGAGGGATTAGTAGGAGTTTTGCAACATGATATCAACCAAAAACCCCACTCTCTCATTTTGGACAGCCCCTCTATGGCTTTGGCCGGCCATACAAATGGGAAGAGAGAGAATGTGAGGGTGAGAGAGTGTATATGAGAGTGTGGCCATCCAATAATACAATGGAGAGAGAGAGAAGGCTATCATGCCAAAAAGGAAATGATCACAACAATAAACCCACACTCAACCAACCTCACCCCTCATCATCATCAACCATTATGCCCACTAAAAGTCAAGCCATCATGAGAAGGAGAAGTCAATGATGGTGCACATCATGAAAACCATCATGATGCTACAATAAGCAAAGACCCCCTCCACAAAAAGCCTATTTGCAACAATGCAAATAAACCCTCCTCCACCAAACGTCGGCCAATGAACGATCAAAGGAAAATTGGCCGAAACGGAAAACAAACTGGCAACTCCAAAAACTGGTCCCGTAATAAATTACAGGAAAACCCCGATACTGTGCATACACACCCGCATTTGTATTCCGACCGAAAAACAAATGCAATGAGACAAAATCTACACTGTACTATACTAGGATCCGGCTTAAAACAAAGTCGGCTAGTAATATCCGTTCGATCCTGATCCGTGCAATACCGCACGTATCTGATCGAACCCTGCCATATATCCATACGGCCTCTAGTACAAACTGTCTGATCCTGATCCGTGCAATACCGCACGTATCTGATCGGACCCTGCCATATCTCCATACGGCCTCTACAGCCTTTCGCCCGAAAGCTGAGTAACTGAATGTGGGGGACTCTAAAGACTCGTCAACACCTTGGTTGTGGATTTAACCACTAGCACGTTAGAGGTATAAGCCAATACATAACGGGCTACCAGGTATTGACAAAAAGGGAATTCTGTGAGCGAACTCAGCCTGACTCCCTACTGAGCCTGTCAGTGACAATATCCGTACAGTCCGGTCCGTTCGTCTATGAGTATCGCATGGCGGGCCTAGGGGGTTGGTAAAAGTCAGACCCCCAAAAGCGGTACAAGTCGTGTCGGAGTGTAGCCCAGAACACCCTGAGATACTACTGGAATACCTACCAGTAAATCTCCTTGCCTTGGCCACGAACTTTGTGTAATGGCTCTCCTAGACACAGCACGACCTCACCCCCAATACCGGAAGAGACGAACCCCTGAAGATACGCTCACTGCCTCCATGTGGCTCGGGACTGTACCCAACTAAAACCTGTTTGCACGACTCCTTTGAGCCGTGGTAGGGTAGTAATCAAAGTACAGTGGGAACTCACACGAGACAAATGACGATCCCCAGGTCGATGAACTAACCTGCACACATGTCACCAGGGAACTGCCATCTGACGTCTGGTATATGACCAACTAGCATGTTCCCGGCGAGTCCTGTCCGGTGTACTCATAACCCAATGAGCACCTGTATACATCTTAGGTGAACTAACTGACACCAGTGGCTTGTGAGACCGGCCACCGCCTCTCGTCGGGGTCTCGACTGTATACACTAGTCTACTCTGGAGAATCGATGCCCTGTCTCGAAACTGACACGACTAGGGACCTTTTAAGGATTTGCTTATAGACTACCAGCTCCCACTTATATGATCGCCCTCATACTGCTGGTGGTCAAGCAAGAATCCTAGGGGCTCTACCAACGTGTAATAGCAACCTGTAAGGTCACCTAAAACAGTACACGATGATAAAGATGAACCAGATAGCATACTATCATCTCGAGTAAGACTGTCCAACCGGGATAGGTCCTCCCTCAATCATTGCAATCACGTACCTGTGATCCAATAATTGACTCTGAGGGCACTACCTCCAACACAAGCACGATCCAGGAGATCTCAAGGAGCAAGGAAAGGTGAACAAGCTTGTTCAAGAAGATCTTTAGGAGAAAACTAAGAGGATAGAAGACTGAAGGACACGGATTTTTTGGTGAGACTTTTCTATCATAGTAGTTAGCTCTCCTCCAAGTTAGCTAGTTTAGGTTTATGGTAGATTCTAGAACGGTTTTTGTAGCGCCAGTTTTTAAACCCCATAAATTTTTGTTCAGCAATGGCCACGGTAGATAGTCAGGGCGCTAGGAAATCCTAACACCAAGAAATTCAATATCCTGACTGGATCGCCAATATCGTTCTGGTGATGAAGAAAAATGGGACGGTGCGCATCTGCGTGGACTTTCGGGATCTCAAAAAAGCTTGCCCAAAGGATGACTTCCCAGTACCTGTTACCGAGCTGATGATCAATAACACGTCTACCCATGAGATCATCTCCTTCATGGATGGATCTTCAAGATACATTCAAATAAAAATGCATCCTGAAGATCAAAATCATACTGCCTTCCGGACTCTGTTGGGCATATTTTGCTATAAAGTGACGCCCTTCGCTCTAAAGAACGCTGGCGCTACATACCAGAAGGTCATGGCAAAGATCTTCGATGACCTCATCCATGAGATCGTCGAATGCTACATTGACGATCTTGTGGTTAAAAGCAGATCTCATGAGGAACATTGGGAACATCTAAAAATAGTGTTCCGACGTCTTCAGAAGTATAATCTGAAGATGAATCCTCTAAAATGCGCGTTTGGAGTCTCCTCAGGAAAATTCCTAGGATTCATCAGACGGCACCGGGGTATTGAAATCGATCTCTCAAAGGAAAGCTCGATTATGGAAATGCCCACGCCAAGAACTCTCAAACAGTTGCGATCCCTTCAAGGAAAGCTCGCATATATCCGGTGATTCATAGCCAACCTCTCCGGAAAATGCCGTCCCTACAGTCATCTGATGAAGAAGGGCCCCTGTTCGTCTGGGATCAAAAGTGCCAAAATGCACTAGACGAAATCAAGCAATACCAGCAAAATCCGCCGGTATTGGCTGCCCCGGTTAAGGGAAAACCCCTTATCCTATATATAACAGCCCTTGAGGGTTCTCTAGGCACGCTATAGGCGAAAGAGAACGATCAGGGAAAGGTGAGAGCTCTGTACTATTTAAGTCGAATTCTTCTGGGGGGAAAAACAACTACCCCCCCATTGAAAAGCATTTCCCTGTATTGATCTTCGCGATAATAAAGGTCAGACATTACGCCTTGGCACATGAGCTCCATCTCATATCAAAGGTGGATCCTCTCAAATATTTGATGTCAAGAACCATACTAACAGGAAGGGTTGCCAGATAGGCCCTCCTCCTGATGGAGTTCTCGATAACGTATCGACCCCTCAAAGCAGTGAAAAGCCAGGCCATTTCTGACTTTCTCGCAGAGCATCCGATATCAGCCGATTCCCCCTTAAATTATGAATTGCTGGATGAATATGCGTTCGACATAATCGAAGGAGAGAGGGATGAAAATGATTCCCAATGGGAACTCTATTTCGATGGAGCATCTTCTACGAAAAGGCAAAAGCGAAACACCCCCATAACCAAAGCCGGGGTGAGCCTTATCTTCATGACTCTGCAAGGAGGTATATTGCGTTACGCCCTCTCCTTAATGAAGCCAAGGGCTAATAACGAAGCTGAATATGAAGTTTTGATAGCAGGTCCCGAGATCGCTGTCGACATGGGAATCAAAGACCTCCTTATATATGGAGACTCCCAGCTGATCGTTAGCTAAGTAAATGGCGAAAATTAGACTGTAACATTTCGAAATAATAAAAATATTATTTTTAGGGAATATTTATAATTTAATATTATTTTATTGAATATTTTAATAATTCGGTATAATTAAATACAAATAAATGGGGAAAATTTTTGGAAAATTATGGAAAATTCTAAAATAGGGTAAATTAGAGAATTATGCCATTTCTAAGTTTAATTGATTAGTTATATGCTAAATTGGTGCTAATCGCGATTAATAATCGCTAATCGGTTTTTCTAGCTTTTTGTGCAAAACATATACATATCATCTTTTCTTACACTTATGCATTTTTTCACCATGTTCCTTTTAGGTTTACTATTTGAGTGAGAAGGAATTAGAGGGAAAAGATAAGGAAAAGAAAAAGAAATGGAAAAGGAATTTTATATTGAGGTTGGTGAGAGAGAGAGGTATGGTCTCCTTTGACCCAAGGACTTAGCCATCTCCTTTATTCCCTTCACTCATTTCTCTCTCCCTCTCCTTCAAGTTGCTGCTGCTGCTGCTGCTCCTCACCCCACCTCCCCTCTTCAAGCCCCAAATCACCTCTAAAACAACTCCAAAACCCCACTCTCATTTCATTAAAAGTGTGCACAAGCTCAAGATCTACACATTGGACCAAGAAAGCAAGGATTTTGGCCACTAGGGACAACTCAAGAAAATTCTTGAGTTGCCAAATGAGGTATTTTCTGGACTATTAGCTTAGTTTTAGCATTACTTATACCCCCATATTTAGATTGAACCGATATTGTTTAATATTGTGGAGTTAAGGAAACCTAGTTAGGGTTTGAGGAAATTATGAGTTGAAATGTGAAATTGAGTTCAGTAAAGGCTACACCAACATCCTAGTGCATGAATTGAGACCCTAACCTGAGAGTTGAAACCCGAAATACGGATTTAGAAACCGATATCGGAGAATTTGTGGAATCTGTGAAGGGTATATTGAATCTGCTATCACCCGAGACATCCTAAATTAAAATTGATTGGACAGTGACATGTGCAGGCACCCAGGAAGCTACCACCAGAACCCTAGCCCCTACCTCCTATACCCGGCCGCAGATTTATCCATTCTGGCCGCAATTTGCGGCCAGACCATGGTGGATTTGCCTCGTTTTGGTTTTGGTGTTCCCTTATCTGTAGATTAGGCCCCTGGTATGTATAGATTTGTCTAATTTGACCTATGGTGAAATCTGGAGCCTATTTCCTAAGTTGCTGTTTTGGATTCGTGTTTCCGTATTCCGTATTTTTAGTTCTGAATTGTGTATTGTGATTTACCTCGACTATTTGGCGTTTATACGACGATATCGAGGATTTGTTGATGGTTTTGAAGGCATGCCCATAGGTTCTAACCTATAGGCCCCTTATCGTATCGTTTTGGGTTTCGTGTGCCGTGTTAGCTTGGATTTGGGTTTAATACGCATATACGATACTTTGATGTGTAGGTACCCCATGAAGACTTCGGGACGACAAGTAAAGCGCGTGGAGACGTCGACAAGTGAAGACGCAAAGTGAGTAGATTATATCTACTGGGGGAAGTCGGGTGGATGGCGTATAGCACCCCCGCAGTCCGTAGTTGGTATACTATATATTATGTTTGATAGTTATAGTGTGTCATGGATATTGTGTTAGGTGTAGTATGGTTAGCTTAGGGTTAGAAATAAACTAGTATAGTTCATAGTCACGAACCCTAGAATAGGTTTACCCCACACGCGCACCCTTGCATATTCACTATACTTACACAGTGTTGATGAGGATATTGGATGACATTGGAGATGAGTCGATGATTTTGGGCATTGTTCCGTGAGATCGGTGATGTGATGTGATTTGTACTTGCGGTACGACATGTGATCTTAGCGGGCCGTTGGGCATGTGTTTTACCCCCGCTTTCATACTTATATAGATGGTATTGATTTGTACTAGACTTAGATCTATACCCCAGATTATGTGATATGATGATAATGATACCTGATACTTGATGAGAGGAATGTGATACTGACCCGTACCCAGCTATTGGGATGCCGTACGACGATTTACCGTACGAGCTTTCTATTGATGTTAGATCCGCTCTCATGACTCGAGGATGTTAAATGATATACCGTGTCGTACGTGATACTATTGAGGCGAGATCACCGACTATTGTATATATATATTTGTATATCGACTCAGATTTAGGTGGTTTCCATACCCCTCCAGATTGACTTGATACTTAGATCTGTAGTTTGCATAGTAGATGTTAAACTAGACCCGAGTCATTCTTATTTCAAATGACAGAACTGCATGACATATACATATGGGTGTAGATTCTTTACTGTTGCGTTGATTATTCTATTTCCACATATTCATGCTATTCACATTGCTTTGCATATGTTTATTGTTATATTACTATCATGTTGCTAGGACACTAGCACCATTATCGATGATGCGTATGTTCCACGTACACTTACTTGCCGGCTCACACACTTCATCATCGATAATTACCATGTCACTACACAGTAGCATTATTGCATCAGGATATGATCTTGTATGTGCATACTATTATTTCCGTGTTGCATGATATACTGTTATACTTGCATTTCCTTTATATGTCACATACTCATACTTGTACACATACATTGATACTTTCATACTTGCTTAGATTACGCATTGAGATATGTTGTTTCCATGTTTATTCTGGATTTGGGGAACCGTGGATATTTCAAAGAAAATGGTTAATTATTTAAAAACCCGGTTTCCCTTGATATGATATTTCGGTGCATCCACCATGTGTTTTCTCGGTGCGAGAGTGATATGTGTGAACCCGAATAGAGGAGTTAGATGAGGCCGATTACGGGTACATGGTGGACCCGGTATGGTACCCCGGGACGAGAACGGTTTCGCTGTGTAGTAGACGGTGAGCCTGGCAGAGAGACTACTACCTACCGGTGATTGGTTGGACCTGGCAGTTATCCGGAGGATACTGACCAGGGTCGATAGATGGATATGGGCGTACTGCCGGGGCCGAGGGCCGATTCCGCAGACATAGCCCGTTGGCTGATCCGGACTGACGGAGCCCGATAGATGAGGATTTACGTGTCGATACTAGGCACGGGTTTCATGACGATTTCCATGATCTTGATTATATCCTCATATTTGCATGCATGACGTTTATTGTCATTGGGTAACGGGTGGATGGGTTCCACGTTTATTGTCATTGGATGACGGGTGGACGGGTTCCACGTTTATACAGACATTGATTACATACAGACCTTGACTACATTGATCATACTTCATTTGTATATATAACAGGGTACGAGGGCGCTGTTATATATACCCTTACACCAATATTAGTGGAATGGGACGCTAATATATGTGTATTGATATCCATTTGATACTTCATCATGTTTACTTCATGCAGACATACCTTACATTTATGACATGTTATTATCTGAGGCACTGGCACGAGTACTTGGCACTACCTACATGATTAGATGTTACACTGCCACATTTTCATGTTTCAGACTTACTCTCGAGGGTTATATTATATACTGATTGTATTGACTTAGGATTATGTCTTGCATTCGATTTCTGCTTGTAGATATTTTCTATTCACGAGTTGGCAACTCACCCCCGTTGTGCCACAGTTCTTGCACGGCTTGCCGTACAGGTTCCATAGCGGCACTTCTGGCACACTGTTTTCCTTTGCGGGTGATTTGCTTGGTAGGTGGGTTCTTTGTATTAGAACCGCCGTTGTACTTGTATTATTCATTGTATCTAGAAATTCGATCAACCAAAAACTTGTATATTGTTTCAGACTCAGACACTAGTGATGTATTATTTCGACCTTAGAGTCGCGCTTAGTAGTGTTGCAGTTTTCATGCTTATCTGGGTTTCTTTTAAATTTTGATTCTCGCCATTCGGCGTTGTATAGTATATTGCTTGTTGTTTATTTATCCTTAAAATGGTTTTAGATTTATAGGCTTTTGGCTTACTTGGATCAGATGGAGTCCTATAGACTTCATATGGTTCAAGGGCCAGTCACGTGCTCTTTCGGGTCGTGACAAAGTTGGTATCAGAGTGCTAGGTTGACCTTGGTTTGAGTCTAAGTTTGACTATGTGGAGCCTAGAGCGTCTATATATATACGGAACTTAGGCTTGACCTTACGGAACTTAGACTTAGTCGAGGGGGTATTAGACCCGAACTTTCGTCGCGTAGGATGACCCTTGGTTGATGGAATATATGATTAAAGTAGAGTGACGTACCGTGGGTATGTTCCGCGGCATACTTACGACACGCCACTCCGCTTAAGGAACCTTAGGATGTACATATTTTCGAGATCAGTGATTCTCTTCATATCCATGATTATACATCCATTTGAGATCCTCGATACTATTAGTTTCATGATCATACCTTCATTGATGCTGTTCCTTCTTATGATCATGTATCCACTCTGGATCTGTTGTTCTCTTTCTTGCCATTGATCTGCTCTATTCGATACTTGATTGAGGTTCCTGTCGCTATGTTTGAGCGCAGTTTGGGCTGCTGCTAGGGTTGCGGTCGGTGCGAGCTCGTCTGGTACGAGGGCCGACCATTGTGTTTTCTGGTGACATGGGAACGTCTCGAGTTAGTATTGGTGACTGTGACCTATAGTGGGGGCGAGTGCTTAGTCTTGCACCGGATGATCGGGCCATTGTTAGAGCTGCCAGTTGAGAGAGGACTATTGATGTACAGCATACCTCAGAGATTATGATGTCGCTTACCGTGCTGACAGATGGACCAGCTATTGCTGAGATTGACAGGATGTCACTCCCGGAGCTTACGAGCTGATATTGCCGGAGCTTCCAGGCAGATATGAGACAGATGATAGCTAGTCTACCCGATTTGAGAAACGAAGGTGATTCGTCCGATTTATGCGCCGGAGCGGGCCCAGTGGAGTTGAAGATTTCCAGTGTGGAGAGTCTTACTTAGATCTAGAGCAGACCGATTCAGAGATGACCGCCAATGTATCGCCTTTCCTGGAGGATTGAGGCGCTGTTCGGCGTACAGGCGAATGAGCCAGTTGTTGCTGCAAATGACGAGATATCGCCCAGATGGTTGGAGCTACTGCAGCATGAGCATATACTTAGAGATATGATGGACGGTTGCTAGTCACCTGAGGATGAATGACTAGGACATGTGGTTCGTTCGTTTACCGATGCGAGGTCATCAGATAGATTGTTTCCAGCCAGAGACGACTTCACGCAGGTTCGTTGAGAGTCGATAGAGACGATCGAATGTCAGGAGCCCATTTTCCAAGTTTAAAGTATACGGAAAGACATACAGGTGATTCTATGGACCCTCTAGAAGAATGAAACCCTAACTCGACTTAATGACCGTGTGAAAGCCTTTGAACCTTAGGGTTTGCGGAAGTTCCGCGGTGCCATTAGTGAGGCTTGGGTTTGCCCTTCTACGGCTGGTCCACCGACGCTGTGGCATGTACTCGATACTATTAAACTGTACTCAAGATGTTGATCTCTTGGGGGATTATAAGGTTCTGACGAGTCGATCGAATGTTTCGACATCATTCGGATATCATGTGATGGGATGCTTTGCTTGGGAGACTCCAGATACGAGTATAGCCATTGGAGCACAGTCCGTGCAGCCACGATGAGACGAGTCCGAATCAGTCGACATTGAGGCAGAGTGAAGTAAAGAGTTCGCAAGAGATTTCGACGAGATGACGTCCCACTCCGCTGACATCAGAGATGTGATACGCACCCAGAGGCGTTGTATATGGATATATCTTCCAGAAAGAGGCGCGATAAGTACGCAGCCGTTCCGGAATAAGAACTAGCTTCAGCAATGGATGATGACTTCCGGGAAATTCGGCAGGAATGAGATTTGAGAGAGAAACCTAGACAGGACCTTTCTGGAATACGATACGAGAAGACCTAGACCCAGGAGTGGTCATATTGCGCACACCTAGCAGGCCAGAGTTCGGCATCGTCGACAAAGTAGTTGACCAGGTTCGGATAAAGGACCTTACCCAGATGCGTTGCGAATTGATCAAGGACGGACGAGTATTGAGTATTCCTACGATGGTTGGGACGCGTTCCCGAGGACCTGTTCGTCCAGACACCTTCTATAGAATGATGAGGCTACAGAGTACGCGCTTCGAATCCGTGCGAGAGACTTCGGATTGACCGTGGCCGAGAACAGTGCAGTGCGTAGATAGCATGGCATGACGTCATAGTGGACGACGATAGAGACAAGTGGGACCAGAGGTTCGTGCGAGACGTTGACGAGCTGTCATTACTTCCCGTCGAGACTAGAGACCTGATATGCTTACAGAGGCGTTGGGATGCGACCAATTTCCAAGAAAATATTGTGCTGAGGACACAGATGTCTATGGAGTGAGAAGAGATTATGCAAGAGAGCCAGCCTCCGTACAGTTCGACATAGGCAAGATCGGAAGAGACCTTGAGCAGGATTCCTTCCAGGACATTGTTGTAATGATGTTTGCACCCAGGATCAGATGTGTGATGTGCATTCAGAGAGCCAGAGGCCGACGCCAGTGACATACTGCTTTACGAGTGGTCGTGAGGATTGACCGTGAGATGACCAGAGAAGTGCCAGAACGGGATCGTCCCCGTTAGCACACCTGACAGGGCCGATGAGCCGATTGACTGCGAGGTAGGTAATCCGCAGAGAAGATAAGGACCCAGAGTCAGAGGACGCCAGACCGTGAGCAAGAGGCAAGTAGATATCTTGCGCTGCTAGCATTGGATGCACCGACTCCTTCTCGACCTTGAAGAAGGCACTACCGACGACGGTACTTATGATTTGGTTTTGATATACGATCTTTGTGTACGCCAGATGCACTAAATCGAAATTCTTCGTGCATGTCAAATGCGCCAGATTTTGCTGTCAGGCACACCCGTTGCCTATGACAGATTTTTCGTGCACACCAGTTGCACATAGATGGTGTTTTGTTCACCTGTATGACACATACATGGATTTTGATTCCGTGCGCACCAGACGCACCGGATATTCTTATATACTTTTTTGGGATTGATTTCTTAGAGAGCAGTACACTTTGATGATATTCGCTATGTATTGATGTTTTTGGAGCCCCGACAAATTGGATTTTGCTGAAAAGTTTTAGTATTGGGGGTTTAAATTTAAATTCGGGGACCGAATTTATTTAAGTGGGGTAGATTGTAACATTTCGAAATAATAAAAATATTATATTTAGGGAATATTTATAATTTAATATTATTTTATTGAATATTTTAATAATTCGGTATAATTAAATACAAATAAATGGGGAAAATTTTTGGAAAATTATGGAAAATTCTAAAATAGGGTAAATTAGAGAATTATGCCATTTCTAAGTTTAATTGATTAGTTATATGCTAAATTGGTGCTAATCGCGATTAATAATCGCTAATCGGGTTTTCTAGCTTTTTGTGCAAAACATGCACATATCATCTTTTCTTACACTTGTGCATTTTTCCACCATGTTCCTGTAAGTGCACGGCGGCGCCCCGACCGTCAAACCGACGGCCAAATGCGGAAGCGGTGATAAACTTAAATTTTTCTTGAACTGGCAAACCGCCGCGCACTAATACCCGGATCGAACCATTAACTAGTCCTAGCTAACTATAAGATGGGAAAGAGAGAAATACCGAGGATCCAAGTCCTCCGGTCTTCTCATCATCGTCCCGATCTCCTGCGGAATGTCCCGTCTCCTCCTCGTCGCCGGAAGTGCACCACATCGCCTACTTCTTTTACGGGCTCCCACCTCAATGCCGAGGCAACTCGGGCATGAAGCCGGCTACTCGACGTGCCCAAGGTTTGCTGTAGAATATGTAGTCCTCAAGTCTCACTTTGGGGTTCATGGAGGTGCCATTTTAGGTGGAGGAATTGAGGTGAAGTTTTGGAGAGGGAGTTGTAGGGATTTTTCAAAGCTCAAGATACAAAAATCCCACACCATGAAATGAAAATCCCCTCTCCATCAAGGAATGGCCGGCCCCCCCAATATTGGTGTGATTGGAGAGAGAGAGAGAATGGCTTGATCAATAATGCAAAGAAAATGATGGCTTGGAAAGTCCAACACTCAACAACCATCTCCTCTCCCATCATCACAACCAAAGTCAAGAAATCATGAAAACAAAGTCAAGAAGTCAAGGTAAGGTGCAACCATGATGAAGTCAAAAAGTCAAGCAAGGTCAAGGTATGGTGAGCCATCATGATACAAGGAAATATGCAAAGACCCCCTCCACAATTGCTTATTTGCAACAATGCAAATAAGCCCTCCTCCACCAATCTTCGGCCAATGAACGGAACAAGGGAAATTGGCCGAAACGGAAAGCAAACAGGCAACTCCAGAAAACTGGTCCCGTAATAAATTACAGGAAAACCCCGAAACTGTGCATACACACCCGCATCTGTATTTCTACCGAAATACAAATGCAATGAGACAAAATCTACACTGTACTAAACTAGGATCCAGCTTAAACCAAAGCCGGCTAGTAATGTTCGTCCGATCCTGATCCGTGCAATACCGCACGCATCAGATCGAACCCTGCCATATATCTATACGGCCTCTAGTACAAACCGTCCGATCCTGATCCGTGCAATACCGCACGTATCTGATCGGACCCTGCCATATCACCATACGGCCTCTACAACCTTTCGCCCGAAATCTGAGTAACTGAATGTGGGGGACTCTAAAGACTCGTCAACACCTTGGTTATGGATTTAACCACTAGCACGTTAGAGGTATAAGCCAATACATAACGGGCCACCAGGTATTGACCAAAAGGGACGTCTGTGAGCGAACTCAGCCTGACTCCCTACTGAGCCTATCAGTGACAATATCCGTACAGTCCGGTCCGTTCGTCTATGAGCATCGCATGGCGGGCCTATGGGGTTGGTAAAAGTCAGACCCCCAAAAGCGGTACAAGTCGTGTCGGAGTGTAGCCCAGAACACCCTGAGATACTACTGGAATACCTACCAGTAAATCTCCTTGCCTCGGCCGAGGGCTTCGTGTAATGGCTCTCCTAGACACAGCACGACCTCACCCCCAATACCGGGAGAGACGAACCCCTGAAGATACGCTCACTGCCTCCATGTGGCTCGGGACTGTACCCAACTAAAACCTGTTTGCACGACTCCTTTGAGCCGTGGTAGGGTAGTAATCAAAGTACAGTGGGAACTCACACGAGACAAATGACGATCCCCAGGTCGATGAACTAACCTGCACACATGTCACCAGGGAACTGCCATCTGACGTCTGGTATATGACCAACTAGCATGTTCCCGGCGAGTCCTGTCCGGTGTACTCATAACCCAATGAGCACCTGTATACATCTTAGGTGATCCAACTGACACCAGTGGCTTGTGAGACCGGCCACCGCCCCTCGTCGGGGTCTCGACTGTATACACTAGTCTACAATGGAGAATCGATGCCCTGTCTCGAAACTCTCACGACTAGGGACCTTTTAAGGATATGCTTATAGACCCCCAGCTCCCACTTATATGATCGCCCTCATACTGCTGGTGGTCAAGCAAGAATCCTAGGGGCTCTATCAACGTGTAATAGCGACGTGTCAGGTCACTTAAAACAGTACACGATGATAAAGGTAAACCAGATAGCATACTATCATCTCGAGTAAGACTGTCCTACCGGGATAGGTCCTCCCTCAATCATTGCAATCACGTACCTGTGATCCAATAATTGACTCTGAGGGCACTATCTCCAACAATCTCCCACTTGCACTCAAGGCTAATTATTGCGATGTCGCATACTCACAGCCCGTGTGATACCGAACACCCAACTCCTCTACTAGTCAGTCTCACAAAGCTCGTTTGCGAAACTATTGTGTTCGAGGAATAGCCTCAGTGAGTGGATCCGCTTTGTTGTCTCTTTCCATGTCTCTCTATATCTCAAGTTCGCGGAGAAAGCCATCTCCCGAAATGAGCAATACCTGTCTTAGAATGTGTCTGGATGTCTGATGGGACATAGCTCATAAATGAACTCCAAATCCAAACTTCTTAGACTGTATCGTCAACTGAACTTAATCAGTATCCTGCGCCATGCCTCCCTCAGTATTGCCTTGGACCACCTGTCCAAAATACTGCCCCTCGTCAGAAGGAAAAACTATAACTCTGACAACCTCCTTGTCGTCCATGTCACCTTGGAAGCCTGGAATGATAACTGTCTCCTGCATGAGGCTGTCGTTATCATATCCCTAGAACATTCACTTATGTTCTAAAACTGCTTCCGACTGTTTCTCCAGGATCGGATCAATATCAACTTATTGCATCTAGTGCAAGAACAATATCTGGTGTGGTACTTGACATCTCATGATTGACTCAATTGCCTGAGCAAGTGATCTGCCAATCATGCACATCCCTCTCCCCTTTAGTCTATAAGACACCTTTAGAGAGGGTGACTCCATCTTCTGCAGGTACACTACCGTGCATGGAGTTGTCCATTCTAAATACCCTTAGAATGCTGTCTAAGTACCCAGATTGGGAGACTACCCAAATCTAGATCTAAAGCCATAGATCTAGTAATCAGAATGTCTGATATAAAATCCATTTCCTTTGTGGAGAAAACACTGTGTGACGACCAAAGTATAACCGACTGTAGTATAGGAGTTTCCTTTCCTACTATGTGTATGTCATCTAAATACCAGGATATCACACCCTATTACCTTCTCAACAGATCCATCCCCTATTCTGATGAAGTCAAACCTATGACTGTCACGTCAGAAATAGATGATCTATCTCCGCTACTGGTGCTTCAGTCTATAAATAGACATAAGCTACCTGTCCACCAATGCTTCCGCTGCTCCCACTGACTACGACAACCCTCTGGCAGAGTCATATACACGTACACTTCTGAAGCGAGTTCAGAACGACGCTATACTCATCCTTCCGCCGGGTCTCACAGTCTGGAACAACAGCAATGGCAAGTGTGGGTAAACAAGAACTTCCCTGTCACCGTCCTTGAGGCTACTGGAGTACCTCTCGGGTGCCTGAAGTTACCCACCTCATCTGCGGAGTGGCCAATGGAATGTCAATCCAGATTGAATCTTTAGGTTCCTTGTCAAATCTTCAGTAATCGTTTGTGGTTCTGGAATCACTTCCAGTTCTACCATACTCCCACTACTGTTTTTCTGAAGAAAAAAACCATTTTTAATAAAACTGTGGCGAGTCTAGAACAATATCGCTATTTTTCATCCAGATAGTAGAAAGTCAACCCTCGTCATAGCCTGGGTCAACCCACAAACAGCCATTACAGAAACGTGCCTTGAGTTGTCCAGTGTCTGGTTTTAATCATAAACCGGACAACTCCCCGTACCTTAAACATCGTTAAGATATGAACTGTTCTATATCCAATATAGAACCAGAGGCACTGATTTAATTGAACCAGATTCAAATCATGCAGCTGTCTCCAGTGCATGTCAACTAAATGGAAGGAGGCCGATCAGCGTTACTCAACTTAGGAATGCTTCCAATTATGAGTAACCTGAAAGAGAAGCAATTTCTCTTTATCACTACTATCAACTGAATACCATATACAAGTATCTACATCTTCGATCACTTTGAAGAATCCCGATACTTGCTATACTTGGTTCTCTACTCTATTCAAATACCTATAACTTCTCAAAATTCAGACCCTGTGTTTCCGCGAAACACTTGTCTAAAAACTAGAGAAGTCATAAGTAAACCGAATATAGTACGAGGACTAACCCCTCTGTCCTGATGGACCCTGGACAACATACAATACTCTGTATAAGTCCCTTGAGTCTGATAACTCATTCACTGTGTGTCGTAGGTTGAAAACTGTACTTATGGTTAAGAAGAATTACACCGCTGTTTAATGCTCCTTACCTAACCATCCACTGATATAGGTAAATGTCGTAGACATAATTTCAGAAAGGTATATCTCACTCTATGAAAATAGACGTACAGATATATCAATTTGAAATTGGTGCATAACTGCGGATATTCACAACCAAATATTTGCCGACCGGCAAACAGCCCAGGTGATTTCCTCAAATATCACCGATTACAACGAATCCCGATATAATGAGGATGATCACCCAATTCCCAATAACTTACTCCCACTCATCATCTGTAAAGCCATACAGATGTGAGAATCGTAACTGGTAAATACATACCCTGAAGTAAGTATCTAATCGGGAAATCAGTTTCTCTTTAACAGTACACAGTGAGACTGAAATATTGAAATGTTTCGATGGGGTATTCTGGTATTCCTAGTAATGCCTCTTCCAGATTCACGACTGTAACCGTATAGTTCTTTGCCACCTGTCCAAATCCCTTCATATGTCTTTAGTCTTTACCTTCTGTACACCCTTTAGGCCAAATGGTTTTCTTCCTTCCCTACCGTTCGGCACCAGCCTATGGTTTGGAAGAAGACTATCCAATAAGCATAATGGGTGCACTGTCCCAATCCTAGGAACACTCGCAATGAGAGAGGGTGAAGATAAAAGACAACCGAATAAACCTTATTCCTATTTCTCCTGGACCAGAATCCATCCCCGAACTGGAACAAGTTCCTTTCGAGTTCGTATATAACCATACGATGGAGTATCCAATAAACTGTGGATCTTCGTAGTGATACGGAGTGTCCTGGAGAAATTCAAAGGTGATTTTAGGATTGGCGAAGAAATACCTGGTTTGGTCATGAATATCAGTCGCAATTTACTTTGCCCTCTTACTAATCCCTTGCTTTGTCTTAACTTAATACCTTCTATACATCATCGTTAGGCAAATTGGTTTTCTTCATTCCGTACCGGTCGGCACCAGCCTAAGGTTTGGAAGAAGACTATCCAATTTGCGTAATAGGTGTACTATCTCCTAAACTAAGGAGTACTCGCAACCTGAGAGAAGGTAAATGGAAAAGACAACTGAATAATCCTATCCGTTTTCTCCAGAACCGGAAACCATCCTCGAATAAATTCTTTCGAGTTCGTATCTAACCATACGATGGTTTTGTCCAATGGAAGTGGACGTTCGTAGTAATACGGGGTGTCCTGGAGAAAAGGGTAAAAGTAGGAGTGGCAATGAGGTTCGCAACTCTGACAATCCAAAAGCCAGTGTTGAGAAGGTTCGGTCAACTTGGTCACTGAGTCATAGTCTTAGGGTCGGGTCAATGGTCGCTGCCAAAGAGAGAGAGAAAAGAAACACTCAGCGTGCACTCTAACCTAGATCAGAATGGTTACCAATTTATCTAATCTGGAAACCTCCCACTGTACCGTCAAATTCTTCTCCAAACCTGAAAGAAGAATTAGTCGGGGTCACCCGAGGAGTAAACTAACTCATCAGTGGGAATCGGGATCCAACTATCATCGCATGACAACGTGACGGAATCCGCTCACGGTATTACACTCCAGAAGGTATGCGCATATCTGGCAAGTTTCAGTTCTTTTGAAACTCCCGATGAGATTTCTACCCCATGCTCTTATGACCTTGACTTTGGCCAACATATCATAAGTCACATGTCAAGTTCAACCCGTCATTCTCCAGGTTAATTTGAATCCACCCGTACCTACCCTTGACTTTGGCCAAAATGGCAGTACGACTGTCCCAAACCAACGCATCTATCTATGCTGCATATGAATACCCAATAGCTACCAATCACTGTGCCTTGACTTTGGCCAACATACACAGCTTGAATACTATTGACTACCCATATGAAACGACGGAGGGCTACGAATGGTTTCTGGCGAAAACCTTTAACGTAATGAACTTGATATCGTTGAAGGAACGGATAGCTTTTTGAAAATATAGTGACGAAAACCGTTGCTAAAGAGGTCACTCCCGGTGAAGGGATCTCGGCTCTTTCCCCGTAGAATGGGGTGCAGGATATTCCAACTGAATACCACGATGCAAAGCAAAAGCAATCGGCTATAGTGAAGTTAATGCCCTGACGCAAACTTTTTGTCCAAGGGGTCACTCCCGGTGAAGGGATCTCGGCCCTTGCCTCGTCGACTGAGGAGCAGGATATTCCAACTGAATACCACGATGCAAAACAAAAGTGAACGTCCTTGCAATAACAGCTTTTTGAAAAGTGTTCCAACAACATCAGATTAGGTTTGTTTTTAACTTGCATTGATCCGAATCAATGCAGTCCCATCAATTGATCACACCACAAAGAACGAAAATATACTGATGTACGTATATGCCATCCGCATTCGCCACTGGGTCCCATCATTACCCGTTAGGTTAGCTAACTAACGACAGAGCGGGGACTGGACTAGCGCGGATGCAAAACATATACAACATCTACTAATATATATACCAATATATTATATTTCGCTCAAGGCATGAATAAAATGCAACATCACAGAAAATGTACAGCATCACAGAAACAATACAGATATCTGGGATCCCCGGGTTTCACAGAGCCGCTGAAACCCGACGTTCCCCTGGTCGTGTGGATAGCCTGTGCAATGAAAACCTAGACCCCTACGGGCGCGGCAAGTCACCCGCCAAAACCTGAAGCGAGGCAGCCCCCTTCAGCACCGTGAATGGACCACCCAGCACTTCACGGAATCCGGTAACTTGGGCACCCCTCCTGGGTCAACCTGTACCCCCTACGAGTGCGGCGAATAGCCCGCCAATCCTAGAGTGAAGCCCCTTCCGTCTCAATGCCATGAGATGCGGGCTTGTTGCCCTCCAGAACCCGGCTATCCGTGCACCCCTCCGCGGGGCAATCCTAGTACAGAAAGTAAAATATACATACAACGGGTACATCGACCGCAACCTGGCCGTGCCCCAAAATAATAATACAAACAGGCAGTGACGGCAGTCCACATGTCGGACGCTCGCCCCGCAATATCAAATGTACATAATACAACCACAACTGTACTAGCATTGCATCCAGACTATCCCCACGACCGATCCGAAACAACACAGCAAAAACAGAACATCAACGTGAAAGTCACGTTCGCAAATCCGTCTAACCGGGCTATAGCAGTTAGACCGGATTTACCGATCAAGTGACATTCACGGTCGCAGATATAATGTAAATACTGTGAAATAATGTGTTTAAAATATCCGATCGATCAAACTTTAACAAGTAGGCCCCCAAGTACTACTGTAGCACATCAGGAAATTCTGGGCCCAATATTAATATTCCAAAACCCCAATTTTCAGCCCAGAAAGATACTGTAGAAATTTGGTGCAGTCAACTCATCATTGTGCAGCGGAACCGCGGCCCGAAGGGGGGTTTGGCCGCGGTTCCGCGCTCCCGTAGACGAATCACTGTACCGAATTTTTACAGCACCCTTAGATATTCCAGTACATCACTATTTTACAACCTGAAAAATTTTTGGACACCAAAAAATTTCAACAGAAACTGATGCGAACTTAAATGCAGTTTTGGAACATTCGATCGATCGAAACAGAAAAACACATTACACCAAGCTAGACTATGTTAATGGCGAGGCTCTGATACCACTGTAAGTGCACGGCGGCGCCCCGGCCGTCAAACCGACGGCCAAATGCGGAAGCGGTGATAAACTTAAATTTTTCTTGAACTGGCAAACCGCCACGCACTAATACCCGGATCGAACCATTAACTAGTCCTAGCTAACTATAAGATGGGAAAGAGAGATATACCGACGATCCAAGTCCTCCGGTCTTCTCATCATCGTCCCGATCTCCTGCGGAATGTCCCGTCTCCTCCTCGTCGCCGGAAGTGCACCACATCGCCTACTTCTTTTACGGGCTCCCACCTCAATGCCGAGGCAACTCGGGCATGAAGCCGGCTACTCGACGTGCCCAAGGTTCGCTGTAGAATATGTAGTCCTCAAGTCTCACTTTGGGGTTCATGGAGGTGCCATTTTAGGTGGAGGAATTGAAGTGAAGTTTTGGAGAGGGAGTTGTAGGGATTTTTCAAAGCTCAAGATACAAAAATCCCACACCATGAAATGAAAATCCCCTCTCCATCAAGGAATGGCCGGCCCCCCCAATATTGGTGTGATTGGAGAGAGAGAGAGAATGGCTTGATCAATAATGCAAAGAAAATGATGGCTTGGAAAGTCCAACACTCAACAACCATCTCCTCTCCCATCATCACAACCAAAGTCAAGAAATCATGAAAACAAAGTCAAGAAGTCAAGGTAAGGTGCAACCATGATGAAGTCAAAAAGTCAAGCAAGGTCAAGGTATGGTGAGCCATCATGATACAAGGAAATATGCAAAGACCCCCTCCACAATTGCTTATTTGCAACAATGCAAATAAGCCCTCCTCCACCAATCTTCGGCCAATGAACGGAACAAGGGAAATTGGCCGAAACGGAAAGCAAACTGGCAACTCCAGAAAAATGGTCCCGTAATAAATTACAGGAAAACCCCGAAACTGTGCATACACACCCGCATCTGTATTTCTACCGAAATACAAATGCAATGAGACAAAATCTACACTGTACTAAACTAGGATCCGGCTTAAACCAAAGCCGGCTAGTAATGTTCGTCCGATCCTGATCCGTGCAATACCGCACGTATCAGATCGAATCCTGCCATATATCTATACGGCCTCTAGTACAAACCGTCCGATCCTGATCCGTGCAATACCTCACGTATCTGATCGGACCCTGCCATATCTCCATACGGCCTCTATAACCTTTCGCCCGAAAGCTGAGTAACTGAATGTGGGGGACTCTAAAGACTCGTCAACACCTTGGTTGTGGATTTAACCACTAGCACGTTAGAGGTATAAGCCAATACATAACGGGCCACCAGGTATTGACCAAAAGGGACGTCTGTGAGCGAACTCAGCCTGACTCCCTACTGAGCCTTTCAGTGACAATATCCGTACAGTCCGGTCCGTTCGTCTATGAGCATCGCATGGCGGGCCTATGGGGTTGGTAAAAGTCAGACCCCCAAAAGCGGTACAAGTCGTGTCGGAGTGTAGCCCAGAACACCCTGAGATACTACTGGAATACCTACCAGTAAATCTCCTTGCCTCGGCCGAGGGCTTCGTGTAATGGCTCTCCTAGACACAGCACGACCTCACCCCCAATACCAGGAGAGACGAACCCCTGAAGATACGCTCACTGCCTCCATGTGGCTCGGGACTGTACCCAACTAAAACCTGTTTGCACGACTCCTTTGAGCCGTGGTAGGGTAGTAATCAAAGTACAGTGGGAACTAACACGAGACAAATGACGATCCCCAGGTCGATGAACTAACCTGCACACATGTCACCAGGGAACTGCCATCTGACGTCTGGTATATGACCAACTAGCATGTTCCCGGCGAGTCCTGTCCGGTGTACTCATAACCCAATAAGCACCTGTATACATCTTAGGTGATCCAACTGACACCAGTGGCTTGTGAGACCGGCCACCGCCCCTCGTCGGGGTCTCGACTGTATACACTAGTCTACAATGGAGAATCGATGCCCTGTCTCGAAACTCTCACGACTAGGGACCTTTTAAGGATATGCTTATAGACCCCCAGCTCCCACTTATATGATCGCCCTCATACTGCTGGTGGTCAAGCAAGAATCCTAGGGGCTCTATCAACGTGTAATAGCGACATGTCAGGTCACTTAAAACAGTACACGATGATAAAGGTAAACCAGATAGCATACTATCATCTCGAGTAAGACTGTCCTACCGGGATAGGTCCTCCCTCAATCATTGCAATCACGTACCTATGATCCAATAATTGACTCTGAGGGCACTATCTCCAACAGTTCCTTTTGGGTTTACTATTTGAGTGAGAAGGAATTAGAGGGAAAAGATAAGGAAAAGAAAAAGAAATGGAAAAGAAATTTTATATTGAGGTTGGTGAGAGAGAGAGGTATGGTCTCCTTTGACCCAAGGACTTAGCCATCTCCTTTATTCCCTTCACTCATTTCTCTCCCTCTCCTTCAAGTTGCTGCTGCTGCTCCTGCTCCTCAACCCACCTCCCCTCTTCAAGCCCCAAATCACCTCTAAAACAACTCCAAAACCCCACTCTCATTTCATTAAAAGTGTGCACAAGCTCAAGATCAACACATTGGACCAAGGAAGCAAGGATTTTGGCCATTAGGGGCAACTCAAGAAAATTCTTGAGTTGCCAAATGAGGTATTTTTTGGACTATTAGCTTAGTTTTAGCATTACTTATACCCCCATGTTTAGATTGAACCGATATTGTTTGATATTGTGGAGTTAAGGAAACCTAGTTAGGGTTTGAGGAAATTATGAGTTGAAATGTGAAATTGAGTTCAGTAAAGGCTACACCAACACCCTAATGCATGAATTGAGACCCTAACCTGAGAGTTGAAACCCGAAATACGGATTTAGAAACCGATATCGGAGAATTTGTGGAATCTGTGAAGGGTATATTGAATCTGCTATCACCCGAGACATCCTAAATTAAAATTGATTGGACAGTGACATGTGCAGTCACCCAGGAAGCTACCACCAGAACCCTAGCCCCTACCTCCTATACCCGGCCGCAGATTTATCTATTCTGGCCGCAATTTGCGGCCAGACCATGGTGGATTTGCCTCGTTTTGGTTTTGGTGTTCCCTTATCTGTAGATTAGGCCCCTGGTATGTATAGATTTGTCTAATTTGACCTATGGTGAAATCTGGAGCCTATTTCCTAAGTTGCTGTTTTGGATTCGTGTTTCCGTATTTTTAGTTCTGAATTGTGTATTGTGATTTACCTCGACTATTTGGCGTTTATACGACGATATCGAGGATTTGTTGATGGTTTTGAAGGCGTGCCCATAGGTTCTAACCTATAGGCCCCTTATCGTATCGTTTTGGGTTTCGTGTGCCGTGATAGCTTGGATTTGGGTTTAATATGCATATACGATACTTTGAGGTGTAGGTACCCCATGAAGACTTCGGGACGACAAGTAAAGCGCGTGGAGACGTCGACAAGTGAAGACGCAAAGTGAGTAGATTATATCTACTGGGGGAAGTCGGGTGGATGGCGTATAGCACCCCCGCAGTCCGTAGTTGGTATACTATATATTATGTTTGATAGTTATAGTGTGTCATGGATATTGTGTTAGGTGTAGTATGGTTAGCTTAGGGTTAGCAATAAACTAGTATAGTTCATAATCACGAATCCTAGAATAGGTTTACCCCACACGCGCACTCTTGCATATTCACTATACTTACACAGTGTTGATGAGGATATTGGATGACATTGGAGATGAGTCGATGATTTTGGGCATTGTGCCGTGAGATCGGTGATGTGATGTGATTTGTACTTGCGGTACGACATGTGATCTTAGCGGGCCGTTGGGCATGTGTTTTACCCCCGCTTTCATACTTATATAGATGGTATTGATTTGTACTAGACTTAGATCTATACTCCAGATTATGTGATATGATGATAATGATACCTGATACTTGATGAGAGAAATGTGATACTGACCCGTACCCAGCTATTGGGATGCCGTACGACGATTTACCGTACGAGCTTTCTATTGATGTTAGATCCGCTCTCATGACTCGAGGATGTTAAATGATATACCGTGTCGTACGTGATACTATTGAGGCGAGATCACCGACTATTGTATATATATATTTGTATATCGACTCAGATTTAGGTGGTTTCCATACCCCTCCAGATTGACTTGATACTTAGATCTGTAGTTTGCATAGTAGATGTTAAACTAGACCCGAGTCATTCTTATTTCAAATGGCAGAACTGCATGACATATACATATGGGTGTAGATTCTTTACTGTTGCGTTGATTATTCTATTTCCGCATATTCAAGCTATTCACATTGCTTTGCATATGTTTATTGTTATATTACTATCATGTTGCTAGGACACTAGCACCATTATCGATGATGCGTATGTTCCATGTACACTTGCTTGCCGGCTCACACACTTCATCATCGATAATTGCCATGTCACTACACAGTAGCATTATTGCATCAGGATATGACCTTGTATGTGCATACTATTATTTCCGTGTTGCATGATATACTGTTATACTTGCATTTCCTTTATATGTCACATACTCATACTTGTACACATATATTGATACCTTCATACTTGCTTAGATTACGCATTGAAATATGTTGTTTCCATGTTTATTCTGGATTTGGGGAACCGTGGATATTTCAAAGAAAATGGTTAATTATTTAAAAACCCGGTTTCCTTTGATATGATATTTCGGTGCGTCCACCATGTGTTTTCTCGGTGCGAGAGTGATATGTGTGAACCCGAATTGAGAAGTTAGATGAGGCCGATTACGGGTACATGGTGGACCCGGTATGGTACCCCGGGGCGAGAACGGTTTCGCTGTGTAATAGACGGTGAGCCTGGCAGAGGGACTACTACCTACCGGTGATTGGTTGGACCTGGCAGTTATCCGTAGGATACTGACCAGAGTCGATAGATGGATATGGGCGTACTGCCGGGGCCGAGGTCCGATTCCGTAGACATAGCCCGTGGGCTGATCCGGACTGACGGAGCCCGATAGATGAGGATTTACGTGTCGATGCTAGGCACGGGTTTCATGACGATTTCCATGATCTTGATTATATCCTCATATTTGCATGCATGACGTTTATTGTCATTGGGTAACGGGTGGATGGGTTCCACGTTTATTGTCATTGGGTGACGGGTGGACGGGTTCCACGTTTATACAGACATTGATTACATACAGACCTTGACTACATTGATCATACTTCATTTGTATATATAACAGGGTACGAGAGCGCTGTTATATATACCCTTACACCAATATTAGTGGAATGGGACGCTAATATATGTGTATTGATACCCATTTGATACTTCATCATGTTTACTTCATGCAGACATACCTTACATTTATGACATGTTATTATCTGAGGCACTGGCACGAGTACTTGGCACTACCTACATGATTAGATGTTACACTGCCACATTTTCATGCTTCAGACTTACTCTCGAGGGTTATATTATATACTGATTGTATTGACTTAGGATTATGTCTTGCATTCGATTTCTGCTTGTAGATATTTTCTATTCACGAGTTAGCAACTCACCCCCGTTGTGCCACAGTTCTTGCACGGCTTGCCGTACAGGTTCCATAGCGGCACTTCTGGCACACTGTTTTCCTTTGCGGGTGATTTGCTTGGTAGGTGGGTTCTTTGTATCAGAACCGCCGTTGTACTTGTATTAATCATTGTATCTAGAAATTTCATCAACCAAAAACTTGTATATTGTTTCAGACTCAGACACTAGTGATGTATTATTTCGACCTTAGAGTCGCGCTTAGTAGTGTTGCAGTTTTCATGCTTATCTGGGTTTCTTTTAAATTTTGATCCTCGCCATTCGGCGTTGTATAGTATATTGCTTGTTGTTTATTTATCCTTAAAATGGTTTTAGATTTCTGGGCTTTTGGCTTACTTGGATCAGATGGAGTCCTATAGACTTCATATGGTTCAAGGGCCAGTCACGTGCTCTTTCGGGTCGTGACATAGACGTGCAAGCTAGAGCTGATAAAGTATGGCGAAAAAGTGCTACAGCTGCTGACACAAATCCCTTCCTACATTCTGCAGAGTATACCGTGTGTAGAAAACATCAAAATGGACGCATTGGCCAAATTGGCTAAGGAACTAGCCGATGAAGACCTTGATGACGTAAGAATTATTGTGCAAAGCCGCAGGGTTCTCGCGCCAACAGATATATCTTCGAAAGACCTAATAGAGCCATCCGAAGGAAAAGAAATGACCGAACAAGTAGCCCTTCAAATAGGGGACGAAGAAAAAGACAAGGATTGGAGGGAATCTACATAGACTACTTCAAACCCCGACAAACGCTCGAAAATGCGTCATCCAGACATCAGCTCATGAAACGAGCTCTGTCTTTCGCCTTCGTCAATGATACTCTATATAAGAGATCGTTCGATTGTTTGTGGCTAATATGCTTGGGACCAGAGGAAGAAAATAAAGTCGTTCAAGAAACTCATGACGGACTCTGTGGTTCTCATCAAGCTGGGCCAAAGATGAAGCTGAAGATAAAAAGAAAGGGTTATTACTGGCCAAAAATAATTCAGGGCTGTCTCAAATATGCGAAGCAGTGTTACTCATGCTAAATTCATGGGGACTTCATCCACCAGCATCCAAATCCGCTGCACCCAACAGTAGCTAGCTGGTCGTTCGAAATGTGGGGAACCGATATAATTGGCCCCATTGAATCGGCATCGTCCAAAGGACATCGGTTCATACTGGCAGCGACCGACTACTTTTCTAAGTGGGCAGAAGCAGTACCACTAAAGGAGGTGAAGACGAAGAATATCCTCCATTTCTTCAGAACACATGTTATCTATCGTTCGGCACTCCGCGATGAATTGTCTCGGATAATGGACCAGCTTATAGAAGCCATAAAATCAGCCGCTTCGCATAACAGCATAAGATAGATTGGAGATACTCTTCAGTCTTTAATCCTCGTGCCAACGGTCTAGCTGAAGCCTTCAACAAGACCTTGACAAATATTATATAAAAATAACGTCCAAAAACAAAAGATACTGGCACGAAAGGCTGCATGAAGCTCTCTCGGCATATCGAACAACGTTCAAATGGCCACGGATACAACACTATATGTATTGGTATTCGGAACGGAAACAACGGTTCCCTTGGAAATAGAACCCCCTTCTCTACGACTAGCGGTTCGATACGAGCTGACAGATAAAGAAAATGCTCATCTTCGGCTTGAGGAGCTCGATGTCCTCGACGAAACTCGCCTTATAGCACAGCAAAATCTGTAGGCTTATGAGGCAAGGATGACAAGGTCATACGAAAAACTGACCAGGCCGAGAACATTCCGCCAAGGCGAACTTATGCCAGTTGTCAAAAGACCCATGATCCCTAATCGTGCAAAACTGGGGAAATTCAAGCCGAACTATGAAGGCCCGTACATCATAGACAAAGTCTACCAAGGTAGAGCCTACCTGCTTATGGATATGCATGGTGAAAGGCCCTTCTGGCCAATAAACGGCCAATTCCTAAAAAATACAACGCCTAACGAGTCACGACCTAGGTCAATGATAGATGACGATGCTTATGTCCGCTTGCTATCTTCCTGAGTTAGAACCCTAAAAGTAGTATCCAAAAGCTCCGTCGCCTCAAAAATGGTGATTACGGACCGAGATGTCCTTAAACTAGAATCACGCCTCAAATATGGCGATATAGGACCGAGAAGTCCTTAAACTAATTATCCGCCTCAAACATGGCGACAACGGACCGAGATGTCCATAAACTAACAACGGACCGAGACGTCCCAGTTTATCCCAATCAGAACGTTTTCTCTGCCTAAAAAAAAAAAAAAAAACGCGCAGCGCAACTGCGCTACACGTGTCAGCGCAGCGCAACTGCGCGCTGCGCGACACGTGTCTGCGCAGCGCGCAGTTGCGCTGCGCAGCACAAGAAAAAGAAGGGGAAAAAAAAAGCGCGCAGCGCATCTGCGCTGCGCGACACGTGTCACGCATCGCTACTGCGCGCTGCGCGACACGTGTCTGCGCAGCGCACAGTTGCGCTGCGCAGCACAAAAGGAAGAAAAAAAAAAAGCGCGCGCAGCGCACCTGCGCGCTGCGAGATACGTGTCTGCGCAGCGCACAGTTGCGCTGCGCAGCAAAAAAAAAAAAAAATAGCTGCGCGACACGTGTCACGCGCTGGGGCATCTACGCCAAACAGAATTAAAATATTCAAGAAATCTTTTCTGTTCTTGTTAAAACAAGAAAATTTTCGTCTGCAAAGCAGAAGCCCTTGGAAAGATCCAACGGTGGGGAAAATTCCCCAAATCACTCAGAGAAAGATCTCTTTAACAAATTTAACTAATTTATGGGCATTATAAAAAGGACCCCAGATCTCAATTAAAAGGCATCGACATTTTACTAAAAAAAAGAGAGAGAGTGAGAGAACTCTGAGAAACTCCTCAAGAATAAAAAAGGTAAAAACCTTTAGAAAAAGAGAAAGTTCTCTTATGAACAGATCATAGTTCTAAAAACAAGATCAATGATCTTTAATAAAAATAAAATAAAATAAAATGGTGCTTTGCACTTTTCATGAACCTTTGGTTCTCTGAGATAAAAAAAAAACTTATATTCTTCTTTGATCTAAATTAGATCAAAGAATTTAATAGTGCTTTGCACTTGTTCATGGACCTTTGGTTCTTTAAGATAAAAAAAAAACTTATCTTCTTTTTTGATCTAAATTAGATCAAAGAATTTAACAGTGCTTTGCACTTTTTATGAACCTTTGGTTCCTGAAATAAAAAGAAAAAAAAACTTGTTTTTTTTTCTTTGATCTAAATTAGATCAAGGAAATGAATAGTGCTTTGCACTCCTTTTATGAACCATTGGTTCTTGAATCTAAAAGATTCTTAAATCATAGTGCCTTGCACTTGCAAATTGCGCTTTCGCTCTCTGATTGGCGCAAAGCGCCTGACAAATGCAATGCATTTCCTAAAAGGGCCAGGCCCAAATCAAAATGACCTGACATGCCAAAATAAATTGCAAGGCAATAAATGGGCAGAGCCCAAATAAATTGATACTTTGCATCCTTTATACAAGGGCAGAGCCCAAATGAAATTGATACTCTGCATCATTTATAAAGGGCAGAGCCCAAAACAAATTGATGCCCTGCATCTTTTCCGGGCAAAGCCCAAATAAAAAATAAATAAAAACAAATGCAAATAAAATATTGGACATTTTTAACTGGACTTAGCCTAATCGTGGCCATAAGTCCTTAAACTAAATTAACTGAGCAAAACGGCTCTCCTAAACCAATCCACATCCGGTTCAAGGGTACATCTCCGAACTCGTTTGATATCCATCGTTGTAATTCCTCAACGACGTCAAAGAGGTGACGGGTCCCAACGACCATACATCAATATGGACTGCGGGGTCCTTAAACTCGTGGACCGAAACGTTCTTAAACTAATATCGGACCGAAACGTCCCTAAACTAATATCGGACCGAAACGTCCCTAAACTAATATCGGACCGAAACGTCCCTAAACTAATATTGGACCACCACGTCCCTAAATTGGAATATGGACCACCATGTCCCTAAACTGGCACAATAGAGCCCAAATGCTCTTTTGTCGGACCTAAACGGTCCCGTTAAGCTGACCTTAGTCTCAAACTGGACTAACGTATCCTTAACAAACGTTTGAGTCGATCTTAGCCTCAAAAATGGCTAACGTATCCTCCAAACAGACTTTAGTCCCAAATTGGACTATGAATCTCCCAAACTGGAACAATAGGGCCCAAACGCTCTTTTGTCGGATCTAAACGATCACGTTAAGTGATCTTAGTCTCAAACAGGACTAACGTATCCTTAACGAACGTTTAAGTTGATCTTAGCCGCAACGCGACTAACGTATCCTTAAACTAAAAACACCAAACCCAAATCTAAGTAAATACGGATTTGGACTAATCCACGTCCTACGGGCGACGGCATTACTCAGTCTCCGTATACAATCCACGGGCAACCACAAACAAAACAAACACACACGACACGAAGTGAAATTCTGGAGAAGGAGAAAGTTGTTACCGCGATGCGGTAGCGTAATTAACTGCAGGGACTTGCGCCTGCAGGGAAGAGCATCCCCACAATCAAAAACCCCTCACCCTGAGGGGGAATCTGACGAAGTCTGCTACATCGGCCGCATCCATCTAAACCTCCGATGCAAGATGCCATAAATCAACTTGGAATTTTCGGAGAGGTAGACGGATAAAACCAATTAGCATCTGCCCCGAATCTCAGCGTCAGGACATCGCGGTCCTGTGCGCCGCCTTTCGGAGGGGAACAGATTCTGGCACGCCCGGTGGGACCTTTTCCTCTTTCCACTCCACACTTCGTGTGTCGTGTTCGCGAACAAATCGCGGTTTGCTGTGATTTCCTATGGATTCAAGGTACTAAGATTTGGTGTCTTGCTCTATGCAGAAAACAGAAAATCGATGGCTTCGAACTGCACCGCCCGCAGCGATAACTCTCGCTCCGTCATTGCTGGAGGAGTGACTTATGGGCCCCAAGCGGCCTCCCTTTTCAAAATGCCGGTGGAGCAGTTGGCTCAAGCCACTACTGGACTATTTTTTGGGACCATGCTCCTACCAATGAGCTTCAACGCCCCAATGACATTGCAAGAAGCTCCAAAGAAGTCGGTCTTCGATCGACTTACCACTGCCGCGACCCCTCTCAACGGGTCGTCCAACTCCACTGCTTCAGTTTTTAACGGATTAGGCCAGAGCTCTAACAGGCTCATGAAGAAGCCTGCCATACCAGAAGGCGTTATCACGAAGCGGATAGACATTCCAACTCCCGTTCCTGGCAAAATCACCAAGGTTGCTTCCCATGTTCAGAAGTTCGCTTCTGACAAATTGGCCGTCCCCGTTCAACGGACGTCGATCTTTAAAAAGCTGGTACCAGTATATTCTGACCAACACAGGGGGCATGAGGAGGTCACCCCTATAGCTGAAACAACTCCATCAGCACGACACGCTCGACGTCGCCACTGGCGTCGAGTAAGGAAGGCTGGGGGCAACTCCCCCTCTGAGATAACTCCGCCAGCTCCAACGGTTGGGATCGATACTGCTGTTCCAACCAAGAACAGCTTTGAACTGCTCAACAAGGTACGCAGAAACTCTCCTACTGCGATGTTGAAACGAACTCCTTCACCTGTGGAGAATACTCCAGAGAAGAAGCTAGAGCAGCCCCCTCAATGGCTGTCCTCTAAAATTTACAAAGTCTGGCGACAGGTCCAAGAGTCGGTGATCGATCAAGACTGCCTCTGACGACAGAAAAAGATGAAGGTTCGGCAGGGGAAGCATTACTCTGTCAAACCACAAAAAGCAAAAGCTGCTTGGGTGCCCACTACAACGGCTCCTTTAACTCCAATCACTCAAAAAAGGAGGCCACAAAAAGCCCCTGTGAACATGGCGAAGCATAAAAACGCTGAACACAAACGCCCCAAATCTGGGGGCATGGTGGTGCACACTGTTTATATGGCTTCTGGAAAGGAGGAAAGCCGCACTTCTACGGGCCACCGACCGCTCACCCGATCCGTGACGAAAGCCCAGGAGCAACAACAAAAGCTTCGGGAAATGATGACTACAATGGCTGTACTCACTGAGCCAAAAGAAAGATCTGAAACGTCTTCGGATGAGCGTCAAGAACAAGAAACTGACGCTGACTTTTTACGCAGAGTCCTCGAAAAGAGGGACAAAGAAGCTGCAGAGCAGGCGGCTAACATAAAGCAGATGGCGCTCCTCTTCAAAGATATGGTAGGGATGATGTTACAGCCGGACCCTCCTGCTGAAGATCCTCCGATCGTCCTTGAAGACGACAGGGGAGAAACGTCAAATCCTCCGCCGGCTCTATCAACAGCCAAGGAGGAGGCAATCTCCAAAGTCGACCTAGACGAATATATAGCTCAGCAGATCCGGGTTCATCAGGCGAATGAAGCGGCTGGGCAAATTGTTAGAACCGGACGACCGTATCCGAGCTGGTATGACCAAATCAATTACCCGCCAGGATATACGATCTCTAAATTCCACGTATATAAAGGGACATGGAATCCGCATCAGCATGTCGCTCAATTCAGGGCCTTATGCGGCAATACTGGAGGCGATGACAAATTGTTGCTACGTCAATTCGTCGGCAGCTTAGCAGAAACAGCCTTTGAATGGTATTCGGAGCTACCTAACGACTCTGTCAAAACATTTGCAGAGATGGAACTGCTGTTTACACAAAGATTCGCAAGTGCTAGTGAACGCACCCTGATTACAGCACTGATAAATGCCAGGATAAGGCCCGGCGAAACGTGGGTCCAATACGCAACACGATGGCGAAACCTATGGTCGAAATGCGAACAACACATAGAAGAGGCACCTGCGGTAGGCATGTTTGTGGGCACTCTCGATCCGCAGGCGACCATCTCGCAATTCATGATGTTCTTCAGGCCGACCACCTTCCAGGCCTTGATCGACAAATTAGCCCAAATGGACCAGATGGGCCATAGACCGTCTCCTCCAAGACCCGATCCCTGAAATGAGAAAGGAAAAGCGATCATCGTCGCCAACGCTCAGCAACAGTCGAGCAACTCAAAGCCGGTCGCTCGCCAAAACAACGTGCGTCCACGCCCATCCCTCGAAGAGAGGCTAGGACGTCATTACTCGTTTCCTCAGAATAAAACGAGAAGACTGTTTGAGCTGGCAATGCGTAACAGACTCATCAATCTGCCGAGTCCAAAGCGTCTGTCGCAGCCAGGCGATCTTAATAATCCCAATTATTGCCCTTACCACCAAACGGTAAGTCACCCGATTGAGGATTGTTTCGTCTTTAAGGGATGGATCGAGGATCAATACCTGCAAGGCAAGTTCACGCTTTCTGAAAGCTGGAAGGTAAACCCACCACAGCCGCACTCTCCAAAGAAGACGGACACACCGGGTGCAACTTGTTCTTTCGTCGAGGATGAAAATGATGGAAAAAACTTATCGGATGAATCCGAAGACTACGTAGCGACTTGTCATGTGATTTCTCATTCACTGACGGATGATGAGGAGGCTCCTTGCGCTGAGAAATCAATGGCGGACCCTGAAACAAAAATTCCGCGGCCGTCAGACAAGTTGATCGATGCCTTCCTAAATGAAATTCGTCTGAAAGCAAAAGCCAATCAAGAGCATGAAATGGCCATACTGGAAAGAACCAAGGTATTCCCGTCAAATCAAAAGCCATACACTGCGGGTAAAAACAAATTCAAGACGAGGAAACGGTTCGCCAAAGCTCTATCAGTAGGAATGAAGCTACCGCCCTCTGAAGAAAATTCTTTCTCTGAGGTAGAGATGCACCCTAACTTCTGTTTATATCATCAGAAGATCATACATCTTACCGAAGAATGCGAGTCCTTTAACTGTTGGTGGCAAGGGTATGTCGCTCAAAAGTAACACTTCGACAAGACAAAGTGTGAATCTCGTGGACATCGGAAAAATGCGATATATGAGCGCAAAGGAGCCGCCGCAAACTGTCATATAGCCGACTTCAAGGGATCACAAATTGTCACCTTTGGAAGCGACTCTGACGAAGAACCTATCCCCAACTTTTCCCTCGGGGAATCTATTTCGAAAATAAAGGAATTGAGAAGCTGCGAGAACGTTCAGCCATGTAATCGCACGCTATTCGAAAAAAATCTCGGCCCCGTAAACAAGGGACCGAGCAAAAAGAATAAAGGAAAAGGAAAAAAGGCCCTCGTCGCCAGCGCTCAACAACAATCAGGTGACCCTAGACCGGTTGCTTGCCAAAGCAACAAGCGGCAATCCCTCCAGGAAAAGTTGAAACATCCTTACTCGTTTCCGCAAGATAAAACAAGGGGACTGTTCGAGCTGGCAGTGTGCGACAGACTCATCAATCTGCCGAGTCCAAAACGTCCGTTGCGGCCGGGCGATATTAATAATCCTAATTATTGCCCTTACCACCAAACGGTAGGTCATCTGATCGAGGATTGCTACGTCTTCAAAAACTGGGTTGAAGACCAATACCAACATGGCAAGTTTGCGCTGTCTGAGAATTGGAAGGTAAGTCCGCCACAACCGCACGCTCCGAAAAAGATGGATACGCCGGGGGCATCATGTTCATTCATGGAGAAGGACTCATAGACCAAAAAGTCAATAAACCAGATATTCGCCTCAAATACGGCGACAACGGACCGAAACGTCCTTAAACTAACAACGGACCGAGATGTCCTTAAACTAATGATGGACCGCAATGTCCTAAAACTTGCAAATGACCAAAATGTTTTTAAACTACTACCGTAGCATTCTCAGGCTGACGAGAATATAAAAAAAAAACAAAAAAAAGGTATGTCCATAAGCAAAATGGGCACGGATGAAAACCCGAAAGAGCTCCGTGAGTAAAAACAGCAGGACTACCGGCGAGTGTTCGTGAAAACCCGAAAGGGCGCGACCTCGTTAATAAAAAAAAAGAGAAGAAGAAAATAAAGAAAAAAAAACGGTATGTCCATAAGCAAAACGGGCATGGAGGAAAACCCGAAAGGGCTCCGTGAGTAAAAACAGCAGGGCTACCGGCGAGTGTTCGTGAAAACCCGAAAGGGCGCGACCTCGTAAAAAAAAAAATAAAAAAATAAAAAAAAGAATAAAAAAAAAACGGTATGTCCATAAGCAAAATGGACACGGATGAAAACCCGAAAGGGCTCCGTGAGTAAAAACAGCAGGGCTACCGGCGAGTGTTTGTGAAAACCTGAAAGGGCGCAACCTCGTTAAGAAACACTTATAGGGTCCTCTCGACCCTGTAAGGAGAAACCACCTGCGTGAGATCCTTACGACTCACAAAGGAACAACACACTTAGGGATCCCCACGATTCCGAAGGAGAAAATACACTTGCGAGATCCTCACGACTCGTAAGGAGAACTCTCTTGTGGGACCCTTACGGCTCATAAGATTTGAAAGTCTTAAGTTGCAGAAACCTTAACCTGTTCTTAAGCAGCCCCCACAACCTTCGATATTGCCCTACAAGCGGCTCATAATGACCCTTGTATACAATCCACGGGCACGAATAAATATTTCCCTAACAAAGTCCCATTCGTGACTAGGGATATGCTTGTACAGCAAACAATACTTGTAAGTCCTCTCGACTTATAAGGAGAAAACCCTTTTGTAAGATCCTTACGACTTATAAGAAAACATGCACTTAGGAATCCTCACGATTCCCAAGGAGAAAACACACATACAAGATCCTCACGACTTGTAGGGAGAAATACCTTTGTGAGTCCCTTACGGCTCATGAAGTCAAAAGCCTTAGCCGACAGGACCCTTAATCCTGTTTAGTAAGCCACCTTTGTTCGGGATCGACAGAGGAAAATGATGATTCGCTCCTGGCAATATTCCAGTTGTAGCGATGCTGATGCCTAAATCGATATCAAATTCCAAGTCCTTTCATGGCAGATGATGATTCGCTCCTGGCAATATCCCAGTTGCAGCGATGCTGATGCCTAGACCGGTATCAAATTCCAAGTCCTTTTATGGCAGATGATGATTCACTCCTGGCAATATTCCAGTTGTAGCGATGCTGATGCCTAGATCGGTATCAAATTCCAAGTCCTTTCATGGCAGATGATGATTCGCTCCTGGCAATATCCCAGTTGCAGCGATGCTGATGCCTAGACCGGTATCAAATTCCAAGTCTTTTTACGGCAGATGATGATTCGCTCCTGGCAATATCCCAGTCGCAGCGATGCTGATGCCAAGATTGGTATCAGATCCCAAATACTCTACTCGCAAAAAAAAAAAAAATCAGCGAGCCAAAAAAAAAAAAATATATATATATATATATATATATATATATATATATATATATGCATACGAAATAGCCGAAATGATGGGGCATCTTGCAAACAAAATCAGCAAGTAAAAATGTATGCATGCAAAATAGCCGAAATGGTTGGGCAACTCGCAATAAAAAGCAGCGAGTAAAAAGAAAAATAGCCGAAATGATTGGGCACCGCGAAAAATAGCCGAAATGATTGGGCAATCGCGATTTTCGCGATATAAAAAGCTGAAATGATAGAGCATCGCGGAAAAAAAAAATGAAAAAATGAAACTTTTTGCCCTACAGGTGAAATCACATCGATCCCTGTATACAATCCAGGGGCACAGATAAAAAGGGAACAATACCTTCCCAACAGGCTCCACCAGAAAGCGAAGCCAAATCTCGACAGTTCATAGATAACCTAGAGACCATCTCGACATTTGTCGCAATATTACAGACACGATGTCAACAAATGAAGCAAAGGAAGGTCCCTAACTTCAGGGTCTCGACGTCAATATCGACAACTTAAAGATCACCAACGGCGTTTCTCCTCACTCTAACTAGATGCAGACATGACGTCAACAACTGATCTCAGAATCGCAACGAAACGGAACCATGACAAAGTCCCTAGTTCCAAATCTCAATGGTCACGTCTACAGCCTGGAGACCAACAACGGTGTGCCTCCTCATTCCAACAGGACACAGATGTTACACCATCAAGCGGAGCGATGGCAAAATCCCAGCTTCACCTCAGCATTCGTCTCGATACAGTAGACGCAATGTCAACAACAGCGTTCCTCCGCAGTCCAGCTGGAGGCAGATGCAACGTCAACAAAAGACCTCACGGTCGAAATAAAGCGGAGTAACGGCAAAATCCCAACTCCACCTAAGCATTCGTCTCGTTACAACAGACGCAATGTCAACAACGGCGTTCCTTCGCAGCCCAGCGGGGTGTACATGCAAAGTTAACAAAAGACCCCATGGTCGAAACAAAGCGGAGTGATGGCAAAATCCCAGCTCCACCTCAGCATTCGTCTCAATACACCAGACGCAGTGTAAGCAAACGAAGCGAAGGCCACATTCCTAGCTTCAACGTCTTTACGGTAACTCACATAAAACCGGAAAGACAATCGGAGATCATCTCGCACCAGCACAGAGTGGTCACCACCTCGACGTCCGTCTCGATACAGCAGACGAGATGTCGACCCCAGCGTTCTTCCTCCAACAGGATTTGGACACACCAAAGCAAACGAAACGAAGGCCACATTCCTAGCTTCAACGTCTTTACGGTAACTCACATAAAACCGGAAAGACAATCGGAGATCATCTCGCACCAGCACAGAGTGGTCACCACCTTGACGTTCGTCTCGATACAGCAGACGAAATATCAACCCCAGCGTTCTTCCTCCAACAGGATTTGGACACACCAAAGCAAACGAAGCGAAAGCCACATTCCTAACTTCGACGTCTTGACGGTAACTTATATAAAACCGGAAAGACAATCAAAGATCATCTCGCACCAGCACAGAATGGTCACCACCTCGACGTTCGTCTCGATACAGCAGACGAGATGTCACCCTAACGTTCGTCTCGATACAGCAGATGCAACATCACCAAAAGGAGCCACGGCAAAATCCCTAGTTCCAAACCTCGACGGTTCACCAGTAACCTAGAGACAACCATGACATTCGTCTCGATACAGAGGACGCGATGTCAGCAAACGAAGCGAAGGCCAAATTCCTACCTTCAGGGTCTTAACGGCAAGTCATATAAAGCCTGAAAGACCACCGGAGATCATCCCACATGGAGTGGTCACCACCTCGACGTTCGTCTCGATACAGCAGACGCAACATCACCAAAAGGAGCCACGGCAAAATCCCTAGTTCCAAACCTCGACGGTTCATCAGCAACCTAGAGACAACCACGACATTCGTCTCGATACAGAGGACGCAATGCCTGCAAACGAAGCAAAGGCCAAATTCCTAGCTTCAGGGTCTTGACGGCAACTCATATAAAACCCGAAAGACTATCGGAGATCATCCCACACCAGCGCGGAGTGGTTATGACTCATCGGGGCTCTCCAAAATGAGCCTAACCTCAAGTAAAAAGCGGCATGGCAAATTCCTAGCGCTTGCTCTTCCGACGGTCAAACTGCCAAGGAGGATTGCTTGAAGACGTCTTGTCCAGCCCCTGAAGGGATCAGAGACACGGCAGTCGCAGGGCTACTCGAACAGCACGATTGCCTATCGAGGACTATATCAGCTTATGCGACGGTACGATGGCCAAAACCCTAAGTACCACCAACCTTAACGGGCTTCTGGCGTAAAGAGCAGAGGTTAAATACGACGTTAAGATGTTCTTGCGAGAAACGTTCGATTCGTCTCGACTTGTGAAAAATTGTCGAGGCGGCTCGACTCGTGAGATAAAGCCTTAGGCAGTGGGCATAAAAGAAGCCTGTTTCCTAAGCATTGGGACCCTGCGAGTTGGCCCAAAACGGTCTCTTGCATACCATCCACGGGTCTCACTCTCCAACGTCGAACTTCTACAAGGAGGGAAGCAACCGCTTACAAGTCCTCTCGACTCGTAAGAGGGAAAAATTCTCTTGTAGGATCCTTACGACTTACAAGAGAAAACCACACTTAGGAATCCTCACGATTCCTAAGGAGAAAAACCCGCCTACGAGATCCTCTCGATCCGTAGGGAGAAAAGTCTCTATGAGACCCTCACGGCTCATAGAGTTGAAAAGTCTTAGGCAGCAGATCTGAACCTGCGGCCTAAGCCCTCGCTATCTCATGAAGAAATTAAGAACCTTACTCTATTACCTGTTAATTGTGACGACATGCTGAGAAAGAGGAAAAGCAACAGAAAGAGCACCCGATTTACGTTTGATCAAGCGTTCAAGACGTATTCATTCATGCATGGGCAAAAAGACTCAGGACAAAGATATATAATAAAGACAAGCTGTGATAAAAAAAAATTTCCATTAATATTGCCCGAAGTTCTTACAGTCATAAAAACAATAAACGAAAGTTACAATGGAATAACCTCAGATCCAGGGCATGGATTGAGGAATTCAAAAGCGATCCTATATATGACTTTCCAAGCCTCGCGGACCATCCTAGTGTGCTTCCTTTCGCGAGCACAAGCGTCAGGGTCCCACCCGATGTCTTCCACCCTCCGATAAGCAGCGAGTATGGCAGACTGTTGAAAGACCTCGTGCAAGAGGTCAATAAGACTGTCTCGCCGTTTCTTCGAGATAAAGTTCAATAGGTACACAGAGTGCACCTTGTCCTCAGCGGCATCCAACGCCTTAAGCGGCACACCGGAACAGAATAGGGGAAGCACTTTCCAGATAGCACCCACGATAAGTTTAAGAAGAAAGGAACGTCGGGGATGCAGTGGACCGTTGTATGCGTCTAAGCGACTCATTATTTCAGCACACTCCTCGTTTGTGAACTCCCGATTTTGAGAGCGGCCAAGTCGGCGGATGCCCTCATGAGAGATGATCTCGTTAAGAGTATACATATGGGCGTCCATTGTTCCTATGAAAGAGGATCAACAGAATTATCAGAAAGACTGATTAAGCAAAAAGATATAATGCACTGAGGAATAAAATAACATATTTAAGTTCCAAGATCCATGAAGAATCCTCAAGAGTTCTTCTATATGATTTGGGAGGAGCAAAGCTCCATTAATGAATTAAGAAAATCCAAGGAAAATCTTTCAGAGAGCAGAGCTCTATGGAACCCTAGTAGGGTCCCCTTTAGTTCTCTTTAGATCCTTTTAAGACCTGTAGAGCATAGCTCTGCTAAGTGAAACCCTAAATAGGTTTCCTTTAGATCAGGTATCTATTGTGAGCGATGCTCTATCAACAAAAATTAATTTAACTTAATTTAATCCAAATTAAAATTTTCACCTAAAAGTTTTAAGAGTTTAACTCTTAAAATTCTTGAAAAATAAAAAGCGGGGCTCTGAGTTCTTAAAGTAAAAATTTAGAGATAAGAATCATCTAAGAGACCAAAAGTCCTATTTATAGGCATCAAGTGCCCTTTCAGCTTCCAAGAGATGGCGCGACGGTTCGGAGTCTGCCACCGCTGCGCTCATGTTAGGAGTCCACGTAAGCGCAACGGTGGGGGGGCATTTGTTTATCCCAATCAGAGCGTTTGCTCTGCCTAAAAAAAAAAAAAAAGCGCGCAGCGCAACTGCGCGATACGTGTCTGCGCAGCGCGCAGTTGCGCTGCGCAGCACAAGAAAAAAAAAAAAACGGGCGCAGCGCATCTGCGCTGCGCGACACGTGTCGCGCAGCGCATCTGCGCGCTGCACGACACGTGTCTGCGCAGCGCACAGTTGCGCTGCGCAGCACAAAAGGAAGGGGGAAAAAAAAAGCGCGCGCTGCGCGACACGTGTCTGCGCAGCGCACAGTTGCGCTGCGCAGCAAAAAAAAATAGCTGCGCGGCACGTGTCAGCACAGCGCGACACGTGTCACGCGCTGGGGCATCTACGCCAAACAGAATTAAAATATTCAAGAAATCTTTTCTGTTCTTGTTAAAACAAGAAGATTTTTCTTCTGCAAAGCAGAAGCCCTTGGAAAGATCCAACAGTGGGGAAAATTCCCAAAATCACTCAGAGAAAAATCTCTTTGAAAAATTTAACTAATTTATGGACACTATAAAAAGGACCCCAGATCTCAATTAAAAGGCATCAACATTTTACTAAAAAAGAGAGAGAGAGAGAGAGAACTCTGAGAAACTCCTCAAGAATAAAAAAGGTAAAAACCTTTAGAAAAAGAGAAAGTTCTCTTATGAACAGATCATAGATCTAAAAACAAGATCAATGATTTTTAATAAGAATAAAATAAAATAAAATGGTGCTTTGCACTTTTCATGAACCTTTGGTTCTCTGAGATAAAAAAAAAACTTATATTCTTCTTTGATCTAAATTAGATCAAAGAATTTAATAGTGCTTTGCACTTGTTCATGGACCTTTGGTTCTTTAAGATAAAAAAAAAAACTTATCTTCTTCTTTGATCTAAATTAGATCAAAGAATTTAACAGTGCTTTGCACTTTTTATGAACCTTTGGTTCCTGAAATAAAAAGAAAAAAAAACTTGTTTTTTTTTTTGATCTAAATTAGATCAAGGAAACGAATAGTGTTTTGCACTCCTTTTATGAACCATTGGTTCTTGAATCTAAAAGATTCTTAAATCATAGTGCCTTGCACTTGCAAATTGCGCTTTCGCTCTCTGATTGGCGCAAAGCGCCTGACAAATGCAATGCATTTCCTAAAAGGGCCAGGCCCAAATCAAAATGACCTGACATGCCAAAATAAATTGCAAGGAAATAAATGGGCAGAGCCCAAATAAATTGATGCTTTGCATCCTTTATACAAGGGCAGAGCCCAAATGAAATTGATGCTCTGCATCATTTATAAAGGGCAGAGCCCAAAACAAATTGATGCCCTGCATCTTTTCCGGGTAAAGCCCAAATAAAAAATAAATAAAAACAAATGCAAATAAAATATTGGACATTTTTAACTGGACTTAGCCTAATCGTGGTCATAAGTCCTTAAACTAAATTAACTGAGCAAAACGGCTTTCCTAAACAAATCCACATCCGGTTCAAGGGTATATCTCCGAACTCGTTTGATATCCATCGTTGTAATTCCTCAACGACGTCAAAGAGGTGACGGGTCCCAACGACCATATATCAATATGGACCGCGGGGTCCTTAAACTCGTGGACCGAAACGTCCTTAAACTAATATCGGACCGAAACGTCCCTAAACTAATGATGGACCGAAACGTCCCTAAACTAATATCGGACCGAAACGTCCCTAAACTAATATTGGACCACCACGTCCCTAAATTAGAATATGGACCACCACGTCCCTAAACTGGCATAATAGAGCCCAAATGCTCTTTTGTCGGACCTAAACGGTCCCGTTAAGCTGACCTTAGTCTCAAACTGGACTAACGTATCCTTAACAAACGTTTGAGTCGATCTTAGCCTCAAAAATGGCTAACTTATCCTCCAAACAGACTTTAGTCCCAAATTGGACTATAAATCTCCCAAACTGGAACAATAGGGTCCAAACGCTCTTTTGTCGGATCTAAACGATCACGTTAAGTGATCTTAGTCTCAAACAGGACTAACGTATCCTTAACGAACGTTTAAGTTGATCTTAGCCGCAACGCGACTAACGTATCCTTAAACTAAAAACACCAAACCCAAATCTAAGTAAATACGGATTTGGACTAATCCACGTCCTACGGGCGACGGCATTACTCAGTCTCCGTATACAATCCACGGGCAACCACAAACAAAACAAACACACACGACACGAAGTGAAATTCTGGAGAAGGAGAAAGTTGTTACCGCGATGCGGTAGCGTAATTAACTGCAGGGGCTTGCGCCTGCAGGGAAGAGCGTCCCCACAATCAAAAACCCCTCACCCTGAGGGGGAATCTGACGAAGTCGGCTACATCGGCCGCATCCATCTAAACCTCCGATGCAAGATGCCATAAATCAACTTGGCATTTTCGGAGAGGTAGACGGATAAAACCAATTAGCATCTGCCCCGAATCTCAGCGTCAGGACATCGCGGTCCTGTGCGCCGCCTTTCAGAGGGGAACAGTCCCTAAACTAACAATGGACCGAGAAGTCCTTAAACTAGAAATTTGCCTCAAACACGGCGATAATGGACCGAAATGTCCCTAAACTAGTGTGTCGCCTCAAACATGGCGTATCGCCCCAAATATAGCGATATCCTCCCTTGAGATCTATATTGCAATCAAAGTCTCAAAGGTGAGGGATGCAACTTAAGTCCTACAGGCTACGCAGCTACTCCACCAAATAAGCCACTCCCAAATCCCACCGGAAAACAGATGGGTCACCAACGACGAAGCTACTTCCGAGAGTTTCATTAAAAAAAACAAAAAAACGGTACGTCTACAATCGAAATGGGCACGGATGAAAACCCGAAAGGGCACCGTGAGCAAAAACAGCAGGGCTACCGGCGAGTTTGTGAGAACCCGGAAGGGCACAATCTCATAAAAAATACACTCCTAGGGTCCTTTCGATCTTGTGAGGAGAAAATACCTACGTGAGATCCTTACGACTCACAAAGAAGCAACACACTTAGAAATCCACACGATTACTAAGGAGAAAATACACTTACGAGATCCTCATGACTCGTAAGGAGAATCCCCCTATGAGACCCTCACGGCTCATAAAATTCAAAAGACTTAGGTTACAAGGATCTAAACCTGTTCTTAAACCATCATATTCCCCAAGTTGCCTTATAAGTAGTCCAATATCGACCCTTGTATACAATCCACGGGCATAAATAAACAATTCCCCACCAAGTTCCACCAATAGCGAGAATGTTAGTTATATGTATGCCCTAGAGGCCATTACTATACATAGGATGTATATTGTAGTGGATGCTTGGACATATATAGGGAGGACTTTCTTGCTCGACATGATAGTATGCTATCTGGTTGATCTTTACCTTAACGTGTACACTGATTGTCTCCCTGTTACATGTTGGTAAAGCCCTTAGGATCTGTACTTGACTACCTGGACTATGATGCGGATCATACTAGTGGGTACATGGTAGTCCATAAGTACATCCTTCACAGTCCCTAGTCGTGGGTATATCGAGACGGGGCATCGATATACCAGAGTAGACTAGCGTGTACCTTCTCGACCCATACAGATGGGCGATGGATGATCCCATATCCATTGGTGTTTGACATCAGAGGAGATATACGGGTGCTCAGTAGAGACTGGGTACACTGGACGGACTCGCCGAGAACTCCCAGATGGTATTATACCTCACGTCAGATGGCAGTTCTCTGGTGACACTGGTACAGAGTAGTCTGTTGACCCGAGATCGTCATAGAGTCTTGTGTGGTTCCCACTGTGCTTTGATTTCCATCTTACCACGTCCAAGAGGGCATGCAAAACGGTGGTTTTTGGGTACAGTCCCAAGTCACATGGAGGCAATGAGCGATAGGAGGGGATTCGTCTCTCCCGGTATAGGGAGTTGATGTTGCGCTGTGTTCGATTGGCTATAACAGGAAATCCCTGGCCAGGGTTGCTGAGATTTACTGGTAAGTGTTACCAGTAGTTTCTCGAATAGTTATAGACCTCATATCGACACGACTTATCGAGCTATTGGGGTCTGACGTTTACCACCCCTAGGCGAGATATGCGACATATCAGACGATCAGACCGGACTGTACGGTAGTGTTACTGGTTGGATTCACTGGAGTGTGAGCGGGCTTGCTCGTCGATCTTCAGATCGCTCAATACCCGGGTGGCCGTTACGTTTAGCAGACCGCTTGCGGCTTGTGGGTGTTTGATATGATCATCGCCTGCTGCCAGCGTATTGACGAGTCTTTAGAGTCCTACACAGAGGTTTCCTGGCTCAAGCGAAACGAAATAGGAGCGCATATGAGATATGTGCGGGACCGAGAATAATGCGTGTATGTGATACCGTATTCCATTCTCACGATGAATGTATCGAATGGTTGTATGCGATATAACCTAGTTATCGAATCAAGGATTGATTCGATAAGCCGATACATTGGATACTAGTCGGTTATATGCGATATGACCGGATCGTTAAATCAAGTGTTGATTTAATGATTTAATGTATAATTATATATTTGATATATTACTTTACATTAACTAGTATTGGTTCACTTTAAATGGATTTTCTCACTCGGTTTGTGCACATTGTATATGTGATATACTTTTGTACACATGATTGTATCATGTTTGATGATACATGTTTCCTTGGTTAAGTGTAAAGAATTAAACCATGGTTAAACATATAATTAGGGTTTTATTTTTCCATTACTTATTTATTCATTTATTTATTTGTTTATACATTTTGGAAAATAAATGGAAAAGAGAAAAGAATGGTGGCTTTATTTGTTATTTAGTTGAAGCTTTATGAAGCTTTGACTTTGTCCACCATTCTTATCTCATCCTTAACCCTAACCATTCCTTTAACCATGATTGATTCTCTACACATTACCATAGTTAACATTATGATAAGGTTTGATTTATTCTTTTCTTTTTAATTAACTTATCATAAGAATTATCTTCTTCTTCTTCTTCTCCTTCAAGAAGAAAACCAAGCTTCATCAATGGTGATTGATGAAAACAAGTGAGAAATCCAATTCTAAAGTCTACCCACTTCCTATTTCTTCATCCTCTACCTCTTGCCAAGTAGTAGAGTGTGTTTCCTTCACAAGTTTTTTTGACTTGGTGAAGTTGGAGCTTGATCTAGCGATGCCTCGACGTAGATCATCTTCGGCATGGACATCGATGACCTAGCTTGCCCATTCTCCGACGAAGCCGACGCTAGAGCCCGGGAACTCATTTGGACAGCGAGGGGACTTCGTTGCGGAGCTATGGAGGTGGAGCACCAGATCTACAAAGGTTGTATTTCCGTATTCTTTATAGTTAAGTTGTTAACTAGTTTCTTTTTCGCCTAGTTTTCTAGCCAACGATCCGTAGTCGGGTATCTCGGGACCTAGATTTTTTTAAATTGGCATGGTTGATGCCTTGTGAGACCTCATTAGGGTGCCTAGGAACCCTACAGAGAAATGTCCCTATATAGTGAGCGACTCTTGTAGAAAACACTCTTGTAAGATCCTTACGACTTATAAGAGAAAACGTGCTTAGGAATCCTCACGACTCCTAAGGAGAAAATACACCTATGAAATCCTCTCGACTCGTAGGGAGAAATACCTTTATGAGACCTTTACGGCTCCTAAAGTCAAAAAGCCTTAGTCGACAAGATCATAACCCTATTTGCCAAGCCATCTTTGTTCAAATCGACAAAGGCAAATGATGATTCACTCCTGGAAATATTCTAGTTGTAGCGATGTTGATGCCTAAACAGATGCCAAACTCCAAGTTCTTTTACGACAAATGATGATTTGCTCCTGATAATATTTCATTTGCAGCGATACTGATGCCAAGATTGGAATCAGATCTCAATTTCCTAACTTATAATAAAACTCAGAGAGTCGCAAAAAAATGCGTATGAGAAAGCCGAAATGTTTGGGCAACTCGTAATAAAAAGTAGCGAGTAAATAAAAAATATATATAGCCGAAATGATTGGGCACCGTGAAAAATAGCCGAAATGATTGGACAATCACGACTTTCACGATATGAAAAGATAAAAAGATAGAGGATCGCGGAAAAATAATAAAAAATATAAAATAAAATTTTCTCTGCCCTGCAGATGAGTCCACATTGACCCATGTATACAATCCATAGGCACAAATGAAAAGGGAACCCACCAGGCTCCGTCAAAGGGAGAGCCAGATCTTGATGGCAACATATACAACCTTGAGATCAGTTCGACGTGCTTCTCATGCCAACAGGATGTAGACGCAACGTCAACAAAAGACCCAAGGGTCAAATAAAAAAGGAGTAATGGCAAAATCCCAGCTCCAGCTCGATGCTCCTCCTCGGTGCAGATGCGACGTCAACAAAGGTCGCAAGAAGCCAAATTAAAAGGTGGAGTGATGGCAAAATCCTAACTCCAGCTCGACGTGCTTCCCATGCCAGTAGGATGCAGATGCAACGTCATCATCAAAAAAATGGGCCCCAAGGGTCAAAGCACTTCGAAACCTCCAGATTGGTCCGGTATAACGAGAATAGGCGCTGATGTCAACCTTGACAAGAGTTCTACGAAAACTTGTTTCCATGCTTCTGACTACACGAATTCTTCATCTTTACGTGTGAGCTTGGTCAGGGGTGTTGCTATTTTCGAAAAGCCTTCAATGGACCTTCTGTAATATCTAGGTAGACCCAAGAAACTTCGAATGTCCTTCACTGACTTTGGTATCGGCCATTCGCTTACTGCTGAAACTTTCACTGGATCCATAGAGATTCCTTCGCCCGATACAATGTGTCCGAGGAAACCAACTTGATTTAGCCAAAATTTGCATTTGCTATACTTGGCGTATAGTTGATGTTGTCGTAGAGTTTCTAGAACAATTCGTAGGTTCTCGTCATGTTCTTTCTGACTCTTAGAATACACCAGGATGTCGTCGATGAAGATGACAACGAACCTGTCTAAGTACTCCCGGAAAACTTGATACATTAGGTTCATGAATATCGCCGGTGCACTCCAAATGGCATCACAAGAAATTCGTAATGTCCATAATGAGTTCTGAAATCCGTTTTGTGGATATCAGATTGCTTGACGTTCACCTGATGATAACCTGAACGAAGATCTAGCTTAGAGAAAATACAAGATCCACCTAGCTGATCGAATAAATCGTCGATGCGCGGGAGTGGATACCTGTTCTTTATCGTTACTTCATTCAAGGCTCTATAATCAATGCACATTCTGTATGAACCTTACTTCTTCTTCACGAGCAGAACTGGAGATCCCCAACTTGAAGTGCTGGGACGAATCCATCATTTCGCCAATAATTCATCCAACTGAGTTCAGACCTCCTTTAAACCTTCCGGACTTAGTCGATACGGTGGTTTGATTACTGGTTGTGCCCCGGGTACTAAATCGATGCTAAATTCAAGAACTCGATTGGGAGGCAAACCTGATATATCGTCAGGAAACACATCGTCGAACTCTCGAACTACTTCTGGCTTTGATCCTTCTTCCGCTTGAATTGCCGCAATCACTGCCTCCCCTGGTTTAGCCTTGTAAGTACTTGGTTCCAGGGTACGGTCTCCACTTTTGAAATAGAAGACCGGATGGTCTGAAATCTCGAATACCACCCTCCTTTGACGGCAGTCGATGGTAGTATAGAAGGTTCCGAGCCAATCCATACCTAGAACCACATTGAAGTTCGGTATGTCCAGTACTTTGAAGTCGGCATAGAATTCTCTGCTGCAGACGACCACTGGACACAGGCTTGTTTCCCCAATCATAGAAAGCAAAGCTCTGTTCAAAATTGAAATTTGAACTGGGACAGCGCCTCACGTGCAAAGCACAAGAGCGGTAGCGCCAAGAGCACCAGTGCTAAGAGTCGAAGACTCCGAGGAAGTGCCAAGAGCATCAGCGCCAAGTGCGCCCGCACCAAGAGCACCAGCGCCATGAGTCAAAGATTCTGAGGCAGCACCTCACGTGCAAAGCACGAGAGCGCTAGCGCCAAGAGCGCCAGCACCATGAGTCAAAGACTCTGAGACAGTGCCTCACGTGCAAAGCACGAGAGCGCTAGTACCAAGAGCGCTGGCGCCAGAACTAAAAGTTCTCTTCCGTAGAATCAAAGATCCAACGGTGATTAAAAATCACCAAAATACAGAATTAAATTCTGATTGAGGAAATACTCCTCAAATATTTCTAAATAAGAAATATTGTGCTCTGTAAATCAAAGCACCGTTGGATCAAAGATCCAATGGTGATTAAAAAAATCACCAAGATACAGAATAAGTTCTTTTTGGGGAAAATATTTTCCCAATCTTGTTAAAAACAAGGGAAACGTCTTCTGTAAAACAGAAGTCCTTGGATCAAAGATCCAACGGTGGATAAATTCTACAAATCAATTGAGAAATCTCTCAATTAGAGATTTCCTTAATTGATTCCACAAATCAGCCTTCCCTATATAAAGGACCAAGATTTCAAGTCTTGTAGAGAAGAACCCCCCTATAAACTTTAAGTTCTCAGAAAAGAAAAAGAGAAGAGTAAGCTAGAACCTTCTTCAAGGTAAATAAAAAGAAGAGAGATCATAGTATCTTCTCCATATTCGAGAGTTTAACTCTCATACCAGAAGAACTTAGTTCTTTTCCCAGATCATAGATCTATAAGACAAAGTCTTTAATAAACGAAGGGAGATCATAGATCTCCTCCACATCTAAGAGTTTAACACTCATATCGGAAGAACATAATTCTTCTTCCAGATCTTAGATCTATAAGACGAAGTCTTTCACAAGGGAGAATCAAATTTCTCAGAGAATTGAATTGGGCAAAACAAAAACTCAGTGCTTAGCACTCAAATCTGGCGCTCAGCGCTTAGCGCTCCATGTGCTCCTCAAGTGGGCGCTATTTAATAAGAAGTGCTTAGCACTCAAATCTGGCGCTCAGCGCCGAGCACTCCACGTGCTCCTCACGTGGGTGCTGCTCAAAATAAAAAGAGCGCTCAACACTCAAATGCTGGCACTCAGCGCCAAGCACTCCACGTGCCCCTCACGTGGGCGCTGCTCAAAATAAAAAGAGCGCTTAGCGCTCAAATGCTGGCGCTCAGCGCCAAGCGCCCTACGTGCCCCTCATGTGGGCACTACTTAACACAGAGCGCTCTGCGCTTCTCAAGAAGAGCCTAGCGCCATGAAGAGTGTTCAATATTCAATAAAAAAACAGAGAGCTGTTCAGTTGATAAAACTGCACATTTAATATGACATTTTTCCTACTATTTCTATATAATAAAAGATGTTTATTATAAATATGACACATATAAGGGTTTATCCGTAAAAATACTATTTTCATGTGTTTATATATTATAATTAACATTATAAAGGAAATGGTAAGCATATAATATTCATATAATATTTGGACTATTTTAATATGAAATATCTTTGACCAATTCTCTTAAAACTAAAATATCATGACAAATGGTTAAGATAGTATCTCAATAAAAAAATTCTACTAACATCATTTATTGAGATAATAGTGCAGGAATTATATCATGACTAAAATCAAGGAAATCCGAGTTGGCGAGATAAAATCTGCCGAAGATATTCAAGTAAATTGAAGAAACCAATTCTGGCAGAAACATAGAGAAGATTTTCAAAATCTAGATATTCAAAAGATCACCAAGAGCTACATAGATGAAGCCCAGAAATTTAAGGCCAAGATCCCACCATAAGACAGCGGATCCGCGGTCAAACCCATCCAACGGCCCCGGTTCCGCCGCACTTTAAAGGAGTTGGGATTCTTGATTTTTTGGTTAGAATCGTAACAACTAGTTACCATATTAGGAAACTAGGGTTCTGGCTCTGTGAGTATAAATAAGGACCAAGAGCCTCTTGGAAAAATTATCAAGCTGAAGAGATCACGAAGTCTACGATTGGCTCACGCATCCAGACTGATCATCAACGGTTCATCTACCTCCTTAGAAGAGATCGAGAAGTAAACTAGTATTTTGTAATCATTTCTAAGGGAACAAAGTGTAAATGAATTTTGTTGACTAATAAAGGTAGTAGTTTTCTTATTCTATCTCTTTGTAGTTTTAATATGATTTCTCTCTCTATCTCTTCTTCTCCCAACATGCGCGAGTAATTCTCCGCTTGTTATGGCTCGTAGGATTAAGGTAGTTTAATGGATGATAAAGATCCTTAAACTCTTTTTACGTCCTATAAAATTTATAAATTTTATCAAAAGAATAGTTAACATCCTAATTGGGCGCGCTATCAATTCATTGATAGTCTCGACCGCGATTAGAAATTAGATTAACAATTGTTTTGGTAAAGGCTAGATATGAACGGAGATCCATGTCGTGATAGGGGTTAAGAGTGAGAACACTTTTCCCTCCAGAAACCCTAATCTACATGCATCACTGTCATTCTAGTTTTAAATCTATTAAAGAATAAAAAGAGTAATTTTTAATTAATCATCCATAACTACTAAATCCTAATGAACCCTACAAGGCCCCTTTTAATATTAAACTTACCTTCGTAGTTAATCTAAATCTATATTTTGCATCCGTGTTTAACGTAGATCTAGATTCTACAACCATTCTTCACCATTCTTTATTCTTCCTCCTTTCTTTCTCAACACGCCAAAAGTAAGAATAAAATATTCAACGTTTCCCAGAGGACGACCCGTACTTATCTCGGTCAAGCTACACGCGACACCGTTATTGATTGCGGTTAATTACCACACATAAATCTAGATCAATCAAATGGCGCCGTTGCCGGGGATACGTGCGTAATTTTTTTCTTACTATTTGTATTGAATTATTATTCGATCTATATCATAATTAAAACAAAAACTGCAAATTGTATATTTAACGATTTATGTGTGAATTTTGCAAGGAGATCTGGAGTCACAGACTTAAGGAAACAGAGAGCCAGAGACATTCATCAAGATCCAGAGGAGTACTGGAGGCCACGTAGCAAAATTTTCAAACCAATCTCTCTTCATTGCGGCGGAACCGCGTCAAATAAGCCACATTCACGGCGGAAGCGCGGCTAAAGGGAGGAGTTAGGGGTCTTAACTTCTCTAGTAAGTTTCTCAACTCTTTATCTCTCCTCTGAAATCCAATAAAATATTTTTTCTGCAGGATTCTTTGCAAAAATTTTGCCGCTCAAAAATCTTTTTGCAAAGTTTTGTAATTGGTTTGTTAATTCATATTTTAATACGGATTTTTAAGGGGTAAGACCAAAATTCAGATTAGGTAGGGATTTTATCACCTTTCCTAAGCCCCACAAATCACAAACTGAGCATCTGCATCAACCCTGCATTAATTTAAAAAATATCTAGACAAGACTCTAAGGGCTGTCGCGCTCAATAACGACAGAGGAAGGTCGTGGGGAATTTATCACTTATCCGCATTACTTTTGTGGTGTCTAGGTAAGTGTGTCTAAGGCAAGTGGTTACTTAATTAGGCCCGCTATTTTCGGTGATTCGTATAGCAGATACCTCCCACTTACCTGGCACTTACCTGGCCACAAGTGTAGTAAAGAGGTGGTAGAGGATTGATCCTACGGCTTGTCCTTTGGAAGTGTAGGAGCAGTCTAGAGACTTGACCTAGGTAACCTTAGTTTCAGGGTTGTTTGTGCATTTTTGTGTGATTTGTCTGAGTCCGACACACTTTTTCAAAAAAAAACCAATTTTTAAATAACACACACGCTGCCATTTGCGCTAAACCGCTTAGTGCATGCTTGGCTGGACACGGGATTCTAGTGCCTGTCTTGTCTGCGTTTCTGCTATCGACTCCGAAGTCGGTGCTTCTTCATCTTCTTTTTTCCCACCACCCACCATATCGACCGAGATGGACGGTACTCCACAAAATTATAATACCACCCAGCCACCGCCCGTAGGTGAGCAGAATACACCGCGCATCTCTCTCCAAGAAAGATGCTATCCTATACGTGATCCACTTCCCACTTGCATATCTATTCCACCAGCCAATGAGGACAATTTTGAAATCAAACCACAATATATCAATCTTTTACCAAAATATCACGGTCTCGGGTCTGAAGACGCATACGTCTTTATTACCAAATTTGAAAATGTATACGCTATGATGGGTACTTCACAGCTTTCTATGGTTGCTATGTGTCTACGTCTTCTCCCATTCACTTTGTGCGATATAGCCGAGAAGTGGTTTTAAAACACAGCCGCACATTCTATTTCAAACTGGGGAGAATTCGTAACAGCTTTCCTAAAGAAATTCTACCCTAACCATAAGACAGCTCGAGTCCGTAGCGAAATAAATCAATTCACCCAGCTTCCCAATGAACCATTCTTAAAGTGTTTGTGGGGTTGCTAGGCACTCTAATAAGGGTCTACGAGGCATCAACCATGCCCGATTAAAATTTTAGCCGTGCCGAACAACCCGAAGCCGGATCTTTAAACTAGGGTTTAGGCGAAAACTAACATGTTAAACTGTTTAACACTAAGTGAGAGGGATTACAACCTTTGTAGATCCAGTCCTTCACTTCAATAGCTCCGTGTAGATGTCCCCTTCGCTGCGATCATGAACTCCGGACTCTAGATAAGCTCCGCAAGAAGAACTAACGTGCTTGCAACGATGACTTCGAGGCCGAAGATGATCTACGTCGGGGAGATACTAACTCAAGCTATTCCTTCACTAGATCATGAACTTTGTGAAGAGAACACACTCTACTACATGGTAAGTGGTAGAGGATGAAGAAGTAGGAAGTGGGCTCACTTTAGAATTGATTTTCTCACACTTTTTCTCATGGCACCATTAGAGCTAGCAAGCTTTTCATGGAGCTTGATGAAGAAGAAGAAGAAGTGAATAATTCATCCAAATGAAAACTTATCCAATGAATTATTGCACCATGGTTGAGTTAATCCCTCATGCTTAACTCATGTAGAGAATTAACCAAAGTATTAAGTTAAGGGTTGGGTTAACTAATATCCTAAGGAATGACAAAAGAGTTGACTTTGTCAATGTTGCATACAAGCTTCTACAAGCTTGATAACATTGACTAAAGTCTCCTCTCTTTTATTATTCTTAAGGAAATAAGGAAACCCTAATTTAACCTAAACTTGATATAAGTCTCATACACCCATCTTGTATGTATCATCAAGCATGATACAAACATGTACACTTGCATATATCACATATAAACAATGTGCACAATCTAGTGAGAAAATAAATCATAAGTGAGCTAATACTAGTTAATGCAATGTAATATATCAAATATATAATTATGCATTAAATTATTAAATCAACTCTTGATTTAATAACCCGGCTATAACCGACTAATATTATGTGTAACAACTTATCGAATTAACACTTGATCCGATAACCCGGCTATATCGCATACAACCGATCAATGTCATGAATCGCGAGAATAGAATACGGTATCTCATATTGTATTAATCTCGGTCCTGCACATATCACATATGTGCTCCTACTCCGTTTCTCTTGATCCAGGAAACCCCTGTGTAGGACTCTAAAGACTCGTCAATACGCCGGCAGTAGGTGATGATCATATCAAACACCCACAAGCCGCAAGCGGTCTGCTAAACGTAACGGCCACCCGGATATTGAGCGATCAGAAGATCAACAAGCAAGCCCACTAGTACTCCTGCGAATCCAATCAGTAACACTCTCGTACAGTCCGGTCTCGTCATCTGATATGTCGCATATCTCGCCTAGGGGTGGTAAACGTCAGACCCCAGTAGCTTGATAAGTCGTGTCGATATGAGGTCTATAACAGTTCGAGAAACTACTGATAACACTTACCAGTAAATCTCAGCAACCTTGGCCAGGGATTTCCAGTTATAGCCAATCAAGCACAGCACAACATCAACTCCCTATACCGGGAGAGACGAATCCCCTCCTATCGCTCATTGCCTCCATGTGATTCGGGACTGTACCCAAAAGTCACCTTTTTGCACGCCCTCTTGGACGTGGTATGATGGAAATCAAAGCACAGTGGGAATCACACAAGACTCTATGACGATCTCGGGTCAACAGACTACTCTGTACCAGTGTCACCGGAGAACTGCCATCTGACGTAAGGTATAATACCATCTGGGAGTTCTCTGCGAGTCCGTCCAGTGTACCCAGTCTCCACTGAGCACCCGTACACCATCCTTGATGTTAAACACCGATGGATATAGGATCATCCATCGCCCATCATATGGGTCAAGATGCATATACGCTAGTGTACTCTGGTGCATCGATGCCCTGTCTCGATACACCCACGACTAGGGACCTTGAAGGATGTACTTATGGACTACCATGTCCCCACTAGTATGATCCGCATCATAGTCCAGGTAGTCAAGTACTCATCCTAAGGGCTTTACTAAGATGTAGCAGAGAGACAATCAGTATACAAGTTAAGGTAAAGAGTAATCAGATAGCATACTATCATGTCGAGCAAGAAAGTCCTCCCTATATATGTCCAAGCATCCACTACAATATACATCACATGTATAGTAATGGCCTCTAGGGCATACATATAACTAACAATCTCCTACTTGCACTAGGGCCATCTGATAACAGTGGTTGAAGTATCTCATACTCAACCATCCCATAAAAGTCTCTACTGGGAAAAAGGCCTTTGTGAGTGGATCCGCGCTGTTGTCCTCTGTGTCTACTCTCCTAACCTCGATCTCCCTGGAGATCAACCATCTCCATGATCAGGTGATACTTCCTAAGAATTATATATGGATTTCTGATGGGACGGTAGTTCCTTGGCTAAAGCCACAACTCCATTGTCACACAATGGTAGGAACGAAGTTCATCTCATGAACTTATATATATCCAGACTGCCTCTTTGGTAGCATCCTTGGTAACGATGTATCTTGCCTTTAATCATCTAGTTTGTCACGGTATCTAACTTGGAACTCTTCCAACATACCGTCCCTCCACTGACCGGGGAAGCTGAAGCGGAAATGAAATTGGTTTCAGACTTGGTACAACCCAAAATCATCATTCCTTAGGGTATAGACAATGCCTGCGACTGACATTCAGTCGTCCTTATCACCCTGGAACATTTCCAGTGATTCTCCCCAGGATCGATTGATACCATCTCATTACAACTAGTGAGAATCCTAACATCCAATTAGATCTATCTCATAGATCCAAATCCCAGAATTTAGGAGGTATCATTTTGATCCTATATGGAGAATCCTTGTGATAAGCGGAGATTGACCGAGCGTATCATAGGAAACTCCTTCCCTATCAAGAGTATGTCATCCACGTACTCTATGAGGATCACCACCATACTCCCTACTACCTTTTTGTATATACAAGGTTCATCTACCATTTTGATGAAAGTCAAACTCTTTGACTACCACATCAAAACAGATGTTCCAGCTCCGCGATGCCTGCTTTATCATATAAAACATCTTGCATACGTTTCCGCTGCTCCCACTGTCTACGAATCCCTCTGGCTGTGTACTTATAGACGCTCTCTTCTAAAACATCATTTAGAAAAGCAGTCATGACACCCAATCACCAGACATCGTAGTTATGGTATGTAGCCGTAGCAAGTAGGATCTGGATGGACTTAAGCATAGCTTTGAAAGTCTAAACTTTTCCATGTACACCAAGTAATCTTCTCAAGATATACTTGCTCCTGATGGGGATTTAACCCTTCAGATAAAGCAACCAAAGTCCATACTTTGTTGGTGTATAAGGATTCCATCTCAGATCACTAAGCATCCAGCCATTCTTACAGAGTCCCACTCCTGATGGCCTGCTCGAAACTAGTTGGGTCATCATCTCATGATGCAATCCTCGCTCCCACTGTCATAGAGAAACCGAAGTATCTCCCTGGTGGGTGAGGAACCCTACTAGATCGGCGGAGTGGCTGAGGTTCGTTGGAAACTACTGAATCCTTTGGTTCTACCAAATCATCAGCTTCAGTTTGTATAGCTGGAACTACTTCCAGTTTTACAGAGCTGACATTGCCTCGAGCTTGTCCGGATTTTGCTTTTAGACATAGGCCGGACAACCCCAAATCTTAACAAACTTAAGATATGGGCTCTTCCCTTTCCATATCACATATGAAGTGGTAGGCCACTGATTTGATTTGAACCCTATTCAATAGGTATGCAGCTTCTCAAGTGCATAACTCCCAAAAGGAAATAGAAAACTCAGTAGTACTCATCATAGAGCACACCATATCACATAGGGTGTTATTGCTCCACCCCGATATACCATCGTGCTATGGTGTATACGGAGGAGTAATGCTGAGAGAGAATCTCATTCTCCTTTAGAATAGTCCAGGATTTCCGTGCTCAAGTATTCTCCTCCTTGATCTCATCAAAGGACATAATACTTATACCCGGTTTTTGGTTCTCTACTTCTAACTTATATTCATTGAATTTCTCAAAAGTTCCAGACTTGTGTTTCAACAGGAACATATGTCCGGATCTTGAAAGATAATCAGTGAATCTAATGAAGTATAAAGAACCGGTCTTGGCATGTGTAGACAGGGGACCTTCATACATCAGCATGTATCAATCCCAAGAGTTCACTAACTCTTTCTCTGTTTCTAATAAACAGAGCTATGGTCATCTTATCTTTGTGACATGACCGACAAGTTTCACAAGATGTAAATTCAAACAAATTTAAATATGCATCTTAATATAACTTCAGCTAGTCGGGTCGCATTGATATGACCTAGTCTACAATGCCTCAAGAAGGATTCGTTCATTTCTGAACTCTTCCTCTCGTGTGTGTTCCGTATACTAAGAACTGTAGTTTGATTTAGAACGTCAATGCTTTTAGATAACGTTCCTGAACCGATCAACTCTTGATATAGGAAATGTTCAAAACATTATCCAACAATACAAAATTATATCCTTTCTTTACTAATAAAGAGACTGATATGATGTTGTATATCAGGTTCGGTATCTAATAACATTCGTTCAGAATCAATGTATTCTGGTAATACAGGGTGATAGTGACCAACAGACTTGGCTGCAACACTTGCACCGTTTTCTATCTCATGAAACTTATCACCCGTTCTCAGTTCTCTATCTATCTGTAGCCCATGTAACAGATTATATATGCGGGATCCTGATCCGGTATCTCATACCCAGGACGTAAAGGATACTGAGAAACAGTTCTATGTAATGAACACACCCGAAGATGATGCATCAACATGCACTTTCTTCGTTTGGGCGGCACGGGAATTCTGGTAATCCCCAATTTCCTGCTCTGTCTTATAACAATTATAAGTTGGAGCGGGACCAACGTTCCCCAGCTCATCATAACAAGCGGGTTCGGTCAATACATCCGTATTATTATCTTGATTAAGGCGTGATATGGTCGCTACCTGGAGTGAGAGAGAGAAGAAAACACTCAGCGTATGCTCTTGCAAGATTAGATTGGTTATCTAATATATCTAATCAGGATATCTCCCACTGTTTTAATCAAATCTTCCTTCAAACCCTAAAAGGAAAGACTAGCCGGGATTAATTATACACTTCAAGTTCGCCAATCTTTCAGCCAGGCCAGTGTCGGTACTTTGAGGGAGGTCCCCCGTGATTTCGCACGGACCTAATTAAAGTAAATCTCGTTTTCCCAGAGGCGTAACCTCGTTAACACTTTTCTAGACACCTACTTGATCGGCTAATTGTCCTGTGTAAAACTCTCCCAGGAGTAACTCTTACTCGCAGTGGGTATCGGGATCCAACTATCTCATAGGAGGTATGCAATCTCTTTGCAAATTTCAACACTTGAAATTCCCGATAATATTTTGCTCCTAGCGATCTATGGCCTTGACAAGGTCAACAAACCATAAATTGCAAGTCAAGTTCAACCCGTCATTTCCCGATTGAATTAAACCCACCCGCATGACCCTTGACAAGGTCAACAAGGCCGTACGAATACCCTAATCCAATCACATCTCATGTTTTAACAGATAAACACTAATTAGCTACCGCATACTATGCCTTGACAAGGTCAACAAACGCAGCACGAATACTAAGTAGGATTTATCTGAAATGACGGAGGGCTAAGACAGGTTTTTCAGAAAACCTATTGCGTAATGAACTTGATATCGTCGTAGAATCGAGTGTTTTGAAATGGAGTGTTTTTTAGGCTTTCATTAGTTCTGCTAAAGAGGTCACTCCCGGTGAAGGGATCTCGGCACTTTCCTCATCGAATAAGGTGCAGGACATATCATATATATCACTGTGCAAAGCAAAACTCTAAAAGCAATCAAAAAACAAACCGAGTTTTGTAGCATCTGCCAGTTTCGCTAAAGAGGTCACTCTCGGTGAAGGGATCTCGGCTCTTTACTTATCGAATAAGGTGCAGGATATATCATATATACCGCTATGCAAAGCAAAAACTAGAGCTACCAGTTTTTAAATAAGTTTCTACAACATCTTTAGGTTTCTTTTATTTCATTAATCTCATTAATGAAGTCCCATCATTTAAGTCACCTAAACATCACAGATAAATACGACGTACACTTATGCCATCCGCATTCGCCTCGATGTCCCCTCGTGCACCGTTAGGTTAGGTAACTAACGGCAGAGCGGGGCAGGGCTAGCGCGGGTGTAAAACATAAGTAACGTCTATATAATATATCATATATACTATATACAGTATCTATCAAAACATATCAAATGATCACATCACAGATATCGCAGCAGAAGAAACATATGAAATATTGGATATACTAGGACGTCCGTGTTTTCAATACGAGCCTGTATAAAACACGGATTCCACGGTCGCGATGAATAGCCAAACCCACATTCCTAGACCCCTACGAGAGCGGCAAGCAACACTGCCAATTCTAGGGTTAGGAGACCCGGTCTCGACTCCTCGAGATGGTCTCCCACTGGACGCTAGAACCCGGTTACTTGTGCTTCCCGCCTTGGGTCATCCTAATGCGGAAAAGTAAATAATATACAAGGGTGACATCATCCTCAGCCCGGAAGTGTCCTAATAAAAGAATATTACATACAAATGAATTTTACATGAATGAAAAGGAAAAACTCTCATCTCATATAAAACCCCGGCTATTCAAACGCGACGATCCAATATAACATATCACGGCAACACATAATATCTCATATCATCAACATAAGCAAGTATGCGTATCCCGATTGTCGTTGATGTATAGCAACGAAGCCGGCGATACACCACATACTACGCTTACGGTCACAGAAAAGAAAGTGTAAAACTACAACAGTTGGAATCCGCAACCTCCTTAGACATCGCATGCCTAACCAAATGAATTCCTTAGACATCGCATGCCTAACAATTATAAACCCCGCATTTTAGTCTCATTATCGAAAACACTTTTCAATATCAAGTCGGGCAATTCAACAAGATTCCCGACAACCTGATCGAATGCTTGTCGCAAACTTTAGTGGACGGCCGCACCCCCGGATGCCGTCGACGAAATGCACTAAGGTGGAACACCGCTGCCGCGAGCACCCAAACGGATGCTTTTGGTGACGGGGTTCTCCTTCAGTCACTTGGTCGGGGCTATGGGGCGTGGCTGTCTATTAAGTTTACCCGGTGAGTATCCGCGTACGCTACGTGATTGCGACGGACTTTTGATCACATCAAAATTCCGTGGCAACCGATCATCTGAGACTAAACTGCTATGTTTATAACATTCAAATTAGTTATCTCATAACTTTTTGTGGATTCCAAATATTGTATCACATTCCAGATAAATAGACAATGTTAAACTTTCCAATCGAATAGTCAAACATCCAAGTTTTCCTAATAGCTCAACACTTGAGCGGAGTTCAAAAATATCCATCACATGCCACAGTACCAATGGTCCAGCCGTAGAAGGGTCAAGCCAACGCCTCACATGTGGCACGTCGTACAGCCCCAAACCCTAAGGTTCAAAAGGCAGTTCAAGACGGTCACATAATCGAGTTAAGGTTTGTTGTCTTCTAGAGGGTCCACCGCATTACTTCCACGACTTAGAAAGTTTCAAACTCGAGAAAAATCCAACTTTTGAAAAAATTTCCGACTGGGGAAAAAGTGAGCTATTGATATCCGTCCGAACTTTTTAACACGTTCTAAATATTACCCGGAAAAACTAAACGAAGTTAACTTATCCGATCGTATCAACGAGTCCCCAATACAACCCAGAAAACTCAACACTTGAGTAATGATAAAAAATACCCAGAAGAATCAGGAAGTACAGACGGACATTACTGTGCAAACCACGTGCCTCAATTCACCTTCTTGGCCGCGGAACCGCCGCACAAGCCAGGTAGGGCCGCGGTTCCGCGGCGCTTTAGTCGAATTGGGGGCACGTGCTGCACAGTAATTCCTATAAAACCCTGCTGAATTTTTTGAGCATTTTTAATTAGGAAAAATCCCAGTTTTGAAAAAATTCACAGAGAAGGGTATCGATTAGGGTTTCGGGGTTCGATCGGATTTCTAATTTCGTCAACACTTCGCCTAAAGCTCTAGCTTGGATCTGATACCACTGTGGGGTTGCTAGGCACTCTAATAAGGGTCTACGAGGTATCAACCATGCCCGATTAAAATTTTAGCCGTGCCGAACAACCCGAAGCCGGATCTTTAAACTAGGGTTTAGGCAAAAACTAACATGTTAAACTGTTTAACACTAAGTGAGAGGGATTACAATCTTTGTAGATCCGGTCCTTCACTTCAATAGCTCCGTGTAGATGCCCCCTTCGCTGCGATCGTGAACTCCGGACTCTAGATAAGCTCCGCAAGAAGAACGAACGTGCTTGCTACGATGACTTCGAGGCCGAAGATGATCTACGTCGGGGAGACACTAACTCAAGCTATTCCTTCACTAGGTTATGAACTTTGTGAAGAGAACACACTCTACTACATGGTAAGTGGTAGAGGATGAAGAAGTAGGAAGTGGGCTCACTTTAGAATTGATTTTCTCACACTTTTTCTCATGGCACCATTAGAGCTAGCAAGCTTTTCATGGAGCTTGATGAAGAAGAAGAAGAAGTGAATAATTCATCCAAATGAAAACTTATCCAATGAATTATTGCACAATGGTTGAGTTAAGCCCTCATGCTTAACTCATGTAGAGAATTAACCAAAGTATTAGGTTAAGGGTTGGGTTAACTAATATCCTAAGGAATGACAAAAGAGTTGACTTTGTCAATGTTGCATACAAGCTTCTACAAGCTTGATAACATTGACCAAAGTCTCTTCTCTTTTGTTATTCTTAAGGAAATAAGGAAACCCTAATTTAACCTAAACTTGATATAAGTCTCATACACCCATCTTGAATGTATCATCAAGCATGATACAAACATGTACACTTGCATATTGTAGGGTTCCTAGGCACACTATAGAGGTCTCATAAGGCATCAACTATGCCAATTTCAAAAATTATGGGTGCCGAGAAATCCTAATACGGATCGTCGGCTAGAATTCTAGGCGAAATATGAAACTAGTTAACAGCTTAACTAAAAGAAGAGAGCTACAACCATTGTAGATCCGGTTATCCAGTTCCTTAGCTCCATGTAGGCATCCTCTCGCTGTCCATCTCGAATCCCGAACTCAAACGTCGGCTTCATCGGAGATTTGGGCGGACTAGGTCGTCGGCTTCGTGCCGAAGATGATCTACGTCGAGGCATCACAAGTTCAAGCTCCGACTTCACAAATTTGTGAAACTTGTGAAGAAAACACCCAAAACAACTTGGCAAGAGGTAGAGGGTGAAGAAATAGGAGGTGGGTTCACTTTAGAATTGGATTTCTCACATTAGAACTCAAGATGCCATTGATGGCATCAAGCTTTCTCTCTTTAAGATGAAGAAGAAGATGAAGCTAGAAATATGATAAGTGTTTTGATAAATGAAAAATAAATCAATACTTATCATTCACTAACTAAGGTTAAGTGTAGAGAATAGACCATGGTTACTTGAGAGGGTTAGGGTTAAGCATGATGACAAGAATGGTTACAAAAGTCAAAGCTTCATGAAGCTTCAACTTATAACAAAGAAAGCCACCATTCTCATCATAATCCTTTTCAAATAAATAAACAAATAAATAAATGAATATGCAAAACCCTAATCAACACTTAACCATGGTTTTAATTCTTTACACTTAACAAAGTGATCAAGTATCATCAAACATGATACAAATATGTGCACAAAAGTATATCACATATACTTCTTGCACATCAAGTGAGAAAATCCATATAAAGTGAACCAATACTAGTTAATGCAATGTAATATATCAAATATATAATTATACATTAAATCATTAAATCAACACTTGATTTAACGATCCGGTCATATCGCATATAATCGACTAGTATTCTATGTATCGGCTTATCGAATCAATCCTTGATTCGATATCTAGGTTACATTGAATATAACCAATCGATACATCCATCGCGAGAATGAAATACGGTATCCCATACACGCATTATTCTCGGTCCTGCACATATCTCATATGCGCTCTTATTTCGTTTCGCTTGAGCCAGGAAACCTCTCTGTAGGACTCTAAAGACTCGTCAATACGCCGGTAGCAGATGATGATCATACCAAGCACCCACAAGCCGCAAGCGGTCTGCTAAACGTAACGGCCATCCGGGTATTGAGCGATTAGAAGATCGACGAGCTAGCCCGCTCACACTCCTGTGAATCCAACCAGTAACACTTACCGTACAGTCCGGTCTGTTCGTCTGATACGTCGCATATCAAGTCTAGGGGTGGTAAACGTCAGACCCCAATAACCGATAAGTCGTGTCGATGTGAGGCTCATAACGGGTCGAGAAACTACTGGTAACACTTACCAGCAAATCTCTGATCAGCCCTGGCCTGGGACTTCCCTGTTACGGCCAATCGAGCACAGCGCAACATCAACTCCCAATACCGGGAGAGACGAAACACCTCCTATCGCTCATTGCCTCCATGTGACTCGGGACTGTACCCAAAGACCACCGTTTTGCACGCCCTCATGGACGTGGTAAGGTGGAGATCAAAGCACAGTGGGAATCACACAAGACTCTATGACGATCTCGGGTCTACAGACTAACCTATACAAGTGTCACCTGAGAACTGCCATCTGACGTGAGGTATAATACCATCTGGGAGTTCTCGGCGAGTCCGTCCAGTGTACCCAGTTTCCACTGAGCACCCGTATACCATCTCTGATGTCAAACACCAATGGATATGGGATCATCCATCGCCCATCTCATGGATCGAGAAGCGTATACGCTAGTCTACTCTGGTATATCGATGCCCCGTCTCGAACACCCACGACTAGGGACCTTGAAGGATGTACTTATGGACTACCATGTCCCCACTAGTATGATCTGCATCATAGTCCAGGTAGTCAAGTACACATCCTAAGGGCTTTATCAACATGTAACTATAAGACAGTTTAAAGAGACTAGTGTACATGTTAAGATAAAGAGTAACCAGATAGCATACTATCATATCGAGCAAGAAAGTCATCTCTATATATGTCCAAGCATCCAATATAATATACATCATCTGTACAATACTGGCCTCTAGGGCATACATACAACTAACAATCTCCCACTTGCACTAGGGCCAGCTGCTGTAGTATCGCATACCGAGCATCCCGAAGAGTCTCTCAAACTGTATCTGGGGAATGGCCTTCATGAGTGGATCCGCCGTGTTGTTCTTCGTGTCAACCCTCCTGACCTCGATCTCCCGGCGATCAACTATCTCCCGGATCAGGTGATACCGCCTCAGAATATGCCTGGATCGCTGATGGGACCTGGGTTCCTTGGCCAAAGCCATCGCTCCATTGTTATCGCAATACAAAGGTATTGGATGCTCAATGGATGGAACCACTCCAAGTTCAGTAATGAACTTCTTGATCCAGACAGCCTCTTTGGCAGCATCGTTGGCAGCGATGTATTCAGCCTCCATCGTCGAGTCTGCCACGGTTTCCTGCTTGGAACTCTTCCAGCTAACCGCCCCTCCGTAATGGGTAAAGACAAATCCCGACTGCGACTTAGAGTCGTCCTTATCACTCTGGAAGCTCGAATCGGTAAAGGAATCCACTTGGAGTTCTCCGTTACCATACACCAAGAGCATCTCTTTAGTCCTTCGTAAGTACTTGAGAATGCTCTTCACAGCTGTCCAGTGACTCTCTCCAGGATCAGTTTGATACCTGCTCACTACACTTAGTGAGTATGCAACATCGGGTCTGGTACATAGCATCGCGTACATGATAGAGCCTACAGCCGAAGCATAGGGTATCCCTTGCATGCGAGCTCTCTGCAAATCAGTCTTAGGAGACATCTCTTTGGAGAGAGTGACTCCAGAGATCGTGGGCAAGTTCCCACGCTTGGGTTCTTCCATACTAAACCTCTTTAGTATAGTGTCAATGTACCTGGATTGGGACAATCCCAATATCCGTTTGGATCTATCTCTATAGATCCTAATTCCCAATATGCAGGAGGCATCACCAAGATCTTTCATTGAGAATCTTTGTGATAAGAAGAGCTTAACCGATTGCAGCATAGGAATATCATTTCCTATCAAGAGTATGTCGTCCACGTACAATACGAGGAAGACAACCTTACTCTCTGCCACCTTCTTATAAATACAAGGTTCATCTGGGTTTTTGACGAAATCAAACTCTTTGATAACGATGTCAAAGCAGGTGTTCCAACTCCGTGATGCTTGCTTTAATCCATAAATGGATTTAAGCAGCTTGCACACCTTCCCGCTGCTCCCACTGTCTACGAAGCCCTCTGGCTGAGTCATGTACACGCACTCTTCTAAATCACCATTTAGAAAGGCGGTCTTAACATCCATTTGCCAGATTTCGTAATCATGATACGCAGCGATGGCAAGCATGATCCGGATGGATTTAAGCATAGCCACTGGAGAAAAGGTTTCGTCATAGTCCACACCTGGTCTTTGACGAAAACCCTTTGCAACAAGTCTAGCTTTGAAAGTCTCCACTTTCCCATCTACACCAAGTTTTTTCTTGAAGATCCACTTGCTCCCGATGGGTTTTACCCCTTCAGGAGCAACTTCTAAAGTCCATACTTTGTTGGTGTACATGGATTCCATCTCGGACCGCATAGCATCCAGCCATTTCACTGAGTCCTTACTCGTGATGGCCTGCTTGAAGCTAGTTGGGTCATCATCCTCCATGATGCAATCCTCGCTCCCACCATCCATGAGAAAACCGTAGTATCTCTCAGGTGGGCGAGGAACCCTACTAGATCGGCGGAGAGGCTGAGGTTCATTGGGAACTACTGAATCCTCTGGTTCAACCAAATTTTCTGTTGTAGTCTGTATTGCTGGAACCTCTTCCAGTTCTACCTCCTTGCCACTAATCTCTTTTTCAAGAAATTCCTTTTCTAAAAAGGTGGCATGTCGAGAAACAAACACCTTTTGTTCCTCGGTGTGGTAGAAGATATACCCGCGCGAATGTTTGGGATATCCAATAAACTTACACAGAATGGACCTTGCCGCGAGTTTGTCCGGATTTTGCGTTTTTACATATGCCGGACAACCCCATATCTTAACATAATTAAGACATGGTCTCTTTCCTTTCCATATCTCATATGGAGTGGTTGGCACGGTTTTGGTGGGAACCATATTCAATAGATCTGCAGCTGTTTCCAGTGCATATCCCTAGAAGGAAATAGGTAACTTAGCTGTACTCATCATAGAGCGCACCAAATCCAATAGGGTGCGGTTCCTCCGTTCTGATACACCGTTGTGCTGTGGTGTATATGGAGGAGTCAGCTGAGAGAGAATCCCATTCTCTTTTAGGAAGTCCAGGAATTCATTGCTTAAGTATTCTCCTCCTCGATCAGATCGAAGGATTTTAATACTTTTTCCGTTTTGGTTCTCGACTTCTTGTTTATATTCTCTAAATTTCTCAAAAGCTTCTGATTTGTGTTTCATCAGGAACACATATCCGAATCTAGAGAGATCGTCAGTGAATGTAATGAAGTAGGAAGAACCATCCCTGGCATTTGTAGACATGGGACCGCATACATCACTATGTATCAGTCCCAAGAGTTCGGTAACTCTTTCTCCGTGTCCCGTAAACGGAGCTTTGGTCATCTTGCCTTTGAGACATGACTGGAAAGTGTCATAGGATGAAAATTCAAACGGATTCAAATATCCATCCTTATGCAACTTAGCCAGTCGTGTCGCATTGATGTGACCCAGTCTACAATGCCACAAGAAGGATTCGTTCATTTCAGAACTCTTCCTCTTGTGTGTGTTAGTTATGCTCAGAACTGTTGATTGATTTAGAACATAAATGCCATTGCACAACGTGCCTGATCCAACCAACTTTTGGTTACGGAAAATGTTCATAACATTGTCCTGTAATACAAAATTATATCCCTCTTTACTTAATAAAGAAACTGATATAATGTTGCATATCAGGTTCGGCATGTAATAGCATTCGTTCAGAACCAATGTATTACCAGTTGGTAATTCAAGGTGATATTCCCCGACAGTCTTAGCTGCAACAATTGCACCATTTCCAACTCTAATGTCTTTATCACCTTCTCCAAGTTCTCTACCTTTCCTAAGCCCATGTAACTGATTACATATATGGGATCCTGATCCGGTATCTAATACCCAGGACGTAGGGCAAATGGAGAAACAGTTCTCTGTAACGAACACACCCGAAGAAAATGCATCAACATGTACTTTCTTCATTCGGATGGCATGGGAATCCTGGTATTCCCCTATATCCTGTTCAGTTCTATAACTCTTATAGGAAAGAACGGAACCAACGTTCCCCAGCACAGTATAACATGCGGGTTCGGTCAATACATCCATATTATTATCTTTATTAGGGCATGAAATGGTCGCTACCTGGAGAGAGAGAGAAGAAAACACTTTAGCGTAAGCTCGTGCAAGATCAGATTGGTTATTATCTTATCTAATCAGGATGGCTCCCACTGTTTTTATCAAATCTTGCTTCAAACCCTAAAAGGAAAGACTAGCCGAGATTAATTACACACTACAAGTTCGCTAATCTTTCAGCCAGGCCAGTGTCGGTACTTTAAGGGAGGTCCCCCGTGCTTTCGCACGAACCTAATTAATGTAAACCTCGTTTTCCCAGAGGCGTAACCTCGTTAACACCTTTCTAGACACCTACTTGATCGGCTAATTGTAATGTGTAAAACTCTTCCAGGAGTAACTCTTACTCGCAGTGGGTATCGGGATCCAACTATCTCATAGAAGGTATGCAATCTCATTGCAAATTTCAACACTTGAAATTCCCGATAATATTTTGCCCCTAGCGTCCTATGACCTTGACGCAGGCCAACAAATCACAGCGCGCTAGTCAAGTTCAACCCGTCATTTCCTGATTGAATTAAACCCACCCGCACGACCCTTGACGCAGGCCAACAAAATCGTACGACTACCCTAATCCAATCTGCATCATATGCATAAACAGATAAATACTAGTTAGCTACCGCACACTACGCCTTGACGCAGACCAACAAACGTAGCACGAATACTAACTACTACTTATCTGAAATGACGGAGGGCTACGACAGGTTTTTCTGAAAACCTATTGCGTAATGAACTTGATACCGTTGTAGAATCAAATGATGTTTTAAAATGGAGTGATTTTGAGGCTTTTCTAGTTTTGCTAAAGGGTTCACTCCCGGTGAAGGGATCGTCGGCCCTTTCCTCGTCGAATGAGGTGCGGGATATATCATATATATCACTGTGCAAAGCAGAAACTATAGAAGCAATCAAAAGCAGACCGAGTGTGTAGCATCTGCCAGTTATTGCTAAAGGAGTCACTCCCGGTGAAGGGATCTCGGTCCTTTCCTCATCGAATAAGGTGCAGGGTATATCATATATACCGCTATGCAAAGCAAGAACTGTAGCTACCTGTTTTGTTTAAAATCTGATTCTACAACATCTTAGGTTTCTTTTCTTTCATTAATCACATTAATGAAGTCCCATCATTTAAATACCTAAACATCACAGATAAATACGACGGACACTTATGCCATCCGCATTCGCCTCGATGTCCCCTCATGCATCGTTAGGTTAGGTAACTAACGACAGAGCAGGGCAGGGCTAGTGCGGGTGAACAACATAAGTAACGTCTATATAATATATCATATATACTATATACTGTATCTATCACAGAACATCACATGATCACATCACAGATATCGCAGCAGAAAAATCATATGAAATATTGGATATACTAGGACGTCCGTGTTTTCAATACGAGCCAGTATAAAACACGGATTCCACGGTCGTGATGAATAGCCAATCCCACACCCCTAGACCCCTACGAGAGCGGCAAGCAACCCTGCCAATTCTAGGGTTAGGAGACCCGGACTCGACTCCTCGAGTTGGTCTCCCACTGGACCCCAGAACCCGGTTACTTGTGCTCCCCTCCTTGGGTCTATCCTAATGCGGAAAAGTAAATAATATACAAAAGGTGACAACTTCCGCTACCTGGAAGTGTCCCAAATAGAAGAATATTACATACAAGTTTTTACATGAATGAAAATGAAAAACACTCATCTCACATAAAAAAAAACCTGGCTATTCAAACACGACGATCCAATATAACATATCCAGCAACACATAACATCACATGTCATCAACGTAAGTAAGTATGCATACCCCAATTGTCGTTGACGTATAGCAACGAAACCGGCGATATGAACATACTACACTTACGGTCACAGAAAAGAAAGTGTAAAACTACAACAGTTGGAATCCGCAACCTCTTTAGACATCACATGCCTAATCAAATGAAATACTTAGACATCACATGCCTAACAGTTATAAACCCCGCATTTTAGTCTCATTATCGAAAACTCTTTTCAATATCAAGTGAAACTAAACCGCTAGATTTATAACATTCATTCAGTTATCTCATAACTGTTTGTGAATTCCAATTATTGTATCACATTCCAGATTAACAGAAAATGTTAAACTTTCCGATCGAACAGTCGAATACCCAAGTTTTCCCGATACAGCTCAATACATGAAATAAGACTAACAACATTCAGTTCGTGCCTCAGTACTAACGGTCCAGCCGTAGAAGGGTCAAGCCAACGCCTCATATGTGGCACGCCGTACTGCCCCAAACCCGAAGGTTCAAAGGGCAGTTCAAGACGGTCACATAATCGAGTTAAGGTTTGTTGTCTTCTAGAGGGTCCATCGCGTTACTTGCACTACTTAGAAAGTCGTTAAACTACGGAAAAATCCAACACTTGGAAATTTCCCGACAGGGGAAAAGTTGGGTATTTATATCCGGTCGAACTTTTTAACAAATTCAAAAAATTATCCGGAATCCACATAGACAAAATCTGATAATCCGATCGAATCATCGAATCCCCAAAACAACCTGGAATATTCAACTCTTGAATAAATTTTAAAAATTCCCAGAAAATCCATCACCAGAATCAATCAGTTACTGTGCAAAAATTATTTTATAATTCAATAAATTTGCCGCGGAACCGCCGAGGATTATGCCGCGGTTCCGCCGCACTGTAGACTCTTCAGTAAGTTATTTTTGCACCGTAATTCATAGATTGCCCTGCTGAATTTTTTAGCAATTTTTAATCTGGAAAAATCCCAGTTTTTAGAAAAAGTCCAGAGAGCATCAAAAAGTTAGGTTTTCGGGTTCGATCGGGTTTCAAACATCGTCTAGACTTCGCCTAAGGCTCTAGCTAGGCTCTGATACCACTGTAGGATTCCTAGGCACACTATAGAGGTCTCACAAGGCATCAACCATGCCAATTTCAAAAATTATGGGTGCCAAGAAACCCTAATACGGATCGTCGGCTAGAATTCTAGGCGAAATATGAAACTAGTTAACACCTTAACTAAAAGAAGAGAGCTACAACCTATGTAGATCCGGTTATCCAGTTCCTTAGCTCCATGTAGGCATCCTCTCGCTGTCCATCTCGAATCCCGAACTCAAACGTCGGCTTCATCGGAGATTTGGGCGGACTAGGTCGTCGGCTTCGTGCCGAAGATGATCTATGTCGAGGCATCACAAGTTCAAGCTTCGACTTCACAAATTTGTGAAACTTGTGAAGAAAACACCCAAAACAACTTGGCAAGAGGTAGAGGGTGAAGAAATAGGAGGTGGGTTCATTTTAGAATTGGATTTCTCACATTAGAACTCAAGATGCCATTGATGGCATCAAGCTTTCTCTCTTTAAGATGAAGAAGAAGATGAAGCTAGAAATATGATAAGTGTTTTGATAAATGAAAAATAAATCAATACTTATCATTCACTAACTAAGGTTAAGTGTAGAGAATAGACCATGGTTACTTGAGAGGGTTAGGGTTAAGCATGATGACAAGAATGGTTACAAAAGTCAAAGCTTCATGAAGCTTCAACTTAAAACAAAGAAAGCCACCATTCTCATCATAATCCTTTTCAAATAAATAAATAAATAAATAAATAAATGAATATGCAAAACCCTAATCAACACTTAACCATGGTTTTAATTCTTTACACTTAACAAAGTGATCAAGTATCATCAAACATGATACAAATATGTGCACAAAAGTATATCACATATACTTCTTGCACATCAAGTGAGAAAATCCATATAAAGTGAACCAATACTAGTTAATGCAATGTAATATATCAAATATATAATTATACATTAAATCATTAAATCAACACTTGATTTAACGATCCGGTCATATCGCATATAACCGACTAGTATTCTATGTATCGGCTTATCGAATCAATCCTTGATTCGATATCTAGGTTACATCGAATATAACCAATCGATACATCCATCGTGAGAATGAAATACGGTATCCCATACACGCATTATTCTCGGTCATGCACATATCTCATATGCGCTCCTATTTCGTTTCGCTTGAGCCAAGAAACTTCTGTGTATGACTCTAAAGACTCGTCAATACGCCGGTAGCAGATGATAATCATATCAAGCACCCACAAGCCGCAAGCGGTCTTCTAAACGTAACGGCCATCCGGGTATTTAGCGATCAGAAGATCGACGAGCGATCCCGCTCACACTCCTGTGAATCCAACCAGTAACACTTACCGTACAGTCCGGTCTGTTCATCTGATACGTCGCATATCAAGTCTAGGGGTGGTAAACGTCAGACCCCAATAACTGATAAGTCGTGCCGATGTGAGGCTCATAACGGGTCGAGAAACTACTGGTAACACTTACCAGCAAATCTCTGATCAGCCCTGGCCAGGGACTTCCCTGTTACGGCCAATCGAGCACAGCGCAACATCAACTCCCAATACCGGGAGAGACGAAACCCCTCCTATCGCTCATTGCCTCCATATGACTCGGGACTGTACCCAAAGACCACCGTTTTGCACGCCCTCATAGACGTGGTAAGGTGGAGATCAAAGCACAGTGGGAATCACACAAGACTCTATGACGATCTCGGGTCTACAGACTAACCTGTACAAGTGTCACCTGAGAACTGCCATCTGACGTGAGGTATAATACCATCTGGGAGTTCTCGGCGAGTCCGTCCAGTGTACCCAGTCTCCACTGAGCACCCGTATACCATCTCTGATGTCAAACACCAATGGATATGGGATCATCCATCGCCCATCTCATGGGTCGAGAAGCGTATACGCTAGTCTACTCTGGTATATCGATGCCCCATCTCGATACACCCACGACTAGGGACCTTGAAGGATGTATTTATGGACTACCATGTCCCCACTAGTATGATCTGCATCATAGTCCAGATAGTCAAGTACACATCCTGAGGGCTTTATCAATATGTAACTATAAGACAGTTTAAAGAGACTAGTGTACATGTTAAGATAAAGAGTAACCAGATAGCATACTATCATATCGAGCAAGAAAGTCATCTCTATATATGTCCAAGCATCCAATATAATAGACATCATCTGTACAATACTGGCCTCTAGGGCATACATACAACTAACACATATATCACATATAAACAATGTGCACAATCCAGTGAGAAAATAAATCATAAGTGAGCTAATACTAGTTAATGCAATATAATATATCAAATATATAATTATGCATTAAATTATTAAATCAACTCTTGATTTAATAACTAGGCTATAACCGACTAATATCATGTGTAACAACTTATCGAATCAACACTTGATCCGATAACCCGGCTATATCGCATACAACCGATCAATGTCACGAATCGCGAGAATAGAATACGGTATCTCATATCGTATTAATCTCGGTCCCGCACATATCACATATGTGCTCCTACTCCGTTTCGCTTGAGCCAGGAAACCCCTGTGTAGGACTCTAAAGACTCGTCAATACGCCGGCAGTAGGTGATGATCATATCAAAAACCCACAAGCCGCAAGCGGTCTGCTAAACGTAACGGCCACCCGGGTATTGAGCGATCAGAAGATCAACAAGCAAGCCCGCTAGTACTCCTGCGAATCCAATCAGTAACACTCCCGTACAGTCCGGTCTCGTCGTCTGATATGTCGCATATCTCACCTAGGGGTGGTAAACGTCAGACCCCAGTAGCTTGATAAGTCGTGTCGATATGAGGTCTATAACAGTTTGAGAAACTACTGATAACACTTACCAGTAAATCTCAGCAGCCCTGGCCAGGGGTTTCCAGTTATAGCCAATCGAGCACAGCACAACATCAACTCTCTATACCGGGAGAGACGAATCCCCTCCTATCGCTCATTGCCTCCATGTGATTCGGGACTGTACCCAAAAGTCACCTTTTTGCACGCCCTCTTGGACGTGGTATGATGGAAATCAAAGCACAGTGGGAATCACACAAGACTCTATGACGATCTCGGGTCAACAGACTACTCTGTGCCAGTGTCACTGGAGAACTGCCATCTGACGTAAGGTATAATACCATCTGGAAGTTCTCTGCGAGTCCGTCCAGTGTACCCAGTCTCCACTGAGCACCCGTACACCATCCTTGATGTCAAAAATCGATGGATATCGGATCATCCATCGCCCATCATATGGGTCAAGATGCGTAAACGCTAGTCTACTCTGGTGCATCGATGCCATGTCTCGATACACCCACGATTAGGGACCTTGAAGGATGTACTTATGGACTACCATGTCCCCACTAGTATGATCCGCATCATAGTCCAGGTAATCAAGTACTCATCCTCAGGGCTTTACCAACATGTAGCAGAGAGACAATCAGTATACACGTTAAGGTAAAGAGTAACCAGATAGCATACTATCATGTCGAGCAAGAAAGTCCTCCCTATATATGTCCAAGCATCCACTACAATATACATCACATGTATAGTAATGGCCTCTAGGGCATACATATAACTAACAGTGTTTTGAACGCTTCAAGGATCTGTTAGTTCAATGTCCTCATTACGGAATTCCTAGATGGGATCTGTGCAGAATCATATATGAGGGCATTAATCCAACAACAAAACAGACTCTTGAATCCATGTGTCAAGGCACCTTCATGGATAAAGATGGTGGTGAAGCCTGGAGATTTTTAGAAGATTTCGCTGAAAAATCTTTACAGTGGGAGAGTATTAGTCAATCATCGTCTAGGGGTGGTAACCACCAATCTGATGTTTCCATAGGAGTTGGAGATGAAATGGCAGCAACGCAAAAGAAACTCAAAGCTATGGAACATAAATTTTTAGCAGCCTCCCTAAATCAGATGTCACTCTCCAAAACTATCTGTGGATGCTGTTTTGATCCATCTCATCTTATGGAAGAATGTCCTTTAAATTCTCCGTTTCAAGGTCAAGAGCATTCCAATGCTGCTATCCAACAGAGACCTAGAAACGATCCTTATTCTTCCACTTATAATCAGGGTTGGAGGAATCATCCTAATTTTGTTTGGAACCAATCACAAATTCAAAACACGGTTCCAAATCAAAACAATTTCCAAAGGGGTCCTCCACCACAACAGCAACCACTTCAAATAAGTCAGCACCCTTACCAATCACAAAATTTTCAAAATCCGGTCAACACTTCTGCACCGCACAACAATTCTTTGCAATTGACCGGTACTGATAACTCCTCTTCACTCGAACAATCCATGAATTTGCTTCTGACAAATTTCATGCAAGTTTCGGCTGAGATGAAGTCTTCCGTCGATAAAATCCAGAAAAACTCTGACTCCCAAAGTGAGAGTATTAAATCGATGGAAGCACAAATTTCCCGAATAAATGCCGAATTGAGTGATAGAGAGAAAGGGAAACTTCCAGCTCAACCTTTACCCAATCCTGGCTATTCACATCATATGAACGCTATCACCACGTTGAGATCTAGAAGAGTGCTTGACAACCATGTTGGTGAAGAGATTGATAATAATGAAGAATCAATCGATGATACCCCGGCTGAGACTTTTCCTTCCACTTCTACTTCTCCTTCTGACCCCAGTTCGTCTTCCCCACCATTTTCTTCCGAGCCTATTCTCCGTTTTCCCCAAGGCTCGAACCCTCAGCACACTTCTTCTAGTCCACAAAAGATGATCCCCACTCCTATTCTTGGATCTTTCCTACCCACACGATCTTCTCCAATGTTGGACCCAGCTATTATTGCTAAAGCTCCTTATCCGAATCGGTTAAGGGGAAACAGACCAAGTACGCAAATGGAGAAGATCACTGAAATTTTTAAACAGGTTAACATCAATATCCCTCTCCTAGATGCTATACAACAAGTCCCGGCTTATGCGAAAATTCTCAAGGACTTGTGCACTAGGAAGAGGAAGACTCAAGTGCCAAAAAAGGTGTTCATGTCGAGTACTGTAGACACAGCTTTTCCCCAACAATTACCTAGAAAACGTAAGGACCCTGGCTGTCCTACAATTTCTATTTCTATTGGGGGTAAACACATTAACCGTGCTCTACTTGACTTTGGCGCAAGTGTTAACCTGCTTTCTTACTCGGTTTATGAGCAGTTAGGGATCGGAGAGTTGAAACCAGCTTACTGCACTCTCCAGATGGCCGACCGATCAATCACCAAATCTAGGGGTGAACTGGAGGATGTGTTAATAAAAATCGGGGAATTTGTATTCCCTGTGGACTTTATTGTTCTAGATACACAGCCTGTAGTGAAACCATGGAATCAAATTCCAGTGATTCTTGGTCGACCCTTTTTGGCCACTTCCAATGCTATAATCAACTGTCGTAACGGCTCTATGACCCTAACCTTCGGGAAGATGTCAATTGAGCTGAACATTTACAAGTTAGGAAGTGTACCCTCCAAATCTACTGCTCAAGCATGTTCTATCGAATTAATGGATGTCGACAGCAGCGAATTTGATCAGCCTCATGATACTGACTCTTTTCATATGTTGTTGTTTGACCCAACTATGTATTATAAATACGGACTCTTCCACCAAGTTGTCCGGGTCAACATCTAACGCTGATGAGGAACTTTTTATAGAGTCTGACGATCACCCCATTTTTTCTGATGACATTATTCTTCGGGGTATCGATGAAAGCTTTGAGGAAATCTTCGCTGATGAACTCGCATTTTTAGCAAACACGGGTGTTGAGATGAATCATCTACAAAACAAAGAAATTGAACCTCCACCCCTTCTTCTGGACTATAAAGAGAATGCGAGTAATCCATCACAATCACTGTGTCATCTCTCCAAAACGAGATGCAAACACATTCTATCCCACCACTTATCTTTTCCCCATTTCTTCCTGCCTCTCTACAATATGTTCTTCCACCAATTGATACACTACACTGATAAAATCTTCGAATGGTTGGTGTTGACTTTTGGTCTTTGCAAAGCTTGGCATTGACCAATAACTTTGACCCCCTCTTGTGATTTTCAAAGCTTAACATTGTTTAACTCAAGTTTGGAGGGGGTATAATCCGGCTCTTGAAAATAAAATTTTTACTTAAAATTGTGAGCCAAAAATAAGTTTGGGGGAGGATTTTCACGATCATATTTATTGCCCCTGTTAATAAATTTCCTCCAAAGCTCACAGGTTTTTGTGATCTAGCAGAAGACAACAGTGAGGACACTACTGCAAACAGGCTTGGGGGATGTTTGTGTTTATTTATGCATTACTTTGCATTATACTATATATAAGCACACAAAAAAATTTTAATGATGAAAATTTGAAAGTGAAAATTTACATATAAATGATTAGAAAAATTTAAGAAAACCAAGAAAGTTAGATGTTTTCTTAAACGAAACTAGTAATAAGTAGTTATGAGCCGTTGTCCTAAGGGTTAGTAAGATAAAGAAAATCACTAATCTGAGGATAAAAATAAATCTGAAAATTAATTCTTATTCCGGAAGCCAAACATTTGAACGTTGATACCCTACTATACGCACTTACACACGTCTTGAAACTCGGGATAGTAGAGCATACCTTGAAATGCTCTTGTCTAAAAGCCAAAGTATGAAGGAAATAATAAATTAATAAAAAGATAAAATGGTGAAGAAAAATGAATACTGGCTTTGTAATCACCAAGGCAGTAATAAAAAATATAGCGAGGGTGCTTCATCACCTAATGCCTTAGACCAACTGGTTTGGGAGTCACTGCTAAGCCTTAGGTGTTGCAAGACGAGGAAAATACTAATACGCCTAATAAGCAAGCACATGAGTAATCGGTCAGTTAGTACCTCAAGAAGTATTAACGGTCGCATGAAAAATGTGTGAGCAAATTCCATCTAAATATTCATCAATTAAAAAGTACCGAGATAGAAGGACAAGAGTATGATAGCTTGAATTGAATTCTCCGAGTGTAGGGATGCCTTTTACACACATGTAGGGGTATATGATCGATGTTGAAAAAAAGATAGGAATGAAGAATAAAGACGATGTTTTATTGAGGGATATTGTGATTTCTAACATTTTTTCACGACCATTAAGATAGGGCTCATAGCAACTGAAAAACTAGTGTAGTTGAAAACTCTTATCTTCAAGTTCTTTCTTTTATAGTTCTTATCTTTATATGTAACTTTCACCATCTCTCTTTTATTATAGGATTTTGTGGGTGTAATCCGCTAAAAACCCTCAGGAGACAACACTTCTCCTACTAGGGACACCTAGGAGTTTAACGGCTTGTTGCACATGCTCAGTGCAATCGTGTTGCCTACGAAAGTGTGCTCAGCTTCTTCTTTTTCTCCTTCTCTTGAATAACTAGTTTGCTCGCGACGATCAAAGATAAGTTTGGGGGTATTTATTCAGTTGATAAAACTGCACATTTAATATGACATTTTTCCTACTATTTCTATATAATAAAAGATGTTTATTATAAATATGACACATATAAGGGTTTATCCATAAAAATACTATTTTCATATGTTTATATATTATAATTAACATTATAAAGGAAAATGGTAAGCATATAATACTCATATAATATTTGGACTATTTTAATATGAAATATCTTTGACCAGTTCTCTTAAAACTAAAATATCATGATAAATGGTTAAGATAGTATCTCAATAAAAAAAATTCTACTAACATCATTTATTGAGATAATTGTGCAGGAATTATATCATGACTAAAATCAAGGAAATCCGAGTTGGCGAGATAAAATCTGCCGAAGATATTCAAGTAAATTGAAGAAACCAATTCCGGCAGAAACATAGAGAAGATTTTCAAAGTCTAGATATTCAAAAGATCGCCAAGAGCTACATAGATGAAGCCCAGAAATTTAAGGCCAAGATCCTACCATAAGACCGCGGATCCACGGTCAAACCCATCCAACGGCCGCGGTTCCGCCGCACTTTAAGGGAGTTGAGATTCTGGATTTTTTGGTTAGAATCGTAACAACTAGTTACCATATTAGGAAACTAGGGTTCCGGCTCTGTGAGTATAAATAAGGAACGAGAACCTCTTGGAAAAATTATCAAGCTGAAGAGATCACGAAGTCCACGACAGGCTCATGCATCTAGGCTGATCATCAACGGTTCATCTACCACCTTAGAAGAGATCGAGAAGCAAGCAAGCATTTTGTAATCATTTTCTAAGGGAACAAAGTGTAAATGAATTTTGTTGATTAATAAAGGTAGTATTTTTCTTATTCTATCTCTTTGTAGTTTTAATATGATTTCTCTCTTCATCTCTTCTTCTCCCAACATGCGCGAGTAATTCTCCGCTTGTTAGGGTTCGTAGGATTATGGTAGGTTAATGGATGATGAAGATCCTTAAACTCTTTTTACGTCCTATAAAGTTTATAAATTTTATCAAAAGAATAGTTAACATCCTAATTGGGCGCGCTATCAATTCATTGATAGTCTCAACCGCGATTAGAAATTAGATTAACAATTGTTTTGGTAAAGGCTAGATATGAACGGATATCCATGTCGAGATAGGGGTTAAGAGTGGGAACCCTTTTCTCTCCAGAAACCCTAATCTACATGCATCACTGTCATTCTAGTTTTAAATCTATTAAAGGATAAAAAGAGTAATTTTTAATTAATCATCCATAACTACTAAATCCTAATGAACCCTACAAGCCCCCTTTTAATAACAAACTTACCTCCGTAGTTAATCTAGATCTATATTTTGCATCCGTGTTTAACGTAGATCTAGATCCTACAACCATTCTTCACCATTATTTATTCTTCCTCCTTTCTTTCTCAACACACCTAAAGTAAGAATAAAATATTCAACGTTTTCCAGATGACGACCCGTACTCATCTCGGTCTAGCTACACACGACACCGTTATTGATTGTGGTTAACTACCACACTTAAATCTAGATCAATCAAGAGCGCTCTGTACATAGAGCTCAGCGCCATAAAGAGTGTTCAACACTCAACAAAAAAAACAAAAGAGGGGTGTCAGAACCCAAATCAATGATCAATATTGTTGAACAAAAAGGGACTGAGCCCAAACAAATGCTCAACATTTTATTCAAAATTGAGTGGACTGAGCCCAATTTGACCACAAGTCCCTAATTCAGATCAACTAAGCATATGCACTCATAATCTCTTTGGTTGGTCTTATTCCCAAACTTGACTACAGATCTCCTAGCCAACATTAGTTCAAGGGTACATCTCTTCACATCTCTGATACATGTCGTTGTAATTCTTCAACGCCTTTAAAGAGGTGGAGGGTCCCAATAACCAATAACTCTTGGAACATCCCCAAACTGTCAAACCAAGACCCTACAGACTATGATGTCATTAAACATGGACTATGAGGTCCTTAAACTCATGGACTATGATGTCCTTAAACCCAATGGACCGCAACGTCCCTAAACTAAACTCTATGGATTATGATGTCCTTAAACTCCATGGACTACGATGTCCTTAAACCCAATGGACCGCAACATCCTTAAACTAAAATGATAGAGCCAAAATGCTCTTTAATTGGATTTAAATGATCCTCAAATCATGTTGAGTAGATCTTAGTCTAAAATTAGATTAACGTATCCTCAACAAACGTTTGAGTTGATCTTAATCTAAAACAAGATTAACGATCCTTAAACCAACCCAAACCCAAATTTAAGAAAATATGGATTTGGACTAATCCACGCCCTACGGGCGACAACACAAATTAGTCTTCGAATACAATCCACGGGCAACCGAAAATAAAACAAACACACACGACACGAAGTGACCTTCTGGAGAAGGAGAAAGTGGTTATCGTAACCTGATAACGTAATTAACTGCAGGGGCTTGCGCTTGTAGGGAAGAGTGTCCCCACAATCAAAAACCCCTCGCAAGTGAGAGGGAATCTGACGAAGTCTGTTACAACGTCCGCATCTGTCCAAACCTCCGATACACGGTGCCATAAATCAATTTGGAAACTTCAGAGAGGTGGATAGATAAATCCAAATAGCATCTGCCCCCCAAAGTTCAGGCCAGACGTCCCAACGTCCCAGTCACGTCTTTCGGCGGCGAACAGATTTTGCCATGCCCAGTGGGACCTTTTCCTCTTTCCACTCCATACTTCGTGTGTCGTGTTCGCGAACGAATCGCGGTTTAATGTGGTTGCCCCTTGATTCGAGGTACTACGATTTGGTGTCTTGCTCTGTCCAGAAGTGAAAATGACGTTAATGGCTTCCAACTGTACCAACTGCAACAACTTCCACTCCGTCCCTGCTGGAGGAGTGACTTATGGGCCCCAAGCGGCCTCAATTTTCGCAATGTCAGTAGAACAGGTGACACAGGCCACAACTGGGTTGTTCTTTGGGACTATACTCCCACCAATGAGCTTTAACTCCCTGACGCCATCACATGAAGCTTCAATTCCAGCGCCTCGGTCTTTAACAGGCTAGGTCGACGCTCAAGCGGGCCCGTGAAGAAGCCTGCAATACCCGAAGGAGTTATCCCGAAGCGGATAGCCATTCCAGCTCCGGTAAACGAAGTCGTCAGAGGGGATTCTCCTGCTAAGGGATCGGTCTTTGCAAGACTGGACATCCCAATTCCTACTTCGGGTGAGGTCGTTATGAATGCATCCCCTGCCAAAAACTCGGTCTTAGCAAGATTGACCGTTCACTCTCCGCGGACGCCGGTCTTCGACAGGTTGACTCCAGCAACCCTTCACGAGAATAGGGGGCATGATGAAGCCACCCCCATAACTGAGCCAGTCCCATCTACAAGACATGCTCGACGTTGTCACTGGTGCCAGGTGAAGAAAGTTGGGGGGCAGTTCCCCTTCTGAACTTACCCCACCAGCTCCAATGGTGGAAATTGATGTTGTTGTTCCAACTGGGAACAACTTTGAGCCGCTCAGGAGGGTGCACAGGAACTCTCCAACTGCCGTGCTGAAAAAGTCTCCTCCACCTGCTGAAAATTTCACAAAGGCGAAGCCGGAGTAGCCCCCTCAGCGGCTGTCCTCCAAAATCCATAGGGTCTGGCGAAGAGTCCAAGACTCTGTAGTTGACCAAGACTACCCCCGCCAACAGAAGAAAATAAAGGGTCGACAGAAGGGGGACCATCTCACCGCCATGCCATGGAAGGTGTCGTCTATATGGGTGCCCGCTGCAATGGCCCCTTCAACTTCGACCGCCCATAAAAGGAGAAGGCCGAAGAGGATCCCCGTGTCTGCAACGAATCACAAGGGCACTGAACCTAAACGCCCCAAGTCTGGAGGCATTGTAGTACACACCGTCTACATGGTTTCCGGAAAGGAGGAAAGTCGTACTTCTTTGGGTCATCGATCACTTACGCGGTCCGTAACAAAGGCTCAGGAGCAGCAACAGAAACTCCAGGAGATGATGACAAAGATGGCCACACTCACTGGGCCGAAAGAAAGCCCGGAGAGTCGTCGGAGCAGCGCTAGGAAGAGGAAACCGACACCGAGTTCATCCACAGAATGCTCGAGAAGAAAGACAAAGAGGCCGCGGAACAAGCGGCCAATATAAAACAAATGGCTCTCTTGTTCCAAGATATGGTCGGGATGATGATACATCCGGATCCTCCAGCTGAAGACCCTCCAATAATCCTTGAAGACGACAGAGGGGAGAGATCAAACCCTCTTTCGGCTCTATCAGCAGCCAAAGAAGAGACCATCTCCAAAGCCGTCCTTGACGACTATATAGCTCAACAGATATGAGCTCATCAGGCGAGCGAAGCGGCCGGCCAAATCGTCAAGACTGGACGACCCTATCCGGGTTGGTACGATCAAATAAAGTACCCACCAGGATATACGATTCCTAAATTCCATGTGTATAAAAGAATGGGTAATCCACACCAGCACGTTGCTCAATTCAGGGCTCTGTGTGGTAATACTTGGGGTGACGACAAATTAATGCTTCGCCAGTTCGTTGGTAGCTTATCAGAGACAGCATTCGAGTAGTACTCTGAGCTCTCGAATGACTTTGTCAAGACATTTGCAGAAATGGAGCTAGTGTTTACACAAAGATTTGAGAGCGCTAGCGAACGCACCCCGATCACCGTACTAATTAATGCTAGAGTGATGCCGGGAGAAACCTGGGTTCAATACGCCATTCGGTGGCGGAACCTGTGGTCAAAGTGTGAACAGCGCATAGAAGAAACTCCTGCCGTGGGCATGTTCGTAGGAACCCTCGATCCGCAGGCGACTATATCCTAATTCATGATGTTCTTCAAGCCGACCACTTTCCAGGCCTTGATTGACAAGCTGGCCCAAATGGACCAGATGGGCCATAGACCGTCCTCCTCAAAGAAGGATCTTCGGAACGAAAAAGGGAAAGGAAAAGCGACCTTCATCGCCAACGCTCAGCAACAACCGAGTGGCCCGAAGCCGATCGCTCACCAAAACGATAAATGGTGATCACTCAGAGAAAAGATGAGACGCCATTACTCGTTCCCTCGAGATAAGACGGAGAGGTTATTCAAGTTAGCGCTGCGCAACAGGCTCATCACTTTGCCAGAGCCGAGACGCCTAACGCAATCAGGCGACGTTAATAGCCCCAATTACTGTCCTTACCACCGAATATTGGGCCACCCAATCAAAGATTGTTATATCTTCAAAAGTTGGATCGAGGACAAGTACCAACAGAGCAAGTTCGTGCTGTCCGAAAACTGGAGGGTGAACCCGCCACAACCGCACGCTCCTAAAAAGGTGGACACGCCGGGGGCATCATCCAACTTATAGAGGAAGCCTCATGGGACGTGGCCCTTTCAGCTAAGACTAAAAGAATGCTAAAGGACCTTTAAGCATGTCCGGTGATTAGGTGGAAGAGCCTGCTGGAGCCTGAGATTATTGAAGGGATGCTGAAGCTGCGCCCAACGCTGAAAGTTGGTGTTAGTGGACAGAACCTTTGGGCCAAGCCTCCAAATTCTTTAAAGAAGAAGAAGAAGGCCAAGGAGCCCGTCTAACCCGACGACAACCGTACAGGTTTACAGAAATACATCGATGCACTGGAAGAATATAACCAGAAGGCACGGACCCCAATTACATTGGACGAATTCTTCAAGCATGTTCTTGAGAATGAAGAAGATAACGCTGATGAAGGAGATGATTCTTCAGAAGAGCCCGAGGATTATGTGGCGAGCTACCACATGATCTCCTACTCGTCAATAATGGGCAAAGAAGCTCCTGATGCAGAGAAACTGGGGGCAGATCCAGAACCGGGACTCTTGGAACCGTCAGACAAGATGATTGACATGTTGTTGAACGAAGCCCGTCAAAAGAGCAAAGCTGATCGAGAGCGCGAAATGGCCATATTCGAAAAAGCCAAACGTCGGCAACAGGATGAAAAGGTTGAAGCACTCCAATCAGATCGAAAAATGCCCGCGGCAGACAGAAGCAGGCTTAACACGAGGAAACGGTTCGCTAAAGCCCTGTTGATGGGAATGAAGCTGCCATCTTTTAAAGGAAATACTCCTTGCAGCATACACCTTGACAAAGCGGATGGGCATCCAAACTACTACTTATACCATGGGAGGATCACGCACCCTACCGAAGAGTTCAACACCTTTAAAAACTGGTGGCAGGAATATGTTGCCCACCAACAACACGTTAAGCGATTGAAGTGCAAGGCTCGTCGAGAGCAGAGAAGCACGACAGATGAGCACAAAAGAGCTAGTGGCAACTGTCACATGGTTGATTCCAGGGGATCGCAAGTTCTCACCTTCGGAAGCGATTCTGACGATGAAATATCTTTCGGCCCTCTCTTTAAAGAATCCACCTCAGGAAAATAGGAAGAGGTGAAGAACTGTAAGAATATTCAGCTGCACAACCGTACGTTTTCCGAAAAGAATCTTGGACCTACAAACAAGGGATCGAACAAAAAAGATAAGGGGAAGGAAAAAGTTCCTGAGGATATCGCCCTCGATGATCGAGTCGTCGAAGAGCTGACAGCCAAGGATCCACCCAAGAAAAGCAAAGTGGATTACAATGCCCTAGCGCACCTAAGGAAGATACCCTCACAGCTAAGCGTTTTGGATGCCCTTCTGTTGTTTAAATAGGCACGAGATTCTCTGATCAGGGCATTACAAGAGCCCAAGCAGTTTCAAGCTTTCCTTGCCGAAGAAAAAATGAAGGATGAGCTGGAAGAAGTGCACATAGCTGATATCACTTTCGGCGATGAAGATCTCCTCCTCGGAACGTGCGAGCACAACCGCCCTCTGCATGTCATCGGGTACCGCCATGACATCAAGATAGTGAAGATCTTAATTGACAACGGGTCCTCTGTCAACCTCATAATTGTGAGGGTACTCAAAGAAATCTGCATGAGTGTCCAGCACCTCACTCGGGATAAAATCACCATTTCCGGGTTTGACTCCCAGTCATCACGGACGCTCGGGTCTGTGATTTTGACATTACGCTTTGGTCTGCTCATCACTATCATTAAGTTTCATGTCATTGACGCCAAGACCTGCTACAATGCTTTGCTCGGCAGACCTTGGTTACACGAATACAACATCATCCCTTCTACACAACATCAGTGTATGAAATATTTTATAGATGGTCTCGAGTATACAGTGACGGGGGAACTGAACCCATTTTCCATAAATGAAGTTTGAAAGTACGAGGATGCAAAGTATTTCCTGCCAGACTTTGAAGATACGGAAAGATAGCATAAACCGGAGAATAAGCGAAAAGCTATCACCACTATCCTGGTCTTCGGGAGCGATACCGAGGAGGAAGAAGAGATAGTTTATTCGGAGCCACTCCAATGCAATAGGCCAGGACCATCTACCCCTATTCTGGTCTTTGGCAGTGACTCTGAAGACGAAGTCAACGCAGTGTTCTGGGTCCATCCATCAATGCATGCCCTCACAGAAGATGATCAGATTTTGAAAATTGCCATGGTTCCGCGACTACATTACAGATAGCTTGATGCGCTCGAGACATATAGTGTGCAAGAGATACAGACGTTTTACGTCCCTCCCAGGTGAAGAGGTGAAAAGGTGACCTATTTATCGATCCGGGGAAACCAAAGTCGAAAGGGAAGTCTAGCGTGGTGCCGAACCTGCGCTTGACAGGCTCCAACCAATCCGTCTGCCCAGATACTATGCAGAAGGATTGAAAAGGTTATTGAGATGCCAAGGCGTACCCTTTAAGCAAACCGTGCGACAGGCCCAATTCAACAACAGGATTTGGAACGTCCCCGGAACTCAGCGAAAATTGCCTAACGGAAAAATGGAAACGATCGGACTTGAATATGTCCAGTCCAAGAAACATGAGCAATTCCATGACTGCCATGTCATCAAGGACCTTGATGAAGAAAAGATGCTCTTTTAAAAGACGCTGACGATGAACCAGAACGAGGTCCCGTCATAAAAATGCCGAGTTCGTCGTTTGAAGAACAGATGGACAAGCTAGTACGGGAAGCGAGTCAAAAGGTTCGAAACAATCATAGCCGCGAAATGGCCATTTATGATAAAGCCAAGACGCAACGTCTCCTTCAGCAGGCTACGGAGTATGACGATGCCCTTCGACGTCAGCCCGCCATGCATTCCCAAGATAAGAAAAAGGCCTGACGCAGAGGCAAAAACAAGTTAAAGAACGGAAAAAACGTTCGACAGCGGCAAAACGGATCCAAAAGGCCACGTGATCAAGAAAAGGTCAGCCGGAATCTGTCTCTTCTGAAAAAGATGGGTCGAGCATATTCCTTCCCTCAAGACAAAACAAGGAGGATCTTCGACCTCGTCGTGAAACATCAAATGATTACGCTCCAGGAGTCTAAGTACCCCGATCAAGCAAGCGAAGTTCATCATCCGGATTATTGTTCCTATCACTAAGCGATAGGACATCCTCTTGAAGACTGCTTCACCTTCAAAAACTGGGTTGAAGACCAATATCAGCTCGGCAGCTTAGCTTTATCCAACAGTTGGAGGGTAGCCCCACCGCAAAAGCATGTGCCAAAAGCAACGTATATAGCGAGATTAGAACTAGATCAACATCGGTCTTGGAAACGATCTCGTACCAGTCACGTGATAATGCTGTCAGAAGACGGAGTGCCCGAGAATACGGATGACCTTTCCTGGTGCTTCGAAAACGAGGATGAAGAGGAATTGATTTCAGAATTTCCACCAGCGCCAAAAGAGTTGGAAGATGGAATACATACTACTGCAGATAAGCTAAGGAAAACAGACTTGGGGATGACAAACGACCCGCGGCCTACGTTTGTCAGCGAGCTGCTGTCTAAAGAACAGGTGGCTACGCTAAAAGACGTGCTTATGCAGTATAAAGACTACTTTGCATGGAACTATTTCGAGATGCCGGGGCTAGATCCGGAAATAGCTGTGCATAAATTGGTGATATCTCCGGACGTCAAGCCAGTTAAACAAGCACCAAGAAGAATGCATCTCGAACTTGAAATGAGCATCAACGCCGAACCGAAGTTAAGAAGCTAATCGACTCCGGCTTCATCCAAGAAGTTCAATACGCTGACTGGATCGCCAACATTGTCCCAGTGATGAAGAAAAATGGGACGGTGCGCATCTGCGTGGAATTTCGGGACCTCAACAAAGCTTGTCCGAAGAATGATTTTCCCGTACCGGTTACCGAGTTGATGATAGATAACACGTCCACTCACGAAGTCTTCTCCTTCATGGACGGCTCATTAGGGTATAATCAAATAAAGATGCATCCCAAAGTCCAGAAGCATACCGCTTTCCGGACTCCTCTGGGCATATTCTGCTACAAAGTGATGCCTTTCGGTCTGAAGAACGCCGGCGCTACCTATCAGAGGGCCGTGACGAAGATCTTCGATGACCTCATACATGAAATTGTCGAATGTTATATTGACGACCTCGTGGTGAAAAGCAAATCATATGAGGAACACTGGGAGCATCTGAAAATAGTGTTCCAACGTCTTCGGAAATACAATCTGAAGATGAATCCTCTCAAATGCGCATTCGGAGTTTCCTCGGGCAAATTCCTAGGGTTCATCATCCAACACCGGGGCATCGAAATAGACCCGTCAAAGATCATGGCGATTATGGAAATGCCTCCTCCAAGAACTTTAAAATAATTGCGGTCTCTACAAGGGAAGCTCGCGTATATCCGGCGGTTCATAGCCAATCTCTCCGGAAAATGTCGTCCCTACAGTCACCTGATGAAGAAAGGAGTCCCGTTCGTTTGGGATCGTAAATGCCAGGGTGCACTCGACGAAATCAACCAATACCTGCAGAATCCACAGGTACTTACCGCTCCGGTCAAGGGAAAGCCCCTCATCCTGTACAAAACCGCCCTTGAAGGTTCTTTGGGCGCTTTATGGGCACAGGAGAATGATTAAGGGAAAGAAAGGCCCTCTACTATTTGAGTCGGGTTCCCCTGGGGGCAGAAAACAACTACTCCCTGTCGAAAAACACTGCCTGGCGTTAATCTTCGCGATAACGAAGCTTCGGCATTATGCGTTGGTGCATGAAGTCCATCATATATCAAAGGTGGATCCTCTCAAGTATTTGATGTCAAAAGCCATACTAACGAGACAGCTCGCTAAATGGGCCCTACTCTTAATGGAATTTTCGATAACATACCGACCGCTCAGGACAGTGAAAGGCCAGGCCATTGCCGACTTCCTCGCTGAGCATCCGATACCTGCCGATTCAACCCTAAATTGTGAATTGCTGGATGAGCACGTGTTTGACACGATCGACAGGGAGAGAGGAGGGAGTGATATCCGACGGGAACTCTATTTCGACGGAGCATCTTCCATGAAGAAGCGACAGCACAACACCCCTATAATCAAATCTGGGGTAGGCCTTATCTTCGTGACTCTGCAAGGAGGGATAATGCGCTTTGCCTTTTCCTTAACAGAGCCGAGGACAAATAATGAAGCGGAATATGAGGCCTTGATAGCAGGACTTGAGATCGTTGTCAACATGGGAATCGAAAACCTCCTCGTATACGGAGACTCCCAGCTAGTCGTTGGTCAAGTAAACGGTGACTATCAAACGTGCAAACCGGAGTTGGTAAAATACGGTGAAAGAGTGCAACAATTGCTGACTCAAATCCCTTCGTTCGTCCTAGAAAACATACCGCGTATAGAAAATAGCAAAGCGGACACATTAGCCAAACTCGCCAAAGAACTGGCTAACGAAAACCTCGATGACTTGAGGATCGTTGTACAAAGCCGTCGGGTTCTTGCACCAGCAGAAACATCCACGAAGTCGTTTGAAGAAAAGAAAGCGACCAAGCAAACAGCCCTACAAATAGAAGACCAAGGAGAGGCTAAGGATTGGAGAGAAGTCTTTATAGACTACTTCAAATCCCGTCAAACGCTAGAAGATGCATCCTCAAGACATCAGCTCATGAAACGAGCTCTGTCTTTCACCTTCGTCAATGATACTCTATATAAGAGATCGTTCGACTCTCTATGGCTGAGATGCCTGGGACCGAAAGAAGCAAGAAGAGTCGTCCAAGAAATTCACGACGGACTCTGCGGTTCTCATCAAGCCGGGCCAAAGATGAAGCTGAAACTCAAAAGAATGGGTTACTACTGGCCCACGATGATCCAGGACTGCTTCGAATACACGAAGCAGTGCCACTCATGCCAAATTCATGGAGACTTCATCCACCAGCATCCAAATCCGCTACACCCAACAGCGGCTAGCTGGCCGTTCGAAATGTGGGGAACCGATATAATCGGGCCCATCGAGCCAGCATCGTCTAGGGGATATCAGTTCATATTGGCAACAACCAACTATTTCTCTAACTGGGCTGAAACAGTACCGCTAAGAGAAGTGAAGATAGAGAACATTCTCCATTTCTTCAAGACACACATCATTTATCGGTTCGGCGCTCCGCGACGGATTATCTCCGATAACTGGCCGGCCTACAGAAGTCACAAAATCAGCCGCTTCGCACAACAGCATAATATAGACTGGAGATACTCTTCAGTCTATAATCCCCGAACTAACGGTCTAGCTGAGGCTTTCAACAAGACCTTGACTAATATCATAAAGAAGACGGTGTCCAAAAATATAAGGATTGGCACGAGAGACTGCATGAAGCTCTCTGGGTATATCGGACCACGTTCAAGACGGCCACGAACACAATGCCATTCGCGTTGGTATTCGGCGCAGAAGCGGTACTCCCCCTCGAGATAGAGCTACCCTCTCTACGAGTGGTGGTTCATTACGAGCTAACAGATAAAGAGAATGCTCATCTTCGGCTTGAGGAGCTCGACACCCTCGATTAAACTCGTCTCATGGCGCTCGTGCTAGTTGTCAAAAGACCTATGATCCCCAATCGTGCCAAACGGGAGAAATTCAAGCTGAACTATAAGGGCCCGTACATCATAGACAAAGTCTACCAAGGTGGGGCTTACTTGCTCATGGATATGCATGGCGAAAGACCCTTCAGGCCAATAAATGATCGGTTCCTAAAAAATACTATGCCTGACAAGTCACAGCCTAGGTTAACGATAGATGACGACGCCTATGTCTCCTCGCTATCTTCCCAAGCCCAAACTTTATAAGTAGTATCCATCGAAAACTTGCCTCAAAATCGCTGTGGGCCGAAACGTCCCTAAACTAATAACGGACTGAAGTGTCCTGAAACTAGCTATGGACCAAAACGTCTTTTAAACTACTACAAACCGCGACATCCTAGGGCTGACGCAAAAAAACGGTACGTCCATAAGCAAGATGGGGACGAATGAAAACCCAAAAGGGCGCAAACTTGTAAAAAAAAGATACGTCCACAAGCAGAATGGGCACGGATGAAAACCCAAAAGGGCTCCATTGTAGGGTGTTTTTCGTCACCCCAGTGAGATGGGAATACGCGAGCGCTTGTCAGACGTACTACAGATTCCCCCTGCCTAGGGTAGGCCGGGTTTTAATGATTGTGGGGATCCGAATCTCCGGCAGCCGCGGACTAAGCTGCCGTTAATTACCCCCCGCCTTTGGGGCGAGGGAACCTCCGATTAACGGGTTAAATTGGTCATGCGAACTCAATGTGCAGTGTGCGTGTGTTTTGTTTTGAAAGGGGGTTTTGGATATATCGGGAGCCACGCAGAGTTTTTACGGGGGTCCCGCTACCCGGATAGCGGGCTGGGGGTCAAGGGGGCTAGCAGGCCCCTTGCGGGGTTCGGGGCAGCGCCCCGGCCCGAAAATTTTTTGGAGGGGGAGAATGTGGCGGAGTATGTATATGTGTGAATTTGTATACATATGTATATGTATATGTATATACATAAAAAGAGGGGGAAAAGGCATCCAAGGGATGCGTGGGGCAGCACCTTGGACGCTGTGCGCTTAGGTGCTGTGCGCTCAGCGCGCGCTCGCGCCACGTGTCGGCACGCGGACGCCTTGCGCACTTGCGCAATCGCGCAGGTGCGCAAGCGCGTGCGCCACGTGTCGGCACGCGGGCGCCTTGCGCACTTGCGCAGGTGCGCAAGAGCGCGCGCCACGTGTCGGCACGCGGGCGCCTTGCGCACTTGCGCAGGTGCGCAGGTGCGCAAGCACGCACGCCACGTGTCGGCACGCAGGCGCCTTGCGCAAGCGCGCAGGTGCGCAAGCGCGCGCGCCACGTGTCGGCACGCTGGCGCCTTGCGCACTTGCGCTGCGCGCCGGAGAGGCACAAGAGGCTTTTAGCCTAAAAAAAAGGATTTCTCAAAGGAGAAATCAGAGAGGAGTCGCGCTCCTGAATGTGTTTTGGGTTTAATGGAAGTGGTTCTTCTTCTTCCTCCTGTCGCTTGCTGGATCTTGAAGATCAAGAGATGTGAAATCTCAAAATCTCTCCTTTTTAAGATCTGATGACAGATCCAAGTTCCCCTTTGTGGGTTTTATGGTGGAAAACTATTTAGTTTTGAAAAAGGAAGAGTAAAACTCTTGATTTAATTCAAAAGAAAGAAGAAGGTTTTGGAACCTTGAAGAAGGAGGAAAGAGCTCAGCTCTGAAACTTTTTTGGAGAGAGAAAAAGTTATTGGGATATTTCATTATCCTTGCCTTTATAGGCCATACATTTTACACATAGCCCCTTGGGCTTCACAAAATGGCATTTTGCCTATCCCATGGCTCATGTGCCATTTCTTTTTGCACATAAGCCATGGGCTTTACAAAATTTTGGCTTTATGCCTATTTTTCTTACATTCGTCCATAAAATAAAATAAAAGAAATACAAAAAAATTATTTATTAGAAAATTTTTATCTTGGCATGGGGGGAGGCCGGCCGCTTCATGTTCGGGCTCGACCCGGGCATGGGCCTACTGGATCTGGGCTTGGGCCCACTTGGCTTGGGGTTGACTTTGATTTTGACTTGGTCAACCGGGGTGTAAATTTTTACCCCAACAAATTGCCCCCCATCAGTAAATGCACACCACATATGTAGGTCGTGTGCATGAAATTGATGGATCTTCTTTCACGTGGAGGCGGCTTGATTTGGTTCCCACCTTTTGGGAAGCTGGCACTGCCCTTTTTACGACATGAACGGTCGTTGCTTGACATGTCTCTGAGACGAAGTGTCCGTGATAGACGTTTCCCTGGCCCGGAGTGATCTGGTTCCCGCTTTGTAGGAATCCTGTGCTGCCCTTTTTACGACGTGGACGGTCGTTGCTGCCCTTTTAGCGACGTGGACGGTCGATGCTGCCATTTTTGCGACTTGGACGGTCGATGCTGCCCTTTTAGTGATGTGGACGGTCGGTTCTGCCCTTTTTGCGACTTGGACGGTCAGTGCTGCCATTTTAGCGACGTGGACGGTCGGTGCTGCCCTTTTAGCGACTTGGACGGTCGGTGCTGCCCTTTTTGCGACTTGGACGGTCGGTTCTGCCCTTTTTGCGACTTGGACGGTCGGTGCTGCCCTTTTAGCGACGTGGACGGTCGGTGCTGCCCTTTTTGCGACGTGGACGGTCGTTGCTGCCCTTTTAGCGACTTGGACGGTCGATGCTTGATTTGACTTGCTCTGCTTCTTGCAGTGTCAGGGGTAGACTTGACTTGCTCCGCTTCTTGCGGTGTCGGGTGGAAGTTGACTTGTTGATTTTGATTGGGTTGACATCAGCATCGCTATACTGGAATATGGTACCAGGAGCGAACCATCATCTGTCATGGAGAGGATTTTAGGATTTTGGTTTTTGTTTGGCATCTGCATTGCTGCACTGGAATAATGCCAGGAGCAACTCATCATTTGCCCCGAGAGAATTTGAGAATTGATGGCTTAGGAGGCAGGTTTAGATCCCTATCACCTAGGACTTTTCAATTTTATGGGCCGTGAGGGTCCCATAAAAGCATTTTCTCCCTACGAGTCGAAAGGATCTCGTAGGCGTATTTTCTCCATAGGAGTCGTGGGGACTCCTAAGTGTGTTGTTCCTTTGTGAGTCGTAAGGATCTCACGCGGGAATTTCCTCCTCTCAAAGTCGAGAGGACTTTGAGAGTGCATTTCATCTTCTTTTCACGAGTTTGCGCCCTTTCAGGTTTTCACAAACTCGTCGGCAGTCCTGCTGTTTTTACTCACGGAGCCCTTTCGGGTTTTCCTCCGTGCCCATTTTGCTTGTGGACATACCCTATTTTTTTTTATTTTTTTTTAGTGGGACTTTGAATGTGGTCTCACCGGTAGGACTTAGGAGAGATTGGGATTGTTTTACGCCCGTGGATTGTATACGGTTTTGCAGGATGTATGATCCAGACCGTAGGGCCAGAAAGATTTCAGGGATTTGTTGGCATCTGCATTGCTGCACTAGAATGTGGTACCAGGAGCGACTCATCATTCGCCGTTGGGGTATGGGATTTGGAATTTGGTTGGCGTCTGCATCGCTGCACTGGAATATGGTACCAGGAGCGACTCATCATTCGCCATTTGGGGACTTGGAATTTGGATCTTGTTTGGCATCAGCATTGCTGCACTGGAATAATGCCAGGAGCAACTCATCATTTGCCTTGGGAGGACTTGGGATTTGGGTTTTTGGTCGGCATCAGCACCGCTAACACTGAAGCGAAATGCCAGGAGAGACTCATCATTTGCCGTTGCCCGTTGGGGAACGATGGCTTAGGAGATAGGTTTGGGTCCCTACCACCCAAGGCTTTTCAATTTTATGGGCCGTGAGGGTCCCATAAAAGCATTTTCTCCCTACGAGTCGTAAGGATCCCGCAGGTGTATTTTCTCCTTAGGAATCGTGAGGATTCCTAAGTGTGTTGCTCCTTTGTGAGTCGTAAGGATCTCACGCAGGGGTTTTCTCCTCGCAAGGTCGAGAGGGCTTTGCGAGTGTATTTCATCTCTTTTCACGAGTTTGCGCCCTTTCGAGTTTTCACAGACTCGCCGGTAGTCCTGTTATTTTTACTCACGGAGCCCTTTCGGGTTTTCATCCGTGCCCGTTTTGCTTGTGGACATACCGTTTTTTTTTTGTTTTTTTTTGTTTTTTTTTGCCGCTGGTGGGACTTTAAAAGTAGTCTCACCGGCAGAATTTGGGAGAAATAGGGGTCATTTACGCCCGTGGATTGTATACGGTTTTGCAGGATGTCTGATCCAGACCGTAGGGCCGATGTGCTCAATTCGCCTGCGACTTGGAGCATTCATGTGTAGTATTTCTTGAGATATCGGCCATTGATGGGTGGCATGGGCCTTTCTCCCTCGGCACTTATTAGTTGGTAGGATCCTCCGTCGAACACTTTCTCGATGACGTATGGTCCTTCCCAGTTCGGCTCGAATTTTCCCTTGGCATGTCGATTGGGGATGATCGGTCTTTTGACGACCAACACCAATTCACCTTTCTTGAAAGCGCGGAGACGGGTTATCTTGTCATAGGCCCGTGACATTTGGGCTCGGTATAGCTCCAGATTTTGCTGCACCGCGAGCCTCTTTTCTTCGAGGGCATCGAGTTCTTCAAGTCGAAGGAGCACGTTTTCTTCCTCCGTCAACTCATGTTGGACGGCCATTCTTAAGCTTGGAACTTCAACTTCGAGGGGGAGGACCGCCTCCACTCCGAAGAGCAATGAGTATGGAGTGGACTGAGTTGGAGTACGGTGTGTGGTACGATATGCCCACAACGCCTCGTGAAGTTTGAGATTCCAGTCTCTCTTGTTGGCTGAAGCATTTTTCCTCAGGAGCTTGCATAGAGTCTTATTGAAGGCTTCGGCTAGCCCGTTGGCTCTTGGATTATAGATGGAGGAATATCTCCAGTCTATCTTGTGCTGAGTAGCGAACCTTGAGACATTGAAGCTCTTGAAAGAAGGCCCGTTGTCAGAAATGATTCTTCTTGGTGTACCGAAGCGGTATAGAATATTATGCTGGAAGAATGTCAGAATATCCTTTGTCTTAACTTCTTTTAGCGGGACAGCTTCAGCCCATCTGGAGAAGTAGTCTGTCGCGGCCAGTATAAACCGATGGCCTTTGGATGACGGAGGATCAATTGGGCCAACAATGTCGGTGCCCCAGACTTCGAAGGGCCACGACACCACTGTAGGATGCAATGGATTGGGATGCTTGTGAATAAAATCACCGTGAATTTGGCAGATATAACATTTCTTTGCATGCTCTCCGCAATCCCGTATCATGGTGGGCCAGTAATACCCAAGCCGTTTGATTTGAAGTCGCATCTTGGGGCCAGATTGGTGAGCACCGCAAACGCCCGAGTGGACATCTTTCATGACCTTTTGGGCTTCGGCCAATGACAGACACCTGAGCCATAGTTGGTCGTATGACCTGCGGTATAACGTGTCATTTACAAACACGTATCGGAGAGCTCTTTTCTTCAGCTGAATCCTCGCAGATTTTTCTTCGGGCAGCTTGTCGTATCGGAGGTACTCTATGAAGGGTTCTCTCCAATCGGGCTCGTCTTGGATGATCGAAGCTTCTTCCGCAGGACTTCTCTTCTGTTCCGCGCTTTCCTCTTCTCGTAGAGAGACTGGGGGTAGAATTTGCCGGCTCCTGACTGTGATCAGAATTTCGTCCATGTCAGGATCAGCCAGCTCCTTGGCCAAGCGAGCGAGTACATCAGCCTTTCCGTTCAACGCTCTAGGGACTCTCGTTAGTTCGATATGAGTGAACCGTTTCATGAGTTCCACCACCCTACCTCTGTACCGAGCTAACTCGGGTTTGTATATCTTATAGTCGCCGCTTACTTGGTTGACGACAAGCTGGGAGTCACCGTAAACTCGTAGCCGAAGGATTTCCATTTCTATGGCGAGTTCCAAACCAGCTATCAGAGCTTCATACTCAGCTTCATTGTTCGTTCGAGGCTCGGTGAGAGCAAAAGAACGTCGTAGGGTTCCCATTGATGGTGTGATGAACACCAATCCTATCCCTGCTTTTATCTCCGGGACGCTTGATTTACTGGAGGTCCTTATTGACGAGGCTCCATCGAAGTAGAGCTCCCAACATGGCTCATCTTCCTCGAGGTGCAGCACTTGTTCATCGGGTAACTCACAATTTAGCGGCGACCCTTCTGGTATGGGATGAGCGGCGAGAAAGTCTGCAATAGCTTGCCCTTTTACTGCTTTCTGAGGGGTATAAACTATGTCAAACTCAAGTAGCATGACAGCCCATCTCGCCATTCTGCCGGCTAGGCTTGCTTTGGTCATCAAGTGTTTGAGCGGGTCGACCTTGGAGATCAGCATAACCCGATGAGCGAGCAGATAGTGCCTCAGCTTCTTCACAGCAAATATCAGAGCCAGGCATTGCTTTTCGATTGGGGAGTAGTTGTGTTCCGCCCCGACTAGAGTTCGACTGAGGTAGTAGAGGGCATTTTCTTTTCCTTCCTCATTATTCTGGGTAAGGAGCGCACCGAGTGACTCGTCCAGCGCGGCAGTGTAGAGAATCAGCGGTTTATTCGGAATGGGAGCGGCCAGCACTGGAGGGTGCAACATGTATTGTTTGATGCTTTCGAACGCTGCTTGACATTCGGCATCCCAGATAAAAGGAGCTCCTTTCTTCATGAGCTTTGAGAAGGGCCTACATCTCCCCGATAAATTTGAGATAAACCTCCGTATATAAGCAAGCTTGCCTTGAAAAGATCTTAGCTGCGTCAGACTCTTCGGAGGGGGCATCTCCATGATGGCCTTTATCTTTGATGGGTCAACTTCGATCCCTCGATGTCGGACTATGAAGCCCAGGAATTTTCCCGATGACACGCCAAAACCGCACTTCAGAGGGTTCATCTTCAGATCGTATTCCCTCAGTCTGGTGAGAACGGTCCTGAGATCTTGGATATGATCGGCCTTGGCTTTAGTCTTGACGACCAGATCATCAACATAACATTCGACGACTTTATGGATTAGGTCATCAAAGATATTAGTCATCGCCCTTTGATATGTAGCACCTGCGTTCTTCAGTCCGAATGGCATTACCTTGTAGCAATATATTCCGATCGGGGTTCGAAATGCTGTGTGCTTCTCATCCTCAGGCGACATCTTGATCTGATTATATCCAGACGAGCCGTCCATAAAGGTGAACAGTTCGTAATTTGAGGTGTCATCGACCATCATTTCCATGACCGGCAGCGGAAAGTCATCTTTAGGACATGCCTTGTTGAGATCCCTGAAATCGACACAAACTCGGATCTGCCCATTTTTCTTCTTCACTGGGACTATGCATGCGATCCAGTCCGCGTATTTCTCTTCCCTGATGAAGCCGGCATCGATGAGCTTCTTAGTTTCCTCGATGACCTTTTCTTCTAGTTCCCTTCTCATTCTTCGAGGAGCTTGTTTGACTGGCTTAGCATCAGGAGATATAGCCAACTTATGTACGGCCACTTCAGGGGAAAGGCCAGGCATTTCTTTGTATGTCCACGCGAAGCAGTCGACGAACTCATGCAGCAGGGCGATTATCTGCGCTTTCATTTCCTCTGACAAGAGCGAGCTGATGTAGGTCGGCCTTGGATTATCGGGCGTTCCTAAGTCAATCTCGGTTAGCTCGTCAAAGGTTGCTTGTCCGCCATCTTCGAGCTCTTGAGGAGCTTCTTCTGGCTCGGCTATCTCGTCGTCATCATTTGATCTTTCGCTGGCCTCACCAACATGGATCATGTAGCACGCTTTGGAATTAGGTTGAATGTAGCCTATGCCCCGTCTATCTGGAATTCGTCCATCGATGAGTGCTCGGACCTGGGGCGGATGCCATAGCCCTTCGTAAAACTTTGCTTCGGACTCCGTTTGATATAACCGGCATCCGCACTTCTTAAAGTATTCCCGCATCTCGGGCGCATAGTATCTGGGATTGAGGACGGCTCTTATGCCTCTCTCATATGGAAGGCATGCGACAGACAAATCGTCCGGGTGCGCAACGGGGTTTGACCCATAAAACAAGATGCCCTTCTGTCCACTTTTCCTCCCGGGAACGTAGAAAGTTTTCAGCTGGTCCACGGTGGAGATTGATAATGCATCGAGCTCTTTGCATATTTGCTCTGGTACCCTTGTAACGGCTAGGGACCCTTCTGCAACTTCGAAGGTCTCTCATAGTTTCTCTTGTTGCGTAGGGGTCCAATCTGCACCGCTGTTGCACGACAGGTCCTCCTCCTCTGACTCTTCAGTGTCGCTGCCAAGATGAGGGCGGACTTTACTGCTAGATGGGGCTTCACTGACGGATTGATCCGTATCGCTGCCGAAACGAGGGCGAGTTTTATGGAAGGACGGGCTTCCAGCGTCGGACTCATCAGTGTCGCTACCGAAATGCGGGCGCACTTGGGCGTTTTTGCTTTTGAAAGTGATAGCCGGCGCAGATTTGCTTTTGAGTCTTGGGGCTGGTCTATCCTCAGTCAGTTGTGGCTTAGCATTTTGGTGGTTCATAAAGTACCGAGAATCTTCATATCGGACTTCATGCACACCGAACGGCTGGATGTCTCCGTCAATGCGTCTTTCTTCGCCATTTTTATTATACTTCATGCATTGATGGAGAGTTGATGGAATGATGCTGTAATCGTGGAGCCATGGCCGCCCCAAGAGAATCTTATAAGACGTGTCGGCGTCGATCACGTATATCTTAGCTTCAGTTTGCAGATCCCCAAATTTGATTGGCAAAGCTATAGACCCTAGAACTTGCTGGCAATTTTGGTTGAAGCCTTGAATGACAATCCTTTCCCTTGACAGGTGTCGGACATCCATTGACAAACTCTTCAGAGTTCGCAAGTTCATGATGTTCACTGAGGACCCCGGATCAATCAATATACGATTAATTCGATCTCCGTCGCTGTACCCGGTCACGTAAAACGGCCGATTATGCTCAGCCGTTCCCAGTAGCAAGTCTTCATCCTTAAATGTGACTGCGGCGGCATGCAAAGCGTGCTGGGCTTCTTTCATATTAATTTCCGCAAAGTGAGCCTGAAACCGCTCGGGGTTTTGTAGAGCGTGAATGAGAACATCTCTAAGCTCCTTAGATAGGACCAAGGCGTCATAGATGCTCAGGAGAGACGGAAGCTTCTGGAGATGTGCCAAGACATTATAGTCCACCGAGGAAGGACTTGTGTTTTCATCAGCTGGTTCTCTGCCATCTTCTTCATTAGCGACTTGTTTTTCCTTCCCTTTTGGGGCGTTGCCCTGATTTGGCGGTAGAGCCCTGCCGCTTCTGAGCTGGATTTGATTAGCCTTTGTGGTGAGCTCTTCGTCCTCTTCGGGAAAACAGAGCTCATCCTCGGAGTCGCTGCCAAGATGGATGGCGTAGCAGGTCACTACTGGGATCTCTTCATTGGAGTCTTCTTCTAACTCCTCCAGAATTTCAGCCGCTTGTACAGGGAAGAACTCATTCAATTGAATCAATGTTCTTTCCCTTTGTTCATATTCTTCGAGGGAATCGATATATTTTTGAATGGTCGATCTCCCTGCAGGCTCCTTTTCGGGCCGAGCTACACTTTTCTTCTTGAGCTTCTTGGATTTTGAGCCTGATGGAGCTGCATTGGCAGCTGGACTGGTAGGCTTCTTTTGCCCTTCCCATTCCGTCCTGGGTTCTTTCTGAAGTAGCTTTAGCATCTTCTTCGTCTTATTAGATATGTGCGTACTCCACGGAGGCTGCGATGAGTCGGTTTCGTTTGTCGGGGCAGCGGGTTCAGCTGTCTGCTCCCAGAAGGCTTCAACTTCTGTCTGTATAAAGTTGGCGGTCGCAACTTGATTGTTCACCAACATGCTTTTGGACAGCTCGATCTCTCCAGCCTTGTACTGCTTCTCGACCCAGTCTTTGAAGATATAGCAATCCTCGATCGCATGGCTCACTACTCGGTGGTACGGGCAATACAGAGGATTGTCGGTCATTTTTGCTTCTTGGGGTCTTTTCGACTCCGGCAATTGGAGGCCGTTGTTCAAGGCATCTTTAAATATCTTGCGGACTTTGTCCCTCCTGAAAGAGTAAACCTTGTTCTTTTTCTCCTCTAGGGAAGGCCCATCTCCTCCCAGCAATGGCTTTCGAGACCGGTTAGTTTTGGATCCGGCCGCCTTTCGCTTTTCTTCATTGTCGGACGCATTGAAGACATTGGTACTGCTGGAACTCCCGCTTCTACGGTTGTCGTCCCGCTTGCTTTTCCAAGTTTTCTCTCTCTGAGAGTCCAGCGGGGACTCTTGCTTTGAGCGTTCCAGCATTTGGACTTTCTTGGTTAGCTCCTGAAATGTCTTGAGGCCCGCTGTACACAAGAATGGGACCATCCAATTGCTGAGGTTCCCAATGAGAAGGCTGACGGACTGGTCCTGCTCCAGCGGCGGTTCGCACTTGACCGTGAGATTACGCCATCGGGCGATAAAGTCAGTGTTGCTTTCATTCCTCCCCGGCTTGGTCCTCACAAGGTTGGCAATGGAGATTTTATCACTGACGCTCATGAACCTTTGCCGGAATAGAGACTCCATTTGGGCAAAGGTAATGATGGACCCGTCTGGTATGCTCGCGTACCAGTCGAAAGCGACACCGGTCAGGCTATTGACAAACTGACGAAGAAGGAGCACGTCATTGCCCCCTGTATTTCCGCACGATGCTTTGAAGTGGGCGACGTGCTGATTTGCATTCCCCGTTCCATCAAATCTTCCGAACTTAGGAATGACGTAGCCGCTTGGGAACTCAATCAGATCGTACTGCGCGGGGTATGGCCGCCCACTACTGCCGATTTCTTTCTGAGCTTCAGCTTCGGCCACCAATGTTTTAACCTTGCTGGTGACCAAATCCATTATCCGATCCTGTGTTAGCGGGATGGTGCTATCTGGGGCCAAGGCGTCCCCAGAAGCGGAATGTAGCCGGCTTTCATTTGGCTCGACCAGTCTTGGTCCCAAAGGAACAGGCATTGGCTGCCTCGGATTGTCATCACCCGGCTGATTAGTAGCGGCTTGTGCTTGATTAGGAGGCGCTCGAGCAATTTGAGCCGTAAGCTACATCACCACGTTCGTTAAGTCGTCAATCTTCGAATAGAGCTTGGCCATCTCTTTATCTTTGCTCCTGAGCTGTTTTCGAAGTTCTTGAAGCAGCTCTTGCTCCGCAGTCCTAGGGCGGAAAGTCGGCTCTTCCTCGCTGTCCGAGCTTGACTCTACATGGACCGAGGGGTCTATCTGCCTATCATCCTCATCGAGAGGGTTTTCTTCATCCAGCAGGGGCGGCTGTTCTTGGGCGGCGGCAACCACATTCAGGCTAGATTGGGCTTGGGATGTGGTGGCCCCGTCCTTGCTTTTGCTGCGAAGGTTGTCGCTGGGGCGCCCGCCCGCCATATAGACCGTATGGATGATATATCCGGCCGTCTTTCTATCATTGGCAGTTGATTTCGTGGATCGCTGTCTTGACCCCCTTGTTTCGGTAGCTGGTAGTCGATTGAAGGCGTCTGGCTTAACCAGTTTCTTGAATGGTGCTGGCGCTTCTTTTCTGGGTTTTCCCCGCTGCTTTCGTACGGCACAGAGTGCTTCATAGACTCTTGATGAGACAGTGTCATACTTTTTCTGTTGGGGCCGGGACACGTCTCTTTGCGGCACTGTTCGGACCGCTGTCTTCTTGATTCTGGCGGTCATGGCATTGTTCTGAACCCACTTTAGAGGCTCGAAGGAATTGCTGATTCTTACGTCCGACTCAGCCGTCGTCGCGGGGCAACCCTGCACTTGGAACTTCACACGATTCCATTTGGCCGAAGCCTTGGCCCTTTTGTTGGCTCGATACCTGAGCCGCTTCTGCCTTAACTTTTCTGTTCTAAGCACCTTGCAGACTTCGGCTTTTTGGGAAGACGCCGCATACCAGTTGATGGAGGGCCTTGGAGATACGCCCGATTGTGCATTTGTTGGAGTCATCGCCTGAGCTCGTCCGCAACTTTTAATGTTGCCCTTCACATCGGAAGTCTTGCCCCCAGCTAGAGCGCCAGGGACTCGTTCAGACACCATCTTAAGTTTCGGTTGTGGTGCCTTGGCGATCACGACATTCGGCCTCTTACCCCTTGAGACCGGCTTGGCCACCTGTTCCGCTGGGATCTCTGCCAGATGAGCGCTTCCGGCAGGGTAGATGATGACAGAGCCAAACTGGCGGGGCGGTTCCTCCCATTGTCGACTGAGGCTTGCGGGGAGAACCACACGAGCGTTGATCTTGATCACGTACGGAATCGGGGTCGCTTTGGAAGTTGAATTCGTCTGGGAAGACATTGTCGTTGAAGGTTGATTGCTGCACGGAAAAAAAAACATCATTTTAGTATAGGCAATCGATATGTATATTGATTGAGTTCGTATGAACGTTTAACCCGAAATATAGGAGGAGAGATGGGTCCCACCGGGCGTGCCAGAACCTGTAGGGTGTTTTTCGTCACCCCAGTGAGATGGGAATACGCGAGCGCTTGTCAGACGTACTACAGATTCCCCCTGCCTAGGGTAGGCCGGGTTTTAATGATTGTGGGGATCCGAATCTCCGGCAGCCGCGGACAAGCTGCCGTTAATTACCCCCCGCCTTTGGGGCGAGGGAACCTCCGATTAACGGGTTAAATTGGTCATGCGAACTCAATGTGCAGTGTGCGTGTGTTTTGTTTTGAAAGGGGGTTTTGGATATATCGGGAGCCACGCAGAGTTTTTACGGGGGTCCCGCTACCCGGATAGCGGGCTGGGGGTTAAGGGGGCTAGCAGCCCCCTTGCGGGGTTCGGGGCAGCGCCCCGGCCCGAAAATTTTTTGGAGGGGGAGAATGTGGCGGAGTATGTATATGTGTGAATTTGTATACATATGTATATGTATATGTATATACATAAAAAGAGGGGGAAAAGGCATCCAAGGGATGCGTGGGGCAGCACCTTGGGCGCTGTGCGCTTAGGTGCTGTGCGCTCAGCGCGCGCGCGCCACGTGTCTGCACGCGGGGGCCTTACGCACTTGCGCAAGCGCGCAGGTGCGCGAGCGCGCGCGCCACGTGTCGGCACGCGGGCGCCTTGCGCACTTGCGCAGGTGCGCAAGAGCGCGCGCCACGTGTCGGCACGTGGGCGCCTTGCGCACTTGCGCAGGTGCGCAAGCACGCACGCCACGTGTCGGCACGCAGGCGCCTTACGCAAGCGCGCAGGTGCGCAAGCGCGCGCGCCACGTGTCGGCACGCTGGCGCCTTGCGCACTTGCGCTGCGCGCCAGAGAGGCACAAGAGGCTTTTAGCCTAAAAAAAAGGATTTCTCAAAGGAGAAATCAGAGAGGAGTCGGGCTCCTGAATGTGTTTTGGGTTTAATGGAAGTGGTTCTTCTTCTTCCTCCTGTCGCTTGCTGGATCTTGAAGATCAAGAGATGTGAAATCTCAAAATCTCTCCTTTTTAAGATCTGATGACAGATCCAAGTTCCCCTTTGTGGGTTTTGTGGTGGAAAACTATTTAGTTTTGAAAAAGGAAGAGTAAAACTCTTGATTTAATTCAAAAGAAAGAAGAAGGTTTTGGAACCTTGAAGAAGGAGGAAAGAGCTCAGCTCTGAAACTTTTTTGGAGAGAGAAAAAGTTATTGGGATATTTCATTATCCTTTCCTTTATAGGCCATACATTTTACACATAGCCCCTTGGGCTTCAAAAAATGGCATTTTGCCTATCCCATGGCTCATGTGCCATTTCTTTTTGCACATAAGCCATGGGCTTTACAAAATTTTGGCTTTATGCCTATTTTTCTTACATTCGTCCATAAAATAAAATAAAAGAAATACAACAAAATTATTTATTAGAAAATTTTTATCTTGGCATGGGGGGAGGCCGGCCGCTTCATGTTCGGGCTCGACCCGGGCATGGGCCTACTGGATCTGGGCTTGGGCCCACTTGGCTTGGGGTTGACTTTGATTTTGACTTGGTCAACCGGGGTGTAAATTTTTACCCCAACATCCATGAGTAAAAACAGCAGGGCTACCGGCGAGTTTGTGAAAACCTGAAAAAGTGCAAACTCGTAAAAAAAATTCATGCACACTTGCGAGGTTCTCTCGACCTTGTAAGGAGAAAATACCTTGTCACGACCCGAAAAGCACGGAACATGACCGACACTTAAATTACGAAACGTCTCGAGGCGTACGTAATCTAAGTAAGCCAAACCCCAGAAATCAAAACCAAGTAAAGCAGTAGAATAAAGGAAAACCCAATTTAAATCAAGTAGTTTAGCAACATAAGCCGAAATATGCATTTTAAAATCACAAGTATTTTCTGAAAATTTCGGCAGAGTTTCCTTTTTAAATACAGGCCCCGAACGGGGTACAACATGATAACTATATGCATGAATGATAAAAGGCATCCCCAAGCGAGAGCTAGCTCTTCGTCAAACGACTGTCACAACCATGCAAGCAATATAATATACAACGCCGAAGGGTGAGAATCAAAACTGAAAAGGAAACTCAAATAACATGAAATCCACAATAATACAACGCGCGACTCTAAGGTCGAAAGAATATACATCACTGGTCTCTAAGTCAATTAAATATACATGCCTGGTTGATGGAGTTACTAGATACAACTGAATAAAATAAAGGTACAATAGTGGTCACGATGCGAATGAACCCACCTACCAAAGCAAATCACCCGGAAAGGAAGCAGTGTGCCAGCAAAGCCGTAACGAAACCTGTACGGCAAAACCTGCAAGAAACTGTAGCACAACGAGGGTGAGTTGCCAACTCGTGAGTAGAAAACATCACCAAGTAGAAATCGTATGTATGACACAATCCTAGGTCAATACGATCAATAATATATATAACCTCATATGATAAGTCTGAAGCAAGAAAAGGTGGCAAGGGTAAACATCTATACATAAGTGTAATCCCATGTGCTCGTTTCAGTGTCTCAGGTAACAACATATCATATGAATGAGGTATGAATGCATGAAAACAGAATACATGTAAATGAAGAAACTGCTTTCATAACTTAGTGAGATTTCTGTATATTTAAAACGAGGTATCATCAATGAAATCAATAAAATCAGTGTCTAGCATCGATACAAAACACAAATCCCAATATCTCAATATCTCAGGCTCCGGCTATCCGGACTGGCCTGTATCATCAAATCTCAATAGCTCAATATCTCAAAATCTCAGTGTCTCAAATCTCACTATCTAGGGCTCCATCAGTCCTAATCAGCCCCTATCATCAATCACACGACCATGAACGGTATCCTCCGGATATCCGATGCGCCAGGTAAAATCACCGGTAGGCAGTCTGCCCCTGCCGGGCTCATCGTCTACACCTCGATCTCCTTGCCCCGGGGTACCTTACCGGGTCTACCATGTACCCGCAGACGGTTCATCTAACTTCTCGAATCGGGTCTCGAAATCCATCTCATAACCGAAAAAACATCATGTTGGACGACTCATACATCATGAGAAAACCACACTTTTCATTTTAAAAAGAGAGAGAGAGAGAAAGAAGTTTATATATATTCTTGCGGTTTTCTCCCAAATCCAGGAATCTCTTAAAAATCCGAAATCCAAGAATCGACGGTAAATAAACAGTGAATATCGGCATAAAACTCCATAATACTGCATAACAGTGAATAATAATATGCATGAATTTACAAGTAATAAGTGCAATGTCTAACCAGACCTATAAAGCAAGTACACTAATATCATGTCGAAACTATCAGCTAACAAGCTATGTCAATGAAATAATATTCTCTAAAGTGTACGTGACATGGCAATTACCAATGATGATGTGTGTGAGCCGGCAAGTAAGTGTATGTGGAACATACGCATCATCACTAATGGTGCCGGTGTCCTGACCGCATGATTTCAATATTAACATATGAAAACACAATATAAGCATGCAATGCGATGCGAGCAGCAAGAATATGTGGGAGCTGAATATCAAATACAATGATAGCGAATCTACATATGTCTAAGTATGAGTCGTACAGTTTTGCCATTTGAAATAATACGAATCGTGTGTTTAGAAAATAGGGACTACGGTGTTTTTAAGAAAATGTATGTTCTTTGAAATATCCGTAGAATCTCTTGGCCTGTCTTTAAAAATACTCATGATTCGCTAGTTTTGAAATAGGTATGACTCGAATCTAATCTATCATTTACAGGTATGCTACCGGGCTAAACTAAAAGGCCGATCGAAAGGTAAGAGAACCGCCTAACATCTGAGTCGATACATACATACATATATATATATATACATATATATATATATATATATATATATATATATAACAGTCGGTGATCCCGCCTCAAAAATATCCCATACGATACAATATCTATAATATGACATCCTCAAGTCAAGAGTGCGGATCTATCATCAATATATAGCTCGTACGGTAAATCCGTCGTACGGTCTCCCAAATCTGGGTACGGGTCAAATGTCATATTTATCACATTATTCATCTGGTATCCTCTTTATCAAATATCATGATCCGAGGTACTGATCTACGTCTAGTACAATACTGATACCACATATGTATATGCATGCGTGTGTATGAAAACACCACGTCAAAGGGACCCGCTAAAACATCATGTCGTATCTCCAATACGAACCATGTCACATCACCGATCTCACGGCCTCAAGCCCAATCTCATCGACTCATCTCCAATCACAAGTATTATCCTCATAATCCGTGTATAAGTATACATATATATATATATACACACATAGTCCCATACCCATGTGTGTGTGTGTATATACATATCCCCATATACGCACGGGTAAAAGAATGAATGTATGCAAGTGTGTGTGCGTGTGTGGGTGCAACAACTACTCTAGGGTTTCGCAAGTAACACTACTAATCCATGAACACATAACCATATCCTTAATATCCATGTCTCACATAAAATATATCATATATATATAGTATATATATAGCATACTGTATATCGAACTGCGGGGGTGCTATACGCCATCCACCCGACTTCTCCCCGTAGATATAAATCTACTCACCTGATCTTGCTTGCCGATGTCGATGTCGCCATCATCTTCTTCATCGTCTCGAATCATCATGGGGGTACCTGCATGTCACACGTATCGTATCACATTAAAAACCAAATCGAAACCAAAACGACATGCAGAACTCACATAGGTCAAAACATATGGTCTACTCCCGCAAATCAACCCGATATCACTCGATATAAACATACAAACGTCACGTGATCGAGATAAAACACAAACACTAAAATCCAGAATTCAAAATACGCAAAACCATAACTCGAATCCAAATAGCAACTTGAGGAAGTGGTCCCAGATTTTTATTAAAGTGAAAACAATGTTCCAAAACAATACTAGAGTGATGTACAAAGGGTATTTGACCTACAGGAGGCACCAGGGCACCTATCTCACCAAGGTGGCCGAGCCCCTCCCCCTAAAATCTGAGGTCGCCGGCCAGGGGGTCCCCAATGGAGTTCGTCTTGGTCGGATAGTCTCCTGCTGGTCTAAAAGAGTCTATGGTATTGTTTGCTAGTCTTGAAAATACCCCAGGTCATCCCAGATTTCCCTGCACACCCTAAGTTCTCACAAAACACGACATTAGAAGTTTCTGTTTTTCGTTTCAGGTTTGGTATTGTGTTTGGTTCGGGGTTTCTAACATCTATGGGGGTTTAAGGTCATCTCTAAAGCCCAATTACACCATCTCTAATCAAATCAAACCCTAATTCCCAACTTGAGATTCCAAAGTTTATTAAACACCACAAAATTGATTTTAAACTTGAAAAGAGGCTTAAGCATATGAAACACTACACTAATTGTGAAAGGATTACCTCATTTGGGACCTAAGAATCCCCTACAGCACCAAAATGTGATTTTTCTTTGTCCAAAGTATAGCTTGTGAGCTTGTGCACAACTTTTGTGAAGTGGAGATGGGGTTTTAGGTTGTTTTGATGATGGTTTGAGGGTTTGAAGTGGAGGTGGTGGAGGGTGCTGCCATGAGAGGAAGGAGAAGAAGAAAGATGAAGAAGATGAAGACTTGGTCAAAGAACCCCTCACCTCACTCTCTCTTCTCTCTCATGCCCATACCCTTTTCTTTAATCATTTTCCTTTTCCTTTTCTTTTCTTTTCTTTTCTTCTCTTGGCAATAGTAAACCCAAAACAATAACCATACACCCAAAAATCATGTAGAAGAATGTAACAAGTGTGAAAAAAAGACATGTCCACAAAACACGCTTAAAGTCCGATTAGCGATTTTTAATCGCGATTAGCACAAAATTAGTGTATAATAAATCATAAACTCTCATAATTTGCTTAAATCATATAAAGTACCCTCTTTTTAGTAATTTCCATAATTTTCCAAATTTTTCCCAATTTATCGGTATTTAATTATACCGCCTTATTAAAATATTCAATATTTTATTATTTAATTACAAAAATTCCCAAAAATAATATTTTATTTTTTTTGAAATGTTACAATCTTTTTCCCCCTTAAAGAAATTCGGTCCCCGAATTTAAATTTAAACCTCTCAATACTAAAACATTTCTGTAAAAAGTCCAAGTCGTCGGGGCTCCGAAATCATTAATACATAAAACACGTCATAGCGCAATGCGTGCGCATGAACAATGAGCAGATAACTCAAAAACAACACTCCGTCAAGAATTCCGCAATCATCGGAGTTATGGTGAAGACACAAATGTCAAATCCAAAACGAAACCAATATGATATACATCAAAACTATACATGTAAACATCAAAACTATACATGTAAACATCAAATCTATACATGTAAACATCTGTAGGAAATGCATGCCAAACCTTTTTAAGTCGCTGTGCGATGCGCATAACACTGCATAGTGGCGGACATATCCAGTAAGAAAATAACTCTCTCTCTCTCTCTCTCTTTATGTATGTATATATATATATATATATATATATATATATATATATATATATATATATATATATATATATATCCTTTGTTTACATGCACGTACCGCCGTTTTGAAAACAATTTAGAAGGGTTTCTTGTTTTAAACGTTTCGTGTCATCTCAGACACGTAGGTAAATACTGATACTATAGCTCCCATTTTGGAAATCCCTTCGATAACTATCAATGCATGCAAAAAATATCCAGATACCGTCCTCTGACTAGTCCTGCCCAGCTACTATATCAATAGCAAATATCATAAAAACTTACTGCTCCATAAGAAATCAATCCCAAAATGTGCATATGAATGCTACGTGCGTCCAGTGTGCACGGAAATCAAAATCCATGAATGTGCCATACATGTGCACAGAAACAACATCTAAGTACAACGGGTGTGCACGAAACATCTGTCAAGGGCAACAGGTGTGCCTGACAGCAATATCAGGTGCATTTGATATGTACGAAGAATCCAGATTTAGTGCATTTGGTGTGCACCAAATCGCATCTCAAATCATGCGCCCAACATGAGCGAAAATCCAAATCAGGTGCATCCATCATGCACGAATAAAAATCTAAATCCTGTGCGTCCAACATGCTTGAAATCACGAAATCCAATATCAAGCTCTGAACATGCGCAAAATCCAATCCAAGCGCGTCAAATATGCGCAAGAATCCAATCAGGTGCATAAGGTTCACAAAACAAATATCGAGTATCACAATCGAAATCGACGGTATACAACACATCTCAAATCCAAATCAGGTATACTGTAGTATCAAATCTCACAACCATGTGCATCAGCATGCACAAATCTAATCAGAACACTAAAAGTGCATGAAAACTATACCGTAAGCATAAGTCAAATCATATGCATGCCCTAGGCATGAAGTCAAAATCAATACCTCAAATAACATCCAATCGAAATCCTGTGCAACCGTAGTGCACAAAATACGAATCACTGCACTGCAAGTATATGTGAACTATACCGAGTGCAAAAATCAAATCGGGTGCGTACCATATGTACAAAATCTACCCAACTGTATGAAATCCATGAAATCATAAGCATGTGCAGCCAAGGCACCAAAAAACGATATCAAGTGCAATAACCGTGCACAAATCAAAAATCAACACAACGATGTATAAAGCATATCTCAAGTGCAATAACTATGCACAAAATGTAAATACCCGGTAGGTGCAACCATGGTGCACGAAAACAAATATCATGAAACTCGGTCATCAAGACTAAATTATGCGAATAGATCGCCCAAAATACTGAAATCCAAGGTGACGGATACGTGATAATCGAATCACCAAATAACAAATCATAAATACTGTCGTCTATATTTCCTCCTTCAAGGTCGAGAAATCCTTACGGCTCGTAGGTAGAAACACCTTTATGAAATCCTTACGGCTCATGAAGTCAAAAGCCTTAGTCGACAGGATTCTAACCCTGTGTGCTAAGCCATCTTTGTTTAAATTGACAAAGGCAAATGATGATTCGCTCCTGGCAATATCCCAGTTGTAGCGATGCTGATACCTAAATCGGTATTAAATTCCAAGTCCTTTCACGGCAAATGATGATTCGCTCCTGGCAATATCCCAGTTGTAGCAATGTTGATGCCTAAATCGGTATTAAATTAGATGTCCTTTCACAGCAAATGATGCTTCGCTCCTGCCAATATTCCAGTCGCAACAATGCTGATGCTATGATTGGTATCAGGTCTTGAGTGCCATACTCGCAACAAAATCGGCGAGCCAAAAATGCATATGAAATAGCCTAAATGATGGGGCAACTCGCAATAAAAATCAGTGAGTAAAATATATGCATACAAAAATAGCCGAAATGATTGGGCAATTCGCAATAAAAAGCAGCGAGTAAAAAGAAAAATAGCCAAAATGATTGGGCACCACGAAAAATAGCCGAAATGATTGGGCAATCACGACTTTCGCGATATAAAAAGCTGAAACGATAGAGTATTGATCAGTCGAAAATATTGCATTTTTAACACATCAATTTCCCTACTCTTTGTAATCATTTAAAGGTGTTTGGTATAAATATAGCACATATTAGCAATTCGTCTACGAAATATCAAATAACATGTGTTATACATTATAACCGGTATTATAAGGGAAATTGTGTGTTTATTACTACACGCATGATCTTTTGTGTATCAACACTTGTCTCGAGATTGTGTGCAGGAAATTCTCCAGGTTAAAGAGCCGGAACTGCTAAAAGTGCTGATAAAATACACTAAGTCCAAGACTTGAGATCTGGCAGTGAACAAGAAAGTATAAAAATATTCCAGACATCAGGAAAGTGCCATAAAGCCAACACAAATGAACACTGGAAGTTTCATGCAGCAACTCCACAAAACGGCCGCGGATCCGCGGCCGAGTCAGGCCGATCCGCCGTGGATCCGCAGTTGATCCGACTCATCGGCGGTTGGTAATTTTCCCAGAGGTCTCCTTTTAATGGCTAAGCTTCTCCAAGACGCTTCGAAGTGTGTAGATTTCTCCAGAAGCTTCCCCTTCTAACAGCCAAGCTTCTTGTGCAAGCTTAATACCTACCAAGCTTCTCATGCAAGCTTCATAACAACCTAGCTTCTAGTAGAAGATAAGCCAAGCTTCTAGGGGAAGCTAAAGGAAAAGCTATAAAAAGGGACCTAGGGCTTCATTATAAAGGTTGTTGGTTGTTGTTCATCAATTAGGGTAAAAATTCTAGCAAAATCCAAATCAATTCAAATCAAGTGAGGTGACACACTTGGAGCCAAATCAAGGTTCATCGAGAAGCGAATCAAGCAAGCCTTCAACAAGCCTTTGAAGCAACGCCGACCTTCATCCGAGCAAGAGATCCACGACGATTCGCGACTCAAGAAGATCGATGCAAAGCTAGTTTCGACGATTTAGTTCCTCCTCAAATCTTGTAATCTTTGAGTGAATTGTACCTAAGCGTTGATAAATACAAGGTGAAAATTCTAAATCTTGCTTTTCTTTACATTCGTGCATTATGAAGAGTTATGATTCTTGATTCTTTTCTTTTTCATGATGTTTGAGTGAAATCTTCGCTTGTAGCGGAATCGAGTGAATAGGTAGATGATGTTGATAAAATTCTTGAACGATTCTTAAGTCTTATGAGCTTTGTAAATTTAGGAAATTGAATCATCAAAAACCTAATTTGAGCAAGTCGCTTTCTTCGCTCCAAATTAAAGATCAATGACCGGTGATTTAATTTACTAGAGGCTAGAATTTGAATGATAATCAATGAAAGGACAAGAGATGATGATGGAGAAACCCTAGTTTCTTCAATAGATACCTAAACCTCATTGATTGTCATCGATCTAGCAACAAATCTTCAATAGATAAGAATTAGTAATCATTAGTATTCATCATCACTATCAATTTGATCAATTCCTACAAGCTACTTTACAAATCTTGATAATTCAAACTATTTGGATAGTTTCTTGATCTCTATCATTTCTTGATTTTAGATCTATTTCTTGATAATTCTTGAAACTAAATTTCATAAATATTGAATCATTTTCTTTTATCTTTTAATTTTCAACTCAACTAAAACAATAACGAACAAATCACACTTTCTCAGTGGACGATCCGCATTCACCGACGAAACTACAATAGACACCATCAATTGATTGCGGTATAAATTTCTTTGGTTGTGAAACATTTCTAAATACACACGAAGATGATCAATCAAATGGCACCGTTGCCGGGGATAGTGTGCTAATTTGTTCGTTTTTGTAATTTGAGTTGGAAAATTTATTATTCCATCAGAACTTTTAGATCGAAATCGCACAAGTGCTTAACGATTTGTTGTGAATTGTTGCGAGGAAATCTGGAATCTCTGGAGCGAGAGGAAAAATTTTCTGGACATCTCAGAGAGTTCAGAGAGGCAAAAGAAGCATCTGTGGAAATTTTTGTGCAGGTGTCTCCGCATCTTGCGCCGGATCCGCGGTATTTGTAGGCTTATTGCGGCGGAACCGCGGTAAGTTGAAGGCTTCACTGCACCAAACTTCTCAGGTATACTTCTGACTTTCTTATCTCCTCCCTGCTCTGTCCAATAACCAATTTCTGCAGGATTCTTTGTAAAAATTCGCAGCGCCGCAAAAAGAAAAATTGTGCGTGTTTGATTTTGGTTGTTTGCATTTTTAATACGGAAATTAAGGGGCAAAGACCAAATTCAGATTAGGTGGGGATTTCATTACCCTTCTAAGCCCCAAAAATCACAAACTTGCATCCGCATCACCATCATTAACTAAAAAATATCTAGACATGACTCTAAGAACCATCGCGCTCGCTTAGGACAGAAGGAGGTCTGTTGGGGTAAAAATTTACACCCCGGTTAACCAAGTCAAAATCAAAGTCAACCCCAAGCCAAGCGGGCCCAAGACCAGATCAAGTGGGCCCATGTCTGGGTCGAGTCCGAACATGAAGCGGCCGGCCTCCCCCCATGCCAAGATAAAAATTTTGTAATAAATAATTTTATTGTATTTCTTTTATTTTATTTTACGAATGAATGTAAGAAAAATAGGCATAAAGCCAAATTTTTGTAAAGCCCATGGCTTATGTGCAAAAAGAAATGGCACATGAGCCATGGGCTAGGAAAATTGCCATTTTGTGAAGCCCAAGGGGCTATATGTAAAGTGTATAGCCTATAAAAGCAAGGATAATGAAAATATCCCAACTTTTTCTCTCTCCAAAAAAAATCCAGATCTGTGATCTTCTTCTTCCTCAAGGTTCTAAAACCTTCATTTTTCTTTTGAATTAAATCAAGAGTTTTACTCTTCCTTTTAAAAAACTAAATAGTTTTTCATAACAAAACCCACAAAGGGGAACCCAGATCTTCCATCAGATCTCATAAAGGAGAGATTTTTAAAATCTCATATTTCTTGATCTTCAAGATCCGGCCAACAAAGAAAGTAGAAAGAGACCCATCTTCAGAAACTCCACTTTGGGGAAGAACTAGGGCTCAAGGGAAGAAGCCCTTCATCAGCTTCAAAACAGCTTAGGAGTTTAACTCCACTCTAATTTCCCTTTCGGGAGTTTCTGGGGGTAAAAGCCCCTTTTTCTTGCCGGCGCCCGAGCGCCTTGCGCTCAAGCGCCCAGCGCCCACGTGCCGACACGTGGCGCGCTCGCGCTCGAGCGCCCACGTGCCGACACGTGGCGCGCTAGCGCTCAAGCGCTTAGCGCCCGGCGCTCAAGCGCCCACGTGCCGACACATGGCGCGCTAGCGCCCAGCGCCCACATGCCGACACGTGGCTAGCGCTCAAGAGCCAAGCGCCCATGTGCCGACACGTGGTGCGCTAGCGCTCGAGCGCCAAGCGCCCACGTGCCGACACGTGGTGCGCTAGCGCCCCAGCGCTCAAGCGCCAAGCGCCTACGTGCCGACATGTGGTGCGCTAGCGGTCGAGCGCCCAGCGCCCACATGTTGAACACGTAGCGCGCTAGCGCCTACGTGCACAGCACCTAAGCGCACAACGCTCAAGGCGCTGGCCCCACGCGTCCTTTGGGCGCTTTTTCTTCCTTTTTTTTTATGTATACATGTATATATATAGATACACACATACTCTACAACACTGTCCCTCCCAAAAAAATTTTGGGCTGGGGTGCTACCCCGCACCCCGCAAGAGGGCTGCTAGCCCCTTTGACCCCCAGGCCGCTATCCGGGTAGCGGGGACCCCCTTAAAAACTCTGCGTGGCTCCCGATATATCCAAATCCCCCCTCCAAAACAAAACACACGTACACTGCATATTGAGTTCGCATGACCAGTTTAACCCGTTAATCGGAGGTTCCCTTGCCCCAAAGGCGATGGGTAATTAACGGCAGCTTAGTCCGCGGCTGCCGGAGATTCGGATCCCCACAATCAATATACCCCCGCCTACCCTAGGCAGGGGGAATCTGTAGTACGCCTGACAAGCGCACACGTATTCCCATCTCAATAGGGTGACGAAAAACACCCTACTGACTCTGGCACGCCCGGTGGGACTAATCTCTCCTCCCATATTTCGGGTCAAACGTTCATGCGAACTCAATCAATATACATATCGATTGCCTATACTGAAATGATGTTTTCTTTCCGTGCAGCAATCAACTTTCGACGACAATGTCTCCCAAGACGAATTCAGCTTCCAACGTGACCCCGATCCCATACGTGGTTAAGGTCAATACTCGTGTGGTTTTCCCCGCAAGCCTCAGTCGACAGTGGGAGGAACTGCCCCGCCAGTTTGGCTCCGTCATCATCTACCCTGCCGGAAGCGCTCATCTGGCAGAAATCCCGGCAAAGCGGATAGCCAAGCCAGTCTCAAGGGGCAAGAGGCCGAATGTCGTGATCGCCAAGGCACCACAACCGAAACTTAAGACGGTGTCTGAACGACTCTCTGATGCTCCAGCTAGGGGCAAGACTTCCGGTACAAAGGGCGACATCAAATGTTGCGAACGAGCTCAGGCGATGACTCCATCAAATGCACAATCAAGCGTATCTCTAAAATCCTCCATCGCCCGGTCTACGGTGTCTTCCCAAAGAGCCGAAGTCTGCCAGGTGCTTAGAACAGAAAAGTTAAGGCAGAAGCGGCTCAGGTATCGAGCCAACAAGAGGGCCAGGGCTTCGGCCAAATGGAATCTTGTGAAGTTCCAAGAGCAGGGTTACTCTGTGACGATGGCTGAGTCGGCCGTGAAAATCAGCAATTCCTTCGAACCTCTGAGGTGGGTTCAGAAAAATGCCATGACCGCCAGAATCAAGAAGACAGCGGTCCAAACGTCGCTACAAAGAGACACGTCCCGGCCCCAACAGAAAAAGTATGACACTGTCTCTTCAAGAGTCTATCAGGCGCTCTGTGCCGCACGAAAGCAGTGGGGCAAACCCAGAAAAGAAACGCCAGCACCATTCAAGAACCTGGTCAGGCCAGCCGCCTTCAATCGACTGCCCGTTACCGAAACGAGGGGGGTCAAGACAGCGATCTGTGAAATCAGCCGTCGATAATAAAAAGATGGCTGGATATGTTATCCATACGGTCTACATGGCGGGTGGGCACCCCAGCGACAACCTTCGCAACAAAAGCAAGGAGGGGGCCACTACATCCCAAGCCCAATTTGTCTTGAATGTGGTTGCTGCTTCCCAAGAACAGCTGCTTCCGCTGGATGATGAAAACCCTCTCGAAGAGGACGATAGGCAGAAAGACCCTTCAGTTCAGGAAGAGTCAAGCTCGGACAGCGAGGAAGAGCCGACTTTCCGCCCCAGGACCGCGGAGCAAGAGCTGCTTCAAGAGCTTCGAAAACAGCTCAAGAGTAAAGATAAAGAGATGGCCAAGCTCTATTCGAAAATTGACGACCTAACGAATGTTGTGATGCAGCTTACGGCTCAAATTGCTCGAGCGCCTCCCAATCAAGCACAAGTCGCTACTCATCAGCCGGGTGATGACAATCCGAGCAGCCAATGCCTGTTCCTTTGGGTCCAAGACCGGTCGAACCGCACGAAAGCCGGCCACATTCCGCTTCTGGGGATGCCTTCGCCCCAGATAACACTATCCCGCTAACACAAGATCGGATAATGGAATTGGTCACCAGCAAGGTTAAAACATTAGCGGCCGAAGCTGAAGCCTAGAAAGAAATTGGCAGTAGTGGGAGGCAATATCCCGCACAGTACGATCTGATCGAGTTCCCGAGCGGCTATGTCATTCCTAAGTTCGGAAGATTTGACGGAACGGGGAATGCAAATCGGCATGTTGCCCACTTCAAAGCATCGTGCGAAAATACAGGGGCCAATGACGCGCTCCTTCTTCGTCAGTTTGTCGACAGCCTGACCGGTGTCGCCTTCGACTGGTTTGCGAGTATACCAGATGGGTCCGACATTACCTTTGCCCAAATGGAGTCTCTGTTTCGGCAAAGGTTCATGAGTGTCAGTGATAAAATCTCCATTGCTGACCTTGTGAGGACCAAGCCAGGGAAGAATGAAAGCAACACCGAATTTATCGCCCGATAGCGTAATCTCACGGTCAAGTGTGAACCGCCGCTGGAGCAGGACCAGTCCGTCGGCCTTCTCGTTGGGAATCTCAGCAATTGGATGGTCCCATTCTTGTGTACAACAGGCCTCAAGACGTTTCAAGAGCTAACCAAGAAAGTCTAAATGCTGGAACGCTTTTAGCAAGAGTCTACCCCGGACTCTCAGAGAGACAAGAGCTGGAAAAGCAAGCAGGACGACAACCGTAGAAGCGGGAGTTCCAGCAGTACCAATGTCTTCAATGCGTCCAACAATGAAGAAAAGCGAAGAGCGGGCGAATCCAAAACCAACCGATCTCGAAAGCCATTGCTGGGAGGAGATGGGTCTTCCCTAGAGGAGAAAAAGAACAAGGTTTACTCTTTCAGAAGGGACAAGGTCCGCAAGATATTTAAAGATGCCTTGAACAACGGCCTACAATTGCCGGAGCCGAAAAGACCCCAAGAAGCAAAAATGACCGACAATCCCCTGTATTGCCCATACCACCGAGTAGTGAGCCATGCAATCGAAGATTTCTATATCTTCAAGGACCGAGTCGAGAAGCAGTACAAGGCTGGAGAGATCGAGCTGTCCAAAAGTGTATTGGTGAACAATCAAGTTGCAACCACCAACTTTATACAGACAGAAACTGAAACCTTCTGGAAACAGACAGCCGAACCCGCTGCCCTTAGAAATGGAACGGACTCACCGCAGCCTCCGTAGAGTACGCACATATCTAATAAGATGAAGAAGATGATGTAACTACTTAGGAAAGAGCCCAGGACGGAATGGGAAGGGCAGAAGAACCCTACCATTCCAGCTGCTAATGCGGCTCCGTCAGGCTCAAAATCCAAAAAGCTCAAGAAGAAGAAAGGTGCAGCTCGGCGCGAAAAAGAGTCTGCAGGGAGATTGACCATTCAAAAATATATCGATTCCCTCGAAGGTTATGAACAGAAGGAAAGGACTCTGATTCAATTGAAGGAGTTCTTCCCTGTACAAGTGGTTGAAATTCTGGAGGAGTTAGAAGAAGACTCCAATGAAGAGATCGCAGTAGTGACCTGCTACGCCATCCATCTTGGCAGCGACTCTGAGGAGGAGCTCTGTTTTCCCGAAAAGGACGAGGAGCTCGCCACAAAGGCTAATCAAATCCAGCTCAGAAGAGGTAGGGATCTATCGCCAAATCCGGGCAATGCCCCAAAAGGGAAGGAAAAACAGGTCGCTAATGAAGAAGATGGCAGAGAACTTGCTCATGAAGATTCGAGTCCTTCCCCAGTAGACTATAATATCTTGGCTCACCTCCGAAAGCTTCCGTCTCTCCTTAGCATCTACGATGCCTTGGTTCTATCTGAAGAGCTTAGAGATGTTCTCATTCATGCTCTACAAAACCCTGAGCGGTATCAGGCTCACTTTGCGGAAATTAATATGAAAGAAGCTCAGTACACTTTGCAAGCCGCTGCAGTCACGTTTAAGGATGAAGACTTGCTACTGGGAACGGCTGAGCATAATCGGCCACTTTATGTGACCGGGTACAGCGACAGAGATTGGATTAATCGCATATTGATTGATCCGGGGTCTTTAGTGAACATCATGAACTTGGGGACTCTGAAGAGTTTGTCAATGGACGTCCGACACCTGTCAAGGGAAAGGATTGTTATTCAAGGCTTAAATCAAAACTGCCTGCAAGTTCTGGGGTCTATAGCTTTGCCAATCAAATTCGGGGATCTGCAAACTGAAGCTAAGATATACGTGATCGACGTTGACACGTCTTATAAGGTTCTTTTGGGACGGCCATGGCTCCACGATTACGACATCGTTCTGTCAACTCTCCATCAATGCATGAAGTATACTAAAAATGGCGAAGAAAGATGCATTGACGGAGACATCCAGTCGTTCGGTGTGCATGAAGTCCGATATGAAGATTCTTAGTACTTTATGAACCACCAAAATGCTAAGCCATAACCGATTGAGGATAGAGCAGCCCCAAGACTCAAAAGAAAATCGGAGCCAGCTGTCACTTTCAAAAGCAAAAACGCCCAAGTGCGCCCGCGTTTCGGTAGCGACACTGATGAGTCCGATGCTGGAAGTCCGTCCTTCCGTAAAACTCGCTCTCGTTTCGGTAGCGATACGGACGAATCTGATGCTGAAGGCCCATCTAGAAGCAAAGTCCGCCCTCATCTTAGCAGTGACACTGAACAGTCAGAAGAAGAGGACCTGCCGTGCAACAGCTGTGCAGATTGGATCCCCATGCAGCAAACGAAACTACGAGAGACCTTCGAAGTTGCAGAAGGTTCCCTAGCCATCACAAGGGTGCCGGAACGGATGTGCAAAGAGCTCGACGCATTGTCAGTCTCCACCGTGGACCAGCTGAAAACTTTCTACGTCCCTGGAAGGAAAAGTGGACAGAAAGGCATCCTGTTTTATAGGTCAAATCCCGTTGTGCACCCGGACGATTTGTCTGTCGCATGCCTTCCATATGAGAGAGGCATAAGAGCCGTCCTCAATCCCAGATACTATGCACCCAAGATGCGGGAATATTTCAAAAAGTGTGGATGCCGGCTATATCAAACGGAGTCCGAAGCAAAGTTTTATGAAGGGCTATGGCATCCGTCCCAGATCCGAGCACTCATCGATGGACGAATTCCAGATAGACGGGGCATAGGCTTCATTCAACCTGATTCCAAAACATGCTGCATGATCCATATTGGTGAAGCCAGCGAAAGATCAAATGATGATGACGAGATAGCCGAATCAGAAGAAGCTTCTCAAGAGCTCGAAGATGGCGGACAAGCAACCTATGACGAGCTAACCGAAATTGACTTAGGAACGCCCGATAATCCAAGGCCGACATACATCAGCTCACTCTTGTCGGAGGAAATGAAAGAGCAGATAATTGCCCTGCTGCATGAGTTCGTCGACTACTTTGCGTGGACATACAAAGAAATGCCTGGCCTTTCCCCTGAAGTGGCCGTGCATAAGATGGCTATATCTCCTGATGCTAAGCCAGTCAAACAAGCTCCTCGAAGAATGAGAAGGGAACTAGAAGAAAAGGTCATCGAGAAAACTAAGAAGCTCATCGATGTCGGCTTCATCAGGGAAGAGAAATATATGGACTGGATTGCATGCATAGTCCCAGTGAAGAAGAAAAATGGGTAGATCCGAGGTTGTGTCGATTTCAGAGACCTCAACAAGGCGTGTCCTAAAGACGACTTTCCGCTACCGGTCATGGAAATGATGGTCGATGACACCTCAAATTACGAGCTGTTCACCTTCATGGAAGGCTCGTCTGGGTATAATCAAATCAAGATGTCGCCTGAGGATGAGAAGCACACAGAATTTCGAACCCCGATCGGAATATACTGCTACAAGGTGATGCCGTTCAGACTGAAGAACGCAGGTGCTACGTATCAAAGGGCAATGACTAATATCTTTGATGACCTAATCCATAAAGTCGTCGAATGCTATGTTGAAGATCTGGTCGTCAAAACTAAAGCCAAGGCCGACCACATCCAAGATCTTAAGACCGTTCTCACCAGACCGAGGGAGTATGATCTAAAGATGAATCCTTTAAAGTGCGCTTTTGGCGTGTCATCGGGAAAATTCCTAGGCTTCATAGTCCGACATCGAGGGATCGAAGTTTACCCATCAAAGATAAAGGCCATCATGGAGATGCCCCCTCCGAAAAGTCTGACACACCTAAGATCTTTTCAAGGCAAGCTTGCTTATATACGGAGGTTTATCTCAAATTTATCGGGGAGATGTAGGACCTTCTCAAAGCTCATGAAGAAAGGAGCTCCTTTTGTCTGGGATGCCGAATGTCAAGAGGCGTTCGAAAGCATCAAACGGTATTTGTTGCACCCTCCAGTGCTGGCCGCTCCCATTCCAAATAAACCGCTGATTCTCTACACTGCCGCGCTAGATGAGTCACTCGGTGCGCTCCTTGCCCAGAATAATGAGGAGGGAAAAGAAAATGCCCTCTACCACCTCAGCCGAACTCTAGTCGGGGCGGAACACAACTATTCCCCAATCGAAAAGCAATACCTGGCTCTGATATTTGCTGTAAATAATCTGAGGCACTATCTGCTCGCTCATCAGGTTATGCTGATCTCCAAGGTCGACCTGCTCAAACACTTGATGACCAAAGCAAGCCTAGCCTGCAGAATGGAAAGATGGGTTATCATGCTACTTGAGTTTGACATAATTTATACTCCTCAAAAAGCAGTAAAAGGGCAAGCTCTTGCAGACTTTATCGCTGCTCATCCCATACCAGAAGGGTCACAACTCAATTGCGAGTTACCCGACGAACAAGTGCTGCACCTCAAGAATGACGATCCATGTTGGGAGCTCTACTTCGATGGGACCTCATCGATAAGGACCTCTAGTAAATCAAATGTCCCGGAGATAAAAGCAGGGATAGGGTTGGTGTTCATCACGTCATCAATGGGAACCCTACGGCGTTCTTTTGCTCTCACTGAGCCTCGCACAAACAATGAGGCCGAGTATGAAGCTCTTATAGCTAGTTTGGAGCTCGCCATAGAAATGGAAATCCTTCGGCTACGGGTTTACGGTGACTCCCAGCTTGTCGTCAACCAAGCAAGCGGCGACTATAAGATATACAAACCCGAGTTAGCTCGGTACAGAAGCCGGGTGGTGGAACTCATGAAACGGTTCACTCACATTGAACTAACGAAAGTCCCTAGAGCGTTGAACGGAAAGGCTGACGTACTTGCTCGTATAGCCAAGGAGCTGGCTGATCCTGACATGGATGAAATTCTGATCACAGTCAGGAGCCAGAAAATTCTACCCCCTGTCTCTCTACGAGAAGAAGAAAGCACGGAACAGAAGAGCAGTCCTGCCGAAGAAGCTTCGATCATCCAAGACGAGCCCGATTGGAGAGAACCCTTCATAGAGTACCTCCGATACGACAAGCTGCCCGAAGGAAAATCTGCAAGGATTCAGCTGAAGAAGAGAGCTCTCCAATACATGTTTGTAAATGACACGCTATACCACAGGTCATATGACCAACTCTGGCTTAGGTGTCTGTCATCGGCCGAAGCCCAAAAAGTCATGAAAGAAGATCACTCAGGCGTTTCCGATGCTCATCAATCTGGCCCAAAGATGCGACTTCAAATTAAACGGCTTGGGTATTACTGGCCCACCATGATACGGGATTGCGGAGAGCATGCAAAGAAATGTCATATCTGCCAAATTCACGGTGGTTTCATTCACAAGCACCCCAATCCGTTGCATCCTACGGTGGCGTCGTGGCCCTTCGAAGTCTAGGGAACCGACATAGTTGGTCCAATTGATCCTCCGTCATCCAAAGGCCACCGGTTCATACTGGCTGCAACAGACTACTTCTCTAGATGGGCTGAAGCTGTCCCGCTAAAAGAAGTCAAGACCGAAGATATTCTGACATTCTTCCAGCATAATATTCTATACCGTTTCGGTACACCAAGCAGAATCATTTCTGACAACGGGCCTTCTTTCAAGAGCTTCAAAGTCTCTAGATTCGCTACTCAACACAAGATAGACTGGAGATATTCCTCCATCTATAATCCAAGGGCCAATGGGCTAGCCGAAGCCTTCAATAAGACTCTATGCAAACTCTTGAGGAAAAATGCTTCAGCCAACAAGAGAGACTGGAATCTCAAGCTTCACAAGGCGTTGTGGGCATATCGTACCACGCACCGTACTCCAACTCAGTCAACTCCATACTCATTGCTCTTCAGAGTGGAGGCGGTCCTCCCCCTCGAAGTCGAAGTTCCAAGCTTAAGAATGGTCGTTCAGCACGAGTTGACGGAGGAGGAAAATGTGCTCCTTCAGCTTGAAGAGCTCGATGCCCTCGAAGAAAAGAGGCTCACGGTGCAGCAAAATCTGGAGCTATACCGATCCCAAATGTCATGGGCCTATGACAAGATAACCCGTCTCCGCGCTTTCAAGAAAGGTGAATTGGTGTTGGTCCTCAAAAGACCGATCATCCCCAATCGACATGCCAAGGGAAAATTCGAGCCAAACTGGGAAGGACCATACATCATCGAGAAAGTGTTCGACGGAGGATCCTACCAACTAATAAGTGTCGAGGGAGAAAGGCCCATGCCATCCATCAATGGCCGATATCTCAAGAAATACTACGTGTGAATGCTCCAAGTCGCAGGCGAATTGAGCACACCAGCCCTACGGTCTGGATCATACATCCTGCAAAACCGTATACAATCCACGAGCGTAAACGACCCCTATCTCTCCCAAATCATGCTGGTGAGACTACTTTTAAAGTCCCACCAGCGGAAAAAAACGGTATGTCCACAAGCAAAACGGGCACGGATGAAAACCCGAAAGGGGTCCGTGAGTAAAAACAGCAGGACTACCGGCAAGTTCGTGAAAACCCGAAAGGGAGCAAACTCGTGAAAAGAGATGAAATACACTCGCAAAGTCCTCTCGGCCTTGTGATGAGAAAATCCCTGCGTGAGATCCTTACGACTCACAAAGGAGCAACACACTTAGGAATCCTCACGATTCCTAAGGAGAACATACACCTGCGAGATCCTCTCGACTCGTAGGGAGAAAATGCTTTTATGAGACCCTTACGGCTTATAAAATTGAAAAGCCTTAGGTGACAGGGACCCAAACCTGTCTCCTAAGCCATCGTTCCCCAACGGGCAACGGCAAATGATGAGTCGCTCCTGGCGTTTCGCTTCAGTGTTAGCGGTGCTGATGCCGACCTAAAAACCAAATCCCAAGTCCTCCCGGGGCAAATGATGAGTTGCTCCTGGCATTATTCCAGTGCAGTAATACTGATGCCAAGCAAGATCCAAATTCCAAGTCCCCAAGCGGCGAATGATGAGTCGCTCCTGGTACCATATTCCAATGCAGCGATGCAGACGCCAACCAAATTCCAACCCCCATACCCCAACGGCGAATGATGAGTCACTCCTGGTACTATTTTCCAGTGTAGCGATGCAGACGCCAACCAAATTCCAACTCCCATACCCCAACGGCGAATGATGAGTCGCTCCTGGTACTATATTCCAGTGCAGCGATGCAGACGCCAACAAAATCTCGAAATTTTTCCGGCCCTACGGTCTGGATCATACATCCTGCAAAACCGTATACAATCCACGGGCATAAAACAATCCCAATCTCTCCCAAGTCCTGCCGGTGAGACTACTTTTAAAGTCCCACCAGCTCTCAAAAAAAACGGTATGTCCACAAGCAAAATGGGCACGGATGAAAACCCGAAAGGGCTCCGTGAGTAAAAATAGCAGGACTGCCGGCGAGTTTGTGAAAACCCAAAAGGGCACAAACTCGTGAAAAGGAGATGAAATGCACTCTTAAAGTCCTCTCGACTTTGAGAGGAGAAAATTCCCGCGTGAGATCCTTACGATTCACAAAGGAGCAACACACCTAGGAGTCCCCACGACTCTTAAGGAGAAAATACACTTACGAGATCCTTTCGACTCGTAGGGAGAAAATGCTTTTATGGGACGCTTACGGCCCATAAAATTGAAAAGCCTTAGGTGATAGGGATCTAAGCCTGCCTCCTAAGCCATCAATTCCCAAATCCTCTCGGGGCAAATGATGAGTTGCTCCTGGCATTATTCCAGTGCAGCAATGCAGATGCAAAAAAAAAAACCAATACCCAAATCCTCTCAAAAACAGATGATGATTTGCTCCTGGTACCATATTCCAGTGTAGCGGTGCTGATGTCAATCCAAATCACATCAAATCAGCAAAACAACCAATGACCTCCCTGGCAGAATCAAATTCCACCTCGGAAACAAGTCAACTTCATCCCTGACACCGCAAGAAGCGGAGCAAGTCAAATCCAGAATTGACCGTCCACGTCGCTAAAAAGGCAGCATCGACCGTCCACGTCGCTAAAAGGGCAGCACCGACCGTCCAAGTCACAAAAAGGGCAGAATCGACCGTCCACATCGCCAAAAGGGCAGCATCGACCGTCCACGTTGCTAAAATGGCAGCATCGACCGTCCAAGTCGCTAAAAGTGCAGCACCGACCGTTCAAGTCGCTAAAAGGGCATAACCGACCGTCTACGTCGCTAAAAGGGCAGCATCGACCGTCCACGTCGCTAAAAGGGCACCACCGACCGTCCAAATCGCAAAAAGGGCAGAATCGACCGTCCACGTCGCTAAAAGGGCAGCACCGATCGTCCAAATCGCAAAAAGGCCAGAATCGACCGTCCAAGTCGCAAAAGGGCAGAACCGACCGTCCACGTCGCTAAAATGGAAGCATCGATCGTCCAAGTCGTAAAAAGGGCAGAATCGACCGTCCATGTCGTAAAAAAGGCAGTGCCAACTTCCTAAAAGCGGGAACCAAATCAAGTCGCCTCCAGGTGAAAGAAGATCCATCAATTTCATGCACACGACCCACATATGCTATGTGCATTTATTGATGGGGGGCAATTTATTGGGGTAAAAATTTACACCCTGGTTGACCAAGTCAAAATCAAAGTCAACCCCAAACCAAGCGGGCCCAAGCCCAGATCAAGTGGGCCCATGCCCAGGTCGAGTCCGAACATGAAGCGACCGGCCTCCCCCCATGCCAAGATAAAAATTTTGTAATAAATAATTTTATTGTATTTCTTTTATTTTATTTTACGAATGAATGTAAGAAAAATGGGCATAAAGCCAAATTTTTGTAAAGCCCATGTCTTATGTGCAAAAAGAAATGGCACATGAGCCATGGGCTAGGCAAATTGCCATTTTGTGAAGCCCAAGGGGCTATGTGCAAAGTGTATAGCCTATAAAGGTAAGGATGATGAAAATATCCCAACAACTTTTTCTCTCTCTAAAAAAAATCCAGATCTGTGATCTTCTTCTTCCTCAAGGTTCTAAATCCTTCCTTTTTCTTTTGAATTAAATCAAGAGTTTTACTCTTCCTTTTAAAAAACTAAACAGTTTTTCACCACCAAAACCCACAAAGGGGAACCCGGATCTGCAATCAGATTTCATAAAGGAGAGATTTTTAAAATCTCATACTTCTTGATCCTCAAGATCCGGCCAACAAAGAAAGAAGAAGGAGACCCATCTTCAGAAACCCCACTTTAGGGAAGAACTAGGGCTCAAGGGGAGAAGCCCTTCATTAGCTTCAAAACATCTTAGAAGTTTAACTCTGTTAGGTCCACGTTACCTCTCCCGGTTCTTACGGGGTTGCGGAAACGGTGAAAAACAATTTTTAGGATTTTGGTAACATGGACTAGAAAACCCGGATCTTTGCTAAACAGCACACTAGCAACAACTACGAGCTTTACCTACTCGGTTAGGGGGTTATACCTTGTCTTGAACTCCTTCTCTTCTTGTTGTTCTCCTCCTTGCTTGCTCCTTGTGGTAGTTTGAACGGCTCCTTCTCTTTGTCTCCTCTTTGCCGAAGATAGATCCACCCGAGGGCCTCGAACTTAAGCTCCTACCTCAACCTAGAGGTAACTAAGGTATTTGGTTTGCTAAACCTAGTACCCTAGAATGAGTAGAGATGTGTTATGGGGGCTTTATCTCAAAAACTTATGATTTCCAACACATGGAATACTTAAGCTTTAAGAGAGGAAGAAGAAGAGCTTTTGCAAAGAGAGAGAAAAGATATGATAGAATGAGAGCTCTCTTTTTGCAACCATGCTTATATGAGAGAATAATAGATTAATAATAATAATTAAAAAGGAAAATATGATGGTGAGTATGGAATGACCATTATCATTTCATAATAAATGCAATTTGCAAAGATCAAGAAGCATCTTTGATATGAAATGATTATGGTCAAAATGTCAACAAGGGTCAAAATGTCCACCATGGTCAAACGGTCAACATAACCATCACACAACAATCCTTAATTATCATTATTAATCATATTTATCATTCTCATTAGGGTTTGGAAAAAGTCAACAGTCAACAAGTCAACCAAACTCAAATGGTCAACAACCCTAATGAGAATCCTCTGCCTCTGCCTCTGCCTCTATCAACTGTGCATACACACCCGCATCCGCGTTCCGAGGAACATGAATACAATGAGATAAAACCTATCCCAAAACATATACTAGGATCTGGCTTAAACGAAAGCCCGCTAGTAATAACTGTCCGGACACCAAATGTGCACAGGTGCGCGAATGTGAACGAACCCGGTCGCAAAACCATGCGACATCTACTCTGTTTTTCCCAAACGCGAATAACCCTCTGTGTGGGACTCTAAAGACTCGACACTGCGCTGGTAGTGGGGTTAACCACAGACCGCAAGCGGCACTAGCTGTACATAACGGTCCCCAGGTAGATACCGATAAGAAGACTGATGAGGCGAACCCATCCGAACTCCTACTGAGCCTGTATGTGACAATCTCCGTACAGTCCGGTCTGTTCATTTAAGAGTATCGCATGGCGGGCCTAGGGGGTGGCAAACGCCAGTCCTCTAATAGCGGTACAAGTCAGGTCGGAGTATAGCCCAAAACACCCTGAGAAACTACTGGTAACACTACCAGCAAATCTCGCTTGCCCTGGCCAGGGACGACTATGTGTAATGGCTCTCCTAGACACAGCGCGATATCAACTCCCAATACCGGGAGAGACGAATCCTGTCTAACCGTCACTGCCTCCAAGTGCTTCGGGACTGCACCCAACTATTACCTGTTTGCACGACTCAGTAGAGCCGTGGTAGGGTAGTAATCAAAGAACAGTGGGAACACACTCGAGGCGAAGTGACAGTGTCAAGTCAGCGGACTAAGCTATACTCAGGTCACCTAGGAACTGTTAACTGACGATAGGTATAATACCAACCAACAGTTCCCGACGAGTCCTGTCCAGTGTACTCGTAACCTAACAAGCACCCGCATACTATCTTAAGTACGACGTACTGACGGCTATGGGACAGACCGTCTCCCTTGCTGGGATGAGAAGCGCATACGCTAGTCTACTCCGGAGTATCGATGCCCTGTCTCGATAGTCCTATGACTAGGGACCTGCATAAGGATGTGCTTGTGGATTACCCAGCCCCCACGAGTGTGATCGCCATCACAACGCCGGTAATCAAGCAAAGATCCTAAGGGCTCTACTAATGTGTATAGGCGATATTTTAAAAGAAACACACGTACACACATTGAAGTAGAAACAAACCAAGTAGCATACTACTATTTTGAGCAAGATTGTATATACAATGGTGAATATCCCAAGCTTCCATTAAGTAATATACAAACTAGTATGATACAGTAATGTCCTCTAGGGCATATACACTAACAATCTCCCACTTGCACTAAGGCCATGTACTGGCGTATCGAAGACCTATCATCTCGATCAGCCGTTCGAACTGAGTCTGGGGCAAGGCCTTCGTGAATGGATCCACCGTGTTGTCTTTTGTGTCCACTCTCCATACCTCAATCTCCTGGCGATCAATGATCTCCCTGATCAGGTGATACCGCCTTAAGATGTGTCTGGATTTCTGATGGGACCTTGGTTCCTTCGCTAAAGCTATAGCCCCATTGTTATCGCAATACAAAGGTATTGGGTCAACAATGGACGGAACCACCTGAAGTTCACTAATGAACTTCTTCATCCAGACCGCCTCTTTTGCGGCATCGCTTGCAGCAATGTATTCAGCCTCCATCGTCGAGGCTGCGACGGTATCCTATTTGGAACTCCTCCAACACACCGCCCCTCAGTTGAGGGTAAATACAAAACCCGAGACAGACTTGCTGTCATCTTTGTCACTCTGGAAGCTTGAATTGGTAAAGGACTCGACCCTGAGGTCTCCATTACCGTAAACCAGGAACATCTCCTTAGTCCTTCTCAGGTACTTGAGAATGTTCTTCACTGTCGTCCAGTGGTCCTCACCTGGGTCTGACTGATACCGGCTCACTACGCTTAGTGCGTAAGCTACATCTGGTCTTGTACATAGCATCGCATACATTATAGATCCTACTGTCGAAGCGTAGGGTATAGGGCTCATGCGAACCCTCTCCTCGTCAGTCTTAGGAGACATCTTCTTGGAGAGGGTAATTTCGTGCAATGTAGGTATGTTACCGCGCTTGGAATCCTCCATACTAAATCTCTTTAGTACGGTCTCTATGTACCTGGACTGCGAAAGTCCCAGTAGTCTCTTGGATCTATCTCTGTAGATCTTGATCCCCAGAATGTACGAGGCATCACCCAGGTCCTTCATGGAGAACCGTTGTGACAAAAATAGCTTGACCGATTGTAGCATAGGAATGTCATTTCCTATCAAAAGAATGTCATCCACGTACAAGACTAGGAATACGACTGTTCGTCCTACAATCTTCTTATAGACACAAGGTTCATCTTCGTTCTTGATGAAATCAAATTCCTTGATTGCCTCATCAAAACAGATGTTCCAGCTCCGCGATGCCTGCTTTAATCCATAAATGGATTTAAGCAACTTGCACACCTTCCCGCTGCTCCCACTGTCTACGAAACCTTCTGGCTGATCCATGTAAACGCACTCTTCTAAACAACCGTTTAGAAAATCCGTTTTAACGTCCATCTGCCAGATTTCATAGTCATGGAAGGCAGCAATGGCAAGTAGGATCCTAATGGATTTGAGCATAGTCACCGGAGAAAAAGTTTCGTCATAGTCCAAACCAGGTCATTGACGAAAACCTTTTGCAACGAGTCTAGTTTTATAGGTTTCCACCTGCCCATCTACACCAAGTTTCCTTTTGTAGATCCATTTGCATCCAACGGGTTTTACCCCAGGTGGAGCAATATCCAAGGTCCACACTTTATTGGCATACATAGACTCCATTTCGGATTGCATTGCTTCCTGCCACTTATCAGAGTTCCTACTGATAATGGCCTGCCTGAAACTGGTAGGGTCATCTTCTTCCAAGATGCAATCCTCTCGATCCCCGTCTATGAGAAAACCGTAGTATCTCTCGGGCGGATGAGAAATCCTACCAGATCTGCGGAGTGGCTGAGGTTCGTTGGGTGTAACTGAATCTAGCGGTTCCTCCAAATCTTTAGTTAAAGTTCGTGTTTCTGGAATTTCATCCAGTTCTACTGTGCTGCCACTAATATTTTCAACAAGAAATTCTTTTTCCAAAAATGTGGCATTCCTGGAAACAATTATCTTATGTTCCTATGCATGGTAGAATAGATACCCACTTGAATCTTTTGGGTATCCCACAAACTTACATAAAACTGCCCGTGCCTCAAGTTTGTCTGGGTTCTGCTTTTTGACATAAGCTGGGCAACCCCAAATCTTAATACGTTTAAGATACAAACTCTTACCACTCCATATTTCATACGGAGTCTTAGGCACGGATTTGGATGGAAGTTGATTCAATAGATGCGCTGCAGTTTGAAGTGCATATCCCCAGAATGAAAGAGGCAACTCGGCACTACTCATCATGGAGCGAACCATATCCAATAGGATACGATTCCTCCACTCCGATACACCGTTGTACTGTGGTGTATAAGGAGGAGTAAGCTGAGAGAGAATACCGTTCTCTTTTAAGTAATCTAGGAATTTCGTGCTTAAGTACTCCCCTCCTCTATCAGACCGGAGGATCTTGATACTTTTGCCAGTCTGGTTCTCTACTTCGTTTCTGAATTCCTTGAATTTCTCAAAAACTTCAGATTTGTGTTTCATAAGATACACATATCCGAATCTAGAGAGATCGTCAGTGAATATGATGAAGTACGAGAACCTACCCCTTGCATGTATAGACATCAGACCACATACATCACTGTGTATGAGTCCCAAGAGCTCTGCTGCCCTTTCTCCATGTCCGGTGAACGGAGATTTGGTCATCTTCCCTTTGAGACAAGACTGACAAGTTTCATAAGATGAAAACTCGAACGCATTCAAGAGTCCATCTTTATGCAACTTACTTAGTCTTTTCTCTCCGATATGACCAAGTCTACAATGCCACAAGTAGGATTCATTCGTATCTGAATTCTTCCTCTTGCGTGTGTTTTGTATATTGAGAACTGTATTCTGATTTAGAACGTAGATACCATTACACAGTGTACCTTATGCAACCAGTACCTTATGAAGGTAAATGTTCATGATATTTATATCAAGAACAAAGTTATATCCATCTTTATCGAGTAAAGAAACTGATATGATGTTGCAAACCGTGGAAGGTACATAGTAGCAATCGTTCAAAATCATAGTATTGCCATTTGGCAACACTAGGTGATATTCACCGACGGCTGCAGCATTAACTTGTGCTCCGTTCGCTCCTCTGAGCGACATATCACCAGGTGCTACTTTCTTACTTTTTCTCAGTCCCTGCAATAAATTACAGATATGAGATCCTGATCCGGTATCAAGTACCCAGGAGGTAGGGCTGACCGTAAAGCGGTTCTCAATTACAAGAACACCTGAAGTAGATACAAAACCATGCTTCTTCTTCAACTGGGTATCCTTGGAATCCATACAATCCTCTTTCCCTTACTCAAACTTATGACTGTTGTCACAAGTTAGAGCCGAACCAACGTTCCCAGCCCCAAAAAAGAATTTGGATCGGTCAAGCGATACATTTTATTATCTTGATTAAGGCGTGAAATGGTTGCTACCTGGAGAGAGAGAAAAGAAACACTCAGCGTGCGCTCTTGCAAGATTAGATTGGTTTATTAATTTATCTAACCAGGATGGCTCCCACTGTTTCCTCAAATTCTTCTTCAAACCCTAAAAGAAGAACTAGTCAGGATTAATCGCACGTCACAATACTTGCTTAACCTTTCAGCCAGGCCGGTGTTGGTACTTCGAGGGAGGTTTTCCAACGCTTTCGCGAAGTTCCTTTATTAAATAACATCTTTTCCCTAGAGGCGTAGCCCCGCTAACACCGTTCTAGACACCTACTTGGTTTATAGCATTGATTGTTAAGTGAAAAAATCTCCCGAGAGTAATCCAACTCATCAGTGGGATCGGGATCCAACTATCATTGTGCGATGACCTAGATGGAATCCACTCTAGTCACCACACTCCAGAAGGTATGCTAAATCTGCAAATTTCAGTTTCTTTAGAAACTCCCGATGTGGATTTTTGCCCCTAGGACCCAAGTGATCTTGACACGGTCAACAAATCAAAGAGTCCTAGTCAAGTTCAACCCGTCATTATCTTGATTGCATTAAACCCACCCGCATAACCCTTGACACAGTCAACAAGGTTACACGACTGTTCTAACCAATCACATTGTATCCAGCAGATAAGCAATACTCAGCTACCGTTCACCGCACCTTGACACAGTCAACAAACGCAGCACGAATACTAAGTATAACTTATAAGAAATGACGGAGGGCTACGGCTGGGTTTTGGTGAAAAACCCGTTAACGTAATGAACTTGATATCGTTGAAGGAACCTGATAACCTTTTGAAAAATATAGTGGTGAAAACTTTTGCTGAAGAGGTCACTCCCTGTAAAGGGATCTCGGCTCTTTCCTTGTTGAATGAGGTGCAGGATATTCCAAACTGAATACCTCGATGCAAAGCAAGAATAATCGACTATAGTGAAGTTATTACCCTGACGCAAACTTTTTGTCCAAGGGGTCACTCCCGATGAAGGGATCTCGGCCCTTGCCTCGTCGACTGAGGTGCTGGGCATTCATAACCGAATACCTCTATGCAAAACAAAAGAGAACGTCTTTGCAATAACAGCTTTTTGAAAATTGTTCCAACAACGTCTTTTAGGTTTATTTTCTTGCATTAATTTAATGCGTCCCATCATTTAATCCTACCATTGCAGAAAACAACGAAAATATGACGTACGCTTATACCATCCGCATTCGCCACGGGGTCCCTTCATCACCCGTTAGGTTACTTAACTAACGACAGAGCAGGGGCTGGACTAGCGCGGAAGCAAAACATAAGCAACGCCTAAATAGATATCATATATAGATATATTCACATTCGTCAGATGCAATGATAGCCATTCTAGATCACAGATGAATACTTTGGATATACTAGGAATCTGCATTTCGTTCGAGCCTGCAACGAAGGACAGATTACACGGTCGCGATGAATAGCCAAATACCCCACCCTAGACCCCTACGGGTGCGGTAAACTACCCGCCAAATACCCGAAGTGAAGCAACCTCCCTCAATAACGTGAGTAGGCCACTTGGCACTTCGAGGTACCCGGTAGTTTGTGCACCCCTCCTTGGGTCTATCCTAGGAGCAAAAACAGTAAAAAGAAATTATACAATGGCGGCTACAACCTCATCCCGGATGTGCGGCCATACAAATAATATTATATCAATTTACATATTACATGAATTGAAAGATAAAGAAAACTCTCATCTCGCAACCCCCCGCTATTCATCCGCGACAATTCAACGAATTCATATACACAAACTATCCACATTACAGATCACAGATATGTATAGCCCCCACTAATCGACGTATAGCGATTAGCAGACGTTCAATACATATATCACATTACAGATATAACCCATTTGTCAAAGTCTACAGAAATTCGGTCAAAATACGGACTTGTAACCACCCCAAAAACAAATTTTGTTCTCTGGAAATTATGGGCAGAAACAAACCATCCTAAAAATCACAAAACACCAACATAAGAACACTGCAAGAAGTTTGACCCACGGCCGAGTTAACTCGGCCGTGGATCCGCGGCGCGTTAACCGACTCACTGGACCAAATTTCTTCTGTGTTCTGTAGAAACCCTGAGTCGATTTTTAGCATGTGATTTATTATTTTTTGAACAGATCTAAAAATCGGCAGAAAGTTAGCTTTTTCGGCATGTTTTGCGGTTTTTTGTCCGATCGAAATTTTAGATACTTTGCTAATATGCTAGTGTGTGTTTAGCTAGGCTCTGATACCACTGTTAGGTCCACGTTACCTCTCCCGGTTCTTACGAGGTTGCGGAAACGGTGAAATTTTTTTTTAGGGTTTTGGTAACATGGACTAGAAAACCCGGATCTTTGCTAAACAACATACTAGCAACAACTACGAGCTTTACCTACTCGGTTAGGGGGTTATACCTTGTCTTGAACTCCTTCTCTTCTTGTTGTTCTCCTCCTTGCTTGCTCCTTGTGGTAGTTTGAATGTCTCCTCTTCCTTGTCTCCTCTTTGCCGAAGATAGATCCACCCGAGGGCCTCGAACTTGAGCTCCTACCTCAACCTAGAGCTAACTAAGGTATTTGGTTTGCTAAACCTAGTACCCTAGAATGGGTAGAGATGTGTTATGGTGGCTTTGTCCCAAAAACTTATGATTTCCAATATATGGAACACTTAAGCTTTGAGAGAGGAAGAAGAAGAGCTTTTGCAAAGAGAGAGAAAAGATATGATAGAATGAGAGCTCTCTTTTTGCAACCATGCTTATATGAGAGAATAATAGATTAATAATAATAATTAAAAAGGAAAATGTGATGGTGAGTATGGAATGACCATTATCATTTCATAATAAATGCAATTTGCAAAGATCAAGAAGTATCTTTGATATGAAATGATTATGGTCAAAATGTCAACAAGGGTCAAAATGTCCACCATGGTCAAACGGTCAACCTAACCATCACACAACAATCCTTAATTATCATTATTAATCATATTTATCATTCTCATTAGGGTTTGGAAAAAGTCAACCAAAGTCAAATGGTCAACAACCCTAATGAGAATCCTCTGCCTCTGCCTCTATCAACTGTGCATACACATCTGCATCCGCGTTCCGAGGAACACGAATACAATGAGACAAAACCAATCCCAAAACATATACTAGGATCTGGCTTAAACCAAAGCCCGCTAGTAATAACTGTCCGGACACCAAACGTGCACAAGTGCGCGAATGTGAACGAACCCCGTCGCAAAACCATGCGACCTCAACTCTGTTTTGCCCAAAGGCGAATAACCCTCTGTGTGGGACTCTAAACACTCGACACTACGCTGGCAGTGGGGTTAACCATAGACCGTAAGCGGCACTAGCTGTACGTAACGGTCCCCAGGTAGATGCCGATAAGAAGACTGATGAGGTGAACCCATCCGAACTCCTACTGAGCCTGTATGTGACAATCTCCATACAGTCCGGTCTGTTCGTCTAAGAGTATCGCTAGGCGGGCCTAGGGGGGTGGCAAACGTCAGTCCCCTAATAGCGGTACAAGTCGTGTCGGAGTATAGCCCAAAACACCCTGAGAAACTACTGGTAACACTACCAGCAAATCTCGCTTGCCCTGGCCAAGGACGACTATGTGTAATAGCTCTCCTAGACACAGCGCGGTATCAACTCCCAATACCGGGAGAGACGAACCCTGTCTAACCGTCACTTCCTCTAAGTGCTTCGGGACTGCACCCAACTACTACCTGTTTGCACGACTCAGTAGAGCCGTGGTAGGGTAGTAATCAAAGAACAGTGGGATCACACTCGAGGCGAAGTGACAGTATCAAGTCAGCGGACTAAGCTGTACTCATGTCACCTGGGAACTGTTAACTGACGATAGGTATAACACCAACCAACAGTTCCCGACGAGTCCTGTCCAGTGTACTCTTAACCTAACGAGCACCCGCATACTATCTCAAGTACGACGTACTGACGGCTGTGGGACAGTCCGTCTCCCCTGCTGGGATGAGAAGCGCATACGCTAGTCTACTCCGGAGTATCGATGCCCTGTCTCGATAGTCCTATGACTAGGGACCTGCATAAGGATGTGCTTGTGGATTACCCAGCCCCTACGAGTGTGATCGCCATCACAACACCGGTAATCAAGCAAAGATCCTAAGGGCTCTACTAATGTGTATAGGCGATATTTTAAAAGAAACACACGTACACACATTGAAGTAGAAACAAACCAAGTAGCATACTACTATTTTGAGCAAGATTGTATATACAATGGTGAATATCCCAAGCTTCCATTAAGTGATATACAAACTAGTATGATACAGTAATGGCCTTTAGGGCATATACACTAACAAACTCCACTCTAATTTCCCTTTCGGGAGTTTCTGGGGCTAAAAACCCCTTTTTCTTGCCTGCGCCCGAGCGCCTTGCGCTCAAGCGCCAGCGCCCACGTGCCGATGTTGATATCATTTTCTTGGCGCCGTTGCCGGGGATGGCGTGTTATTTCCTTTTTGCAATTTCGGGTTAATATAAATTAGAAAATCATAAAATTCTGAAAAATCACAAAAAAAATATAAAAATATATCATCTGTTATTTTTGGAAAGGGTATTCTTGTGAGAATTTTGCAGGATCTACAAAGAAATTCGGATCTGGAAATTTACAGAGATCAAAACAGAAATTAGACGATCCTAACAACAGAAGATCGTAACAACAGAGAAGTGGAATTTTTCTTGGAGTCTGAACAGTACACACAACCGTGGATCCGCCGCAAAAAGAGCTTTAGACCGCGGAATCGCTGCGGTTTTGACGAGTCAGCACTTGAGAAAAAATCTCAGGATCCGAGCCGACTTCCCCACCGCGGAACCGCGGTGGGAACCTGCCTCTGGCCGCGGAAGGGCGGCAACATCGTGACATCAGCCTCTGGAATTTGCACTGTAATCTTCGTTTTTCTCTCCTCTGCAAATCTAGATATATCTTTTCTGAAAAATTCCTGCAGAATTTGGTGCGCTTTAAAAATCTTTTCCTTTCCAAATAACAAATCTTGTGCAGGATTCTTTGCGCTATGCTTAAAATAATAATTGATTGCAAGTGATCTTTTCTGATTTGCATATCCTTAATCTTTTTGCAAAATTTCCAAATAAAGAAAAGGGAAAAAGGAAAATTTTTATTAGAAAACTTGCAAACTTTTGTCGCTAAGAAATCCTTGCACCCCCTTATATTCTTTCTCTTCTTTTTCTTCTATCATGGGTACCCTACATCATAAATCACTTTCCGAACTTTGGTATCCCAAACCTAACTTTGCCTCGTACGTCAATTGTTTCGGTCGATTTTAAGAAAATCCCTCCATACCAAAAATATCTTTGAAAGATCAAATAGAAGTATCTAGGAGAAACAGTTCGACTTTACAACCCACTTTGTGTCAACCAAGTCAACCTTTACCACCTTCATATGTTGATACCACTTTTTCAAGTCCTGCTGTAACTCCTAAACCGATGTCCATTGCTGAGCATATTGCTCAATCTCGTAGCCGATCTTTCACCCCTCTCCACTCATCTAGTTCTTGGGATCCAGAAGGCTATTCACCTTTTTATCCACATGTTGACCCTACCCCTGTCCAACCACCCACTTCCTACCAGTCCTACCCGACTTTCCCACCGTCACTAGACACTGCTTCTATACAGCCATTTGGGAGTTTCACGTATCCAAACAATTTCGAATCTTTTACCGAAACCCCTTCACAACCCATGTCTAGTTTGGAGCAGTCGTTGGAAGCTTATATTTCAGCAACAAACAAAATGGTTAGGAATGTGGATGCGTCCATTGCCGCCCTTATACAACCTAGTGAACCGGCAGTTAGTTTCCAACTAGCTCCAAATTTTTCAATGTATGAGGAGGCGGTTGGACAGAGTGAGAATTTGAGAGGAGCGAGTGAGTTTTACACATTTCCATATCAAACCTACCCATACCCTATTCCAGCCCACAACTCCGGTTTTCCATCGATTGTCCCAAATAGTTCACTAGTTGAAAATAAAAACGAGTTGTGTGATTTTGTAGTGCTTGATTTTCCAGATTGTGAAGAACCCCTTTCGAGTGAAACCACATTTAATCCTTTTGACCTTTACACCTCCATTCTAGAACCGAAAGTGATAAATATCCATGCTTTTGATGAGGTGTCAGAAAATATTGATTTTCACTTGATTGAGGATTTAGACGCCGGGAATATTTTGGATGATGAACCAGTAGATTTGATTGAAATTTTATGCCCAATTCATCATCCCGAGTCATTAGATATTTCTCCTGAACTTCATATGCGTCTTGATTTTGATGATAATGGCATGGATGAGTTAAATATTGAGGAGAATTATGATGATAGTATTGAGGAGAGTATTGAGGATAATATTGAGGTTGAACCATTTTTGTTTGGTGTGTCGGATTTTCCAATTCATCCTCCTGAACCTTTAACTGTTATATCACCCTCCCTCCTTTCCATCGTTCCGACCACGCAAAAGATCACGCTTGAAGACTGTGAGCTTGAAAAATTTTCCTTTGAATCTGACACAGTCCTCACAGCCGATAACACTTACGAGTGTTTCACTTTTTCGGACGATGTTGATATCTCACCGTCCGAGTTTGAGTCCTTTGAATTTTCAGATAAGTTAGTTGAACCATCAAACTGGGTTGCTTATAGTCATTTCGAGCCATTGATGGAATCTTTCAAGTTCGAGAAAGTTTACTACGGTGAGAATGAGACTATCCCTAATTCACTCCCTTTCGTCCGTCCTATCGTTCCGACCGTGCAAGAGACCCTTACGCTTTCATCTCCTATACCAAGTTCGGCGTACCCATGCTTTCTTGCGAATCTTGAGAGATTTGACCCCATTTCTCGACGGGTTGATAGGTTAGCACAATCGCTTTTAACACATCGGTCATCACAAATTGTGCTAATTTATTCACTCGAGTTACACCTTCAAGTTCGTACTACACTTCTTTCTCTTTTCCGCCATTCTCCTCCTCCACCGAGACCGTATACCGTTTCTATCTCCACACGGTCTTGTGTGCTTCTCATTTCTTTTCTTTCCACCCCATTCTTTCACCAACCATACCATTACCACAATAAGATCTTTGAATGGTTGGTGCTAACCTTTGGCTTATGTAAGGCCTTGCTTAGTTTGGGGAGGACCTTATTGTATATATGTATATATCTTTTTTGTTTTCTTTTCTAATAAAAAAATTCAAAAAAAATTTGTAAATAAATAAACAGGGGAGTGCCGACAATTTTGACCCTCTTGGTGTAGCATGACAGTGAGGACACTGTCAATTTTAAGTTTGGGGGTATGCTCGGTAAGTCTTCTTCCTTCGCATTCATGTGTATATTTTTGCATTTGCATACTTATTTTAAAACCCATAAAAATTGAAAAAATTCAAAAAATTATAAAAATTAATGTATTCAATTTTGGCCTAATTGACTTGAGTTTGACAAATAGGTTAACTAGCTAGGAACAACTAGATCTTAGACTTAGTAAATTAAAAACCCTAAAAATAACATTCCTTAAAGTTTAACGGTAGAAAGTATATGCCTTTGTAGTTTATTTAGGAATAGGCAAATTTTGAGTTCACTTCTTGGGCTAAGTCGAAACAAAGGAAAAGTATTGATATTTTTATTAGAGTATAAGTTTGAAAAATAATTCCTAGCTTAAGTCTAGATTCTGAAAATGTATACCCTACAAATTGCACAATCACGCGCCTTGAAACTTGGAATAGTAAAGGAGACCTTGAAATGCTCTTGTCTAAAGTCCTTAGTACGATAAAAAAAAAATATATACAAGTGTGAATAAAGAAAAAAAAATGAACACTGGTTTTTGTGATTACTTAAGGCTAAAGAAATAGAAAAATATTTAGCGAGGGTGCTTCATCACCTAGTGCCTTAAACCAACTGGTTTGGGAATCACTGCTAAAGCCTTGGGTGTTGCAAGACTAGGAAGTACGCTTTAAAGTGGTAACGCATCTTGTAATCGGTTGTTGGTACCTCAAGAAGTATTAACGGTCGCATGAAGGATGTATAAGCACAATTCAATTAAAAATTCACTAATTAATAAGTGCTTTGGACAACAGACAAGAGTATGAATGCTTGATTTGAATTTCCAAATATAGGGGTGATATTTACACACACGTAGGGGTATGTGATTGGAGTTTAGATGAGAGAAAGGAGTGAAGAATAGAACTTGTATCTTTAGTAAAGTTGATAAAAATTCCTAAGTGGAGATGGAACCATAGAAGGAAAACTTAAGAAATGCCGAAAGCTAAGTAGGCCTGTAGAACATATATAATCTTAAGTTAAATGATGAGGAAGTGTGAAGAATATGGGTGGATAATTTACGAGTCGACGATAATAAAATTCCTTGTTAGGAAACCTAATTGGAAAACAAAAGTTGAAAAGCCGAATTGATAGGATTTTGTGGGTAGTATCCGCTGAAAACCTTCAGGAGACAACACTCCTCCTACTAGGGACACCTAGAGGTTTAACGGCTTGTTGCACATGCTCAGTGCAATCGCGTTTCCCTGCGAAAGTACTGTTAGGATTTTTGTCGAGAATAAAAAATAAGTTTGCTCGAGGACGAGCAAAAAATAAGTTTGGGGGTATTTGTTCATATCATATTCTTGCATTATTATATTCCCCATTCTAATGCATTTTACAATAAAAAAGGTGCTTTTGACCCATGTCTGCTACATAGTACAGGTTACAGGTTCTTGGAGCGAAAACAGTGAAAAAGACAAAAGACGATACAAAAAAGGGAATTTTGACCAACAAAAAGAAGGATCTTAGTCAAGCCTAGATGAAGAACAGTTTACAATGTACAAGGCAACGCAAGGTCCAAGATGTCAAAGCTAACGGTTAAAATTCCACTACAAGTATTCACTGAAAGATCTGGAGAAGACCTAGAATCCAAATGAAGAAAAGAACCACAGAATCAGGAAGCCCAAAAGGCCCAAAGAAAGCACACAAAATTTCAGCATATGTTCTCTCCATTGGGCCATGGAACCGCGGCCCAACCCCTACCCAGGCCGCGGTTCCACGGCCATATAGAGCCCGGGGTGCGTGAATTTTTTACCAATTCGTGAGTCTACTCTGACTAGGTCTTCCTATGGGTATTTTGGTAAATGCAGACATGCGGAAATTGTAAACCTAGGGTTTCTATCTCCTATAAATAGAAGCCTAAATCATTGTATTTTCTCATGCCTCTATTCATCAATAAAATTTCAGTTTTCTTTGAAGTTTGGAGAGCATCAATCGTAAATAGATTTATTTTTCTGCCCTAGTTTTAGTTTTAATTTCTGCCCTAGGTAATCTCTTTTCTTGCTCTAGTTTAATCTAGTTTACAATTTTATTAACTCGCAGTAGATCTTTTATCTCTTAAATCAAAACAAAACAATAAAAATTATGTCTTTCTTAGATCCCTCAATGAGCGAGTAGTTTCCTCGCTTGTTAGGGTTAGGAATAGGGAAGGGTTTGAGAGATGAAGATCTCTCATCTCTTTTCTTTGCCAATCTCTTATGAACAATTAGAACTCCATGCATACTTTCTTATTCCGCTCCCTACGGCACTCTACCCACGAGGTAACGGTGATACCTTAGTATAAAGGCCCGGTTGCGCGTGTTTTCCATGGAGGTTAGGGTAAGGATTGATAAAGGAAAGATAAGAAGCTAGAGGAAGAAACATCTTTCCAAATGGTTCTAATTCCTTTTATTAATAATTACCATAACTCCTAATAGATCTTAATATGGGTATAGAAAGTGGTGAGATTTATTGACTTTCCAAACTTAACCTAGACCTAACCCTAGCAAGATTTAGATCTAGATTAATTTAGTTTTTAAATTTAATTGATCCATTCACACCGTTTGGAATTAACTCGTTAGAGCGATTAAGAAATTCACAACATCCCTATGGACCCACCCGTACTCACCGGCTACCTGCAAAGCGACACCATTCTTGATTGCGGTTACTAGATATTTTTGAGATCAATCAGCCAATACGTGGCGCGCTGGCGCTCGAGTGTCCAGCGTCCACGTGCCGACACATGGCGCGCTAGCGCTCAAGCGCCTAGCGCCCAGCGCCCACGTGCCGACATGTGGCGCTCTGGCGCTCGAGCACCAAGCACCCACGTGCCGATACGTGGTACGCTAGCGCTCAAGCGCCCCAGCGCTCAAGTGCCAAGTGCCAAGTGCCCATGTGTCGACACGTGGTGCGCTAGCGCTCGAGCGCCTAGCGTTTAAGCACCCAGCGCCCACGTGGCGGGCTAGCGCCTAAGTGCACAGCACCTAAGCGCATAGCGCTCAAGGCGCTGGCCTCACGCATCCTTTAGGCATTTTTTCTTCCTTTTTTTATGTATACATATATATATATATATATATATACACACTTACTCTACAACACTGTCCCTCCCCAAAAAATTTTGGGCCGGGGCGCTGCCCCGCACCCCGCAAGGGGGCTGCTAGCCCCCTTGACCCCCAGCCCGCTATCCGGGTAGCGGGACCCCCGTAAAAACTCTGCGTGGCTCCCGATATATCCAAATCCCCCCTCCAAATCAAAACACACGTACACTGCACATTGAGTTCGCATGACCAGTTTAACTCGTTAATCGGAGGTTGCCTTGCCCCAAAGGCGATAGGTAATTAACGGCAGCTTAGTCCGCGGCTGCCGGAGATTCGGATCCCCACAATCAATAAACCCCCGCCTATCCTAGGCAAGGGAAATCTGTTGTAAGCCTGACAAGCGCGCGCGTATTCCCATCTCAATGGGGTGACGAAAAACACCCTATAAGGTCGTGGGTAATCTATTGCTTATCCGCGTTTCTTTTGTGGTGTCTAAGGCAAGTGTGTCTAAGGCAAGTGGTTACTTAATTAGGCCCACTACTTACGTAGTGGAGAACCTCCCACTTACCTGGCACTTACCTGGCCACAGGAGGGGCAAAGAGGCAGTAGAGGATCTATCTTGCAACTTGTCTTCTGGAAGTTCAGGAGCGGTCTAGAGACTTGACCTAGGTGACCACTAAATTTAGGGTTGCTTATGCATTGTTTGTGTGAATTTTTCAAAAATCCATCTTTTTCAAACCAAACACCAACTCATCTTTTCCTTAATTATCACTTAGTGCTGCCACTTGTGCTAAACCATTTAGAGCATGCTCGGCTAGACACGGGATTCTAGTGCCCATCGTGTCCGCGTTCCTCCTATCAACTACGAAGTCGGTATTTCTATATCTACTTTTTCTTCACCTACTACCACACCCACTTTGATGGACGGTTCTCCATCGAACTTCTTTAACACTACTCTGTCACCGTCCGCAGGTGCGCAGAATCCACCCCGCATCTCTCTCCAAGAGAGATGTTACCCTATGCGAGGTCCTCTTTTGACCTGTCTCACCATTCCACCAGCCAATGGGGACAATTTTGAAATTAAACCACAATACATCAATCTTTTACCCAAATATCACGGTCTCGAGTCTGAAGACGCATATGTCTTTATTACCAAATTTGAAAATGTATGCGCTATGATGGGTACTTCACAGCTTTCTGTGGATGCTATGAGATTATGTCTGCTCCCATTCACTTTGTGCGATATAGCCAAGAAGTGGCTTTATAACACAGCCGCATATTCTATTTCGAACTGGGTAGAATTCGTAACAGCTTTCCTAAAGAAATTCTACCCCAATCATAAAACAGCTCGAGTTCGTAGCAAAATAAATCAATTTACCCAGCTTCCAAATAAACCATTCTCGAAATGTTTTGAACGCTTCAAGAATCTGTTAGTTTAATGTCCTCATCATGGAATTTCTAGATGGGATCTGTGCAGAATCATGTATGAGGGCATTAATCCTACAACAAAACAGGCCCTTGAATCCATGTGTCAAGGCACCTTCATGAATAAAGATGATGGTAAAGCCTGGAGATTTTTAGAAAATTTAACTGAAAAAACTTTACAGTGGGAGATGTAAACCAGTCATCGTCTAGGGGTGGCATTCATCAACTTGATGTTTCTATAAGAGTTAGAGCTGAAATGGCAGCAATGCAAAAGAAACTCGAAGCTATGGAACATAAATTTTTAGCAGCCTCCCTAAATCAGATGTCACTTTCCAAAACTATCTGTGGATGCTGTTCTGATCCATCTCATCTTACGGAAGAATGCCCTTTAAATTCTCCGTTTCAAGGTCAAGAGCAGACCAATGCTGCTTTTCAACAAAGACCTAGAAACGATCCGTATTCTTCCACTTATAATCAGGGTTGGAGGAATCACCCTAACTTTGCTTGGAACCAATCACAAACTCAAAATACGGTTCCAAACCAAAATAATTTTCAAAGGGGTCCTCCATCACAACAACAACCACTTCAAATAAGTCAGCACCCATACCAATCACAAAACTTTTAAAATCCGGTCAACACACCTGCACCGTATAATTCTTTGCAGTTGACCGGTACTGATAATTCCTCTTCACTTGAACGGACTTTTGAAATGTTTATGAAACAGTCCATTCAAATGTCGGCTGAATTTAAGTCATCCCTCGATAAGATACAGAAAAACTCTGACTCCCAAAGTGAGAGTATTAAATCGATGGAAGTACAAATTGCACAATTAAAAACCGAAATGAGTGCTAGAGAGAAAGGGAAACTTCTGTCTCAACCCCTACCAAATCCTGGACATTCTCAACACTATAATGTGAATGCCATTACAACGTTGAGATCAGGAAGGGTGCTGAATAATCTAGTTGGGGAAGAGATTGATAATCTTGAAGAATTAATCAATAATACCCCGGCTGAGACTTTCCCTTCCACACACACTTCTACTTCTGACCCCAGTTCTTCTACTACACCACCTTCTTGCGAGTCGATTCTTCGTTTTCCTCAAGGCTCGAACCCTCAGCATACCTCTTCTATTCCACCAAAGACGATCCCCACTCCTATTCTGGGATCAGTTCCATACACACCACCTTCTCCAATGTTGGACACGGCTATTATTGCTGAAGCTCCTTATTCGAATCGGTTAAGGGGAAACAAATCGAGTCCACATATGGAGAAGATTATGGAAATGTTTAAACAGGTTAACATCAATATCCCTCTCCTAGATGCTATTCAACAAGTCCCCGCTTAGGCGAAAATTCTTAAGGATTTGTGCACTAGGAAGAGGAAGACTCAAGTGCCCAAAAAGGTATTCATGACAAATAATGTTAGCACTGCTTTTACCCCACAGTTACCAAAGAAACGTAAGGACGCTGGATGTCCTACGATATCAATTTCTATTGGGGGTAAAAACATTAACCGTGCTTTACTTGACCTTGGCGCAAGTGTTAACCTGCTTCTATATTCTGTTTACGAGCAGTTAGGGATTGGAGAGTTGAAACCAGCTCATTGCACTCTCCAAATGGCAGACCGTTCAATCACCAAACCTAGGGGTGAACTGGAGGATGTGTTGATAAAAGTCGGGGAATTTATATTCCCTGTGGACTTTATTGTTCTCGATACACAACCTGTAGCAAACCCACAGAACCAAATTTCGGTGATTCTGGGTCGACCATTCCTTGCCACTTCCACTGCTGTCATTAACTATCGAAACGGTTCTATGAACCTATCTTTTGGAAAAATGACAATTGAACTGAATATCTACAAAATTGGAAGTCAGTCGTCTGAACCCTCTGCTCACATGCTTGATGTCTGTTCTGTCCACGAGATTGCTCCCGAAAGTTGCGAAGTTGATGAGCTTTGCTTTGAAAATCTCGATGACACTAGCACATCAATGTTTGGTATTGCACATCCTAGTGAGGACATTCTTTCCACTCCTGAGTCTGACACTCTTGACTTTTCACCTTCCGAGTCTGTATCTTTTGCAGGTTGTGAGCTTCTTTGTGACTCCGAATATCATTCGCTAACCCCACCTTCTATTGTTTCTCCGCCAGCATTAGATCTCAAACTTTTACCTTCTCATCTTAAATATGCATATTTAGGTAAGAATGAGTCTTTACCTATGATCATATCCGCTTTTCTAACCTCAGAGCAAGAGAATGCGCTTTTAACGGTATTGAGATCTAATAGGCAGGCGTTTGGTTGGACTATGGCTGACATCAAAGGGATTAGTCCTTTGATTTAGAACATCATTTACATCTGATGGATGAAGCCAAGCCAACCCGAGAACCACAGAGACGGTTGAACCCCATCATGAAGGAGGCGGTAAAGAAAGAAATCGTCAAATGACTTGACAGTGGTATCATTTACCCAATCTCCGATAGCCAATGGGTAAGTCCAATTCATGTAGTCCCTAAGAAATCTGGCATCACGGTCAGAACAAATGAGGCAAATGAGTTAATCCAGACACGCGCTCAAACTGGGTGGCGTGTATGTATTGATTATAGAAAACTCAATACTGCAATGAGGAAAGACCACTTTCCTCTACCTTTTATTGACCAGATGCTAGAACGCTTAGCTGGACGAGAATATTACTGCTTCATGGACGGATACTCTGGCTATAACCAGATCCCTATTGCCAAAAAGGATCAAGACAAAACCATATTTACTTGTCCTTTTGGTACTTTTTCTTATAGACGCATGCCCTTTGGGTTATGCAATGCTCCCGCTACATTTCAGCAGTGTATGATGGGGATATTCTCGGACATGGTCGAGAATTTTCTGGAGATTTTCATGGACGATTTCTCGATATTCAGAGATTCTTTTGCTGACTGCCTATCTCATCTTGATGCAGTTTTTACTCGTTGTAAAGAGAAGAACTTAACCTTGAATTGGGAAAAATGCCATTTCATGGTCCAAGAGGGAATTGTGCTTGGACATGTTATTTCACGGAAAGGTATTGAGGTTGACAAAGCTAAAATAAATGTCATTCAAAACCTCCCTCATCCCAAATGCGTCAAGGATATACGATCCTTTCTTGGCTATGCATGCTTTTATCGGAGATTCATTAAGGATTTTAGCAAAACTGTTAGACCCTTAACTCTTCTCTTGGCCAAGGACACAACCTTTCACTTTGACTCGGATTGTGAGGCAGCATTTGACTCACTCAAACACTCTCTCACTACAGCTCTCGTTCTATCATCTTCAGATTGGAACCACCCTTTTGAGCTTATGTGTGATGCATCAGATTTTGCAGTTGGTGCAGTCTTAGGACAACACATTGAAAAGATGCCACACGTGATTTATTATGCAAGCAAGACCCTGAATGATGCTCAAATTAACTTTACAACTACCGAAAAGGAACTTTTAGCAGTTGTATTCGCATTAGAAAAATTCAGGCCTTACTTGATTGGCTCACCAATTGTTGTGTACACTGACCACTCCGACTTGAAACATCTTTTGGAGAAAAAGGATGCTAAAGGTAGGCTAATACGTTGGATCCTTCTATTACAAGAATTTGATCTTGTTATTCGAGATAAGAAAGGATGTGAAAACGTAGTAGCTGACCATCTTTTGTGCATCTCTTCTTCACCTGTGACCCTTCCAATCAATGATTCTTTTCCAGACGAACAACTCTTGAATGTATCCACTGAACCTTGGTTCAAGGATATTGTAAATCCCCGTTTCCATTTCAATAAAAGTCCTCTTTTTCTGGAATCCAGTGGTTTCCCTTCGTTTCTTCCATATTTTTTTGAATTGGTTGTTAAGCCCAATATTATAATTTTTCCCAAAACCTAAAAGTTAAAACCCAAGAGTTAAAACCAAAGCCGATTAAACTAAAACCTAAGCTAAAACCCAAAACAAAATATATACTAACACACATATTTTCCCCGCAGCCCAAAATCTTTTTCCTTATCAATTAAAATATACCTCGGCCCATCCCAATCTCAACCCAACATTCCTTCAGCCCACAGATTTTTTAGGAATTAACTTTTGTTTTATTCACGAGCCCGGCCCGTTTCTTCCCCGAGCCCGCTTCTCTTCTTTTACCCGACCCGGCCCCACTATTCATCTTCCCCACTCCCAACGGCTTCTTTTCCCGCTCGTTTCCATTCCTTCTCGTGACCCCCACGTCCCGAGCTCCCCACGTTGCCCTCGCCGCTGCCCACGTCCCCGCGACCCTCGACCACGACTCCACACCTCTCCAACTCCTCACCTCCCTCTCACCTCCCAAACTCCTCAAAACTCTAACCCCTCAAGCTTTTTCCCCCGCGAACCCACTGTGAAACCACTGCAACTTCGACACTGTGCCGACGACGACGATCCCCTCGTCCCCCGTTCTCTTCCCTCGCTCTCCTCTCTTCAGAGCTCATCCCTCACCAAGATTCCCTCACCTTTCCAGCCTCAACCGAGCACTCCCCTCAACTGCACACCCCAAATCCCGAGCTCGGCCACCTTGCGACCGACGCCGACGAGCCTCCCCCACTTCGCCTGAAACACTCTGAGACTCCCTAACCTCCTCAGCATCATCACCATCACCACAATCCAAGCCCCCACTGCACTCTCTTTCTCTCTCTCTCTCTCTCCAAAAGAAACCCACTCCGTGCACTGTGCACATCGTCGGAGCTCCCGTCGCCGACCGTGGTCGATCCCAAAACCTCCCAAGAGTTCTACAGAGCACCCCTCCATCTCCGGTGATCGCGATATACCCCCGGACAACTCCGACGCAAAACCCGTTTTTGATCGAAGCTCGCGCGAACTCGTTCCGCGGCGTACAACGCGCGTTCGTGACGACGTTGCTGCCTCGCGACCCCGAGACGTTACCAGGCAAGTGTTTACTTGCTTCATGCTAAATTATTAGTGATATGAACCTAAAATAACTAGTTTACGGATTTGTCGAATACTAATGTATAATACGATCAAGGTGTTCGATGCTATTCTTCCATGAAAATGATTGTTTATTTTGACGGAACCTGATGTCTTATGTTGGCCCATATAGTGATAAACATAGTGTATGAATCTCGCTGGAGGATATGATTGTTTGTAACAAAAATTGATACCCCCAAATATGTCGTTAAAACTAGAATTTTCTCGTGCCTGAAAATGGATAAAATCACCATAAATCATATGCATAATGGATTGATGTGTTCTAGGGCTAAAATCGAAGCCGACTTGACGAAATTTAACCCTGTGGAAAATCCTAATGATTTCTGTTCTGTAATCATGATGATAACTGGGTCGGAACACGACTCTGGACTGCAGTCCAGAGCGTTCCTGATTATTTTGCTCTGTTTAAAGATCTGCACCACTGTGTTTCTTGAAGTCGTATGTTACGGAATCCTACTGTAGATTAAAGATATTTCTGTTAGTTTAACAAACCAAGTGGTTCCATTCCATTTCATCGCCGTTTTCTATTTTAAAATGTATTTAAAAGGGCAGAACGTATATCTGTCCAGAACAGGTTCTGTAATGACACACTGAGATTAAACTGGTTATAACTTTCAACGTACAGATGCGATTGAGGATCCGTCTGTTGCGTTGAATAATTTATCGAAAACCCTAAATTTCATTTAACTGTGACATCATTAAATTCTGAGCCCAACTGGGTGCAATTCGTTCCGCGAAATGGACGTTCAGTTCTGAAACTGAATTTCCAGCCGCGAGCACTTAAAACTGAAATAGCTATATCTTGAGAACCGAAACTCCGATTGAACTGAAACAAATTTTGGTGAATTACCGACTGATTGTTCTATGTATCTTACCTACATCATTTGTACTGAATTCTTAACATGTTAATTTGTACAATTTATTTTCATGACATGCTTGCTAATTCATAACATACAGAGCTTATTGGTAGCATATAATACATATATCATACCCTTGCCATATACTCAGTGTTAGTACGTGTGGACATTGCATTATCGTGCGTGATAGATGTTGGTTTAGGAGTGACAAGTACATCAATGGAAAGTGAATATTCGTGACAGTGATTGATACAGTGAACAGTGATAAAAATCGTGCCATTGGTATACTTGTACACTACTAGATCAATATCATACATAGTGAGAACCTGGGGAAAAAGGGGAAATCAAAGTGGAAAGAGTATTGTATTTAGCGGGACCGTGTTTAGAGGATGATCATTCGAACAGAGATACTGATACATGTAGGATAGGATCTAGCGATCCGGCTGACAGGGTTATGTCCCGAGCATGTGGGCCGTTGTCTCGGGTATGTACGAGACTCCTGTTAAACATGATCCTCCTTCCACTATGTGATTTCAAACTCGACCTAGAGACCGATAGGGACACATAACATATTCTGCATCATATAGGGACATAGTGATTACTTGCATTGTTCTTACACCAGTATTACTCATATACCTGTCACATCCCATTATAATAATATTGTTACTGTGTCGCTCTGACGACCTGAGTATGCATGCTCAGATCCCGCGGGAGGACCAGCACAGGAGACGGACCCACCCTTCGAGTTCACGGAGATTTAGACTGGTGAACCTTCCATTTTCCCGCTTTCCATAAAAGTGATTGTAAGTTTGACTTTGGTTAGTATTTGTTCTTGTTATCTGTAAATTGTGAACAATGGAATATTAATGTAATAAATTAGTGATGTGATTCCTTTACCACTGCGCTTTATTTACTGATTACCAAGCAAAGCTAGAAGCCGAAGTGTGACTACGGCAGGATGATTCCTTGACCGTAGGAGCATGGCTGGCCTAGTCATCCCTCGTTTTCCATATTTTGGGAAGCGGGGCGTGACATGGTTTAGTTGGTATCAGAGCCTGTGTTTAGTATCAAGGGATAACATTAACTATGCTGTATTACATTATTCTTGTTTCACTACTCTTGATTTCCATCCTTGAATCTGATCCTATCCTATTGAATCTTCCAGTGATATGACGTCCCCGAATGACCCCTCCTCGGACTCCAGCTCTCAGGACCGCACGGAAAGGATGCTCAGCGCACTGACTACTCTCGCGGAAGCTCAGGAGAGGAAGACCGACTTGCTCACTGAGGGACTCAGGGCGATTACCGCCACAGGAGGACCCTCCGCATTTATTACCGCCCCCGAGGGCGTTGTTCCACCAGCTTATCATGCTAGGGCTGGTACAGTAGCAGACTTCCGACGGTTACACCCAGCTGCGTTCACAAGGCTAGCTGAATCCCTTGAGGCTGAGCAATGGTTGGTGAATATGGAGAATCTATTGACTGCTGCCAGGGTTCCATAGGAAGACAGGGTGAATGTGATAAAGATACAATTAGAAGACGAGGCCCGCACATGGTGGTCGGTGGAAGAGAGCAGACTCGACAGGCCGATCGAATGGAGCAAGTTTAAGGAGTGCTTCCTAGATCATTACTTTCCTTCCACAGCCAAGGCAGAAATGGAGGAGAGGTTTATTCTTTTGAAGCAGAATGGACGCCCAGTGGATGTTTATGCGGCAGAGTTCAACCGCTTGAGCCGCTTCGCTCCGTACATGGTCGCCTCAGAGGTCACCAGGGCTAGGCGTTTCCTTCAGGGGTTAGATTTTGAGTTGCAGCAGTTGATTGCATCGTTGGATTTTCAGACTTTCGCACAGGTGCTCAACGCAGCGAGAGTTCAGGAGCAACTGATTAACAAGTTCAGGAGACCCCCAGTCGTTCCAGCACGTACCCACACGCCATCTCGAGGAGCCATACCAGTTCACAGGCCAGGGACGATGCAAATGAAGCGCCCGTTCGTACCACAGCAGCGCCCCCAGAGACAGGGCGTGACTTGCGGCTATTGCGGTAGAGGAGGACATACCCAGAAGGACTGTCGCCGTGCCAAGGGACAGTGTTTGATTTGCGGTTCTAGTCAGCACAAGATTGGCAGTTGCCCTGAGCGAGCAGAGGCACAGGCAGGTTCTGGACCGTCACAGCAGAGGCCGTAGGAGCAGAGACAACCATTTACAGGTCGCGGTCAGGGACGGGCTTTCACCTTGACCGCCGAGCAGGCGGAAGCGTCAGGAGATGTGGTTACAGGTACTCTACTCGTACATTCTTTGCCAGCTAGAGTACTTTTTGATTCAGGAGCATCGCATTGTTTCTTGTCTGAGCATTTCACTGATACACAGTCAATACCTCATGAACCACTAACAAAGGGATGGGAAATTCATACGGGTAATGGCATCATAATATCTAGTCGAGAATGTAGATTATGCCCGGTTGTAGTGTGTGGCAGGGAATTCTATGCGAATTTCCTCCTAATTGGGACAGGCAGTTACGACGCAATTCTTGGGATGGATTGGATGAGCACTTTTCATGCTGTTATCGATTGTCGTGCAAGGAATGTGATCTTCCGCATTCCCAATCACCCGGAGTTTGTTTTCGAGGGCGGAAGCGAATCTTTGGAGCCAGCTAAATACAGAGCAAAGCCTAAGGAGTTGACAGCTATGGAGATTGATAGGAGCCCACCCCCAGAAATTGTTCGGGACTTTCTGGACGTTTTTCCCGAGGATTTACCAGGTCTACCACCTCCTCGAATTTTGGAGTTCTCAATCGACTTGATTCCAGGTACAGCCCCAGTATCCAGAGCCCCTTACAGAATGGCACCAGTTGAATTGGCAGAATTGAAGAAGCAGGTTGAAGAACCATTGGAGAAAGGATTCATTCGGCCAAGCGCTTCACCGTGGGGTGCACCAGTTCTATTGGTAAAGAAGAAGGATGGATCGTTGCGAATGTGTATAGATTACCGGGAGCTGAACAAGGTCACAATAAAGAACAAGTACCCAATACCGCGCATTGACGACCTATTTGATCAACTAAGTGGAGCCAAAGTTTTCTCGAAGTTGGACCTCCGTTCTGGGTATCATCAAATCAGGGTAGCAGCCGAGGATGTGTGCAAGACGGCTTTCAGGACCCGATACGGACATTACGAGTTCCTTGTGATGCCGTTCGGCGTTACCAACGCCCCAGCAATATTCATGGACTTGATGAACAGGGTGTTCGCAAAATACTTGGACACGTTTGTCATTGTGTTTATCGACGACATACTTGTCTACTCGAAGACTCAGGAGGAGCACGCTGAACATTTGCGCACAGTCCTACAAATTCTTCGGGAGGAGAAGCTGTATGCGAAGCTAAGCAAGTGTGAGTTCTGGCTCGACAAGGTGCAGTTTTTGGGACATATTGTTTCGGGCGAAGGCATCTCGGTGGACCCGGCAAAGATAGAATCTGTCAGAGATTGGCCGACGCCGAAGTCAGTGGCTGAGATCAGGAGTTTTCTGGGATTAGCAGGTTATTATCGGAGATTCGTCCAAGATTTCTCAAGAATCGCGGAACCATTGACGAGGTTGACACGGAAGGACGTGCCGTTTACATGGACAGAGGAGTGCACTCAGGCATTCGACACACTAAAGCAGAAATTAACCACGGCGCCTATCCTTACTGTACCAGATGATTCAGGTGGTTTGGTGATACACAGTGATGCCTCAGGGAAGGGTTTAGGCTGTGTTTTGATGCAGCACGGACGTGTGGTTGCTTACGCCTCTCGACAACTGAGAAACTACGAGAAGAACTACCCCACACATGACTTGGAGTTAGCCGCGGTAGTCTTTGCATTGAAGATTTGGAGGCACTATCTATTGGGTGAGAAAGTGGAGGTGTACACAGATCACAAAAGTCTGAAGTATGTTTTCACCCAGAAGGAATTAAATATGAGGCAGCGCAGATGGCTAGAGCTGATGGCAGATTACGACTTGGACCTACAGTATCATCCGGGGAAGGTGAATGTTGTACCAGATGCGCTCAGTCACAAGCCAGCGGTCATGATGTTGACCGATCAGAGGAGTATTATTGAGGATTTCCAGAGACTTGCACTTGAGGTCGTTACGCCGAACGCACTCAGTCAACTTTGGCAACTGCAGGTGCAATCTTCTCTAGTGGACCGCATCAAGACTGCGCAAGCGGACGATCCCCGATTGCAAAAGTTCAGAGAGGAAGTGAAAGCTGGATTGAGAACGGAATTGACTATACATGAAGATGGCTCACTGAGATTCGGTAGCAGGCTCTGCGTACCTAAGGGAGGAGTTCGAGAAGAAGTTTTGGCTGAAGCACACAGTTCAGCTTATTCAGTGCATCCGGGAAGTACAAAAATGTATCATGACCTAAAGCAGCACTTTTGGTGGAACGGAATGAAGCGGGAAATTGCGAGGTTCGTATCCAGGTGCTTGGTATGCCAACAGGTGAAGGCAGAGCATCAGAGGACAGCAGGACTGTTACAGCCCCTGCCGATACCGGAATGGAAGTGGGAACACATTACTATGGATTTCGTGACGGCCTTACCACGGAGCCCTAGGGGCAATAACGCCATTTGGGTTATCGTCGATCGCCTCACAAAAGCTGCACACTTTCTACCTTTCCGAGTAGGGCAGTCGACAGAATCTTTGGCAGAAAGATATATGCAGGAGATCGTACGACTTCACGGTGTTCCAGTCAGCATTGTGTCAGACCGGGACACGAGATTCTTGTCGCACTTTTGGAAGAGCTTACAGGAGAGCTTGGGTACTCGCCTAAATTTCAGCACAGCTTATCACCCACAGACGGATGGACAATCCGAGCGTACGATTCAGACGCTCGAGGACATGTTGAGAGCCTGCATGTTGGACTTTCAGGGTTCCTGGGAGGACCATCTGCATCTAGTCGAGTTCTCTTATAACAATAGTTATCAAGCTAGTATTCAGATGGCCCCTTTTGAAGCATTATACGGGCGGAAATGTCGATCACCAGTATGTTGGGATGATGTAGGAGAGCGAAGACTACTGGGCCCCGAACTCATTGTTCAGACAGTTGACAAAGTCCAAATGATCAGACAGCGTATCAAGGCGGCTCAGGATTGACAGAAGAGTTGGGCAGATACCAGCAGAAGGGCCCTTGAGTTCGAAATCGGAGATCATGTGTTCTTGAAGATTTCCCCTACTCGTGGAGTTATCAGGTTCGGAGGTCGGGGAAAGCTTAGTCCCCGCTTTATCGGACCTTTTGAGGTGCTAGAGCGAGTAGGAGAGGTGGCTTATCGACTTGCCTTGCCTCCATCGCTAGCTGGTGTGCACAATACCTTCCATGTGTCACAGTTGCGGCGTTACGTTCGAGATGAGAACCATGTTCTGGACCATTCAGAGTTAGTTTTGGGGACTGATCTATCATACGAGGAGCAGCCTACTACCATTCTCGATCGCAGAGAGAAAGTGCTGAAGAATAAGGTCATTCCGTTAGTCCGAGTGTCTTGGGGCGGTCGTTCCCCAGGAGAATCCACCTGGGAGCGGGAGGAAGAGATCCGTGATCGTTATCCACATCTTTTTGTTTAGTACCATGTATTCATGCATTCTTGTCAATTTCGAGGACGAAATTTTTGTTAAGGGGGGTATGATGTAAATCCCCGTTTCCATTTCAATAAAAGTCCTCTTTTTCTGGAATCCAGTGGTTTCCCTTCGTTTCTTCCATATTTTTTTGAATTGGTTGTTAAGCCCAATATTATAATTTTTCCCAAAACCTAAAAGTTAAAACCCAAGAGTTAAAACCAAAGCCGATTAAACTAAAACCTAAGCTAAAACCCAAAACAAAATATATACTAACACACATATTTTCCCCGCAGCCCAAAATCTTTTTCCTTATCAATTAAAATATACCTCGGCCCATCCCAATCTCAACCCAACATTCCTTCAGCCCACAGATTTTTTAGGAATTAACTTTTGTTTTATTCACGAGCCCGGCCCGTTTCTTCCTCGAGCCCGCTTCTCTTCTTTTACCCAACCCGGCCCCACTATTCATCTTCCCCACTCCCAACGGCTTCTTTTCGCGCTCGTTTCCATTCCTTCTCGCGGCCCCCACGTCCCGAGCTCCCCACGTTGCCCTCGCCGCTGCCCACGTCCCCGCGACCCTCGACCACGACTCCACACCTCTCCAACTCCTCACCTCCCTCTCACCTCCCAAACTCCTCAAAACTCTAACCCCTCAAGCTTTTTCCCCCGCGAACCCACTGTGAAACCACTGCAACTTCGACACTGTGCCGACGACGACGATCCCCTCGTCCCCCGTTCTCTTCCCTCGCTCTCCTCTCTTCAGAGCTCATCCCTCACCAAGATTCCCTCACCTTTCCAGCCTCAACCGAGCACTCCCCTCAACTGCACACCCCAAATCCCGAGCTCGGCCACCTTGCGACCGACGCCGACGAGCCTCCCCCACTTCGCCTGAAACACTCTGAGACTCCCTAACCTCCTCAGCATCATCACCATCACCACAATCCAAGCCCCCACTGCACTCTCTTTCTCTCTCTCTCTCTCTCCAAAAGAAACCCACTCCGTGCACTGTGCACATCGTCGGAGCCACCGTCGCCGACCGTGGTCGATCCCAAAACCTCCCAAGAGTTCTACAGAGCACCCCTCCATCTCCGGTGATCGCGATATACCCCCGGACAACTCCGACGCAAAACCCGTTTTTGATCGAAGCTCGCGCGAACTCGTTCCGCGGCGTACAACGCGCGTTCGTGACGACGTTGCTGCCTCGCGACCCCGAGACGTTACCAGGCAAGTGTTTACTTGCTTCATGCTAAATTATTAGTGATATGAACCTAAAATAACTAGTTTACGGATTTGTCGAGTACTAATGTATAATACGATCAAGGTGTTCGATGCTATTCTTCCATGAAAATGATTGTTTATTTTGACGGAACCTGATGTCTTATGTTGGCCCATATAGTGATAAACATAGTGTATGAATCTCGCTGGAGGATATGATTGTTTGTAACAAAAATTGATACCCCCAAATATGTCGTTAAAACTAGAATTTTCTCGTGCCTGAAAACGGATAAAATCACCATAAATCATATGCATAATGGATTGATGTGTTCTAGGGCTAAAATCGAAGCCGACTTGACGAACTTTAACCCTGTGGAAAATCCTAATGATTTCTGTTCTGTAATCATGATGATAACTGGGTCGGAACACGACTCTGGACTGCAGTCCAGAGCTTTCCTGATTATTGTGCTCTGTTTAAAGATCTGCACCACTGTGTTTCTTGAAGTCGTATGTTACGGAATCCTACTGTAGATTAAAGATATTTCTGTTAGTTTAACAAACCAAGTGGTTCCATTCCATTTCATCGCCGTTTGCTATTTTAAAATGTATTTAAAAGGGCAGAACGTATATCTGTCCAGAACAGGTTCTGTAATGACACACTGAGATTAAACTGGTTATAACTTTCAACGTACAGATGTGATTGAGGATCCGTCTGTTGCGTTGAATACTTTATCGAAAACCCTAAATTTCATTTAACTGTGACATCATTAAATTCTGAGCCCAACTGGGTGCAATTCGTGCCGCGAAATGGACGTTCAGTTCTGAAACTGAATTTCCAGCCGCGAGCACTTAAAACTGAAATAGCTATATCTTGAGAACCGAAACTCCGATTGAACTGAAACAAATTTTGGTGAATTACCGACTGATTGTTCTATGTATCTTACCTACATCATTTGTACTGAATTCTTAACATGTTAATTTGTACAATTTATTTTCATGACATGCTTGCTAATTCATAACATACAGAGCTTATTGGTAGCATATAATACATATATCATACCCTTGCCATATACTCAGTGTTAGTACGTGTGGACATTGCATTATCGTGCGTGATAGATGTTGGTTTAGGAGTGACAAGTACATCAATGGAAAGTGAATATTCGTGACAGTGATTGATACAGTGAACAGTGATAAAAATCGTGTCATTGGTATACTTGTACACTACTAGATCAATATCATACATAGTGAGAACCTGGGGAAAAAGGGGAAATCAAAGTGGAAAGAGTATCGTATTTAGCGGGACCATGTTTAGAGGATGATCATTCGAACAGAGATACTGATACATGTAGGATAGGATCTAGCGATCCGGCTGACAGGGTTATGTCCTGAGCATGTGGGCCGTTGTCTCGGGTATGTACGAGACTCCTGTTAAACATGATCCTCCTTCCACTATGTGATTTCAAACTCGACCTAGAGACCGATAAGGACACATAACATATTCTGCATCATATAGGGACATAGTGATTACTTGCATTGTTCTTACACCAGTATTACTCATATACCTGTCACATCCCATTATAATAATATTGTTACTGTGTCGCTCTGACGACCTGAGTATGCATGCTCAGATCCCGCGGGAGGACCAGCACAGGAGACGGACCCACCCTTCGAGTTCACGGAGATTTAGACTGGTGAACCTTCCATTTTCCCGCTTTCCATAAAAGTGATTGTAAGTTTGACTTTGGTTAGTATTTGTTCTTGTTATCTGTAAATTGTGAACAATGGAATATTAATGTAATAAATTAGTGATGTGATTCCTTTACCACTGCGCTTTATTTACTGATTACCATGCAAAGCTAGAAGCCGAAGTGTGACTACGGCAGGATGATTCCTTGACCGTAGGAGCATGGCTGGCCTAGTCATCCCTCGTTTTCCATATTTTGGGAAGCAGGGCGTGACAGATATTATGAATTATCTTGCTACGGGACTTATTCCCTGTGAATGGTCAAAACAGGACAAACATCGATTTCTATCCCAAGTAAAACACTTTTACTGGGATGAACCATATCTGTTTAAGTATTTTCCTGACCAGATCATTTGCAGATGTTTCCCTAATGATGAATTCAAGAGTGTTCTATCTTTTTGTCATGATCAGGCATGTGGGGGTCACTTTGGTCCTCGAAAGACGGCGGAAAAGGTTTTGCAATGCGGTTTTTATTGGCCGACTTTGTTCAAAGATGCATTTGATCATTGTAAAACCTGTACACAGTGTCAACATACGGGTAGGATTTCCCGGAGAAATGAGATGCCACTTCAATCCATCTTGGTGGTTGAAATTTTTGACGTTTGGGGTATTGACTTTATGGGTCCTTTTCCCAACTCCTTTGGGAATTTGTACATATTGCTTGCAGTTGATTACGTCTCGAAATGGGTGGAAGCTATTCCGTGTCGCACTAACGACAAAAAGGTTGTCATTAGGTTCCTTAAAGAAAACATCTTTTCACGATTTGGACACCCACGTGCTATCATTAGCGATAACGGGACACATTTCTGTAATCGGTCTTTCGAGACATTGATGCAGAAATATGCAATCAACTACAAACTTTCTACACCCTATCATCCCCAAACGAGCGAGCAAGCTGAGGTTTCAAACAGACAAATCAAACAAATTTTAGAGAAAACAGTTTCTAAAAATTGAAAAGATTGGTCAACCAAATTGACGGATGCTCTTTGGGCGTTCCAAACTGCATATAAAATCGATCTAGGTATGTCTCCTTACAGACTAGTGTTTGGAAAGGCTTGTCACCTTCCGGTTGAGATTGAGCACAAGGCAATGTGGGCCATTAGAGAACTTAACTTTGACTTAAATTAAGCCTGCAACTTTCGGAAGCTGCAATTAAACGAGCTAAGCGAACTCCGCGATGAAGCTTACGATAATGCTGTGATTGTAAAGAATCGGACTAAAGTATTTCACGATAAAAATATTTTGAGAAAAACTTTTACACCTGATCAACAAGTCCTTCTTTATGATTCACGACTCTATCTTCATGCGGATAAGCTACGATCTCGGTGGAAAAGACCTTTTGTTATGCGGTATGTATACCCGCACGGGGCAGTTAAGGTTGAAAATGTTGAAAACGGTACATTTTTCAAAATAAATGGATATAGATTAAAACCGTATTTTTCCACTGACCCCACGGAGGAGCTCCTGTTTTTACAGGAGCCGCTTTATCTTGATTAAAATTCCTCCGTCTCACCTCCATGTCTTGTAAAATACTGTATCACTTTAAATTGGAGGTGAGTGAAAAGAATAAGTTTGGGGGAGATTTTCACGATCATGTTTATTGCCCCCCCCCCCCCGTTAATAATTTTCGTCCCAAGCTTACAGGTTTTTATGATCCAACAGATAGCAACAATGAGGACACTGTTGTAAACAAGTTTGGGGGAGCTTTGTGCTTATTTATGCATCACTTTGTATCATACTTTGCATAAGCACAAAACATATAAAACATATAAAAATTTAAAAATAAAATAAAAAATAAAAAAATAATTTTTTTTTAAAAGATAAAAATATTTAATATTTAATAAAATATTAGATAGTGAAAAATTACATCCAAAAGATTTGAAAAATTTAAGAAAACCAAGAAAATTAGAAGTTTTTTAAACGAGCTACTAATAAGTAGTTATGAGCCATTGTCCCAAGGGTTAGTAAGATGAAAGAAGTCACTAATCTAAGGATAAAAATAAGTCTTAAAAATAGTTCCTATTCTGGAAACCAAACATTTGAATATTGATATCCTACTATACGCACTTACATACGTCTTGAAACTCAGGATAGTAGAGGATACCTTGAAATGCTCTTGTCTAAAAGCCAAAGTATGAAACAAATAATAAATGAATAAAAGATAAAATGGTGTAGAAAAATGAACACTGGTTTTGTTATCATCAAGGTAGCATAAAAAAAATATAGCGAGGGTGCTTCATCACTTAGTGCCTTAGACCAACTAGTTTGGGAGTCTCTGCTAAGCCTTATGTGTTGCAAGACGAGGAAAATGCTAATACGCCTTTTAAGCAAGCACATGAGTAATCGGTCGGTTAGTACCTCAAGAAGTATTAACGGTCGCGTGAAAAATGTGTGAGCAAATCTATCTAAATATTCACCGACTAAAAAGTACTGAGGTAGATGGACAAGGGTATGATAGCTTGAATTGAATTCTTCGAGTGTAGGGATGTTCTTTACACACACGTAGGGGTATATGACCGGTGTTTAGAAGAAAGATAGGAATGAAGAATAAAGGCGATGTTTTATTGAGGGATGATCTGATTTCTAACATCTTTTCATGACTATTAAGATAGGGCTCATGACAATTGAAAAGCTAGTATAGTTGGAAACTCTAATTTTCAAAGTTTTTCTTTTACAATTCTTATCTTTATATGTAACTTTCACGGTCTTCCTTTTATTATTGGATTTTGTGGATGCAATCCGCTGAAAATCCTCAGGAGACAACACTCCTCCTACTAGGGATACCTAGAGGTTTAAAGGCTTGTTACACGTGCTCAGTGCAATCGTGTTGCCTACGAAAGTGTGCTAGTTAGTTTTTCTTTTTCTTTATTTTCTCCTTCTCTTAAAAATAAAAGATGTTTGCTTGAGACGACCAAAATTAAGTTTGGGGGAATTTGATCAGTCGAAAACATTGAATTTTTAACACATCAATTTCCCTACTCTTTGTAATCATTTAAAGGTGTTTGGTATAAATATAGC